>JAQSUU010000240.1:614980-1229961 GCA_038087645.1 Saccharum hybrid cultivar R570
GAATCATGGTGGAGAATTCGTAAGGACCGGCAAAATGGAGGGATGCTATTCCCCACAAGAACTGGTTTAAGTATAGGAAAAGCATAATTTTTTACTTCCAAGTTGCATGTTAATCTTATTTTCAACCTTGAATTGTGTAACCAGATAATGGACATCCTCCAACTATCAAAATCGAATAAATTTAGTCTTTTGATTTATTTCATAGATGGTTTTCTATTTTGTAGTAATATTAAATAAGTTTTGATCTCTAATGGGTCATAATTGATTTTTTTAATAAAAAAATATGGCACTAGTACCATTTTTAAAAAAAAATTATCTACAATGTTTATGATCTATATATAGTTATTTGAAAATGGTTTATATTATGTTCTATTACTTTATTGCTTGTCGTTGTGCTCATTGTCTATTTAAACACAAAACACATATGGATAATCTTTTTTAAGAAAATTGAGACTAGCTAGTTTCATATTTTTTGGATTCAAAAAGTTTATTATAAATTTTTAGAGACCAAACCAATTTTTTATTAGAAAATAGTAAAGCACTTTTTAAACCCGTTATGGATTAAATTTGTCCGGTTTAGCGGTTAGAGGATGTTCATTATCCAATTTTGTAATTTAAAGTTAAAAATCGAACTGGCACGCAACTTAGAGTTGAAAATATACTTACTCTTTGGTTATCCAAATCTAAATAAATTGGACAGATTATCTTATATATAGGTCTTGTTTTTGTGCAAGTACATACGTAAATACTCATGCATACACACGTATACTTATTCCTGTGAATGCATGCATGTATACTCTATCTCTACAAGCACCTATGAATTACTGAGCCATACTAACAAATCTTCCATGCTAATTTGCTACGTTGAACATGTCATCTACGGGTAGAAAAACAATGCCGTTAAATCCTATGTAACCACCATATGTTGCACGTGCTCTAAACAACGGGAAATAGCCATTTTCCAGTAGTGTCTCTGCCAGATTGCGGCGTGCCCAACTGAAAGTCCCTAGTTTGGTTTTGGCTAATTGATGAAACCAAAGACTAACCTTTGTATCTAAGTGGATGATTTAGATAAAGGTGGTCATTGAATATGAGACATGACATTGACTCATGTGACCAAGATGATGAAGACCAAGATGATGCTTGTCTCGATGGACCGGTTGTGAAGCTGAAGGGCAAGTCGAGGCTTCGAAGCGAAGGACCATGCGATGGTGAAGCTTGAGCAAGACTTGGCGCCGACGGACCGATGCAACGGTGAAGAGCAAGTGAAGTCAAGGTCGATGGATCGAGAAGGTCATGTGATGATATGAAGTGGATCATGTTTTTTTGGAGTCAAACCATAATAGCTATCAGGGTGGTTCTTAGAGTCAGAGAAAGATATTGAAGTCTATTGTTGTCCAGAATTTATCCATGATTTTTTTGGGTGTCCAAAAATAGAGGTATAAGCCAAGGAAGACATACTGCTCTTAAAAGACATGATAAGGCAGGAACGAGATTCAGAGGGACTAGAGAGATAGATAACGCTAATCTTCAAGTCTTCATGCTTCTTTGATTTGTGTTGATGAGATACAAGACATGGACCGAGGATAGCCAAAAGATGACAAGAAAGATAAAGTTTGATCTTCAGTTCTTCGTACCTCATCGCTTGAGATTAATGATGGTAGCGGATGCTACCCCACTTAACAAAGATTTTGGTCCACCTGGCAATGTCATTGAAGGCAACACTTTCTCTAAGGTTGCTGCTATTGATGAGTCCTTCATGTGTTGATCCTCCATTAAGATGAGATAAAGAAGATAGCATGACAACCAAAGGTAGAAAGGAATTGGTGTAAGAGAAAGATGGCAAGAATTAGGATCGATTGAAAGATAAGTAGGGATAGAAGATCACACTACCCCACTTAACAAAGATCGAGCGACTTCTCAAGATGCTTTCGGGCCTCCTTTGGAACACAAGAACAAAGACAACACACAGGCATCACATCAAACAAGACAAGCACACATCAGGCAAAACAAAGCACCAATCACATCATTGGTACTACACGTGCTTCTTCAATAATGGTGGTCATCCTAAGGGAAGAGTATGGATGACGAAAGGCCATCGGATCTTTTGAAAAAGGGGAGATCAGAAAACTTTTGGTAATAACAACACAAATCAAAAACCAAAGGAATAAGAAATAATAGCTCAAAGGAAGCTATCAAGGAGAGGATACAACAAGATAAGGAAGAGGAAATAGTCAAAATCAATGAGTCAAAGGATGACAAAAATAGTTTTATAGTAAAATGAGTTTTAGAATACGTCCAGTGCTACTTGGCATACGTCCTACAGTCAACACCGCTCTGATACCACTCTGTCACACCCGGTTTTCTAAAGAACAAAACCAGGCTAATCATATATGTGCCCAGGAAGTTCACACATATGTCAGAATGAAAAAGTATCAAAACAATGTTTATATAAAGCAGGAAGCATACTATATTAACACTTACAACTATCATAGTGTCACGGAACGGTCACTAATCTTTTCTTCAGGCTCCAACATCACAGGGACGGCTGACTGGGGGTTCCATATGCCAAACACTTCTGAAAAGACTTCTGAAAACTCCACTACACTTTTATCCTTCTTCTAAGCAGCACCTTTCAACACACTGGAGTGTGGTGGAAATAGCAAGAGTGAGTCCATGTCGAACTCAACAAATATAACACGGGGTTCATGAGGCTCAAAGGCATAACATAGGTTTATCAGCATGTAGCTTTTAATTAGCATTATTTCAGTATATCAATAATATCAAAGTGTCTCAATGTAACAGTAAACATATGATCCATGTGAAATGATTAACGAATAGCAAAAACATATCCATTATTAATGATCAACTATTCCATAAGGGTCCAAGGCCACTCGTGACCGTGAGCACGGCTGTTATAATAGTTTTACACTTTGCAGAGGTTGTACACTTTCACTGTGAGTCGTGATTTACCCTTTCGCCCGAGGTGATCAGCCTCTTGACCCACTACCAAGGAAGGTCGGCAGGGTTCACTATGAAGTCTTTCAAAGGTTCGTCTAACAAGTTAGGGCCGCTAGGTTTCCAAAGTCAGTTTGTGTGATTCACCACGCAGGGATCCACAGTCTGCTCTACCCCATTTGCGCCACAAGGGTAACCTCTAACAAGCTAGAAAAGGTCCTCATACTGAGCTAAAGCCAGAGCCATTATAGCCCTCACAGTTATACTGTAAGTCCCGGATTTTCGCTTATAGATAAGTCCTTATGGAGAGTAACGAGAGCACCAAATAACCCCATGCTCTAGTACCCTTTAACAGTAATAAAAGTCATCTTTTAATGTTTATTGCATATTCCATTAGTCAAATTACATGATCATAGTTCATGTTAAGCACTAGCAATACTACTCAATGCAATATAAAAGGTATCAAGGAATAAGATCAACACTAAGTCATCCTTAACAAGGAAACATATGCATAATGATATTATTTGCTTATTATGAATAGGACAACAAGGAAATCCCATGTTATACTTGCCTTTCTCCCAGAGTTAGTTACTCAGAAGTCTTCAACCTCTATCTCTGATCTTCAACTTCTATGGTACTTGTCGGTCCTCAGCTCCTAGTCTTCAGCGCTCGTGAAACACATTTTTACTCACAGCAACCAAGCACAGCAAACAGACAATAAACACACCTAAGAACAAACATCATACAAAAGAGACACTTTAAAAGAGAACGCACTAAACAATACGGTATGTTGCTACGATCGCGAAAACGCAATAACGACAGATAATGGAGCTACCATCAAAGAGGACACGTGACTATCGAGGAGTTTGCAACAAATCGGAGAAGACAAACTATGCATTTGATTTATTTTGGTTAATGAATTAAGGTTATCGACATTTCAAAGAATTATTCTAAAGTTGAATTAATCAAATTATAAAACCAAAGTTAAATCTTAGTTATATGTTATTAATATATATTTTATAGTATTTAAGTCACTTAAACATTTATAATTTAGAAAGCACCGATCATGAGACAGCAACTAATCGATTATCATGTTTTGTGATTAAATTAAGCAAGTTATAATTAGCAACGAAACATTTAAGTTGTTATTTATCAAGTTAGCTTTTTATTTACAAAAGGTCGTGATATAAACCTAAGTCTCTTTTAATTCAAAAAAAACATTAAATAAGCATTAATCAAATCAACTATATATTTTACGTGTACTAAAATAATTATAACTAACAAAGGCATGTTAAGGTTGGTGTTATTCAAGTTAACATTTGCTCTATGAAAAAACAATGATTAAGACCTAAGCTGCTTTTAGTTAAAAAGATATTCCATAAACATTAATCAAATTAATATGATTCAATTCAAAACACAAGGCAGGGTGAGCATCAACACTAACGTGAAGATTACGTCGGCACGATCGCAACTTAACAAAAACAGAATTATAAGACTATATTGCTTTTAATTAGAAAGATTTTAAATAAATATTAATCAAATTACATTTATATTATATAAAAGAAACAACTACACGCTTGATTATTTTAATTAAATAAAATCGATAAAGGTTATTAACTTAGATTAGTTAAACTATGCTTAGTCCAAATTTGAGTTAAACTAATCATGTTTTATTTCTAAATATGTCTCATAATTGTTTAAGTCATTTAGGCTTTAACTTGCAAAACAAATTTCTCTAACACTTAAATTACGTCAACACAAAACTAACGCAACCAGACTAAATGGAGCTAGGATGATAAATCGGTGGAAGATTTAAGATGCAAAATCTAAAACTGAAGTATTTACGCTGGCGGGTTTGCTAATTACATCCAACGTGACACAGAAAGCCCTGTGTGTACATGATGTATATGTTGGCAAAGGAAATTACTCTAGCCGTTAAAATGAAAGCCAAAATATATTGCACATTTATGACGAAGGAATGACATCAGCAGAATATTATATTTAACTGATAATAAAGCAATAAGGGCATAGGTTTTGCACAGACCTCACGAATGGACATAGATGAAGATATGTATCCGGCAAATGACTCTTCATGCAAGAATATATGCCTCTACGTCGAGGATGACCGGTGGCCAGCATGACTTGCTCCTTCATGGCCGATTGTTTTCTTACTGACCAACAACATCAGACGAGGAACAGCGATGTTGGCATTGAAGCAAATAGCGACGAGATCGGGTTTCAAAAGAAGGCTCCTCCGACGATAGATCGGCGTCGATGCATCACTACGGAGATGGCAATGATGCAGATGGAAATCAGCAGTTTGGCGTTGACCGATATCACTCATGTAAATCACTTACGTAGACAGAGAACACGGGATGGGGACTCAAATCATTAGCAAGTATTAGATGGAAAAGAGAAACACCTGCTTGACAAATCATTGAGAGGATGAGCAGCTTCATACGATGGTCCGAGGCTCACGACTGGAGATGCCTGATCACAGATGATCAAAGCAACAGCATGGGATCTTTGGCCTGCTAATGGCGGCGGATGAACTGGGCTTGGGCGATGCCTTGATGTGTATATATATATGTAGACCGAGAGTCATGACGTGTGCAACCTGGACTCTCCACACGGCCGGAAAACAAGGTTGAGGGAAAGCCGTGTTTGTGATGCGGGATCAACCAAGTTAGCAAGAAACCTAGACTTGCATATCAGATGGGTGTTGGTGTAGTTCCAAGGTGAGAATAGCCGGCACAAGCGGCGGCAGACGTGACCTAGGGCAGGAGCAAGAGTCTGTTCTGTTGAGAGCTATATATAGGCTAGCAGATCATGGGCCTGGATGTGTTATGGAGCCGGAATAGAAATTGAACTTAGCTTCCTAGTCTAGCTGGGATAAGACGTTGGTTAGCTGTTGCACGTTGCGGACGTGCTCTGGCTGGCTGCCTTCGGGTGGTGGGGTTTGAGCCCAATGCAGCAACAAGCACTTATGGAAACCAACACTTGGACATGCAAACTTCCTTATTTAATTGTTTCATCTTCCATGTATATACATATATATGTTCGGCAGCCATATATGGAGTATATACTTGCACAAATCTAAATTCACGTGCTTGCCAACTAGCAAGTATATACGTGTATATAGGTTGCTCAGGTTTACCATGTCTTGGCCAGCACAAATTTCCTTGTCTAGATCTAATTATTCCTTAAGAGAAAATAGATGGTATTTCTAGATTTCTTTTTTTTCCTGAAGGAGAGCGGCCACTAAACAAATCCATGTGTCATGCGACGTCATCTAGCTAGCAAGAACAAAACACACGCCTGGTCAGGTTACTCTACTATCTCTGCTCTAGCGTGGAGTTAGACGGAGAAGGAACTGGCAGCCACGGTGACTTCAGTGGATGAGCTCGGCTGCACGGCGAGATTCGATCGAGCGGTGGTGAGCTGCTAGAGTTAGGGCAAAGCTAGGCTACCGGCATGTATACACAACAATATTGTTAACCCTATGATGAATTTTAATATAAAAAATGATTTCCTATGTTTTCACAAGCACCAAATATAGAAAATTAATTCATTTTACCTCTAATTTAAAAGATGCAAATTTTAGGGTGTTACAGGGATGCTTATAAATACTTGTTGGCCGGCCCTTGGGGAGGTCTCTTGTGATTTCTAACATTCTTGTGCATCCTTTGAGCTAGAGCTTTTCCTCCTACTCATCTCTCTTGCTGGATTGCAAATCAAAAGTAAGATTGAGTGATCCCAAAGTGCATTGCATAGCTTGAGGGCATCTAGTGGCACTTGTGGGTGGTATATCCAGTGGATTTCTTGTTACTCTTGGAGAGTACCGCTCCTAGCCGGCTTAGAGATTGTAGGAGGCGTTGGCAAGAGAAGGAGATTGTTCTTGGCCACCTCCGATTGATTGTAAGAGATTCTTGTGCTTTCCTCGGCGGAGCGCTAAAAGCAACTCTAGTGGATTGCGCGTGTCATTGAGTTACCTCACTTGAGAGTGGTGTCTTGTGGTGCCTTGCGGGGCGTGTCTTGAAGGGAAAGTGACTTGAGGGTCACACCGAGGAACCATCTAAGTGTTGGTCGACACAACCAGTGACGTAGCTTGTCGGTGCACAAGTGAACACCGGGTGAACAAAAAATATTATGTCACTTGTCTCCCGGTGATGGGTCTTCATATTGTGTTGTTGTAAATATTGATTGATTGTATATCATCTTGGTAATTGGCAACTTCTTCACTCCACCGTCGGTGTAAGATTCACTATCCTCTCTCTCGCTTTTACACTTACTAGTTATCTTGTGTTGCTCTAGTAGTAGCTTTGCTAGTAGTGTTGTTAGCTTGCTCTCTAGTGTAAAATTAGTGACGTAGCCCTTGTGTGAACTAGAGATTATAATCTACTAGACTTGTGAATAAGAGGCTTGCATAACAACCGTAGGCTAAGCAAAACTCGCTTTACGCCGTTTGTTATTCTAACAAGTTTGCTAAGTGGTTCTTGTAGATTTTTTTATAGGCTATTCACCCCCCTCTAGCCATCTAGGACCTTACAAGTGGTATCGGAGCCGTGGTCACTGTTTTAATCAAGGCTTAACATCCTTCGGTGTGAAAAATGGCTCAAATTGTGTTCAATCATGTTGGGGGCAAGCCACCGTTCTTTGATGGTGTTAGTTCTTTTGCTCATTGAAAGAGAAAAATGACAATGTACCTTGGTTCTATTCATGAGAGAGTTTTGCAAGTCACCGAGAATGATTTTGCTATCATTGATCCCGATCATCTCACCGATGAAGATAGAGCAAATAGAACATACAATAGAATAGCTCTCAATACACTTTACAATGGTATTGACACAAAAGTATTTGAGGGCATCAAGGATTTAGAATTGGCAAATAAAATATGGACAAGGTTGAGTGAAACATATGAGGGCACTAAGGTTGTAAAGAGTGCCAAGCTATATGGACTCAAGAGTGAGTTTGAGAACTTTAAGATGAAAGAAGAAGAAACAATCTTAGAGATGTTTCATAGATTGCAAGTCATTGTGAATGATCTCAAGAGCCTAGGGCACAAGATACAAGACCAAGATTTTTGCCACAAGTTCTTGTTGAGCTTACCAAGAAGATTCAAAATGTTGATCATGATGTTACAAAGAGATGGGCTTGATGCAATGAAGCCCAATGATTTACTTGGTGAAGTCTTGACATATGACAAGTATGATCAAGATGCCGATGAGAAGGAGAAGAAGGAGGAAGAAAAGAAGAAGAAGACTGTGGCATTCAAGGCCATCTCCTCCAAGGGCAAAGCTATCATCATAGAAGAAGAAGAAGAAAACAATAATGAAGATGAAGATTTTGAAACTGATGATGAGGCACTTGCTCTTGTAGTCAAGAAAATGGGTCACATGTTCATGAAGAGAAGAGGCTTTAAAAAGAGAAATGACAATTTCAAGAGCAATGAGCAACAAAGGAAGTGCTTCAATTGTGATAGCACCGAACATCTTTAAGCCGAATGTCCCTATGACAAGAAGAAGAACAACAAGAGGGGCAAGTTTGAGAAGAAAAAGAGAGAAGCCAAGATGACTTTCAAGAAGGGCAAGAATGGAGCCTATGTGGTCACTTGGGAAAGTGATGATGAAGAAGAAGAAGAATCATCATCCAAAAAGGCTTTTGCTTCCATTGCTATCAACAAGAAGCCCTCACTATTTGGTTCATCCTCTTTATGCTTCATGGCCAAAGAAACTAAGGTATTATATGATGAGAGTGATGATGAAAGTGAAATGGAATATGCTCATGATAGTGATAATGATAATAAAAATAATGATGATGAGCCAACTAAAGAACAACTATATGACTTGATGCAACAAACTAGAGACATAGCTATTGCCAAGGACAAGGAGTGTAAGAAGCTTTCAATGAAAGTAGCAATACTTGAGAAAGTTCTTAGTGAGCTTAAGACCACTCATGAGTCTAGTGGAAGACTATGAGGATCTTGGTAAGGCTCATTCTAAGCTTGAAAAAGCTCACTCATTGCTACTTGAGCAACAAGCAAAGAAGGAGGTTGTTGTATCATGTGATATAGGTGTTACATGTAATATATTTGATGAATCCTCTTATGAACCCATCATCATGTCAAATGCTAACCCTTCTTGTAGCTCTTCATTCGCCACCACCGACTCTACCTCCTCTACTAGTGATGGTTTCACTTGTGACGCCTCACTAATAGTTAAGAATGAGACTCTCAAGAAAGAGGTGGATGAGCTCACTCACGCCCTAGAGCATAATTGTGGTGAGGCCTATGGTGGTGAGGCCCGCTTGCTTAAGTGCTTGGGTAGCTAAAGGTTCTCTCTTAACAAAGAGGGATTGAGGTACACCCCCAAGAAAGGCAAGTCGGCCTTTGCAACTCCAAAGCCTAACTTTGTGAAGGGCAATGGTCGGTTTTGCAATAGATGCAAGCAAGTTGGGCACCTAGAGCATAATTGCAATAAAAAGAACCAAAGCAAGAACCTTGTTAATGCTATACCTTTTGATTCTTGGTATGTGCTTACCAAAGGTGTGAAAGGTGTGAAAGCTAAGTTTATTGGTACACCCATTATTGGCCCAAAGAAGAAGGTTATTTGGGTACCAAAGAGCTTAGTTACTAACCTACAAGGACCCAAGGAAAAATGGGTACCTAAGCTTCATTGATTTGCTTATAGGTCAATTACAAAGCCAGAGGAAGGCATTGGATTATTGATAGTGGGTGCACTCAACACATAACTGGTACATCAAGAATGTTTGACTCAATCAATAGTAATAATAGTGGTGTTGATTCTATCACTTTTGGCAATAATAAGAAAGGCAAGGTTATTGGCTTGGGCAAGATTGCAATATCAAATGACTTGAGTATCTCTAATGTGTTGCTAGTTGAAAGCTTGGATTTCAATCTTCTATCCGTGGCACAAATATGTGATCTTGGTTACAAATGTATCTTTGGGATTGATGATATGGAAGTCATTAGTATGGATGGTTCAAATGTGGCATTCAAGGGCTTTAGATATGAGAATCTCTACCTAGTTGACTTCAATGCTAGAGAAACTTCTTTGACAACTTGCTTAATCTCTAAATCAAGCATGTGTTGGCTTTGGCATAGAAGGCTTGGTCATGTTGGCATGAAACAATTGAAGAAGCTTACAACTCACAATCTTGTCAATGGTTTAAAAGGTGTTGAATTTGAGAAGAATAAGCTTTGTAGTGCATGTCAAGCCGGGAAGCAAGTTGGAAGCTCACATCCAAAAAAGAGTACAATGAGCACATGCAAAACATTTGATTTGATGCACATGGATCTATTTGGCCCAACAACATACTCAAGCATAGGTGGTAATAAGTATGGATTTGTCATAGTGCATGACTTCACAAGATTCACATGGGTATTCTTTCTTAGTGACAAAAGGGAAGTGTTTAACATTTTCAAGACATTTCTCACTAGAGTTCACAATGAGTTTGAGATTAGAATCAAGAAAGTGAGAAATGACAATGGAAGTGAGTTCAAGAATACAAGAATTGAAGAACTTTGTGATCACTATGGCATTAGACATCAATTCTCGGCCAAGTACACTCCACAATCAAATGGCCTAGTTGAGAGAAAGAATAGAACATTGCTTGATATGGGTAGATCAATACTTTATGAGTACAATGTGAGTCAATCATTTTGGGATGAAGCAATCAATATCGCTTGCTACTACATCAATAGACTATATTGTCATCCATTGCTAGAGAATACCCCATATGAGCTACTTTATGAAAGAAAGCCTAATATTTCTTACTTTATGGTGTTTGGTTGCAAATGTTATATCTTGAAGAAGGACACTAGATTGGGAAAGTTTGACAAGAGATGTGATGAGGGGTTCCTACTTGGTTATTCAACTACAAGCAAAGCTTATAAAGTTTGGAACAACTCAAGTGGCATTCTAGAAGAAGTTCATAATGTGCAATTTGATGAAACCAATGGGTCATAAGATGAAGAAGAGAATCTAGATGATGTTGGTGGAACTCTATTGGTGGAAGCAATGAAGAACATGAACATTGGGGACATTAGAGCAAAGCAAGTAATTGATATTCAAGATGATGATAAAGATCAAGTGCTCAATTCTTCATTCAAGCTAGCTAGTGACTCTCAAGTGTAAGATCATGGTGCTAGTTCATCTCATCAAGATACATCAAGTGATCAACCAAGCTCAAGCAATCAAGTGCAAATACTCCAACCATAACATGTTGCAAGAGATCACCCCATTGATAGTGTTATTGGTGATATTAGAAGTGGTGTGCAAACAAGATCAAGATTGGCTATGTTTTGTGAGCATGCATCATTTGTGTCAACCATAGAACCAAAGAAAATAGAAGAAGCTTTGAGGGATGCCGATTGGATCATGGCTATGCAAGAAGAACTTAATAATTTCACAAGAAATGATGTTTGGGAATTGGTAGAAAGGCCAAATAACTACAATGTGATTGGAACCAAGTGGGTGTTCAAAAATAAGCAAGATCAAGATGGCATTGTGATGAGAAACAAAGCAAGACTAGTTGCTCAAGGTTACACTCAAGTAGAAGATCTTGACTATGATGAGACATATGCTCCCGTGGCGAGATTAGAGGCAATAAGGATTCTATTGGCTTATGCTTGTGCACACAACATCAAACTATATCAAATGGATGTCAAAAGTGCATTTCTCAATGAGATTATCAATGAGTTAGTCTTCGTTGAGCAACCTCCCGGATTTAAAGATGACAAGAAACCCAACCATGTGTACAAATTGAAGAAGGCTTTATATGGCTTAAAGCAAGCACCTAGAGCATGGTATGAGAGGCTAAGGGATTTCCTTCTCTCTAAGGGATTCAAGATGGGCAAGGTTGATACAACACTATTCATCAAGAAGATTAGGAATGATCTATTCATAGTGCAAATATATGTTGATGACATCATCTTTGGATCAACCGATCAAGCTTATTGTGAAGAATTTGGTGCTATGATGACCAAAGAGTTTGAAATGTCTATGATTGGTGAACTTAGCTACTTCCTTGATCTCCAAGTCAAGCAATTAAAGAATGGGATATTTGTGAGTGAAGGGAAATACATAAGGGACATGTTGAAGAAGTTTAGAATGCAAGATACAAAGCCAATTTCAACTCCAATGAGTACAAATGGCAATTTGGATAGTGATTTTGATGGCAAAATGGTGAATCAAAAGGAATATCGGTCTTTGATTGGAAGTCTACTCTATGTCACCGCATCAAGGCCGGATGTCATGTTTAGTGTTTGTATGTGTGCTAGATATCAAGCCTCACCTAGAGAGAGTCATCTCACGGCCGCAAAAAGAATATTGAGGTACTTGAAGCAAACAAGAGATGTTGGACTATGGTATCCTAAGGGGTCAAAGTTTGAATTGATTAGATATTCGGACTCCGACTATGGGGGTTGCAAGATCAATAGAAAGAGCACAAGTGGCACATGTCAATTACTTGAAAGATCACTTGTGTCATGGTCCTCAAATAAATAAAATAGTGTGGCAATCTCTACCGCCGAAGCCGAATATGTGAGTGCGGGGAGTTGTTGTGCACAATTGCTATGGATGAAATCAACTTTGAAGGATTATGGCCTCGACTTCAAGAATGTGCCATTGCTATGTGATAATGAAAGTGCAATCAAGATGACATAAAACCCGGTTCAACATGGAAGAACAAAGCATATTGACATAAGGCATCATTTCATTAGAGATCATCAATAAAACGAAGATATTGCTATTAAAAGTGTTGGCACCGATGATCAACTTGCCGATATTCTCACCAAGCCACTTGATGAAAAGAGGTTTTGCAAGCTAATGAATGAGTTGAACATTCTTGATTTCTCAAACATGAGTTGAATGCACTTCACCCCCTTATTGACATGCCTCTCCTTCGACATTGCAAGGTAAAGTTGATTGACATGTCATTCATCCTATGTTAAGGACTTGCTAGAGCATGTAGACAAAATAAGTGGTACGCATGAGCATTCATGATAAATCAAATGAATTTGATGGATATATGTTACCACTATTGCGTCTATGCTTATTTTGATCTAGTGGTGGCATATGACATGTTTGTGAGCTTGTAAACCTAGTGTTGAATCTAGAAGATTTGCTATATGTGTTTAATTCAACATAGGCAAGATAATCCTTATTATGAGGTGTGAAGAAGCTTGTCTTTTGTTCAAATCGAATTAATTATCTTTGGCAAGTGTTCTAGGTTGAACCAAATTTGATAAATTTTAACCTACTCCATCAAACATTGTTTTTCTCACCACAATTTAATCCTATTTTTGGGTAAGTTGTTGACAAAGGAGGAGAGAAAAAGATGATTCAATATGATAAAGGGGTAAATAAAATTTTGATGCACACAAGTAGGGGAGCAAGCTCATAAACAAAGTTGTTGCATTTGTTTGTGCATTCTCATATGACTTGCTCTTTGCACATGTATTTAAATTCAACATACATGCTTGTGTGGTGCAATGCTAGTATAGAACTTGAATGATGAAATGATCTACTAGCATGCATAGGATTAGTTTACTTGTGGTATCTAGACATGCTTAAAGCTTTACAAGTGATCTAAGAACCTTTATATATAATATTGATCTCACGGGGTTCTTGAGTTGTGATGGATGTTTAGTTACTTCATGATGCTAAGGATGGTGTAAAAGGCAACTCCGATTGGTATCACGCTTCAAAGGTCCATTTCTTACACCTTAGCATCATTTTGGTAGAATTACTCTCTCAACACTTCTATCCATGCATATGTGCAAAGCTTCAATCCAAACTCTATGCACATATGTAGGGAGAGTTAATGCTACTAAAACCGAGCTTGTGATAATTGTTCAAACTTTACTTACGAGCAAAATGATTGGACAAGTATGACAAGTTCAAAACTTTTATTATCAAAATCATCTTTGTGAGAGTTGTCATCAATTACCAAAAAGGGGGAGATTGAAAGTCCCTAGTTTGGTTTTGGCTAATTGATGAAACCTAGGACTAACCTTTGTATCTAAGTGGATGATTTAGATAAAGGTGGTCATTGAATATGAGACATGACATTGACTCATGTGACCAAGATGATGAAGACCAAGATGATGCTTGGCTCGATGGACCGGTTGTGAAGGTGAAGGGCAAGTCGAGGCTTCGAAGCGAAGGACCATGCGATGGTGAAGCTTGAGCAAGACTTGGCGCCGACGGACCGATGCAACGGTGAAGAGCAAGTGAAGTCAAGGTCGATGGATCGAGAAGGTCATGTGATGATATGAAGTGGATCATGTCTTTTGAAAAAATAAAATGGGCTCAAGACAAAGGTATAACCATAAGGTCATTTTGTTTTGCACTTAAGACACCATAGAGGGTGTGAGTGGTTTAGGATCGATAGCCGAACTATTAAGATGGGAAGTCTTATCGGTTATTCGACGCACGGGTGCCACTAGGTGAATGCATGAAGTGCATTGCATGTAGGGCCTAGTGAGCTAACTGGAAAACCTTCGAAAATGATTATAAAAATGCTAACACAAGTGCACAAGGTGGTGATCACTTGTTGGTGTTGGCACATTTACGAAGGCGATGAAGTTTAAGCGGTAGAGAGGGTTTGGGTTTCTCTCTCCCTCCCGCCGAGCTTGCGAGCGCGAGATTCGGGCGTTTTTGAGGACTTAAAATGCCTATTTTCCACTACGCCGGAAGTCAGAAAAGAAACGGAGGCGAACGGAGGTCACAGAGGTGACCGTACGCTGCACCGGACGCGGTCATGGGTTGACCGGACGCGTCCGGTCAGTTCAACGCAGCAGTCAGGCGCGCGGGTGTTAGGGTTTGCAACCGGCGCGTCCGGTCACTCGCGGGACCGGCGCGTACGGTCAGGCGCCCAGAGGGAACTGAAGTTCGCAAGGTCGATCGGACACGCGGCGTGTCCGGTCACACGCGATCGGACGCGTCCGGTCGTTGAGGGAGCTTACTGGACTCAAACCGGACGCTGACACTGTCGCGTCCGGTCGTTGCCTGGAGCGCATCCGGTCGATGCTTCGCGGGCGCGTGGTACTGTACGATCGGTGCGTCCGGTCGGTTGAGCGGCGCATCCGGTCAGTTGAGCGGCGCGTCCGGTCATTGCTTTTTGACCGTTGGCGCAGTGACCGTTGGAGGATCGGACGCGGTTGAGCGCCTCCGGTTAGTTTCGACCGGCGCGTCCGGTCATCCCAATAAAGACCCAGTGAAGGGGTACAACGGCTCTATTCGGTTGGGATGCTTATAAATACTTATTGGTCGGCCCTTGGGGAGGTCTCTTGTGATTTCTAACATTCTTGTGCATCCTTTGAGCTAGAGCTTTTTCTCCTACTCATCTCTCTTGCTTGATTGCAAATCAAAAGTGAGATTGAGTGATCCCAAAGTGCATTGCATAGCTTGAGGGCATCTAGTGGCACTTGTGAGTGGTATAGACAGTGGATTTCTTGTTACTCTTGAAAAGTACCGCTCCTAGCCGGCTTGGAGATTGTAGGAGGCGTTAGCAAGAGAAGAAGATTGTTCTTGGCCACCTCCGGTTGATTGTAAGAGATTCTTGTGCTTTCCTCGGTGGAGCGCCAAAAGCAACTCTAGTGGATTGCGCGTGTCATTGAGTTACCTCACTTGAGAGTGGTGTCTTGTGGTGCCTTGCGAGGCGTGCCTTAAGGGGCAAGTGACTTGAGGGTCACACCGAGGAACCATCTAAGTGTTGGTCGATACAACCGGTGACGTAGCTTGTCGGTGCACAAGTGAACACCAGGTGAACAAAAAATATTGTGTCACTTGTCTCCCGGTGATTGGTCTTCATATTGTGTTATTGTCAATATTGATTGATTGTATATCATCTTGGTGATTGGCAACTTCTTCACTCCACCGTTGGTGTAAGATTCACTATCCTCTCTCTCGCTTTTACACTTACTAGTTATCTTGTGTTGCTCTAGTAGTAACTTTGCTAGTAGTGTTGTTAGCTTGCTCTCTAGTGTAAAATTAGTGACATAGCCTTGTGTGAACTAGAGATCATAATCTACTAGACTTGTAAATAAGAGGCTTGCATAACAACCGTAGGCTAAGCAAAACTCGTTTTACGCTGTTTGTTATTCTAACAAGTTTTCTAAATGAAAATGTAAAATTTTTTTATAGACTATTCACCCCCTCTGGCCATCTGGCAGCTTACACCAACTGCCGACGACGAGCCATGGCTGTTGCCACACAGCAGCTTCCGATCGGTGTGCGGACCAGACGCGGCGAGGAAACGCGATCCGCCGCCCGTAGGGGGGACGGATCACGCATTCACGCGGGATGCGTGCCTGCATTGGACGCGAGCCCCACCCACCCGAAGCCCGAGCAGGGAGCAGCGCCAGGCACCGGGGCGCACGTGCCGCCGATCGAGCCGGACGAGCCGAAGAGGGATGACTCGGATCCTCGTCACGCGCTCCTCTGGGTCCGGCGCCCACGCCCATCAGACGCAGAGCGCACCGAGCCACCGACGCTCGGAAGGCCGGAACGCCCGCGTGGCCACACCGTCCGTGACGACGACGCGGCGAGCGCGCCTGCTCTAGTGCTGTTGGTTGACTCCTCCGACGCGTGACGCCGTGACTGACCACAAGGGAAACCCAAGCTGCGGTTAGTGCATCGATTTGTTTGCAAAAGTAATTTTATTTGAGCAGCTGGAAAGCGTTTTACGAGTGAGTGACTTGCAAACCTCTCTTTGCCCGTTTCCGGTCAACATTTCGGTCGGAGAATGCATTGCAGGGTTTCGCCTCTCTTCTTTGCAGGAAGGCAGGTCAAAAACCCAATCCTAAATGGAGTCTTGAAACCTTTTGCAGTTTTGTCTCAAGATCCGTTAGGGCCCGTTCGGTTAGGCTCAATCCTGACCGGAACCGTTCCTGGTGATACGTGACAGTATAAAATACAGCGGCATTCCTGACCGGATCAATTCCAGGGCTCAATCCTCCCGTGCAAACCGAATGTGCCCTTAGCGGAGGCACGTATGTGCCGCAGGGTTTAGCTACTCGTGTTTCCGTTAGGGTTTGTGAAATAGATCCGGCAGTGGAGGCTCGTAGTACATATCTTTTCACTTGAACATGTTCGCTTGGGTTGATCTGGCTGGCTGAAAGTACTGCTTGCTGTTTTTTTTAGAGAAAAACACTGCTGGCTGGCTGCCTGATTTGACTGATAATCTCAAGCGAACAAACTATCTGTTTTTATCTTAGGGTTTATGAAATAGAAGAGACTGTTCTATTGTTATCTCGTTGTTGTAACCTAATAATTAGTAGAAGCACAAGGAACGGAATCATTTCACCAATGTTTGATGAGACGTGATAATTCATGATGCACCACCATATTTAATTGGGTAAATTTGATGTATGATACTTTTCAATGTTGGTATTTGCTGATGGACACTACTCGATGTTGTTTTGCTACAAAACACTCTTCAGTTGTGGCAATTGGCTCTTAAGACACTTTGGCTGTTAAAATAATATATCTTTTTTCTAAGAGTAGATTGGAGAGAAGTTAAAAGTTATCGTTATGCCTGCAATCCTTAATATTTATCTAAAAAATTCATAACTTTCATATGAAGTCGGATGAAGACGAACTTTATATCAAAATTGTGGTGTGCTCAATCAGATCTACAACTTTGTATTTGATAATTTTTTATTGAAAACTATCTAGAGTTCAAAACTTCTTTTAAATTCTCAGGTGTAGTGGTTCATCAAACTAAACACCCCACAAGAGAGAGAGAAATAACTGCTACTTTTGACTTGATGTTAAAAGAAAGGTTGCGACTTGCGAGCCATTTGATGGACAACAATAGAGGAGAGAGAGAGAACAAGCGGTTGAAAAATAGAAAAACAATGATAGTCAAGGTTTTCTACTAAATCGTTGAGGCCATGTTTGGATGCAAAATTTTTTTATCGTTTTAGAAAAATACCATATTTTTATGAAATATTTTTGTTTGAAAACCATAATGGTGATAGGATGTAAAGAACTTTGTAGTTTTGGAATGGAAACCATGCTATTGCTAAAACTCTAGTCTTAAACTCCACTCTAGGCTTTTTTTCTAAACAATGGCTTTTGCACATCTCTTGTTTTAAAACTGAAGTTTCTTAATACTGTATCTTAAAACCACACCATCAAATATTTGTGGCATGAGGGATTGCAGGCATCCTATTTTTGTCCTTCTGTTCACCTAAACGGCTATATATATAATTAAAATGGTAAATGGAAGCCAAATGTGTCATTTATGCCCTAAATAATACACTAAATCGATTGACCATTCAAACGGTCGAAACAGCCTAATAAATGGAACAAAGGTCAACGTTTAGTCGGTAGCAGGATCGGAGTTCACAATATAAACCACTTTAGAACTCAACTAATTGGCATCTCTATAAAAAAAACGTTTAACTCTGTTTAAATACAGTCTAATCTAAAACCTAAAACATAGAAAATGATACGGGCCTGCAGTGGAGCGGTCAGAGAGAGGCAGCCGAAGGAAGGTGGCAGGTGCCATTCTGCTGGAAGCCTGGAAGCGCCAAAGTGTGGTGGTACATGAGCTAAGGACGCCCGACCCGGGCCCCTCCTTTTAATCCTCATCCGGCTGGTCGCTCGTCTCTTTCCTCGCATTCTCGCCACTGCCGCGCTGGTGCCACTGATCAAGCCAGACAGAGCCACAGAGGCGAGACCTCCCCTATTTATATACACACTCTCTATGACATTGCAGGCTTGCATCATCCAACTGCGTATATAGCCAACAGCCTCCAAGGCCTGGTTTAGTTCGGTGAATTGGGGAGAAAAACATTGTATCAGAATTTCTGTAGCATTTCGTTTGTATTTGGTAAAAATTATCTAAATTTTGACTAACTAGGCTTAAAATGTTCGTCTCACAAAGTACAACAAAACTGTACAATTAGTTTTTGATTTCATCAACATTTAGTACTTCATGCATTTGCCGACATTTTAATGTGACGGGAAATCTTCTTTTTTATAGTGAAATTTGGGGAGAAATGGGAACTAAACCAGAGCCAAGCCATTCCCCTGGGTGCGGTGCGCCTTCCCTAATCTCCTACTGAGTAAACACACCACAAGAGCCGCGCGTGTGGAGAGACTCGCGGACAAAGGCTGTAGCGCGCAGCCTTGCCTCTGTGCGTGTGATTTTCTGATAAAAGCTGCTTATTGCTCGCTCCTCCTGTGCGTCCCTGCGCGTGTTGGTCCCTCTGTCTGGGGAGCGGCGGAATCCGGTGGTGGTGCGTGGATGGCAACAGCCGGTAGGCCGTCAAGAACTGCGCTGTCGCCGCCAGCTCGGCCCTGCAACCTCGCCGCCGCCTGCTGCTTCGTCCTGCTCGTCCCCATCCTCCTCGCAGGTGAGTTTATTGGCGTCGGTTAATCAATCTCCACCCAACCTCTAGAATCAGGTCGCCAAATACTCAATGGTGACAAGGTATGGATATGGTGGGTCTTGAGTAGCCTGCAGGCCGTACTGTGTAATGTTCTTGCCAATTGCCTAATCTTTAGCTTAGCTACGTTTTTGTGCTGCCTTGCCAGTCTTGGAGCTCGCATATGGTTACGAGGACCCTTTGCTAAGATTCTACTGTAGCTAGAGTAGAAGGCACATTT
This sequence comes from Saccharum hybrid cultivar R570, assembly GCA_038087645.1. Lineage (NCBI taxonomy): Eukaryota > Viridiplantae > Streptophyta > Magnoliopsida > Poales > Poaceae > Saccharum > Saccharum hybrid cultivar. The sequence continues at coordinate 634,582 of JAQSUU010000240.1, forward strand.
GTTAAGATCATGTAGTACATCTCCATGTGCTGTTGCCAAAACCAATCCTGCTTATCACTTCACCATTTAATTCAGAGGCGAAATGGAATCACGGAAATGGCATGGAATGATCGCTATAGTCTTAGCTTAATTGCCAGGTGCGCCGTGTCGTAAGGCGCCGCCCACTATGGCGGCATATCTCAACTCCGAATCGCCATTTCAGCTTTTTCACGGCGCCTTTCCGAAGCGCAAAATGCCCACTGGCAAGCAGCCAGCTTAATCTACTCGCTCCTGAATTATCTGTCACTGATGACGATGAGCATGAGCTGTTGGCTGTTGCTACTTTCTCCACACCACAAAGTTGCGGTCGGCAGCTACCAATCTGGTGTGCCCGGCGATATGTGCAATTGGCAGTCCACGTGGTTTTTCGAATAAGCAGGTGGGCCGATTTAATAGCAGTTTTTTTTAGGTTATTGGTAGCTCTCAGTGACAGTGGCAGTGGTGGCAGAGCCACATGCCCATGTGGTCCACTGAGATCTTGCTTCCATTGGATCACGTGCTCCGTAGACCGTAGCATTATACTAGCTATTTGTATAGCTGTATTATACTCCTATATTCCATACTCTTACGTACGGACCCAGCGCTGTGTTACCATGGTCAAATTATCACATGCATCAAATTAATTAAGCTGTGTTTCTTCGATCTCCTTGTTTCAATGGCCACAGATCGGAATCACCACTCACTGTCACTAAAACTTCACCGGAATGAATGTGTGAACCACAATCTAGCCTAGATCGGATGAGTTTGTACTCGTCCTCGATGCTGATATATAACAAAAAAATAATTAAGACAATCAGTGTAATTAATTGCAGGTCAGCAAGTGGCGGTGGCCGAGTCCCTGTCGATCGGCGTCAACTACGGGCAGATCGCCAACAACCTGCCATCGCCGGCGCAGGTGTCGTGGCTGCTCCGGTCGATGCGGATCAGCAAGGTGAAGCTGTACGACGCGGACCCCAACGTGCTGCGCGCGTTCCTGGGCACGGGCGTGGAGTTCGTGGTGGGCATCGGCAACGAGTACGTCCCGGCGATGGTGAGCCCCGCGGCGGCGCAGGCGTGGCTGCAGCAGCACGTGGTGCCGTACCTCCTCGCGGGGGCGCGCATCACCTGCGTCACCGTGGGCAACGAGGTCTTTAAGGGCAACGACACGGCCCTCCAGGCGGCGGTGCTCCCCGCCATGCAGTCCGTGCACAGGGCGCTGGGCGCGCTGGGGCTCCAGGGCCGCGTCAACGTCACCACGGCGCACTCGCTGGACATCATGGGCGTCTCCTTCCCGCCCTCCGCCGGCGCGTTCCACCCGGCGGCGCTGGCGCACCTGCAGCCGTTCCTGGGCTTCCTGTCCGCGACGCGGGCGCCGTTCCTCATCAACTGCTACCCCTACTTCGCGTACAAGGACGACCCGGCGCGGGTGCCGCTGGACTACGTGCTCTTCCGCCCCGACGCCGCCGGCGTCGTCGACGCCCGCACGGGGCTCCGCTACGACAACATGCTGTACGCGCAGGTGGACGCCGTGTACGCCGCCATCCAGGGGCTCGGGTACACGGACGTCGAGGTCAAGGTGTCGGAGACCGGGTGGCCGTCGCGGGGCGACGCCGACGAGCCCGGCGCTACGCCCGAGTACGCGGGGACCTACATCCGGAACCTGCTGCAGCGGATCGAGATGAAGCAGGGCACGCCGCTGCGCCCGGCCACGCCCGTTGACGTCTACGTGTTCGCGCTCTTCAACGAGAACCTCAAGCCCGGACCGGCGTCGGAGAGGAACTACGGCCTCTTCTACCCCGACGGCACACCGGTGTACAACGTCGGCCTAAACGGCTACCTCCCGCCGATGCTGGTGTCGTCGTCGACTGCAGGACGACAGGTACATATTCTTGATTGTACGACAGGTTACCTGATTGTTCGAGTCTTGTCACGTTTTAGTGGAGCACTGGGGCTGGGAGAGAGTGAGACTGCCGACTGGCATGGCCAGGTTAGGCATGGTCGCAAGGAATAGGTTCTCCACCACGGAAAAGGGAGGATGCCAAACCCTAATCAGTAGTTGCATTAGCACAGATCCACACACATGCCAATCTCATCTGTTGTCGTCTGAAATGTGCAAATGCGTCATGCCAGTATATATATATTAAATTAAAACTCAAATATCCCCTTGTGCATTTCGTGTTTGGCAGGTGATTCGTTTGTTTGCACTAGTCATCATCGCGTCCGTCGCATTCGTCTTATCCTGACAGCCTAAAGCTACCGACGGAGCAGGAGCACTAAGGCCTTGTTTAGTTGGTAAAATTTTTAGCAAAATGCAACTGTAACATTTTCGTTGTTATTTGGCAATTAGTATCTAATCATGGTCTAATTAGGCTTAAAAGATTCGTCTCATCCATTTCGTTTAAACTGTGTAATTAGTTTTATTTTTTATTTATATTTAATGCTTCATGCATGCGTCCAAAGATTCGATGTGACGGAAAATCTGCTGTTCTTTTGCAAAATTTTCTAGATCTAAACTGGGCCTAACAACTGCGGCCAGGAAATGTTAGCTAAGCGTCTCATGCTGACAGGGTTTCCTGTCGCAAGTCAAGGTAAATCAGTGTGACATTACCACTGTACAGCATTTTTTCTGTACGTAAGCCAGACAAATAACAAACTGGCATATTCGGCAGGAACTTCTGAGTAATTTGGCCATCTCAACTTTGGTGCGTATATTGGATTTCTGATAGCGACCAGAAGCTCTTACTGTACTCATACTGACAATAGGTTAGAACTGACTGAAGCATATGCATTGTCGATTCATCAGAGTTTACCTTTTGACCAAAAAAAAAGAGAAAGGAATAGCTGCATTAACTGCAACTATTTATTGGTGGGATAATTGATATCAATACTATGTAATTCTGTTCTTTTGACCTTGGTAGATTTCCCTTGTTTAATTCTCCGTGTACGGAACACAGAAACTGGACACGTTGAGGCAATGTGTCTCATTCGCGAAGACAAACGCAGACAGGAGATACACATTTTCAGCTTAATGCAAGAAATTGTCACGCTCCCATCATGAATTGATTTTTCATCTGGCTGAAAGTTACAGTATAATAGTATGTCTATTCCTAGACAAGCCAGAGTTCTGAGTTCTGATACAAATGCCCAAGTCTGAGTGCCTTGTTTACAGGCTGATCTTTTCACATGTTCTGATGGGACTCCATTCAAACCGAGTAACATCATATCCATATTCCCTGTTTTTCGTGTCGAGTTCTGAATTTGATCTCCAGTCCCGTGAATGGAACTATACAAATATGCAGATCAATGCCACAGATATGTACATCAGCTTGCAAACAATGGTCGATTTCAATTAAACCAACAGCTTCCACAAAACTTTCATAGCAAAGTGGTCAGTGGTGGGCTGGTGGTGATATGACTGTTAGTGAGGTCCAGTACCATCCAATTTCACTTGGTTGAGTGGTTCAGTCAGATCTATCTTCCACTCCATTGGATGCAGATAAAAATTACCACCCAGTCTGATGTGAGGACCATGTAGAGCTACTACAAATGTCAAGTATATCGGTCATGTCCATCACTCTGATTCAAGCTCCTTAAATCTTCTCTCCCACTCCTTGACTTCATAATCCTGCTCCAATAGATCCTTTTCAGTAGTATAGACGATATCCTCCGGCGTAATTACTTTCCGTTCAGCCATATCGCGTGCACTGAGCAACTGAAAATATAGGAAAACACAAGCCAAATTTATGCTACTTCAAAAGTTCGAAAAAGACCAACTTAGTGAAGCTCATGAAGCCAAGTATCAATTACTTCCTCTAATTGGAAATATAAGCCCATTCAGACATCGACAACTAGTAATATTAATATCTGAAGTGGAAAGAATTATATATTAGGAAATTATTTATCACAATGAATCTAGTAATCCCAATCTTGTATTGTCAATCTATATAAAATTTTGGATATTGCTAGTCAAAGGTGAAAAGATCGTTAGGACAAACCAAGATAGACTTATATTTGTGAATTGTGATTGGATGTAGTATCTAAAATGTGTATGGCATGAAGTTGATGAGAAGGCACCAAAATAAGTTGAGTAATATTAAAGAATGCAATAAAGAAGTGCACACCACACAATCTAAAAATGTCATGGTAAGCATATATTTTCATTCAAATAGCCAGTTTTGTTGTAGCTGTTGAGAACGGAAGGTCCAAGCTGCATAATAGATTATTGACGCACACTTTGATCTTATGCTTTAAGCCCCTCTACAGTGGCTTTACTATGGATCAGTTATTATGCAGGGAGGAGGTGGCTGCCATGGAGATGGGGGCACAGGGAGAGAAGAGGCACGGCAGAGAGTGGCGGCAGCTAGGGGAAGGAGAAAAGGACCGAGTCATGGGCCTCTGAGGTGTTGGGCCCAAAACAGGCCAATTGGGCCCCGCGCAAACAGTACCCGCGGGTACTGTAGCGCCATAAAACCCATCTAGGTTTAGGATTAGGAAGAGTCCAGAAGTTAGGATTACGAGTCAGGCCAGGTCCTCCCTTATAAATATAAGGGGAGATGTACCGATAAAAAAATATACAAGGGGAGATATATTTATTGAGATTATTAAGCAAGAATAATTCAGGGGAAACCCTAATTCTATCTCTCCCTCCCCTTCTCAGCCTCGGTCTCCTCTCCAGCCACCGCAGCCACACGCTCGCCACCAGCCTCAGCCGCCGACACTATGCCGCCCACCACATGCCAGGACGGCTGCAACACTGCCGCCACCCTCTCCCTCTCTCTAAGGCACGGCCAGCTCTAGGGCTGCCGTTCCTCCCCTCTAATCTACCCCCAGATCCAGGGATGTTACAGATTGTTGTGCAAAGGCTGAAAGGACTCAGGAAAAGGAAAAGGCAGAGAGATGACCCTAAACTAAGCTTAATCCAGTGGGTACTGTTCAAGCGTGGCCGTACCACAGGATGACAGGGAGCCCTCGTCGGCCACTGTTAGACCCGCTGGTCCAGTCATGGTCATTAAGCCCATAACATGTTTCTTTTTAGAAGTTTCTAATGTCTACCAGAGGATGACAGGGAGCCCTCATCGGCCACTGTTAGACCTGCTGGTTCAGTCATGGTCATTAAGCCCATAACATGTTTCTTTTTAGAAGTTTCTAATGTCAGGAATAAATAAGTTACCGGTCACAATAAGTCTAGTCTATAAGGTTGCTGTGAATGCTCCAAATCCATCCTGATTTTCTCCAAACAGATCCACACAAGGGTAACGTAAAAATAATTAAATAGAGTTGTGGAACTTCAATTGTTATTACCTTTCTTCTTAGAGAAGAAACTGGTGACACAAGTTCCTGAGCTCGCTGTTCTCTGGCCTTATTCCTCTTTCTAATGTCATTGTTGGTCTTGCGTAGCAAAAACCATCTAAATAAAGGTATTGCAAAAAAGGAGCCAGCATATATCTAGAAATGACCACATTGTATCAGTACATATCATTAATCATATTATTAATTCATAGGTAATTCAACAATCATCAATTTTGCAACATTCACAACATCTGGAAACTCCCTTAAAAAAGAGAAGGGCTAGTGATTTCTGTCAGGCCAAATAAGCATAAATGGAATGACTAGAGTAATAACCACGATATGTCAAATATGCATAAATGGAATGACTAGAGTAATGACCACGATATGTACTAAACAGGCATACCAAGCCCAGCCATACCTGAAGCAAAGGATATAACTGTGCCGCAAATGAGATTAATCCACCAGGTGTCACTGTCATTTGCCTTCATGACAAATTTTAATACATATTGTTAGCATTACATATCAATGATACTTTCATGATAAATTTTAATACATATTGTTAGCATTACATATCAATGATACATGGGGCCAGAATTATTATAATTCTTACTTCAACAAGTTTCCAAGAATGATGACACCAAAGAGATTGAGTCCTCCCAAACCAGCAACCATTGCCTTCTCTGATGCATTCGCTTTACTGCAAAATCAACATGTAGCTGTATGACAGGGCATATAATAGATTAAAATAGCAAATTTAGAGCTGATGAAAAAATACCACTTAATGAATCAACCTATATAACATAACGCCTAATCTCTAGATTCTCATGCATTCCACTCCTGATGTAACGTATTTACAATATAATATTTAAAATCCACACACTAATTCTATTAGAAATCTAAAAAAATCATCATGGGAGGTTCACACTTCTTTATTTGGTATAAAATTGCATCCTGGGTTAGTTCAACTTCACTAAGGACGGCAATGATATATACTGACCTGAATTTCCATGGTTTCTCCTCTAAGTACTTCTCAATTCCGCTAAACATTGCAGACCATTTGGTACCCACATATTCCCTGCTCCTACCACTTTTTGATGAAGCAGTACGTTGCAGTGATGGGAAACGATACAGGATATTGCCCTATAAGAAAAACAAAACTATTAAGTTACTCGACAAAACCATTAAGTTACTCAGAAGAATGCCATCTTTAGTATGTAGCTGGCACATGCACTATCACCCAAGGTGGGCAACATTTAACTCGCTGCGTACTACTGATGTGTGATGGTTGCACCCCGTATGCCTGTATTCCCCTTCTTCCTCCTCAAACTCAAGTGAAGGAACTAATGCATGTAATGTGATGGTGTTTTTGCTTTGGCTGACACCTCCATGGCATCTGAAACCACCCACTGCACCCTTCATCATCTAGGACATGGCATTTCCTAGCACCTTTTTTCTTACATATACTCACATTGCATGTTCCTTTATCGTTTTTCTTTGTTGGAAACTTGCAATAAATCTGAAGGATTAAGTACTTAAGCATGCAAGTGAGCCAATCTAATGATATAGCATGTTAGTCAATTGCGATCTTCTACTATTTTTTAGTCGAGAACCTGACATGATTGGGGTTGTTTGTTTATTCCAATTTTTTGGTGGTACCTAATGGAGAAAAACTCCGCCTATGTTGACTGGAAAACTTTCTTAAGTCGTCTCAACATAGCCGGTCCCAAGCCCGGGTAAAGGAGGAGGGTGTGTTAAGGTCTGGCGAACCAACAGTAAAAAAAACAGTCACTCTCATGGATTTGAAACCCACAAGAGATTCGTTGGGGCGTAACCCTCTTAGCGACGCGCTACATTGGAACCCGGGTGTGGTGTTAAATGGGCAAGGGCCGGGTCGTCATCCCCTTAGTGGCGCGTCGTATCGTGACCCGGGTACGATGAAAAATGAGCAAGGGTCGGGCCGTCGCAACCTTAGTGGCGCGCTACATCTATGCCCGGGTGTAGTGAAAAATGAGCAAGGGTCTTCGCACTTCCCTCGACGGGTGCGAAGGGTAAGGAAGCTAGCCGAGCCAACTAGGATTCGTCTAGGTAGCTGGAATGTAGGGTCCCTAACGGGTAAACTACGAGAGCTAGTCGATGCAGCAATTAGAAGGCGTGTAAATATTCTATGCGTTCAGGAGACTAAATGGAAGGGCCAGAAGGCGAAGGAGGTGGAGGATACTGGCTTCAAACTTTGGTACACGGGGACAACATCGGGTAGGAATAGTGTAGGCATCTTGATCGATAGGAGCCTTAAGGATGGAGTCGTTGATGTTAGGAGGCAAGGCGACCGGATTATCATGATCAAGCTGCTAGTTGGAGATTCGGCTCTGAATGTGATCAGTGCCTATGCCCCTCAGGTAGGTCTTAGCGAGGGCACCAAGAGGCAGTTTTGGGAAGATCTTGATAGCATGGTTAGTACCGTGCCTATCAGCGAGAAACTCTTTATAGGAGGAGACCTCAACGGCCATGTTGGTGCGACTAATGTAGGTTTCGAGCGGGTGCACGGGAGGTTCGGGTATGGTAGTAGGAATCAAGAGGGGGAGGATGTTTTGAACTTCGCGCTGGCCTATGACTTGTTGATAGCGAACACCCTCTTTAGGAAGAGGGAATCTCATCTAGTAACCTTTCGTAGTGGACAACACTCGAGCCAGATCGACTTTATCCTTGCAAGGAGGGAGGATAGACGTGCTTGCTTTGATTGTAAGGTGTTACCTGGGGAGTGTGTTGTCCCTCAACATAAGCTTGTGGTGGCGGACTTTCGCTTTCGGGTACGTGTCCACCGGGACAAACGGGCCAAGATTGCGAGAACGAAGTGGTGGAAGCTTAGAGGGGAAGCAGCGCAGACGTTTAAGAAGAGGATGCTAGACGAGGGACCTTGGGAAGAAGGAGAAGATGCCGACGACATGTGGCTAAAGATGGCAACATGTGTCCGGAAGGTGGCTTCGGAAGTGTTTGGCGTGAGTAGGGGAGGCAAACGGGAAGCGAAAGACACATGGTGTGGAATGACGAGGTGCAAAGGGCTATTAGGGAGAAGGAGTGTTTCAAGCGTCTCCACCATGACAAGAGTGTAGCCAACATCGAGGGCTATAAAATAGCGAAGAGGGTTGCAAAGCGAGCTGTGAGTGTAGCAAAAGGTCAGGCGTATGATGGCCTTTATCAGCGGCTAGGCACGAAGGAAGGGGAGAAGGACATTTATAGGATGGCTAGAATCCGCGAGAGGAAGACAAGGGACATCAACCAAATAAAATGCATCAAGGATGGGACAGATCGACTTCTGGTGAAGGATGAGGAGATCAAGGACAGATGGAGAGAGTACTTCGACAAGCTGTTTAATGGGGAGAATGAGGGTCCTGCCCTTGAGTTGGACGACTCATTTGACGATACCAACAGACGCTTTGTGAGGAGAATTCAGGAGGCAGAGATCGGAGAGGCTTTGAAGAGGATGAAGGGAGGTAAAGCGATGGGCCCTGATGATATCCCCATTGAGGTGTGGAGATACCTAGGCGCCAGAGCGATAGTATGGTTAACCAAGCTTTTTAACCTTATTTTTCGGTCAAACAAGATGCCTGAAGAATGGAGGAGAAGTATATTAGTACCTATCTTCAAGAACAAGGGAGATGTTTAAAGTTGTACTAACTACCGTGGGATTAAGTTGATGAGTCATACGATGAAGCTCTGGGAGAGGGTTATCGAGCATCGCCTAAGGAGAGTGACACATGTGACCCAAAATCAGTTTGGGTTCATGCCTGGTAGGTCGACCATGGAGGCGATTTTCTTATTACGACAATTGATGGAGAGATATAGGGAGCAGAAGAAGGACTTGCACATGGTCTTTATTGACCTCGAGAAGGCATATGACAAAGTACCGAGAAATGTCATGTGGTGGGCCTTGGAAAAGCACAAAGTCCCAACTAAGTACATTACCCTCATCAAGGATATGTACAGGGATGTGGTGACGTTTGTCCGAACATGTGATGGCGACACCAGTGACTTTCCAATTAAAATAGGACTGCATCAGGGGTCAGCTTTGAGCCCTTATTTATTTGCTTTGGTGATGGATGAGGTCACAAGGGACATACAAGGTGATATCCCTTGGTGCATGCTCTTTGCTGATGATGTGGTGCTAGTTGACGACAGTAGGGCGGGGGTTAATAGGAAGTTAGAACTATGGAGGCACACGTTAGAGTCGAAAGGGTTCAAACTTAGTAGGACTAAGACCGAGTACATGAGGTGCGATTTCAGCGCGACTAGGCACGAGGAGGGAGACGTTAGCCTCGATGGGCAAGTGGTGGCCAAGAAGGATACTTTTCGGTATTTAGGGTCGATGCTACAAAAGGATGGAGACATTGATGAAGATGTTAGGCATAGAATTTCAGCCGGCTGGTTGAAATGGCGTCAAGCTTCTAGCGTTCTCTGTGACAAAAGGGTGCCTCAGAAGCTGAAAGGTAAGTTCTATAGGACGGCGATTCGTCCGGCGATGTTATATGGTGCTGAGTGTTGGCCTACAAAAAGGCGACATGTCCAGCAATTGAGTGTAGCGGAGATGCGTATGTTGCGTTGGTGTTGTGGGCGCACACAAGGAGGGATAGAGTACGGAACGACGATATTCGGGATAGGGTTGGGGTGGCACCAATTGAGGAGAAATTGATTCAACATCGGTTGAGATGGTTTGGACATGTCCAACGGAGGCCTCCTGAGGCGCCGGTGCGTAGTGGAGTTCTAAAGCGGGCCGATAATGTAAAGAGCGGTAGAGGTCGACCTAAACTAACTTGGGACGAGTCCGTTAAGAGAGATCTTAAGGAGTGGAATATCCCCAAGGATTTAGTTATGGACAGGAGCGCTTGGAGATTAGCAATCAACGTGCCTGAACCGTGACCTCTTTTGTCTTGTGCCCTTTATGTCCCTTTATGTGTCTCCCTGTTTCTCGTCTCTTTTGGGTTTCATCTCTAGCCTACCCCAACTTGCTTGGGACAAAAGGCTATGTTGTTGTTGTTGTTGTACCTAATGGAGAAAAAAAACAGTAAACACCCCCCCCCCCCCCCCCCCCCTCTGCCAGTGTTAGCTGGGTGGGTTGAAAGTGTAGGCCATATTTGACAATGGTAGTTGTACAAGTCTGAACTGCTAGAGAGAAGAAGGTTGGACCTGCTCATCAATTTCTGGATGTCCCTGGAAGCGTAAAAGAACTGGAAGAACAAATGATTCATCATCCTGCAGTTCAAGAAATGATATGAAAATATGAATACGATAAGCCTCCGCTCAGTTTATTATTCAAAGGAAGAGTAAATTGCTTTCACAGGTGCAGGGAGTACAGAACTTAATCTCTTAACAAAATAAGCAATACTTAGGGCAAGTGTTCCCATGCCTTGGACTCTTCTGATGGAGGTGGCACATCAAGAAACGGTGCCAGTTCTTCAGCTGTAACAACTCCACCATTTGATGAAATGTACTGCCCAATCTGTGAATTCAAATAAGAATTAGAAATCTGTAATAGCAAAAATGAATATATAATAAATGGTCATGAAGAAGCTAAATTTTCTAAAAAGAAAAAGAAAATACCATCTTCCACCGCTTCTCTTCAAGCCCATTGTTTGGATCACCATCCCCAAACACAAATGAAAATACCTGTGGCATTTATTTAATAAACATTACATACAGTTTCAAACTACCTACACATTCCATCAAAACATAGTGAGAATGAACAATCAAGTCAAACCCTTTTAGATTACAGATTCAATAAAGTTCATCCCATTTTCGTTTTCTACTCGACGCCTTCTGTAATAATCTGCATCCAAGTACCTGCAGGCACATGACATTGTGAATAATAAGAACGTACTACATGATATTTTCTGTTCAGAACTTCGGATACAACATTGCAATTTCAAAACATGAACTGGTGAGAACCACCCTGTTCGCTTATGCTGAAATTTGGCTTATACTGATGCTTATGCTGAAATGTTGTGAGAGAAAAACACTGTTCCATGGCTAAAAAGTAGCTCAAGCGAACAGGGCGAACATATGTGTATGTCCCATTTCATTATAGTCATCTTAACATGAAGTGGTGAGAACAATATTGCTGGAACTTTCCAGCAACACAATACATAATCTTCTCACAATTGAATAGTCGGATGGCTTAGAATCATTGTTCCTATAGTTAAATTTCATGAACATATCATCAGGAATATTATCATGCCCAAATCATTGAATGATTTGCATGACAAGTAGTAATGGATGCATTCCTGGAAAAAAACGTATATACCTTCAACACATGTACTTTCTTCTATTGGTTTGCCAACAAGCAACATTTCAAATTGAACTTTGTTTTGGGTTCTTTTCCCTTTTCCCCTAGGATGGTTTATATGAACACGAAATTCTAAAACGCTAAGCATACAAAGTACAGGCAACATCCAACTTGAAATGTACAGTAATAAATGATGTGGACATGTGGTTGACAGATTGAGTAGCTCCACGAGTTCAAGAGCAAGGGGAATTGCCTTTTTGTTCTTTTAAGTCAAATAACATAATAGCATGATCCAGCACTTTCAGAACACCTCACAAAATGTATATGAAACTTACCACAACATATCTGTCGGAATGATGACAGTAGAACCATAAGATCTCCGCCGCCTACCACGACTATCTTCATCACTGCTAGCAGAAGAGGAAGTGCTACCAATCAAAGGGGTGTTGAGTTAAATGACAAAACCTACAACTAAAGTTTCAAAAAAAAAACAACTCATGAAATCTACAGTAATTGTGCTTCATTTTTATAACACTTCACGAATCAAAGAGAGAGCACCTCTAAGATAAAATTCACAGAATGCCCGTTTCAGGGAACAGAACCATATGACAAAGATGAAAATATTGTTCCAGAACAGGCCTTTAGGCAGTGAACATACAATAATTAGCACACAGAGTCTTTCCTGCTATACTAAAACATACCTTGAGCTTGAGAGAATGGCAATGATTGTAGTGTACACCAGCACAATTGAGGCAATGAGCGCAGTGCCAAATGAAACACGTACCAGATAAGCACCCACTTGCTACAAAAGAGCAGCAGCACAAACCAATATCAGAAGAGCTCAAAGTAACCTAGCGCATTATTACACCTTCCTCGCTGGAAGTACCTTGGCTTTCTCAACTAGAGGCTCGACCCGCATCCTAAACGATTTGCCAGCCAGCTTTGCCCTGTAGTCCTTTGGGAAGACGTATAGCACCTCCCCGTCCTCCGATACCTACACAATCAGCGACGATTATCAGAGAAGGCCGGAAGGTTACCAGCGGAGGAGGAAAGGAAGGAGTAACTGGCAGATACAGCGGCGCACCTCCAGGAAGCCTTCAGTGTCGGCGGCGAGTGCTTGGAGCGCGCGCTCTGCCTGCGCGAGCTGCAGCCCAGCGCGAGAGGCGACGTCGCCTATGGTGACGCGACCGCCGAAGTGGTCGACCGCCTCCATGGCGCGGTCCCGCACGTCGGAGGGGAGGCGGTCCGTCTCCACGGCGCCGCCCGGGCGCGCAAGCGCAGGCGGCGCCCCGATGGTGCCTCCAGCGCGCGCCCGCACGTCGGGGCGCCACGGGGACGGTGAGGGGCGGCCGGGAGCGACGCGGAGGCGGCAGGGAGCAGGAAGGGAAGGGGAGAGCAAGGAGAAGGGGTCGTGGCGCGGGGGGTTGCGTGGAGGAGGGAGGGGCGGGCGGAAACGAAGGTGGAGGGATAGAGATATGGAGGCGGCGGCGGCCATGGGGGAGGACGGGTCCACGGCGGAGGCTTTGGGGGTGGGTTCAGGCGGTGGCACTGGGCATTCTGTGAGAAGCGGCTGAGGAAGGGGAGGAAGAGGTGGACGTCAGTCGTCAGGAGGTGTGTGCTGGCCGTGGCCACGAGATGGGATTTGATCCAAGCAGACACCGGGGGTCCCGACGCGATGAGTTGAGCGACTTCTCCTTTCCTCTCTCAAGTGATCATGTCAGAGGCAACTGCTCCGGCCATCTAATTTTTGTACAAAAAATACAATTAAGAGTCAATAGATTACATAAATTCATGATAAGAAAATTTTAGTCTCAAAAAACACAAGATATAGGATGGGCTCTCCCTTAATATGTTCACAAGTACTTGAATTACTTGTGAAATACACTTGATCCAATTAAGAGGTTAGAGGAGTTCATCATATATCTTGGTCAATGCATAATAAATTTACAACAATTGAAATTATACCAAAGAACACATACCGCCACTAAGGGAGATATATTGCCACACAAATTTCCACTAACTTAACAATCACAAGTGAAACTTTATTGATTTGAATGGTTATAGTTCTTACTTGATGAAATATGATGAATTAGAACTCTTGTGCTCATCCAAGATCCATATCATGCCCCTAGTCATTTCTTTATAAAGAGACCAAAAGGTAAAATTCATAAAATTTTTGAATTGTAGAGGTATCACTCTTTGTTGACATGATCTTGAATGATCAATGGGATGAATCCATGTACATTTGATGAGCTTTAGAGTGGAGAAATAATCATGAAGTCTATTCTTCAAATCATTTCTCCATCTCGTTAAGTTCAATTCTACTCAAGGATTGGGCATCTAACATTAAACCAGAGTACTCGGTTTATAAAGGCTTAGACCTCCTAGAGTAGATTGGTCTTTAAATCATTTTTTTTCTACCAAACCTCATTGTGACTAACGTATATTTTGCAGAGGCAATTTAAGTCAGTCACAATGATGGTTGATGATAATCTCAAAAAATAAAGGTTGATGATTGGGCAATCGATGTTTTTTCATGCCCCTATTGATGGAATTCATTTCGGTTTTCAAAGGATATGCGTCAAGGTTAAGGACGAACTAGTTTTAAGTGTCACGTGGAGTTGGGAGACACTTAGAATATTTTAAAACTTTGTTTTTCCAATGCCATACTATAAAGGGGATATGAACTAGTAGCTTGACCTAGGTAAGTCTAGTGAGTTAGTGTGGTGCACACTTGTGAAACTTAGCATTAGGCAGCTCAAAGGAAGCCCAAGAAATAATTGAAAGCAAGTCATTTACATAGGTGTTTGAATTGAAAGTGAATGGAGGTGTTCTTATACCACTGGATTAATCCGGTGCTATGGCCTCGAGAGCACTGGATTATGCGCTACAGCACCGTCCTAAAGTTTGTTGTACAAAGAGAAGCGGTGAACACCGGATTGATCGATTCGATGCTTAGGCAATGGATCACCCGGTGCTATCTAGAGAGCTAGCAGAGAGGAATATTGGCCACCGGATTATTCCAATGCTAGGCACCGGACTATGCGTTACTAGGTCACTTCACCGTACACAATAACGAATAGTTAGATACTAGCTATTGCACACGCACGGATTAGTCCGGTGCTCAGTTCAAAGGGTCAATGGAACATCCGGTGGTGTTGAATTCTATGTAGTGGAGTTGTAATGCTCAGTTCAAAGGGTCAATGGAACATCCGGTGGTGTTGAATTCTATGTAGTGGAGTTGTAATGGCTCACCTGTTGGAGGCCGGTCCAAGCCAATAACTCCAAACGATCAGAGCGTCAGGACAGCGTAGCCGGATGGCGCCCAAGGCTCCTCTGACTCCACGACAACGCTGAGGTCTATCTATGCCGCAATAGCACCCTCTTGGACTCCGACGCAGTAGACCATAGACTCAACCCTCGAACCGTCTTATACCCGACCTACCTTAGTTTATAAGGGGAGGTTGGATCCTACAGAGGGTGGAGGTCGAAACTGAACAGAATAGAACTCGCCAGACTTCACCAAGCTCGGCATCGAGAGCAGAGCAACCCAGAGAGGAGCAACCGAGCGCTCCTCCCCCTCGTCTGTCTTCTCCATCGTCGGGGAAGCAACCTCACCACTGACAAGCCATAGGATCGCATCCCTTCCAAATCTCTTACACTCTCGTTGTAACCCCCGATTTGGGTGCTCTCGAATACAAAGAACCACCACCACTGGATGTAGGGCCCCAATAGCCCGAACCAGGATACATCGCTGTGTCTCGTCTTGTGTTTCTAAGTCCACCTGAGCCACTGTAGACCCACACTCAGTGACACCCGACGAACAACGATACTTGCCGTGGTTTGTACCCCGCGACACCAGCACTCACAGCCACAACGCCATATGGATCCATGCATTCGTGAGTTCCTCTATCATCTAGGTGCTTTCCTATATATTTATAGAAACCGAAGTTCAGTTATGAGACTTGTGACTTACCGAATGAAGTGTCTGTGCTAGTTAGATCTGTTGCCATGCTTTGTGATCGACCAGATTTGGAAAGGAACTAGCTGTATGTGAAGGGTGGGATTTTTTTTATTTTTAATCCTTTTTATTCAATATTTCAATAATAAACGCTCCTAAAAAATTGCACATCTGACTCTTTTGGTCATGCCAGTGCCGTTGACACAACCAAATAACGTTGTCGCGCCACATGCATTGGCATGACAACATCTGCCACGTTAGACGGCGTCTTCGACGTGGAAAATTGAAGGTTCTAGTTTGGTTTTGGTAAATTAATGATACCCTATGTGCTAACCCTTGTACTCTAAGTGATCATGAGATAGTTTAGCACATTCCAAGTGGTGGAGCATACAATGAAGATCATGATGATGGTGGTGATGGCCATGGCAATTAAGTGCTCGGCTTGGAAAAGAAGAAAGAGAAAAATAAAATGGGCTCAAGGCAAAGATGAAATCCATAGGGTCATTTTGTTTTGGTGATCAAGACACCCAGTGAGTGTGATCACATTTAGGATAGATAGCCATACTATTAAGAGGGGTGAAACTCGTATCAAAATACAGTTATCAAAGTACCACTAGATGTTCTAACTCATTGCATATGCATTTAGATTCTAGTGAGTACTAACACTCTTAAAAATATTTGTAAAAATATGCTAACACACGTGCACAAGATGATATACTTGGTGGTTGGCACATTTGATCAAGGGTAATGAAGTTGGTGAAGTTGAGGAGCTCACTGGAGCTGACCGGACACAGCTTCCGAAGTGACCGGACTCGAGACTTCAGCGTCCGGTCATTTATAAAAGACGTGCGCGCTCCGGCATGTTTGGCTCGAGACCGGACATTGTATAGTCATTGTGACCGAACGCGCAGGGCCTGCGTCCGGTCAAGCTATGATGTACTCTGACGCAAGCAGTTGAATGAGGCAGTGAAGATCAGACTCACCGGTGCGTCCGGTCGTCGTCGACCTGACGCGTTCGATCGCGGAAAAATGGCTCTGGAACCTTATTGGAAATGACCTGACGCTAGGAAGCCAAGGAGAATGTCGCGTCCGATCATGTCTTGGCGTGGCACGTGTGCGAGTGCTCTACTGTTGATCAGCGTGTCCGGACTTTGTGACGGTTGCGTTCGATCTTGACTTAACCGCGCAGGCATTGGTAGTTAGCCGTTGGAGATCAGCGGTTTGAAGGGTTGAGATGGCAGACTAGAGGGGGGTAAATAGTCCTTTCTAAAACTTAATTACGTTGGCTAACCAAAACAAGTGCGGAATTAAATCTATCGGTCTAGCCAAGACTATATCCCTCTATCTATAACTCTAGCACATTACAAAAGATGTTAATCAAGCAAATAAGGTGCCTTCCTAGCAAGAGCCCACCTAAACAATTATAGCTTGCAAGATTACACAAACCTATGCAACTAGTACTTCAAGCACTGAGGAGCTCCTACACAGTTCTATTAAGCAAAAGCACAAAGCTCCTAGGCTCACTAGCAATGCTCAATAACAAGGCAACCAATGCCAAATTAGAGAGCGCAAATTACTTAGCTACACAAACTAAGCAATGTGACTAACAAGGTTACACAAACTAAATTAGCCATGCAAAGGGAATACTTCTAGCTACACAAGCAAGAAGAACAAGAGCAACAACACAAGCAAGGTATATATAAAGGTAAATACAAGCTTATGTTGCACGAAGGCAAACCACCGAGAAGAGTAGACAATGTTGACACAGTGATTTTCTTCCGAGGTTCACTTGGTTGCCACCAAGCTACGTCCCCGTTGTGTCGACCAATACTTCGTGGTTCGGCGGCTAATCGGTATCCACAACTGAGCTCTCCCAAAGGGCGCTGCAAGAACCCACCATCAAGTGTGGTAGCTCAGTGACACGCTCTACTAGAGTTGCTCTTCGCGATCCCCGCGGGGTGAGCACAATCCCCCTCACAAAGCTTCTCTGAAGCCTCACATAATCTTCTTGCGAGCTTTGATGGAGCCTTAAGCCACCAAGCCATCTAGGAGGTGGCAACCTTCAAGAGTAACAAGCACCACCGGCTTGCAACACGAACACCTAGTGCCACTCGATGCAATCTCACGATGCAAGGCACTAGAATCACACTCACTCGCAATCGATTCACACTCTTGCAAGCACAAGTGAGTTAGAGGCTCTCCTAGCACTCCCAAAGCATGGACGCTAAGTCCTATAGGTGCTAAGCACCCGCCAAGGCCGGCCATCACTTCTATTTATAGCCCCATAAACGAATATAGCCGTTGCCCCTTCACTGGGCGTTTTTCAGGGGCAACAGACGTGTCTGTCGCCTTTGCAACAGACGCGGTCACCAGCTTCCGATGCTCAGGATGGCACCACATGTCACTAGCTATTTGAACGCTAACGGTCGATTCCATACCACCAGACGCGTCTGATGCTCAGAGACCGCGCGTCCGACGCCGCACCAGACGCGGTCCACTAAGGTCTGAAACCGCTCGACCGTGCAACAGACGCGTCCTTCAAGTAGGCATAAGACATGCTCCCCATCTGTCCCAGCTAAGTTCACTAAGGCTACTGACGTCGACTACAGCGGACGCTGACGCACTACGTCTGTCGCAGCTGCACCAGCGTGTCCGACGCTGCTTCCTTAGCGGCCGTCACTTAGGGTTAGCCATTAGACACTAACGCCAACGTCTGATGCTCCTAAGGTCAGCGTCTATCGCACAGAGAATAGCGTGCACCACCTAGGGCAAAGCACCAGATGCAGCACCGGCATCTGATGCCACCACACCTAGCTTTTGTCACTCGAAAATAGTGATGATCACCTCTATGACTTCGCCTTCGGTTCCATCCTTTGACGCAATGGAAAATAA
This sequence comes from Saccharum hybrid cultivar R570, assembly GCA_038087645.1. Taxonomy (NCBI): domain Eukaryota; kingdom Viridiplantae; phylum Streptophyta; class Magnoliopsida; order Poales; family Poaceae; genus Saccharum; species Saccharum hybrid cultivar. The sequence continues at coordinate 653,019 of JAQSUU010000240.1, forward strand.
GCATTTCATCTCTATAAAAACGCTTGAATCCCACCTCGCAAGCTCAGCGGGAGGGAGAGAGGGTCCTAAACCCATCTCTACCACTCAAACTCCACCTCCTTTGCAAATATGCCAACACCAACAAGTGTTCATCACTTTGTGCACGTGTGTTAGCACTTTCACAATTATTTTCTTCAAAGGAGTTAGCCACAACTAGCCACGCCACTTGATTGTAGCAACGGTGCAAAGTTAGATCACTCAAGTAGCACTAGATGATAGATATACAAACAATTTTACCCCTCTTGATAGTACGGCCATCTATCCTAAACCCGGTCATAAACTTTTCTACACACCTATGACCGGTGAAATAGAAATGCCCTACGTTATACCTTTGTCTTGCGCATTCCATTCCATCTCCTTCGATGTTGATTGTTGACGGTCCTTAACTGCAACATTATACCTTCAATTAATGCACAACATAATGGTAAAAGGGTTATTAGTGTATAGTTATAGGGTTTATTCTAACAAGTTCCATGAGTTGTGTTGCTCTCACCTCTTTTGCAGAATTATTGATATTTCACCACATAAAAGTATCTCAAATGACAAAACAAAACACACCATTATGAAGATCTTGTCAAGACGATCGAAACGGATATATCATTTGCTATATTTGAAGTCCCGACGAGAAAGTCCCCGATGAATACGCCTAGGAATTCTCTAGAATACTCTAGAACTATCACTAAGCAAGAGTTTTATGGACTAACATGACAATTTTCACAGCTTTGGTGATTTGTGAATTTTTAGGGATTAAAATAGAATAAGCCGGGGAGGAGTAGGAGCCAAGGAACTGAACCAAATCAAGTCAGAATTCCGCAAGAATTGACGGGAAGGTTCTAGAGGACACCAGAGGACACAGGAACAAAACAAAAGCTCGATGGTTGACAGGTGGGGTCGGTCGGCCCCACATGTCAGGCCAGTCGGCCTGGGTCCATAAGAAAGTGAGCTCTGCTTTGCGTGATGGCCTCCAACCGACCTCTACGACGCATCTCGACCATTATTTCAAGTCTGTTTGATCCAAAAGCTACGGTTCATCCCTCCGGGCTATATAAGCAGGGGTAGACCCTCCCTGAGGAGGAGAATCATAATCATCATCAGTTGATCTCTCATTCAGAAGGCTAGAGAGAAAAGCTAGGGTTTTCAATTAGAAGATTAGAGCTCTATTTCAAGTTTAGGGTTAGAATCTAGCTAGATACAAGTAGAGTTGAGCGTGGCTTAGGATTCTGGATCGACGTCAGGAGATTTGGTAATTCTATCATTGTATCTCGTAATTATGACTTTGTTCTACTTTAATATCATTATGTTCTTGTCTATTTTGTTCTTAGTTTATTTTAGTTCTATCTTTGATATAGTCTTGATTGATAATAAGTTTAGGCATAAGTTCGTAGAGCGCCTAGTTCAACTCCGGATTGGATTAGGTGGTAGAAGTAATGTAGACGTGGTGTCTAGATTATATTTACCTGCGAATGCACCCTAGATTAGGTGGTAGAAGTAATGTAGACTTTTATAGCTTTGTTGAGTCCTCTATAGTCCACTCCCCGAATCTAGGACAAGTAGAACCCGGTTACTTGGGGAAGGATTGCTCTGTTCTTGAATTCCCTAAAGTAATGTTCCTTATGTTTAGATGGAAGATTAATTATGCTATAGATGATAAGGAGTAGATTAGAAAACCTTGAGACTTGGTAGATAGGTCATAACCCTACGAATTAAATCTCTAACCGTGTCGCTTTAATCTGTATCCACTTGATCCTACGAGTTCTCTCTAATTATGGATTCCCTATCTTATCTCAATATCATTATCATTATCATCAATATCATTTGGCTTACCCCTATTTAGATAGAAGTGGTTAATTGATTTATATCTATAGTATGTATTTGTAATTCCTATAGTCATATCAACTTTCTCTTTTAAACCCTGTTTAGAAGCTCCTAGTGGTAGAATTATAAATAACGATACCTAAAACTTTCCTGGGTGAAATGCTACAACGGAAGTATTTTATCTGTGCGCTTGTTGACACTTCTTAGCATCACTCGCGTTAGGTTGTCATCCCCAACATAACACTAAGAGTGTAGTTGTATTGTACTCATGCCACTTAACTATATAAAGATATTAAAGTATATATCTGCAAGCGCACAGATAAATACACCCGTTGCAGCATTTCACCCAAGTTTATCCTAGGTATCGTTATTTATATTTAACCAAAGGAGAACAAACAGAGGGGCACATATTAATTAAAGGCTACTCTACACATGTGATATGAATATTCAAAATCAATATCCTTTACTCTCAAACAGGAATCAATCAAATAAAAAGAGATAAAATATATGATAATCAGATCATTCAGATGATATTTCTTAGAGCAGTACTACTATGACAAGTCATTAATCAGAATATAAAGTAAGATAATAACTCCTAAGTAATCTATTAACTATTAGTCATAATCTACATTGATTAGTGCAATTATATCAGGCAATCATTGGCTAGGTTATCTCATATCCATAAACAAGGAACATCTCCATTACGAAGCTGAGAAACAAAGTAACAACTAAGTAATGAGACCGCGTTCTACTAAGTTCTACACTCGGGGAGTAGACTACAAAGGACTCAACAGGAATGTCACACCCGCGATCTACCACATGGCCCGGAGTATAGAGTGCATTTGCAGGTAAACAGTGTATAAGTACCACACTTACACAATGTCGACCACCCACCCATGACTCAATAAGGTGAATGCTTTGCAAACATGTGTATAAACATAATGATAAACTATCTATGCCAAATATATAATCAAAGCAGACTAATCTCATAATAATCAAGGATATAATATAGATTAAGAACAAGATCATATCTAATGTATCAAGAACAATGATCAAGAATAATGAACTAGAACTAGACAATGATGAACTAGAACAATTACGAAATAGAACATAAAGAACTAGAACATGAACTAGATCAAGAACTAGAAGAACTGATGAACTAGATGAATATCTGAAGAACAATGTTGATACAAGAGAGAAGAACTGGATTTACCAAGCTCCTCTTAACTAGATCTGGAGCCCAAGGCTGCTTGACTCCTCTACTTCTAATTCTAATCTAGCTATGCCTAGATCTGATGAAGCTCTAAGAAGATGAGAGTTATTGGTTGGTCTTCTGCTTTTTGGTTGATGATTGATTGAATGAATTCCCCTTTGGAGGGAAGTTTGGGGCCTCGTTTATATAGCCCAGAGCATGGAACCGTGGCCCTTTGATCAAACCAACCTTCACGTATGGTTAGGATACATCCTTGGAGGCGGTTGAAGTAGCTTGCAAAGGAAGGAGCCAAGGGGCGTGCGGCCAGGGGCCGGTCGGCCTAGGGTTGAGGCCAGTCGACCCCACCTGGCGGCGCCTCGTGGTGGCCCTCCTTGTGGAGTCCTCTGGTATCCTCTAGAAGCCTCATGCGTATTCGTGACATGGAGATTAGGCTGATTGACGTGGGTTCCTTCTCGTGGAAGATATCAATTCCTAAATTATTTTGATAACCCCCTGCAAAATATAAATTCACCAAAACTCGTGGAATTTCGTTAGTTGACACCCTAAACCTATGTTGGTGATCATTTATTAGCCCTTTATATATTTATTTTAACCCTTTATTATGGTAGATAACCATCGTCAACAGCGCTTGCGGATAACTTTTTATATTTTATAAGTGCCATGATTATAAGTACAACCGCATTTCTTACATCGTGTTAGGGATGACAACCTAGCGGGTGCGGCGTAAGAGATGCCAACAAGCATTTCTGGCACCGCTGCCGGGGAGCTTTTTACAAAAATTATTTATATGGCTATCAGAAGAATACATCAAATATATACTCATAGATAAAAATCTTAACCAAGTACTTCTGTCTTTTCAGGCTTACCCTTGCCCTATTTTTGTTTATATCTTATGCAGGATAATTCAGGTTCAGTTGTGATCAATCAACATCTAATCAGAAATCAACTCAACCTAGAGATCAACACAAGTGGTGAAGACAATGGATGAAAAGACCTTGCAAGAGTTCTCTGCTCCAAGCCCTGGGAACATTCGTGTTGGGCCCACACTCCAATCGGATAACCTAGAGTTTGAACTCCAACCAAGCCTCATCAACCTAGTCCAAGCTACTACATTCAGTGGAAAGGCACAAGAAGATGCTACTGCCCATCTACAGGATTTCCTAGAGATTGGAAGCTCCGTCATCATCAAGGACGTTGTCCAAGACATCATACTTCTTTGGTTATTCTCATTCTCCTTGGAGGGAAAAGCGAAGCAGTGGTTCTATGATCATAAAGAATACATCAATACATGGGACAAGTGTTCAAAAGCCTTTCTGTCAAAATTCTTCCCTATAGGCAAAAACAATGCCTTAAGAGGAAAATCTACAACTTTCAGCAGCAAAAGAAGAAACCATCATAGAGGCATAGGAATGTTTCTAGGAATACGTCCTAGAATGCCCACACCATGGAATGGAAGATTGGTTGCTCATACAAGGATTCTACAATGGACTTATTCAGAAATCTCATGAGCAATTAGATGCAACCGCTGGAGGATCATTTGTCACTCACACTTGGAAAAGCTAAAATTCTTTTGGAGAAGATAGCCAAGAATCAGAGCTGGAAGCCAGACAATAATCAATGCTGTCAGAAGATTGAAGAAATTCTAGAAGAAGTTTGTGCACTAACAACAAAGATGGATGTGCTATTGGATTGGCTTGATCAGAGGGATAATTACAAAAGAGATCGTTAAGCTATCCAAGATGCCTTCGATGCCCAGAATAGATGTGGAAAGTATCTAGGGATTGAATTCTCAGACAATCAAGAAAATACAAGCATCATCAACAATCCTCTCATATCAAGAAAGCAAGGATGGAATCAACAAAAAGAATCTACCCATCAAGGTAAGTACTCAGGCAATTATAATTCTTCTAATTTCAAGCAACTACCCTTGAGAGATTTAATCTTAGAACATGCTATAATTAATGACAATATTATTAAAAGGCTTGCCTCTAATGATAAATTTTTAAAGGATATAAATGCTAAATTAGATGACTTTTCTTCTGCTATAAAAGATCAGCTCAATCATAATAATCAGATAGAAACTAGGTTGACACAACTAGCTGCTGCTTTGCCTTTTGCCACTAACCCTGGTCAGGTACAATCCATAACCACAAGAGGTGGCAGATCTACTCGTGATCCCCCTTATCCAAAAGGTACAATGAGAAGACAGGCAGCACCAGTAATCCCAACAGTAACAGAAGAGAAGGACGATGAGGTTGAAGAATTGGAGCCACCAGTATCAGAGATGACGCAAGATTTCCATGACTCCAACATCTTACCATTCCCACATAGAAAGCGGAAAGCTAAGGCGGATGAGCAGTTCAGTATGTTTGTTAAAGTAATTAAAAAATTATATATCAATGTCCCTTTGTTAGATGCTCTACAGGTATCCACCTACGCAAGATATATAAGAGATATCCTCAACAACAAACGACCACTGCCCACCACTGAAGTAATCAAGTTAACGGAAGAATGTAGTGCGGCCATCCTCAACATGTCACCAGAGAAGAAGAAGGATCCAGGATGCCCCACTATTGATTGTTCAATTGGAGATCAACATTTCGATAATGCGCTATGTGACCTTGGAGCAAGTGTCAGTGTGATGCCCAAGTTAGTTTTTGACAAGCTTTAGCATGCAAAGATCGTCCCAACATCAATGTGCCTACAGCTAGTCCATCAATCTCTCCGCTATCCAATAGGAATTGCTAAGGATATTCCGATCAATATCAGAGAATTCTTCATACCAATCAACTTTGTGGTGTTGAAAATGCATCCAGACTCGAAGGTGTCACTCATCCTTGGGAGACCCTTTTTGAGCACGGTAAATGCCCACATTGATATTGGAATTGGAGAAGTCAAATTCAACATTAATGGACGAGAAGAATGCTTCCCATTTAGACCGAGGCCTGAGTTAAACCTGAAAGCAAATATGATAAGTAAAAAAGGAGACGATCAGTCATCAAGGACATCATCCTCTGGGCAGGATGACACCTTTGAAGAGTAATAGAATTGGGAAAAGTCCGGTTCGGTGGACTCTAAAATTATGAACCATCGCCAAAAGGTAACTCGGTAGTTATCCATATTTGCTTTCTTGCATAAGTAATTTCTTTAGTATATTTACTTTTTGATCTTCTGCATTTATATGAAAACAAAATAAAAATATATAAAAACAAAAAAATCTATGCCCCATGTAAATAATTTTTACGGAGTGAAAACCCGAAAGAATTTTTACCATGGTGGCTCAAAAATTTTGTCCCTAATTTTCCATGCAGGTTTGTTTCATGAAAGTAATTTTATTCTCTGTATGGTAAATTTTTTTTTTCTCACCTTGGGCCCACAGATCCCATGGGATCTACCATGGAATTTACCTCATATTCTTTGCCTTACCACCATTCCTGCTGCATCGTATCAAATTCACGTACGAAGGGATGAGAATTCAGCTTGAGAATGCAGCATAATAGAATAGGAATAAGGATCACGAGTGGGGCCCACAAGTGGGGTCAGCCGGCCCCACATCCTAGGCCGGCCAGCTTGTCTCCCTCTCCCCTATAAATTTCCATCTCCCGCTGCCTTCTCCTCTCACACCTCAACCTTCCTGCCTTCTTTTCCTAGAGAATTGAAGCTTCGAGCTGCTCTGCTAGCTAAATCATTGGAAAGGAAGAGAGTTTTTGTAGAGAAAAGGGAAGAACTGCTGGATATTAGAGTTATGAGACTATGTCTAAAAACAAGTTTATAGAAGAAGTACTGTAAAATCTATTTTTAGAAACTCTCTAGTAGGCTAACTGTCGGACAACTAACTTTTGGACAGCTGACTCCAAACTGATTACCCTAACCTATATTTGCAGTTCCTTTTGTGTGTTTGTCTGCTCCTTGTGTGACAGGATGTCGTTCCTCAATTTTGGGTGTCTGACTAGGAGCCAATCCAAGAGGGCTGGTTCTGACTTGGACACGGACACACCTGCTTCGTCATCAAGAGCCTCCCTAACCCATCCTTCCGTCGATGGCACCATCAACGAGCTCATGGCGAAGAGGGATGTCCGGCTACGTGGCTGAACAGAGAAGGACAAATTCTGAAATATCAAGGACAGGGCATACAAGTTGATGCTGGTGTACCATCCTCAACTCCTACGAGATACAGGTATGGATGTTGAGTTCAACACAATCTTTGCTGCAATAGGCTGGAGGAATCTTGTTCCAATAAATGAACCGGGTGTTAAGATACTCACAATAGAATTTTTGTGCACCTTGCAAATTCTTGAGGCTGGGGCTGGGGTGAGTTTTCGCTTGTTCAATAGGTAGTTTACTTGCACCTGGAGAAGACTTAGCGATTTACTGGGGTTTGATTCGGATTGTGTTCTTGACTTCAATGTTGCTCTTCCCGATTTTTAGAAAGAGCAGTTTTGGAAAGAAATTTCTGATAAAGATAATTGCCATAAACCCAAAAATATTGATCTTCAGCTGCCGACCTTTCGTTTTATTCACAGGTTTATTTCTTTGACTCTATTCCCTAGACCTAAAACCTAGACCATTAGGGAAGACGAGTTAAAGATACTTTTTGCAATTGTGAACAAACGGAAGTTTCCCCCTGTTATAGCCGTGATGCACCAATGGTTAGAAGTTTTTGGACCTATCAAAGGGGATATTGAATGTACATCTTTGGTTTTTCGTATCGCCAATAGAGTAGGGTTAACAAATAACTGCATTATTTCTCATATCTCTGAACCTTGCTCAATAATGAATTTAGATTTCTTTAGATAGGCTCAGATTTTAAAGAAAACGAATAATATATTTTTTATGAGGTATCACGGTATGATTACGGAGATCCTGCTTCCTAACCCGGGGCTCGGAACCTATGCCGTCAGAAACTATCTTGTTGGTTTGCAACCTTTACCCTTGAACAGGAGGAGTACATCTGCCCGATTTACTAGCGCGCCGCCCATGCACTACTACGGGGCAGATCCAACACCAGAAGGGTCGAGATACACTGCATACACCGATCAACCGGGAACATCAAGACAACATCATCCACGAGTACCCTCACCATCACATCACTCATCAGGATCTTCTCAATAAGATTCTGAAGAGGGACATAGAAGGTCCCGATCACGTGACTCTCAGCCCAGACAATTTGTAGATTGTCCTAAACTATCACGAAGACATCAAGAACCACCTAGACACTATGTCTCAGGTGTAGAAGGGCAATTGGCTCACCTGAGCCTTCGAATCGACACCATCTCTGAAGAACAAGTCAATATTAACCAGAGACTCGCTGAACAGCAACAGTGGAATACCCAATTTGGTGTAGCCATGGATAACATCTAGCAAAACCAGGTTAGAGATGGAAGGAACTGAGACGCCTTCTTCTCCATCCCTTAGTTCTACCCATACCGGTCGCCGTAGTAACACCCCTTGAGAGAGAGAGAGAGAGAGAGAGAGAGAGTTCCCAAGGTCTCTTCTTCAACAACATTTACGACACCGGCAACAACAAGCTTGGGGAAGGAGCCCCCAAGTTTTTCTTTCTACTTAGCTTGAGATAGGAGATCTCAAGTTTTTGCTGCATCACCTTCCGGGAGGTAACTCGAGAGCCAGGTATCCCGTAAAGCCCTAGTAGTTATCTTATTATTAGTATTAATATAGGTTGTTTAATTTTTGTTTAGATAATGAAAAATAACAAAAACCAAACAAAAAGACTGTTTCCTTTCTTTTTAATAAAAAAATCAAAACCTAAAAACTTGAAGTAGAAACCATAATGGAAATGATGAATAGTTGCTCTACCTAAATTTCTTTAAAATACCTAGTATTTTGCCTTGAATTCTCCTAATTTTTGGATATGACTGTTCTGATTTGAGAATCTATCCTGAATCTAAAACTTGTGGTTGGCGACTGCTTAGTCTAAGTCTAGGTAATTGACGGATATGATATAGAAAGGTATGAGCTGCTATTATCTTATTCATAGAGATACTTGAATTCTGGAGATTTATATTTTTGAAAACATAAAATTATCATATGATGAGTTCCTGTATGATGAGAGCTTTATTTCCTACCATAACCATATATACATGATTGCAAGACTAGGAAAATCAGCTCATAGGTTACTTGTTTTGTGTTGAGTTTGGTCAACCCGTGTTAGACCCTTGTCGAGAGGTGCATCATGCCCCCAAGATCAAAAAAATTACACTCACAATTTGCACCCCTGCTACTTCTACTCTGGAAGTACGCACCACCACATTCACTCATTTAGATCCACTCAAAAATGTTCTAATCCTACACTGGGAGTGAACACCAAAAATATTTCCCATAGGTTTTCTGTATCTGCTACCCAAGTTTCCGAAATAATGCTCCAAGCTGTTATCATTTATTCTCTCAGAGTTTTTATTAGAGATTGGGCTATTTTGCTTGTCTATAAAAAAAGAAAAAAAAGAGAGAAACCCCATATTTTTCAAAGTTCCAAAATGAGAGAAGTTACCTTTTGTAAAGGAGCACTGTAGAATTAGTCTTTCACCCCTTCTCCTTTCTACAAATATTATCTATCATATTGTTCATTTGAAACCACATATGCACGTCTTGATCTAAGGGTATGGTCTCCTCTCGAAGGATCCCATTTTGACTAGGCAATATATACAAGGTAAGTATGTCATATCCTTGAACTACCCTCCGCTCCACATAAGCCTGTAGTATAAGGGATAGAAGAGGGAAGGTATAATGCTATTTTGCCTTATACTAGAAATACCACATATTTCAAGAGAAAAGAAGGCAAAACACCATTATTGCCTTGGAAAGGAATCCACAAATACCACAAATGAGAGACTTGAAAGGATCATGTAAAGGAATCTCTGAGTTTTATTTTAAAAAAACTTGCAAAACTCCAGAAAGAAGGTTGATCAAAGAGTTTGAGATAGTGCTTGACTAGACTGTTCTATCTTTCAATTACTCAAGACCTAAGTGAAGGCAATAAGCTCCATGGTTAAAGGTAATATGGGTAGGTTTAAAAGATTGAGCAGTGTGTCCATTGTTTGATAGAAGAATTCTTGTTTGAAATACATGTGTATTTTTAAGGTGTGAAAGTATTGCAGTAACTCCTGATATGTTATGATAGTTTGCTAAGGGACTAGCAAAGGTTAAGCTTGGGGGAGCTTGTTGACGGTCCTTAACGGCAACATTATACCTTCAATTAATGCACAACATAATGGTAAAAGGGTTATTAGTGCATAGTTGTAGGGTTTATTCTAACAAGTTTCATGAGTTGTGTTGCTCTCACCTCTTTTGCAGAATTATTGATATTTCACCACATAAAAGTATCTCAAATGATAAAATAGAACACACCATTGTGAAGATCTTGTCAAGACGATCGAAATGGACATATCATTTGCTATATTTGGAGTCCCGACAAGAAAGTCCCCGATGAATACGCCTAGGAATTCTCTAGAATACTCCGGCACCATCACCAAGCAAGAGTTTTATGGACTAACATGACAATTTCCATAGCTTTGGTGATTTGTAAATTTTCAAGGATTAAAACAGAATAAGCCGGGGAGGAGTAGGAGCTAAGGAACCGAACCAAATCAAGTCGGAATTCTGCAAGAATTGACGGGAAGGTTCTAGAGGACACGGAAACAAAAACGGAAGCTCGACGGCTGACAGGTGGGGCCGGCTAGCCCCACATGTCAGGCCGGTCGGCCTGGGCCCACAAGGAAGTGAGCTCTAGTTCACGTGATGGCCTCCAACCGACCTCAACGACGCATCTCGACCATTGTTTCAAGTCGGTTTGATCCAAAAGCTACGGTTCATCCCTCCGGGCTATATAAGCAGGGGTAGACCCTCCCTGAGGAGGAGAATCACAATCATCATCAGTTGATCTCTCATTCAGAAGGCCAGAGAGAAAAGCTAGGGTTTCCAATTAGAAGATTATGATCATCAGTTGATCCTACGAGTTCTCTCTAATTATGGATTCTCTATCTTATCTCATTATCATTATCATGATTATCAATATCATTTGGCTTACCCCTGTTTAGATAAAAGTGATTAATTGACTTATATCTATAGTATGCATTTGTAATTCTTATAGCCATATCAACTTTCTCTTTTAAACCTTGTTTAGAAGCTCCCAGTGGTAGAATTATAAATAACAATACCTAAAACTTTCCTGAGTGAAATGATACAACGGGAGTATTTTATCTGTGCGCTTGCGGATAATTTTTTATATTTTATAAGTGCCATGATTATAAGTACAACCGCATTTCTTACGTCGTGTACAACCGCATTTCTTACGTCGTGTTAGGGATGACAACCTAGCGGGTGCGACGTAAGAGATTCCAACATTGATGCAACACATGCACCAACCAATCATCAAATGATATGATCCACTTCATATTATCACGTAACCATATTAGTTCATCGATCTTGACCTCACTTGCTCTTCACCGTTGCCTCGGTCCATCAGCGCCAAATCTTGCTCAAGCTTCACTGTCACACGCGCTCCCTTGCTTTAAAGCCTCCGACTTGCCCTTAACACTTGCAACTGGTCCGTCGAGCCAAGTCATGTCTTGATCTTCTCCACCTTGATCACATGACTCTATGTCATGTCTCGTATGCAATGAGCTCCTTCATCATCACATGTGCAAGCTTTGCAACATATCCAAGCTATTTCCACCTTCATGGCATATATTGCTCACACACATGTACCTGTAGACTAATCACCTGTGTATCTCACATAAACATAACTAGTTCACCTAAGGTTGTCACTCAATTACCAAAATCAAATAAGGACCTTTCACGGTTGAGGTTGAACGAAGGGAGACATGTGGCACAGATCCAAGGACCGGACCGGTCGCCCCGAGTTGGGCTGCAGTGAGAGCCCAACGGCTCTATTTCATGGGAGCTCCTATTTAAGCCCCATGGCCGGCTCAATCTCACTCTTTTGGCCATTTTGCATTGACATAGCAACCTTGTGAGCCTAGCCAAAGCCCTCCCACTTATCTCCATCATTAATTCATCATTTTTGTGAAATTGGAAGTGAATCCAAGTGCATTGCTTGAGTGATTGCATCTAGAGACACTTGGTGATTGTATTTCGCTGCGGGTTTCACTTGCTACTCTTAGTAGTTGCCGCCACCTAGACGGCTTGGTGCAGCGAGAATCGTTGAGCAGAGGAAGGTGATTGTCTCTAGCTCCAATCATTGTGATTGTGAGGGGTTCTTGATCTTTTCCCGGTGAAAAGCCAAAATGTAGTCTAATGGATTGCTCGTGATTTGTGTGATCCTCATCTTGTGTTTGTCGTACGGCACCCGATTGCGGGTTTGGTGTATGACGTCAATTAGTGCGTGAACCTCCAAGTGAGTGAATCACCACAACGGGGACTAGCGGTGAAAAATCGTGTGTCATTATTATCTCCGAGAATTTCTTGGTATTCATTGTGATTGATTGTCATCATATTGTGATCGGCTTATTCATCGACACGGTGGTATAACTCATTATTCATCTCGAGCATTTACATTTTTAGTGTAGTTAAGCTCTTTAGTGTAATTAGTTTTGAAAGTTAGTTTATGTCTTGTCTAGTGGTTAGTGATGCTCTTTAGTTAGTCATTGAGAGCTCACTAATTTAGTGTAGTGACATAACCTTTGTGTGCATAGAGATTATAAAAACTAAAATTATGGTAGGTGGCTTGCATTTTTAGTACGCTAGTGCAACATTTGCTTAGCCTCCTATTTGTCTAACCATATTGCTTAGTGTTGTTGTAGAAATTTTTATAGATTATTCACCCCCTCTAGCCATTAGGACCTTTCAAAAATGTTGTCATACCACTTCCGCTGCCGTGACAGTATTGTTCTGTCGCGCCACCGGAGTGGCATGACAAGACCGAAACTTTAAAAAATCATAATTCTTTGATACAACATCGGATGAAGATGAAATTTATATGAAAATTATAGCTTTCGATGAGATCTACAACTTTCTAGTTTTGAGTTTTTTCATCTAAGAACGCTAAGGTGCTCAAAATAATAATATAAAATTTTAAGAGCATAATAACCACATACTAGTGCTTGTCGCATTAGACAAATAATATATTTTCTGTATGATGTCAAATGAAAATACTTTTTACACTAAAATTGGAGTTGTCAATGAGATCAACAACTTTATAGTTTTGAGTTTTTACATTTACAATCGTTAAGATGCTCAAATATAAAAACTTAAAACTATAAATTTATAGATCTCATTGAGAGCTTCAACTTTAATATAAAAAGTACCTTCATTTGACATGATATAAAAACGATATTATTTTTCTAATAAGACACGCACTAGTACGCTATTATTATGCTACTGAAATTTTATATTATTTTTTGAGTATCTAAATGACTCCAAATGTGAAAACTTAAAACTTTGATGTAAAAAGTGTTTTCGTTTAACACCATACAGAAAAGATATTATTTGTCTAATGTGATAACCACTAGTACGCGGTTATTATGTTCCTAAAATTTTATATTATTTTTGTGAGCACCTTAACATTCTCAGATGAAAAAACTCAAAACTAGAAAGTTGTAGATCTCATCAAGAGATATAATTTTTATATAAATTTCATCTTCATCCAACATCGTATCAAAGAGTTATGGTATTTTAAAGTTTCAGTCTTGTTATGCCACTCTCGGTGACGTGATAGAACAATACTTTCACGGTGTTTTTCATGTCGAAACACCGTCTAACGTGGTAGATGTTGTTGTGCCAATGCATATGGTGCAACAATGTTATTTGGTCGTGCCAGCGGCACTGCGCGTGACTTAGATGCACAAAAAAATTTTAGGAATGATTATTATTGAAATATTAAATAAAAAAGGATTAAAAAATAAACATTCTCGGCTTCATGTGGTGTTTTGTGACGGGGAGATATGGAGATGAGCTACTTGGTCTCTTTAGGATGCAAATGAGAAGGCTGCATTTGTATGCTGCTGCATGTATTTGTAACTCCATGTAACGGCTAGTTGTCTAATTTGAATGCAACGACTACCAAAGATCTTCTCAAATGTGTACATAAATCCTATGTTTTCATGTAGTGCTGCTAAAGGGATGTTGATTTACTTTTCCGTGTATTTTAACCATATAGGATTGGAGAAACATAGCACATCAATTTTGATGTTTTTCCTATCTCAAGATGTTTTTATCCTGTGATCTAAAGAGGGTATAAAATGGTTGAGAGATCATAATGTTTGATTTTAAAAGTTAAGAGAGTATATTTATCCAATATTATGGTTTACAGAAATGCTTCTTACACGGCGTCCGGACGCCGGACGCTGTCTTCCTGGGCATGCGCAGCGGACCAGCCCAACAGACAATCATCTTGCTCCCCTACATACTCCCCCATCTCTATGACCGATAACTCCCCCAGTCTGCCCGTTGTTGTGTTCACCGCGTGAAAGACCAAGTTTGGTTTTGGTAATTAATAACACCAAGTTGCTAATGTCATTATGTCAAGTGAATTGAGTTAGGCGTAGCAACATATGTGATGAAGGAGCAAGGAGCATGATGGTGATGGCTATAAGATCGCAAGTGCATGAAGACAAAGATGATGGTGAACATGCACATAGGTGATAGACAAGGAATGAGATGATCAAGGCAAAGACATAATCATATAATTCTCTTTCGTCAGTCTAAAGATGAGTAGAGAAGTAATTGACCAGGTTTAGGATTGATAGTCGACTATCAAGAGGGGCAATCACGGTCATCTTATGAATCAAGTGCTACTAGGTCCATATTCTTGAGCATATGCATTTAGGATCTAGTGAGATGCTAACTCCTTGAAAAACATTTGAGAAAATGCTAACACACGAGCACAAGATGGTGAACACTTGGTCGTGTTAGCACATTTGCGAAGGAGGTGAAGTTTGAGAGGTAGAGAGGAGTTTGAGTTCCTCTCTCCCTCCCGCCAAGCTTACTCGGCGGGATTCGATACTTTTGTAGAAGTGAAATGTCTATTTTTCACTGTGCCGAAGGCAAATAAACGGAGGCAAAAAGAAGTCACTGGGTGACCGGACGCACGACGAGACGCTGAACCAGACGCGGTCTCGGCACGACCGGCGCGTCCGGTCAGTGGCAGCAACTATGCACAGCGCGGGGAGCTAGGGTTTGCAACCAGCGCGTCCGATCACTCGCGGGACCGGCGCGTCCGGTCACGCACCTAGGAGAGTAGCGTGGAGGAAAGTTTGATCAGACGCGATGCGTGTCTAGTCAGTCATGATCAGACACGTCCGGTCAATAAAGTCACTCTCTAGAACCTCTCTGGACTGCGACCAGACGCTGGCACTATCGCGTCCGGTCGTGGCATGGAGCGCGTCCGGTCACACGTTACCTAAGAGCGTAACATTTCGTGACCATTGGAAATTTAATGAGAGAAATTCAAAAAGGGACACGTGGCAAGCATCGTGCGAGGTCACGCTGGTACGACCGGACGCTGACCGCGTCCGGTCAACGCGCGCAGAGCGGCATCTCGAGTCTAACAGCTATATTCTTTAGGGATGCTTATAAATAGTTGCTTGGCCAGGTTTAGGGGTTCACTCTTGACTCTTTGAACACTTGAGACATACTTTGAGCTAGAAAACTTCCCTTCCACTCATCTCCTTGCTTGGTTGCATACTCTAGTGAGATTGAGTGAGATTCAAGTGTATTGCTTAGTGATTTGCATCTAGTGGCACTTGATCCTTGAGTTGGTTGCGGATTTCTCATTACTCTTGGATATTTCCTGACATCCTAGACAACTTAGAGCAGCGGTGGTATTGAGCTCGTGATTGGAGATTATTTTGAGCCTCACCAAGTGATTGTGAGGGGTTCTTGAGCCTTTTCCGTGGGAGTTCGCGAATTGACTACTCTAGTGGAGCTCGTGGATTGGAGAATCTCCATCTTGTGAGTGGATGTGCGGCACCCGCTGAGGGTTTGACTCTTGATAGTCAATTAGCTCACGATCCATCAAGTGGGTGCATCGCCATAACGAGGACTAGCTTGCCAGGAAACAAGTGAATCTCAGTAAAAGAATCTTGTGTCATCTCTTTGCCGAGGATTTCATCTTGTGTATGTGATTGCATTGATTGATTAGTTCATTGGATATATCTCTTCTCATCAACGTCGGTATAACAATACATCCTCACTCCTTTACTTACTTGTCTACCATGCTAGTTGCTTAGCTTGTTATCTCTTATAGTTTCTAGCTCCTAGTTTGTGTAGTGTTTCTCTTTCACCTAGGAGTAGAGTAAGTAGTGACTTAGCCTCTTTGGTGTGGATTAGAGATTATAGCCTTCATATCTACTAGAATTGTTTAGGTGGCTTACATAGTGTAGTTGTGCTAGTGCTAGAATTAGCTTTGCCATCTTTTATACTAACTTTATTATTAAGTAAAGTTTGTAGAATTTTGAAAAGGCTATTCACCCCCCCTCTAGCCATTTAGGACCTTACACTGCGTCATCTACCCCTCCGCCTCTCGTCACGATGTCCACTCGTGCTCGTGCTGGGCGGCGCAAAATCCAGGCCGTTGTAGATCCCCTCCCATCCAAGCTTCCTGCTCTAGCCCCCACCCGTCCTCTGCATCATCGTCGCTGCCGCGCCCTACCCTATCCACCGAAGCGACCTGCTACAACCTTCTCCAGCGCACGCCCCACTCCGCCTCGTGGCCTTCTCTAGCGGCACGGTCCGCCTTCTCCACTGGAGCGACCCACAATGGCCTTTCTCCATCGGAGTGGCGAGCTCTGCGCCAGTGTCGAGCTCCACATCGACGAGCCTCCATTCGTCCAAGAAGCAAGTAGATGCGACGCATGTTGCAAGAGTATGTTTCAAGCGTTTTAGATGTTTTAGAGATATGTTGCAAGTATTGTATATCGATGTTGTGAATGTTTTAGATGTTGTAATGGCTATGCACGTATGTTTCAAATATTTCATCTATTCCAAAAGTATGTTGTAAGTGTTTTATCTGGATGTTGCAAAAAGAACATCTAGATGTTGCATATACATGTATGTTGCAAGCATATATTTTCAAGTGTTTCAGGTATTCATATGTATGTTTGCAAGTGTTTCATCTGGATATTGTATATGTTTGCAGTGGTTTTTAAGTGTTTTCAGGCGTTTTCGCAAGTGTTTTAGACACTTGTTAGTATTTCATTTGTCTTCTTTAGTATATTGCACTTGTTGTATTTGGATGTTTCAAAAGTAAATCGGCGTGGAAAGCGGCTGACGGCGCGGTGATGTTCGAGCCGGTGTGGGCGACGTCTGAGGTGGCGTGGGCGATGTCCATGGCACCGTGGACCTGCTACTGCGGCGCTCGCTCGTGAGCCCGACGTGCTAGGGCGCTAACTCGCTCGCTGTGTGGCACTGTCCCCGTGCGTCCGGGTGCTATAGTTTAAGCGATAATGCTTCTATGAGGGCACCCGTCCGGACGTGTCCACGTCGGACGCGCCATTGTGGGCCTGTGCGCCGATTGGCCCAACATCACTTTCTCACCCACGCACCCAGTCTCTCGCTTCCTCCTCCCTTCCTCGACTTTCGCCCCGTGCGCTACCCCAACGCATGGCCATGGCCGCCTCTCTGGCCAGCGGCGGCCTTTCCCCCACCCTAGCGGCCCCTTCCCCCACCCTGACACTCGATGTGGAAAGCGGTGGCCACACCGTAGTAGGCGCGAGCCATCGCCATCAACCATCGCAGCAATCCTCGCCGCCACCACCGGCAATGGCTAGGCTCTGGAGCAGCCATTGCCGATCCCCGGCGGCCGGAATCGACAGCGCAACCTTTCCCTCCCCTATGTTCCCCGACTCCCGGCGTCTTCTTATCTCACCCCGACGTCCTCCTCCCCCACCCCAGCGGCGCCTCTCCCCCCACACCGGTGTTCTCCCCCACCGGGAGCCTCCAATGCCCATAGATCTAGCGGCCATGGCACTCCCCGCGCCAGGCTCTCTCTTCCCCTATGTTACAATTGTATGTTTCAGAGGTATAATGCATTTGTTTTACATGGATGTTGTAAATATAGATCGGGAGATGTTGCAAATGTTGCAATTGTTTCAGAGGCATGCTGCAAGAGTATGTTTTGAGTGTTTCAGATGTTTCAGAGGTATGTTTCATTTATGTTTTCCGGACGCATGTTGCAATTGTGTTTATCTGGATGTTGCATATGTTTCGCACATATGTTGCATGTGTTTTATTCAGATGTTGTGTATGGTTGCAATGGTTTTCAAATATGTTTTCGGGTGTGTTTTTCAAGTGTTTTAGAAGCATATTTCAAGTGTTTTAACTGCCTTCAGACGTATGTTGCAACTGTTGTATTTGTATATTTCAAAAGTAGATCGGGTGTTGCATCTCTCCTCTCCCACTGTCTGCTGCATCGAATCTCTCGGAGCCGGCAGGCATACAAACGAGGGATGGGCGATGGACGTGGGACGAGGGAGCTGCGTGCGTTAGGCGCAAGTGAGGGAGCTCTGTATGGACGGACGCTTTCTCCGGAGCAGGATGGGCGTTGGGCGGAGGAGGCTGCGTATGTCACGGTTGGGAGCAGGGGCACAGGCGCACGGTGACGTGGGCTTGGCGGGCGCGCTATCTTGTTGCGCGGGTGCAGCAGACACAATTCTGTTTCGATTTACGTAAGGAGGCGTGACAGGTGTGTCGAAGGGAACCGCGTCCGGACAGAGACCTAGTGCCGGGCCCTAGTTTAGGATAACCGGATTTTCCTCAAAGCTAGCAAAACCACCCAAACCGCCTCGCGCTCCCGCCCCAGATTCAGAACTCCACAGTCCAGAAGTCGCAACGTAAAAATCTGACGCAATAGAACGAACACCAGAACGCAACCGCCTTCTCCCAGGGACGAGCGCTACCGGGCGGCCAGCTCACCACGGCACCACTGCGAGGCAATCGCCAATCCGCACCGCATCGCTCGCGCCTCGCGGTCACCGCTCCGAACTGGAAATCAAATGGCGCCGTCGCCGCTGTGCTCCGCTTCCCCGCGGCCGCTTCGAGCCCCAGGCCAGCCTCCCCGAGACGTCCGCCCGCCGCGGACGGTCGTCGTGGCCGCGGGCACCCGTGTGAGCGGAGCGGAGGCCCGCGCGTCGCTGGTGCTGGCCCTGGCCTCGCAGGCGCTCTCCGCCTCGCAGCGCCGCTTCGCCGACCTCGCCGGTGAGGCCGCCAAGTACGCCTTCCCGTCCCGCCGCTTCGAGCCCCGCACCCTCGAGGAGGCCCTCATGTCCGGTCGGTAATAAATGAATAGCAACAGCTTGTGCTCCCAAAATCGTAAAATCCTCAGGATTTGAGGCCTCGATTTCTGAGTTAGGTTCATGTACTTTTTGCAGTGCCTGATCTCGAGACAGTTCCGTTCCGCGTCCTGAAGCGCGAAGCAGAGTACGAGATCAGAGAAGTGGAGGTAATTGTGCTAATATGTTTTCGCTTTTCAACCATGGGGGTTTTTTTTTTGTGCATGTGTGAAAATGGAACCCACTGTGATATGATAATACTATGAGGTTCATTGACTGATAGTGTCTTTTGTTGTGAACTCTGATCAGTCATACTTCATTGCTGAAACAACGATGCCCGGAAGATCTGGGTTTGATTTCAACGGATCATCTCAGTCATTCAACGTGCTGGCATCTTATTTATTCGGTAAGGTATTTGCCACGTTTCTACCACGGGTCAGAAAGTCCCTTCCTTGTTTCATTGTATAGTCATAGTCTGAATTAAAGTGAAAGTTACACGATTTTAATTCACTTTATCGTTGGCATGCTTGCTTGCAGAACACAACCTCTGAGCAAATGGAAATGACAACGCCTGTTTTTACTCGGAAGGGCGAGTCAAACAGTGAAACAATGGACATGACGACCCCAGTGATAACAAAGAAGGTGGATTTTGGCTTTCACTTGTGCCATTGTTTTGAGCTGTCTTTGTTTGGCGATTCAGGCTACTTCATTACCAAGAAAGTGATGAAGTTTTACCTTTCCTTTTTGTTTGTTTGTCACCTGCAGTTAGCTGGTAAAAATAAATGGAAAATGTCATTTGTGATGCCAGCGAAGTATGGTTCCAACTTGCCTCGCCCAAAAGATCCTTCTGTGACTATCAAGGAGGTGCCCAGCAAAATAGTTGCTGTTGCAGCCTTTTCAGGTCCATAATCTTGTACTTCTGCCATACCCATTTCATAGCATATGTGATTTCTGCCCTGGTTTTTAAGAAGCTATCTTGTTAAATTCAGAATCAAGTACGTAATTTATAGGTACCAATTTTGAAATCTTATTTTCAGTATTTGTAATGAAAAAGTAGAAATATTCTGTATCAATTTTCTGTGCCTTTCCTTCTGTTGATTACTCAAGATACCAACCGAAACATGTGCATGGAGCCTGCTGTTATTATCACTAACCACATGACTTTTGTTTTCAGTCAGGGAATAGTTTAGAATGATAGGAGTTGTCATGTTCCTTCCCAATTCAAAACCTCCAACACGATCTTTAATATGGAGTTACTTTCATGATGATCAAATCGAACCAGATTTTCTTAAGTTGTTATTTTGAAATGAGCTCTACCTATTTACCATTTGTCTTACAGAGTTTACAATTTTTTTTGTTCAAATATAATAAAAGCTCAAAAAACTCTTTTAGCCTCAAATTTTATTGGCTACTAGAGAAAGTTTTCACAACAATAAGCATCTCCATTTGTTTTTAAAACTCTGAAGCTAAAATAGTGAGATGGTTAGCTCTCTGCTAAATGAATCATTTCCCTTTATTTTGAAATGAGCTCTACCTATTTACCATTTGTCTTACAGAGTTTACAATTTTTTTTGTTCAAATATAATAAAAGCACAAAAAACTCTTTTAGCCTCAAATTTTATTGGCTACTAGAGAAAGTTTTCACAACAATAAGCATCTCCATTTGTTTTTAAAACTCTGAAGCTAAAATAGTGAGATGGTTAGCTCTCTGCTAAATGAATCATTTCCCTTCATTCCTTGTTGATATCTTGGATATGATCAGTTATGAAGTCATATTGATACTGCAGTGCAATATTTGTCGACCATGCTACCATTGTCATAGTCCATACTCCTTTTGTGTTCGTACAGGTTTGGTTACTGATGATGATATAAGCCAGAGGGAATCTAAATTGCGTGAATTTCTCCATAAAGATACCGAGTTTAGAGTGAAAGATGATTCAGTGGTGGAAGTCGCACAGGTAAAGCTTCTGAAATGGTTACGGTTTATGAGCTGTAGTTTTACCCAGTTTATTAGAGGAATGTTATCAGTGCCTGATTCTAGATTTTCTCAATCTGCAGTACAATCCACCTTTCACACTTCCATTCACAAGGCGAAATGAAATAGCATTGGAGGTTGAGAGGAATGATATAGCCTTATGATGTCCTAGATCAAAAAAATAAATTTTGAGCATTTGAGAGTGTATGCAAATGTTAGTTGTCCCTAATGTATATATGTACAATTTCTATCTGGCCTGTTCTGTATATATGTGACATGTTAATTATCACATGCATATATTACTGAATTGTAAATTTTATATTAAGATCTAAGTTTATTTTATTTTCTCATTTATTTGTGATATGATAGTATTAGTGCACAGGGTTGGCCTTTCATAAGATCCATGTCATAAGCTAGGTTCTGCATCTATAACGAGGAGCCTTTTTTGTGGACATCTAGTAATAGTTTGAGCCTGTACTTTTCTTCGTGCACGTGTTTTATGTTTTTGACATCTAGTAATAGTAGTGTTAGTGTTAATCAACCTTGTAGGACCGGTTAGGCAGCATATGTTGGCTTGCTGTGCGTGTAAGGTAGTTCCCAGCCGGGCTGAGCCCTTTGCGCTCAGTGGCCGGGTTGGGGTTTGTGGACGGTGTTTGGTGGTACTTTTGAAACTAAGAACTTTGTAATTTCGTTACACTAGTAATGAAATTCGGATTGACCGTGGTGGAAAAAATGTGGGAACTTTTTCACCCAAAGAATAGCTGTTGACAAGGATTCCCATGAAGTAGTACTTACCCGTATTGAGCTCTTCAATGTATGTTTGCTTCTTCTTTGATTCAAACTCTCAGTCTTGTATAGTTATTATCCTTGTGCAGCACCAGGGGCAAAGAGGACGTATTCTAGCAGTTTCGTGATTTAGTTTGGCACAGAGGTTAGATATTGGTATCATATACATGTTAATGTTGTTAAAGATACTGGAACAGTCTCTTATTTGCTTAATAAAGTAGTTTCATATAATAAGGAAAAGATGTTGTCCTTTTAGGGGGAAAGATAGCATTCTTCTCTTACCAGTGTTTTTTAAAGAAACCTTCTCTTACCAGTTCATGGTTGTAGAATCCATTAGTTCATTGTTTCGACACATGATTAATAGTTCTACACTAGGATCATGCGGTTTATGTAATTGCTCTGTGGTCGAGGAGAATAACAAATGCTTTGAAGTTAAACCTTGTTATTTTTACCCTCAACTTCTACGTTTCTGTCAGTGGGAAAGAACTCTGCTTTCGAGTTTTGACACAAGGGCCTATTTTGTGAATCGTCTGACTGGGATTTGTGATAGTTTCTGTTCTTGTAAGAAGTTCTGTTGTGATAGTTTCTGTTCTTGTAAGAAGTTCTGTTGTGCCTTTTCCTTTTGGGGAAGATATTGCAGCTGTGCAAGCATCAATTGTGTGCCTGGCCTTGTACAGGACTTCCTTGCAAATACCTTGGATTGCCATTATCAATTAAGGAACTCTTCAAGGCTGATTTCTGTGCTATAATTCATAAAATTCCTGATAGATTGCCTGGGTGGAAAGCAGTCATGATGCACCCAGCTAGGAGAGCAACTGTACAAGCAGTGCTCGGACTGGGTCGCTGGTCATTTTTAGTGGTTCATTGGCGAGCCTAGATGTAATTAGCCCTGCCCCACTAGGGGTTGTATGAGTCTTCTTAGACTCTCCTATTCTTCTTAACACAATGAAAAGCGCAACTCTCCAGCACTTTCAAGAAAAAAAAAATGTACCCAATATGTCTCATATGATCCCAGATCCCACAAACCTTCCTTCCATAATGGTATATTCCAGTTCAATATCCTTATGATGCCATACACTAGGAACCTTTTTCTTGGAAATACCAATCATGGGTATAATACTCTCTTAGTTTGAGTTGTGGCCGCTTCGTTTTTGTTTGTGTGTGAGAAATGCATAGTGTACTATCTAGGTATGGTTGTCAACATTGTTGATATCAGTTTCCAAGCGAGCAAAATATACCTACATTGTTTCCATCACTGTGTAGTGATACATTTGTAGCTACTAAGAATGATTTATCTTATTTTTATGTGTCTTGGAGAAGTTACCTTTTGATTGAGCTGACATTGGACTAGACTGAGAAATTTATGTAATCATCCATGATGCTACAAGAGTAACGATCCCAATTAAATAAAGGTGACACTGCTGGAACCAAGACATTAAGCATTGAATTGGTCCGTATTATATAAACAGGTACAAGGAAGCTGGTTTATACAGCAATGTTAGTCTTTTAGGCTTCCTATATATTTGTACGTTCTGCTTGTGACTTGAGGGCTTGTAGTTTTATGGTTCTCCACTACTCTGTTTATTTCTGAGCAGGGGAAGGGATAAATGGCAGCTACCAAGAAAAGTGTGTTGTGTGTTGCACTGATGTATTCTTGCTTCCTCATGCACCATGCATGTGACCATGGTATTTATTTTCCCCCCGCATTCTCACAAACATTATCATAACCAAAAAGTGTCATTTGCAGCAAGTTCGTTCCTGCTCTGTTGTATGGTACTTGATATCACATGGCATTGGCAAAAGTCTTATACTGCATTGTTTTTTAAGCTAGCTAGTTATTCTAGTCTTTAGCTGCCTTTACAGTATTTTTTCAATGTCGTTGATTGATCATCTTCCAGTGTTCAATGTTATCAGTTGCAACTGTCCTTAATCTTACCAGTTTCCTCCTGATTGTTCACAGAGATAATTCTTTTGACATTTCTGAAAGGGAACATGGAGTTTAAAAACATAATAAGAAAGGTTCTTATAGAATTTAGAATGGAAAGCTAGGTGTTTGGTCTTTCTGTTTTTTGAAGATACACAATAATTTCATGATATGTTCAGAGGAAGAAGAGGGAAAAAGGAAAAGAAAATCTGAAAACTAAAATGGTTTAATTACAAAGTCCTCATGAGGTGATGAGAGCCAATAAAAAATGATAGACAATAATAAATTCACACAAATCATAAAATTGATGAAAACAGTGATTAAGAAGAGTTTGCTTTTCATTTGTGTTCATAGGATTTGTGTGAAAAGACAAAAAATCTAACAAGGTATTATGGTTGATGTCAGATGAGAACCTCTTTTTGACTTGATGCAGATGGTGTGAGCTTTGGTTACAGTGGAAGTACTGGCCCAAAGTATTGGGGAAGCTTGAGCCCTAATTTCACACTTTGCTCAAAAGGAATCCAGCAATCTCCAATCGACATCGTGAAGGATGAAGCGGTCTACATTCCGCAGTTGGAGCCCCTTGAAAGGGATTATACAACTACAAATGCAACCATTGTTGACAATGTCTTCAACATCGCGGTTTGTTCCGAACCGAATAGTTACTTTTAATTGTATTACAAAGTACTTTATTTTCTATGTGATTGTGATGTTTTACATACATTAGAAATAAATTTAACTTCAGACCCAAATATGTAAAAGAAAATGATTCATTCACTTTTTTTTGCGAGTTAACAAGGTTTTTTTTATATGCTACATTAGAAATAAATTTAACAACAGTAACTCGATTCATTCACATTTGTACATGTTACCTCCAAATTCTGAGTTGTGGATTTTTCAATATGGATCATCATCGTCTGGTGTCATTGAATGATGCAGCTGCGTTACAATGACACCGCTGAGACCGTGAAGGTGGGTGGGATAAAGTATAAGCTAAAGCAATTGCATTGGCATTCCCCATCGGAGCACACCATCAACGGCGAAAGGTTTGCATGTACACTCTGATGAATTGTACAGCATGGATTATCTGCTGTACTAATTTAATGCACCCATGCTTTATCTTGAGTCCCTGATAGGTTTGCGATGGAGCTTCACATGGTTCACGTAACTGAAGATGGAAACGTTACTGTTGTGGCCATCCTTTATCGACATGGCAAACCAGACCCTTTCCTTTTCCAGGTGAACAGACTCACCCTGTATTTTGACTAGTTCTATGTAATTTTTGCACTTTGGTCATAATAAGAAACGAAAAGGATCCAGACCATTATGAATGTACACACTCTATACATGTTTTTAGGTAACTATGACTCGACAGTAGTGATTAGATATATCAGGCTTGAACTACTCTGAATACCCATGAGACGTTGACCTGTTCAAGAAGCCAAGAACTGAATGAAGTGTTCAAGGCTTGTATTTCTCTTGGGTTCAGAGCGTGGAAATGATTTGTCATTTGCATTTGATCTAGTAGATGCTGGTGCAGTTGCATGTTTAGCTTACCTTCTAACTAATAACCCTCGTAGTAGCCAAAATGTATCCCACTATTTTTGTTTTGTGCGTGACTTTCAGATAAAGGAACAGTTGGCTGAGTTGTATGCGGAGGGCTGCAAGGCGGAGAAAGGCGACCCTCTCCCTGTTGGAGTAGTGGACATGACAGAACTGAAGCAGGGTGCGGATAGATACTACAGATACGTTGGATCCCTCACTGCGCCTCCATGCACTGAGAATGTGGTCTGGAACATTCTTGGCGAGGTAGTCACTGTGCCCTGCGCCGAAAACATTGTGAAGAACAATCTTGTTTACTCCATTTAGTTTGCTACAATCTGGAAGTTATGGATTGTTTTAACTTGCAGGTAAGAGAAATGACCAAGCAACAGGCTGCTGATCTGATGGCCCCTTTGGATGGGAGTTACAGGCACAACTCCAGACCACTACAGCAGTTGAATGGTCGCACGGTTCAGCTCTATGACAAGTCACTGAAAATCCGAAAGATGATGTAGCCCACTTCAGCTCGATCTGTTCATGTAGTAGTTTGTTGCAAACTCCGACTACCAAATAGTAGTGTAAATCGGCATGAACGATTGTAATGGTTTCGTCATGATTTGCGCTAAGAAATTGCATTCATGTTGGGATCAGTTATATTTCAGCAATCAGTGTTGGCATTTATTCGCTGTTGTGATGCAAAACTACACAAGTGAGTTGTCACATGAACTCAAATTATCTGTATATTCTGTTTTAGTACGTGCATTAGGGCGATAAGTGGAAAAGATGTGATTAAACCATAGCAATTCGAGCATCCGGTAAACGTGCAAAACTCAAAGGAAAAAAAAAGCTGAAGAAGCAGAGGGCCCATCCGGGTTCGAACCGGAGACCTATCGATCTGCAGTCGATTGCTCTACCACTGAGCTATGGACCCGTTTTGCTTAATTTGTCTTATAAATTTGTTTAGTTTCTTTACTGCTCTCTAGTTTCTTTTCCACATAGATTGGATTTCTTCTGTGACAGTTCATCGGTTCCGTTTACTCTGGGTGGAGAACACAATTTCTCCAAAAAGGACTGAAGGAGGACGTACTCCTATATGCTTACTATCAGTACCAAAACACACGATTACATGCACGAGGCACCGGGCCAATTGAAAATAAAACAAATCACTCCAATCGAGCAGTGCATTCTGAGGTGGAGGAACTCCAGTGGTCTGGACATGCAGGTGAGTGGGTATATATGTAATAATAAAAAGATAAAGACACCTGGTTTGGATCCAGCGGAGGGATGTTCGGTTAGCTCGGAATCCACCCAGAAATCGGTCCAGTTGATCAGAGGTTATATAAATTAGCCAAGCATTTCTAGTATGAATCGTGCATGTAATGGTTCTCTGGAAACCGAACGAGCCCTGAGTGGGTATGTAATACTACCTACCTTTTCTTTCTCTGTCCTAAAATACAAGAAATCTAAGTTTGTCATAAGTCAAGTTACGTTAACCTTGACCAAAATTATAGAAAACAAGAATAGTTACGAATACAAATTAGCTTCATTGGATATGTTATGAAATATATTTTCATAATTTACATCTTTGATGTAATAGATATTAATATTATTTTCTATAAATTTAATCAAACGTTGTATAGTTTGACTTAGGACATAAAAAATTAGTGTTGAATTAAAATAATTCTGAATCATAAAATTAATTTAGATCAAAACTAGTCAACGACATCCATGCAATAAAAAATAAGTTTTACTATTAGTAGATGTACGAGATCGAAATCGCATTTATCTTCATAATATACACTGTGTATTTGTTCTAGCGCACGGACGTCCGACCGCAGGAGGCGTTTGGATGCTGCTCCTGTTCAAACGCATCTACCACGCGCTGTCCTATTCCTGTGTAACAGAAGCGTGCCAGCCACGTCCACGTAACAGGAAGACCGTTACCCCACCGTGCCTGCCTCACCCCGTTTGCGGATGCACGCCGTGGAGGCGTCTGCCGGTCTCAGGTGCCCGCACGGTGACCCAGGGCAGCGCCCCACCACCGGGGCCATTGTAACATGTGTTCCCTCAGTTCTGCTTTTGAAACATCCAGTTGAAAATACTTGTAACATACGACTGAAAACAGATGAAATACTTGAAATATACGTTTGAAACATGCGTATATAGCCACAACAACATATGCAACATTAAGATCTACTTTTGCAATATCCAGACGAAACACTTGCAACATATATATGAAACACTTAAAACGTGCTCTTGAAACATGCATGTTATGCAACATACAAATATATTTCTGCAAAATCCAGATAAAACACTATACGTCTGAAACAACTGAAATACTTGAAACATATGCTTGCAACATGCGTATATTGTTATTGCAACATATGCAACATCTCAGATCTATTTTTGCAGCATCCAGATGAAACACTTGAAACATAAGTCTGAAACGCCTAAAACACTTAAAATATAGTATGGTCGGTGGCCACAACCTACCTGGTGGGAAACTTCGATAACCAGCAAACTCGAGTTAGGGGGACGTCGAAAGCAACGATCCAGCATACACCTAGGCACAACCTTCCCCTTCCTTGGCCTCCCCAAGAGCAGACGTAGGCCTCTCCTGCCTCCCCTTCTGCCACGAGCGAGATGGATGGTGGTGCGGCGAGAGACGGTGGCGCGGCGCGGCGCAGGATGGTGGCACACGAGCAAAAATGGTGGACAGAGATGGAGAGAAAGGAGCAGAGGATAGACAAATACTTGCGAAGCATGTGCAGGAAGGCAGAGAGGAAGCAAGAGCACGGGGGCGATGGGGCCTATATATTGCGTCTAGAGTGTTCTCGTGGAGGGAAAGACCCACCAGCCGACCACGTTCCGTGAGCGGGCTGATATATTTTGTGCGGTCCACGGTTGAAGGAGATATATTTTTGTGCGGTTGGAGGAAGCGTCCGTCCAGACGTCTGGTAAGATGCAGTACCGTTAGAACAAAACTGGTATATAGTTGGTCCTTGGTCAAGACGGAAGAGGAAGGAGGGGCCACGAAGAAGCACCAGGCTTGCATGAAGGTACCCAATTCTGGAGCTAAACTCACCCGCAAGTCTCTCTTGGGCTCACCTTGATTACATTATCACCTTCGATCCACCCATGCATGCACTATTTATAGTAAAAGGTGTTCACCGTTTAATAAAAAGACGAGAGCCACCGTCTAGCTTGCATTGTGAACCAACTGAACTACCAACAGTTGTTAGCATACATTTTTATCCTAAATTTTTTACCATGGCCAAGATCCTCCTACTGATCGTCCTTGTTGCTACCATCACAGCCGTGGAAGCCACTCCACCAGTGCCGGAGCAATCGTCCGCCGAAGTTGACAAGAAGATCAACGAGGTGAATCTGACACTGAAGAAGGTTTTCGACGACGTCATCGCCTCCGCCCCGCCGGCCAAGAAGAAGGAAGCCATAGACACAACTTCTAAGCATCTCCACATCGCCGAGCGCGCCCTCGCAAAGGCCAAGGCAGGAGGCGAGGAAAAGGTAGCAACAGTTGCCATGAAATACGAGTTAAACGCCAAGATCGTCATGGAGGCACCGCCGGCCATGAAGCTGGAGAGGATGGAGGAATTGTTCAACGCCATGGCTGCACCAAACCACAAAGAATGCCTCAACAACGTCGGCGATAAGGCCTTCTGCGAGGCCGTCTCCAAGCTGCAGAAGGCCATCAAGGAGGCCCGCGCCGCCGTCACGCAAGGCAAGAAGGAGGAAACCATTGACGATGTGTTCCTCATCAACCAAGAATTCGCCCCCACTATCAGGGCTATCAACAAGGCGTACGCGGATGGAGATGAGAAGGCGATCGCGGCGGTTCTAGCTACCTACAACAAGTGTGCCGATGCGATCCTTGCAGCTCTGCCCGCTGAAAAGTTCAGAGTGATGCAAGAGAGCATCGCGGCCGCTTCTCGTGCATCGTCCGGAAAGGCATAGTGCCACTGCTGGCTAGGATGAAAACGGTACCGATATTTTCTGACCGTATTCGAGACCGAATCTGTTTAGAGGGGTTTTAATCTGTCCGTATCCGAGTCCGGATATTTAACATCCGATACCGTATTCGTATCCGAATATTTAAATCACATATTTATGATGTCGATATCCAATCATATCCTATCCGGCATTTTTTATACTATCCGTTTTCGAATCCGAATCCGGACATAAATATGAAAACAAATACGATATCAGTGATATCTGTCCGTATCCGATCCGTTTTCATCCCTGGCCACCACAACTTTCGATCGACCACTTTGCAACGACACCATATCCATACGCTTAGCGCCAATATATAGTCATGTATGTAATGTTTACCATTCCTATACCCTACTTGTCTAGACCCTTTTGCTCTGTCGCTGGTTGGTTGTTTAATGTCTTCAGAAAACATGTTTGTCTAGAATGTGCGTGGTCTCAATGGCCGCGCGCGTCGTAGTGCTGTAAGAGAGTTTGTAGTCTAGGTCTCTAGGAGAGGGTGTCTGCTATGAACTTCTTTCGGAAGAGTCACAGCTTAGTTCCGTGTAATTAGGATCAAATCTGACGGGTGTTCTTAGTTTGGTAATCCTGCCTATTCACTATTTCTTCTCAGGGCCGTTTGGATTCTTTTATTTTGAGGAATTGAAATCTACATAATAAATTATGCTATTTTGCTTGGAATTTAGCATTTCACCACTTTTCAAAGGTCACGTGTGTATATATATATAAAAGTCTATCTCAAATTTATAGGGTGGGAGATAGAAATTGATTATATAGATAACCATGCTATGTTTCTACTTTGCAACTTATAACACGCTCTTTAACTCGCTCCCCTACGGTAGAAATGTAATACATAAGTATCTCTCTCGTATAGCCAATAGTAATATACAAATATAATTCATATACAATCATATTAGCTTATATTAATTAATATGTGTCTAAATTATGATTATTAAAATAAATTCAATTCCAAGGATCCAAACTAGACCTTAGTGAAAAAAGGTGTCAAGGCACGATCGTGAAAAATGAAGCTCCGCTCTCTTTTTTTCCTTGTGAGCAAATATATTAATATGTGATCCCATCAATCTCCATGTATTCAATCTCTTGCAATAGGATCTTGTTGACGCAAAAACATATATGCCAAAGCATACAGAGAGCACCAGTACTGGAGAGCACCTCGTTTGCACCCGAGGCAACTGGCACTAGGGGTATATTCACCGTGCTTTTGTAGGATGGACAACTAGGTTCCAAGCCTTTGCATGCAGATCAGTGACTAATTTCTAAGCAAATTAGCAAAGACCACCAAAATACTCATTCGGAATGGACCCAGTCAGGTCATGTGCGTCGGGTACCACATATCAAATATCCAGATCTCTTCTGTTTCTGATAAAAGGGCTCAACAATCCTTTGACCTTTAACACCCATGGTGTTAGGCACATGATAAGTAGTGGGTTAAGACTTAAAAAACATATCAAATAGTTCTTCATATGCTCTAATCTAAATTAATACATTTATTGATGAACATGTAGATTTTAAAATCTTTTAAATAAGATCAAACTATTTTTGCCAAAAAAAGACTTAAAATTATTAAATAATATTTTATGTCACAAATGTGATAAAAAATTTAATTGCGTAAAAGAATAAGTTAAACATCATTCATGCCTGAAAGAGAAATTAAAACTAAGGATACGTTGAAAAGCTTGTTACCACCGTCTGTCCCAAATTATATTGTTCTATATTTTCTTGTTTTCACGATTATCCACTGACCACGGAAAAGGAAGGGCACACGGCTTGTAAAAGGAAGCAGGCACCCACGGTTTCTGTCTCCATGATTTGGGGATTCGGTAATATTTTTTCTCTCCTAGATTAATTAATTAATTGATTAATTTATTTCAAAATTTTAAAAAAATCAAGGGCTTAGATTCATTTGAGGTATTACCTCCTAAGGAGTAAGGAGTGTACCGTAACATCAATACTTGTGTGTCACGTCCCAAAATTTCTTATTTTGGGTTATGCATAGAAAACACTAATTAAGATAAATATTTTAATATTTGGATAAAATTTATCAAGTTTAGTTTGAGCTAGCGCAAATTTAGTAATGGGAAAATATGAATTTTTAAAGTTTTCTAATTTTGACAGGCGTTTGGATGATGTGATGTTTGTTTGTTGTTTGACTTAGTGTTATGAGTGAATAGATTTTTTCAAAACACGTTTAGTAAGTCGTTTCTCTTTCTCTGCTTGTCTTCGCCTTTTTCCAAAATCAAATCTATGCTTTCTCGATCTTAATCCTTTTTGGTAGGAGTTTCAAAAAATATCTTCCTTCTACTCCAAATAATCCCTTTGAGATCATCGTCCATGAAAATGTCTCTAAATATCTTTACCGGGAAATTTTCTGAATTTTGCTGAAGCTTTTTCCGTTTACACGAGTAAAATCTAATTATTTGGATGCCTCAAAATATCTTTTTATGAGCCAAATCTTTTATTTGGGATCTGTTGACACTCAAAAATGTCTATTTTATGAAGTTGTCAAAATGTGGAACAGACTTCACCATTGTGTTTCTTTCGTCGAGACGGTAAAAAAAACATATATGAAACGTCTAATTCAGAGTCTGGATGAAAGAGTTATGCCCCCGGGAAGATGCTCCAGTATCGGCAGTTCCGACTCACGTCGGCAGTTCCGGCAGACGTCAGCACTTCCGGCAGACCTAATAAAAAGGCATGTTCGGATCTGGCCTTCTGAATTTCAATCCAAACTGTTCCAAACTCGTGAGAAACTTAAAAAATGAGGCTTAGAGAGGTTTCCTACTGGGATAAGACAACATCCCTATATATATATATATATATATATATATATATATATATATATATATATATATATATATATATATATATGAGAGGATCATGATCGATTAAGTTCTCATCTATCCAATTGACACAAAAACACAACAAATCAATCTACTACCTCGTTTTGCCCTCTCTTTCCCTCTACTTTTTCTCCTCGTTCTTTGTCGGTGCTGCATGGCTGGAGGATCGACGACGACGACGCTCTAGAGCGGTCAGGCCGGCTAGGGCAGCCCATAGCCGCCGCACGCCCCAACGGGGTCCCTCCTAGGTGTGTGGGGTTTTGGGTCTCAAGAGACCTCGCCGGCGTGTCCTACGTATCGCGCTCCCGGCGAGGCTCCTCCCGTGACGTGTCTTGCGTATCGCGCTCATCGCTAGAGGCATAAGGTTCAGGTGTGGACATCCCCTAGGCGCCGGCCGATCCCTTAATTGGTTAGGCCCTACATCGAGCGATCTAGCTCCTTATCGTGTGTGTGACCTAATTAAACGTCAACAGCATCTCAGCAATCCGACTCGAGGTTCAACTGTGGCCTGGCCTCATCGATCACTGGCTTGTAGTCAGCTCCATACCCTGCTTCTGGACCACGTGCGTGCCAACGTCTGCTCCTTTCCGGTCGCGCCAGCACAGCCTGGTCAAGTTGGAATCTAGATCAATCGGACGAGACTGACTTCCTATTTATATCAAGCCGCCGTCTAGGTTGTTTTCTTTGCGGCAAATCAAGGCATCCATGCCCTAGCTCCTGTCAAAGCGCCGCCGCCGCCGCAGACTGCCCAGCGAGCGTGGCCGCGTTGCCCCTATGCACGAGTGTTTCTGCTCCGACAGTCCGTGCTCAACGCGTGCCGTCGTCGTCTTCTCTTGGCCGCGCGAACCAGCGCACCGGCCTGCCCTGCAGCCGGCGCCATCTCATCTCGGTCGAGCCCAGTCATGCATCCAAGCTGGACACGAGGGCACTCAAGCAGGACAGCAGTCGGCCATGGCCATGTGAGCAGTCCGTCCAAGCAAGAAACAGCTGCTGGTAAATCTCTTGAAATCTTTTTCTTCTCTCTTGACCCGTAACAGCACCTGTTCCTCATTACCTCTCTATGTACTCTATGTACGTATACAGTTCTGTACGTACGTCTTGCTATGTTCTGCAGGCAACAGCAGACTGGAGCTCCTGGCGTATGTACAGCTCGGCCTGTGTAGCTGGCCACCGACGCCCCCTCCTGCTGTTGGATGCCGAGCCTTTTCCCCCGCCGCAAGAAGCCCCACGATCAGAGCTTTCATGGTGGGCATATTCTGTACGTAGATGGACCAAGGAAGATGATGAGGTATTCACAGTTTTGCCACCAAGATGGAATTAGTCACTTATTCGATTTAACTCCGATTTAGTTTGTTCTTGTTGCGTTAGATTTGTATCGACATGATCTACTTTGTAGTACCGATGTTCACGATGTCATATGTTTTTCTGTATACAATTAAAACAATAATTCAGTTATTATGCATGTAAGTAGTTTTCTAATTTAAAAACACTATAATAGTTACACTTGGATATTTTATATGCAGATATTAATATGATTTAACTTCTATCATCAATGTGTTTCTATATTATAATTTGTTTAGCTGAACCCACATCATATGCAGTTCGATCAGTTCATGTAGATGCTCTCACATGTTAATTTCTTTTGTACACTAAAGTTTGAATGAATTAAATAAATATGAGACCTATTCAAAAATAAGCATGACTAGATTTAGCTTGGTTTATAAATTAAAATGCATGCATAGTGATTAATCTGAATTAATGTCACTCACATGGTTTACTTAGTTAAAATATCAAGCTCATAGTTATTTCTTTTATATTATAAATCTTTCGGTAGTTATTTCTTTTATATCGTAGCTCCGTTCTCGGCGTTTTTCGTGATCTCGTGACCATAGCACTAGCTTTCTTTTAGAACATTGTTTTCTCTTGTGTGGTGTACTGCTTTTAGTTGTCTATATTTGTTTGCTTGTATGATTGTTGGTGTGCTTGGTCACTACGATCTGCGAGTAGAAGAGTTATCCGTGAGAGCTGGAGATTGGAAGACCAGAAGATAACTGAAGGTTCACTAAGGGAGTTGTTTTGCAAGAAAAGCAAGTTTAAGGCAAGTATAATATGAGGCTCCTTGTTATATAATAACATTATAATCATCTTTTCATGTGCATGTGTAATATAATGAAACATTAAAGACCTTACCTGGTATACTTTTGTTACCTTGATCCTTGATACTTATAGGGTTTATGCATATGAGTAGTTTTGCTAGTTGCTCTACTTAACGACGAAAGCTCCATAATATTGGCTAATGGCATATACAATGATGTTTAAAATGTGTTTTTTAGCAACATGGAATCTTAAGGACTTATCTGTCGCAAAATCTGGGACTTATAGTACAACCATGAGTGCTATATGGCTCTGGCTTTAGCTCAGTATGAGGATCTTTTCTAGCTTGTTAGTGGTTACCCGAAAGGGCGCAAAAGGGGCTTGCCACTTTGGGTGTAGAACGGCCTCTATTCCTATGTGTATAGCCGCGAAAGAATTGTGCCATTCAAAAGGGGATTCCTACATCTGCCTACCGAGGAATTCTAGCGGCCCTAACTTGTTAGACGAACCTTTGAAAGATTTCATAGTAAACCTTGCCGACCTTCCTTGGTAGTGGGTCAAGAGGTTGATCACCTCGGGCGAAAGGGTAAATCACGGCTCATGATGAAAGTATACAACCTCTGCAGAGTGTAAACTATTATAACAGTCATGCTCACGATCACGAGCGACTTAGAAAACTCACGGAATTATGGGTTCTTATTGTACTGTGGTGTTGATGCTCATGTTTAATTATTATTTTCATATTGCCATTATTTATGATTATGTGGGAACTGGAGCTTAAGCATAATTTAGCAACTCAGGTTCTAATGATAAAACTTGATCTACTAAAATTGCTTACCGCCAGTTTAGCCGTGTCAAACCATTTGAGCCTACATCCCCTCATATTATGTTTGTTAAGTGGTGGTTTGCTTACGCTTGCTTTACTTTTGAATTACTTTGGAAAAATCCTGGATGGTTACCGGATGGTGGAGCCGGTGAGTTTCCTGAGAAGTTCTAGACGTATGTACCCCCAGTCGACCGTCCCTATGGTGTTTGGAGGCTTCACTTGAAGATTAGAGTTTATTATTCCGCTACTTTGATGCAAGTTTTGAGTCTATTTAAGTGATAATTTCATATTATTACTCGTTATGTAATAAACACTATGCTTGATACTTTGTAATTTGTCGTCATATGTGTGTGATTGATTCCTGGGCACACATATGGTGTATATCTGGTTTTGTTCTTAAAATCGGATGTGACATTGTGATGCCAACAAACTTTTCAATAGTGCTCAAACAACTCTAAATCAACTCATGATCAAAGTTAGTAAGGTTTTGCACACGAAAAATCACAAGAAAATGCTTAAAAAGGCAAAAGAAAACCTAAGTGTCGATTAATTGATTGATGCCCTGTTTATGGATGTTTATAAAATAATTTTATTAAAACACTAAAAAATAAACCAATATGAAAAAACATCTATAAGGAATGTATTTTACAGTACAAAATTATGTTGAAAAGCATTTCAAATAGAACCATAAAGTTTGAATGGATTAAGGAAAATCAACCCTTTTGACTTTAAGCCTAACTCTAAAAGATTGGCTGACATTAACCTTTTGGTGAATAGCGTTCTCCCAATTTTTCTTAACAACTCACTTCAGTGCTAACATGAACTACTTAGCATATACTCCCTCCATCCATAAGTCTCCATCGTATTAGCTTTCGGCGCAATGACCAAGAAACAGTAAACAACACCAATTTGCATTTAAGGCAAGGAGCAGTTAAGGAGTCGCAGCCAAGGAACAATAAATACAGACAAGGAGCAGCCAATGAGCACCAAATACGCAGCACTTACGAGAAGCCAAACTCATGGTCCCAGACTAATACGAAGGAGACTTTTGGAAAAAAAAATTTGCTTAGATGAAGGAGATAAATGGACGGAGGGAGTACCATAGAGAAGGACAATAGTGTAAACACTTCACCTTTAAGCGTGACTGGGTCACCAATTTCAGGGTCTAAGTAGGCTAAAAACTATAAGTTTTCAGCAGGGTTCATGTTAGCTAACAGGGCAAACTAGCTTTTATGGCTACCAATCTCTTAATCTGTTACTTTAATCACCTTGGTCATTTTACATATATTCACTATAGAAAATAGAAATTCTTTGGTGGCCTAGAATTCCTTAAGTGCCAAAATCTCTTGCCGCCAAGGAATAATCATTTCCTCGGTGGTTGTACTAAATTGCCAAGATATTTTATATCCTTTGCAGTTCCATTTGGCCTTCAAGAAAATATGCAAAGACGACCGTTTCCTTGAGTGCTATTGTAATCCGCCAAGAAAATCACCATTTTGAAATTAACCTCATATGTAGAAATGATCTGAACCAAAGTTGTAGTAATATGAAGAGATCTAAAATTTTTCAGTTCAAACTTTTTACATTTGAATTCGGTTAGGGTTCCCAATAGAGAATACAAAAGAAATATATCAGACACCTAGTCAAAAGTGACTCTAAGACGTAGTGGTAAAGAAGACCTTAAATGAGAGACTGGGTTAGGAGAAAACAAGATACTCTATCAGGCCAGTCTTAGTGAGAGTTTTATATCCCTGTTTACAAGACTCCAGATGTTGGAAACAGTGTAAACAAGTTTCATCCCTATAAAACTCATTTCATTCCATATAACTTTTATGATCTCTTTCTCTCTCTTCATATAAACTATGCCATGTTAACTTATTTAATGCTCACGAAACTCCCGTTCAGGCTGGCCTCAGAGACCAAACACACGCATCCCGAGGAAAGCTAGCCTTAGAGACCAAACGCACACATCTCGAGGAAAACAACACGCGTCGATCCGGGCGCAATATGTGGAAAATAATCAACGGTTAATGTGAGACTTGCAAACGACGCAGGACAAAAAATAATAATAAAAAATATATTTCTTCGTCTTCGCAGAACTTTGCGAGTTTCGAGGGCAACATTAGAGGCGAAGGACTTGTCGTGATCTTCTTTCCGACCGAGTGATTTCTAAGCAGCCAATCTGACTTTGACTAAGTGTAACAAAAAAGGACCGATTTGCCCTTGTTAGGATAGGAATATTCTTAGAATCTAGGGTTGTTGAGAGCACTTTGGTCCGCCAGTTGTAAGAAGAAGCGGTATAAATAGAGCTCACTGTCAATAAAGAGGATGCCCTTTGCGCTAATAAAAATTTCAATGTAACACCTTGGATTCTCATTTCAGCATTCCTTTTTCTGTAACTAACCGTCCAAGACTTTGATTGAGGACAACAAAACCATTTCACATTCGAGCATTCAAAAGAGCTAAAAAAAACAAAAAACAATTAAAAATAGAAGGAAAAACAACGAGCCCATTTGATTCATTATTGCCAAATGAGTAACCATCGGTTGAGAACAACAAAACTATTTCCCATTCGAGATCTCAGAAACTTTGGAAAAGCAAAAAGTAATTAAACAGCAAAAGCTCGAAAAACAAAAAGGTAATTGAAAATTGAAATAAAACAGAAACAACTAAGGGCCCATCCGGGTTCGAACCGGAGACACCAGAGACCTATCGATCTGCAGTCGATTGCTCTACCACTGAGCTATGGACCCCATATTGTTCGTTTTGCCTTGTATATATATTTTTTGTATTCAGAATGATACATCCAGGGATCCCGACAGTACAATTGGATTTCTTCTACTCGGAGTGGAGATCATCGTTTGTGCAAAAGGAGAACGTACTCCTCCTCCTACTCCTCGAGCACGAAGCACCAGACCGATTGAAAACAAAACAAAACAAATCACTCGAATCGAAACGGCGCACAGAAGCTTCCTACTCTGCCCGGTGGCGCCAAGCACCAAGCAGTCCCTCCTTCCGCAAGCCCAGGACCCGTTCCATGACCATGCATAGACAAAGTACTCCCTCCGTATCGAATTTAGAAGTCGTTTTAAATAAAATTTGGGTCAAACATTAGGAATATAAATCATCAATAACTTTTAAGTTGTTGAGTTTGCAAATGTAAAAATTATATGAATAGATTTATCTTGAAAAATACTTTCATAAAAGTATACATATATCACTTTTTCATAAATATTTTTTTTTAAAAAAATAAGATGTCAAAGTTGTGTTTTGGAGACCGTGTCACTGTCCTAAACGACTTCTAAATCCGATACGGAGGGAGTACCAACCTGCATTGACTTGCGGCTTGTAGTCTCCTCGTGCAGGTGCAGCAGCTGAATTAAATTAACCAAACTCGATTAGCTTAATCTCAGACAAGACAGGCGCAAGAGCACACGGCAGAGGTCTCGGGTCTCGGGAGCACAATCCAAACCAAACTAAACCTACACCATTAGCTTCCAAATTAAGCGACCCGCCAACCCCCCTGGATTAAGCTAAGCCGCCCCCACCCACCGCTGTCGTGTCGATCAACTTTTCAAATCTCCACCTCCCAAACCATTGGCGCCTCCTCTGCAGTGCAGGGCTGCAGGCTCAAGGAGTCAAGGTACCCGTCGCCACGGCCTCGCTCTTCAAAACCAAACACGTACCAGCCGTGTTTGCCTGCGTCTCCTTTCCACTGCTTCTTTCTTGCACCCACTGCGCACGCGCAGGCAGTCAAGCCAACCACATTGAGCTGCGACTGCGAGATGCCACCGATCGACGTCGGCTCCCTCGTCGCTCGTGTAGGTGTGCCTGGCCACGTACTGTCGGCCACATGGATCTTTTTTTTTCTGGTGGTTATTAGATTTGGGTTTTTGTCAGTTCACGGCCGGTCGGATCGGAGTAGCTCGTGCCTTTCCTGTACATGCATCTTCGCTAGGAGTTTAATTTGAATTTGAACTTTGTCGTGGCACTCTCTGCCTCCACATTGTCAAGTCTCTAGCCACTCTTGCTATACATTTTTTATGGGTCCAGATTGCTGCTGAGTGATATTTGTTTTAATCTCGAACTTTTGTGCCTTAGTAGCCTGTGATTCTGGAGTTTCCTTGCAGAGTACAAGTTGACTGCATTCGAGGATGTGTTTTTCCCCTCTGAAAGTTAAACCTCAATCGAGTCATGCCCCTCCTAGTACCCGATTTTGGGTGTATCAAATGCATGCCGCGGTTGGCTTTTTCGTCGACTGACCTAAATCAGGTTTGGAGGCGCGATGCATGAAATGTAGTGGTCTAGTAGTAGAATAGCCATTGCGATGATAGCGCCACACATGGGTGCGAATTAGTGGTGACACTATCGATCACGAGATATGAATGCTAGAGCATCGTGTCTGTGCGCATCAAGCAATAACCCCATGGAAGATGTCATGTAGGACGGCATCTAGCAGGAGCATAGGAAGATTATGGTGCAGAGGAGGAACAAATTAAAGTGTTGTACATAAGCAAAAACAGAGAAAATGCATTAAAGATTAATTGCCACAGAATTAATGCGTAAGTGGAATAGGCCCAGTTGCATCTGGTATACGCTGTGGAAACAACTGTATCCGAGAGTTATAAGGGAGAGGAAGAGAGGAAGTTGAGCTAGTCTCGGTGCACGCCGGCATTGGTGGCGAGCTGCGGCTCGAGTTCATCAGCGGTGGCCAATCCTCTATATCTTAGCTACCCAGACACTCAGTTCTATAATCGATAGTCGGATCTCGTAGTGTCATAACATCTAGTATCAGACTTTAGTGTTAGACTAATGTGATCCCTGTTTACTGATCCTTTGTGATCCCTATTTAGCGCTCCTTAATTAGCGCAGTAGCTGTGCATGTGCATGCTACTACTTTAGGCGAGTTCACGTATGACCGCAACCTCCCCTTCTTACCCGGATCATGTTTCTATAAGCCGGTACGATATAGCAGTGGAGTATGTTCGCATTCTTGATCAATTAATCAATGAATTATCTCGCTATCATGGTATCAAAGCTAGGGTCTTAGTGGGATGACGGTTTAGGAGATAAGTGGCTGTGTGCAGCGCCTCGACCCAATAAGAGGAAGGCATACTAGCTTGGAATAAAAGGGAGCGGATGATGTTGTTGGTGGTGCGAATGATACGCTCGGCCCTGCCATTTTTGTGATGAGGTGTAGGGACAGGACATGCGCAAAACTACACCGCGGGTAAGGAAGAACGTGCGGGCGGAAGAGTTATCAAACTCACGGCCATTGTCGCACTGGATAGTTTTAATAGAGGCACCGAACTGTGTGGAAACATAAGAGAAAAAAATTAGCGAGAGTAGAAAAAGTGTCAGATTTTAAGCGGAGGGGAAAAGTCCAAAGAAAATGCGAGCAATCATTAAGGATGACTAAATAATATTTGTACCCAGAGACACCAGCAACAAGGGAGGTCCAAAGGTCACAATGTATTAAATCAAAATTATTGACAGCTCGCAAAGTGGACTGACTAAATGGAAGGCGTAAATGACGGCCAAGCTGACAAGCATGACATAAATGCTCAGACTCGCTTTTATTACAGGGAATGGCAGAAGACGACACTAAACGCGACAGAGCATCATGGCCAAGATGACCAAGTCGCCGATGCCAAAGAGTGGAGACGGAGCCAGCGGCAAGCGCGAGGGGCCGAAACACCGAGGACAGGAGAGGATAGAGTGGTCTAGAACTATTGCACCTGGCGATCACGCTCCTGGTTTTGAGATCCTTCACAAAAAAGCCAGACGGGTCAAATTCAATAGAACAATTATTTTCTATGGTGAATTGACGAACTGAAATAAGATTCTTAATAAGCTGAGGAGAAACAAGAACATTGTTTAGGTGGAGGGAACCCTGAGCGGTAGGAAAAGACGAAGAGCGAGTGCCAGTAACGGGTAAAAGAGAGTCATCACCAACAACAATATGGGATGGTGTAGAAAGTGAAGGCGGATGAGAAGTGCAAAGATTACCGGAGTTTGATGTCATATGAGTTTATCCATGTACCATTCCGTTGTTGGCGGCTGTTGCAAAGTCATCGTGTTGAACATCGAAGCCAACGCGTTTGGATCCCAGGAGAAACCACCAGGATGGTGAGCCCAACCGGTGCCATCAACACCAGGAGGAGGCAACGGCAGCGGGGCGAGTGGCGGTGTCGGCCCTGGGCGAACGCCTGTAGACGGCCCAGGCAGCGCCATGTGGGGCGCCCCAGGGAGTTGTTGTGGCCCAGCGTAGAGAGCCTCCGGGCGAGGTGCCTGGAAGGCACCAGGCGCCCTGGTGGAAGGCTGCTGGCGACCGTCAGGTGGGCCACCCCAGAACGCCTGAAACGTGCCATAGGCCAGCTGCCAGCGGGGTGGAGCAGTTCCGGGCCGTGTAGGAGAAGATGCCCATGGCGCGGCTGGTGCAGGAGCCCAGGGCGCGACCTGCGTGGACGAGCCGCCGCCACCGTTGCGACTGCTGCCGCGTCTACTGTTCTTCTTGCCGTTGTTGTTGGAGACGGGTTGTTTGGCGATGTCGATGGTGCAGGGGGCGGGAGGCCAAGGCGGCGAGGGCCTGCGCTGGGGCGCCATGCTTCGCCTGCATGGTGATCTCGGCGAGTCGAAGGTCGGAGTGCACTTCGAGGAACGTCGGGAACGACCGTTGCCGTTGGATCAGCGCCGCCATGTAGGCGAAGCAGTCGTTGAGGCCACGGAGACAGTTGAGGACGAGCGTGCGGTCACGAACGGGCTCACCAAGATCAGCGAGTTGATCGGCCATGATCTTGAGACGGCGGCAATAGTCATCAATAGACAAATCGCCTTGGAGAAATGTGCGGAACTCGGCGTCGAGGAGCAGTGCACGGGTCTCCTTGTTCCCAATGAACTGTTGGTCCAGTCCTAGCTAGACAATGCAGGCTGTGGGAGGGCCGTCCTCGCGGTTCATCACCAGCTCGAGGAGCTCGGGGGTGATGGTGTTGTACAGCCATGAGAGGACAGTACAATCCATTCGCTTCCACGAGACGTCAGCGGAGCGGTCATTGTCGGAGAGCACGTGGTCGGCGAGCGAATACCGCTCAAGCGTGTTGAGGAAGAGGCCACGCCACCGGTTGTAGTGGGACGAGGTGAGGTCGAGGACGACTGGGACGAGAGGCTTGTTGTTGGTGATGACCGCCGCCTGGGCATGGAGAGCAGCGTTGGCTGCTGCGACCTCGTTGGCGAGCACCAGGGCGCGGGCATCGGCGTCGCGGCGTTCGGCCGCCAGCCCGCCAAGCACTCGGCCTGCTGGCGCTCAGCCGCGAGATGCGCGGCCTCTAGGCGCGCAGCCTCTTGGCGAGCTGCCTCTTGGCGCTCCTCCGGGGTGAACGCAGCGACACGGTGCTCTAGCGCAAGGCGCGCGGCGTCGTCGGCCATGGGTGGCGGCGTAGCAGGATGCTTAGCAGAAGCGGAAGCGGAGGGTAGGATCGAACCTCCTTGATACCATGATATCGAGATAATTCATTGCCAC
Source organism: Saccharum hybrid cultivar R570 (assembly GCA_038087645.1). NCBI lineage: Eukaryota > Viridiplantae > Streptophyta > Magnoliopsida > Poales > Poaceae > Saccharum > Saccharum hybrid cultivar. The sequence goes on from JAQSUU010000240.1 coordinate 695,865, forward strand.
ACCTTTCTATGCCCTCCACGGAACCACGCCCTCCTATAGTCACCTTCGCGTGTTTGGGTGTCGTTGCTACCCTAATCTTTCCACGACTGCTGACGATAAGCTCGCTCCATGTTCCACCACCTGTGTTTTCCTTGATATCCCTCTGAGCACAAGGGATGCCGTTGTCTTGATCTCTTCTCTAATAAGATCATTATTTCTCATCATGTTACGTTTGATGAAACCTCTTTTCCTTTCTCCGAGGTCTCATCCCCTCGTTCATCCGACTTTGATTTCTTATCGGAGTTTGATACTGCACCTGTTATTCCTATTGGTCGTCCCTGTGTTTCAGGTTCCCAGGTTGCTCGGACTACTGCTGCACCACGCGCCCCGCACTGCCCCGCTGCCCCTGCTGACATCCTATCGCAGGCTGTTGCCAGCGGTGCCCCGGGGGCGCGGCTTCCGGCTGCGGTACAAGGCGCACCGTCTCCCGCCGCTGGTGCGTCTGGCGAGCTGTCCGACGCGGGCTCCTGGCTGCCAGGTTGCGAGCCCACCAGTACAGCTACGTCTCCAGCTACTACCGGTGTGGCCACTCCGCCGGCCAACTCTGCTGCACCACCGGACCTGCCTCCAAACGCAGTGCCTGTCCCTCCTAACGATGGCAACGGGTAGAGAATACCCGCAAATCCACGGGCAACAAACCCGACGGGCGTGGATACGGGCGCCACACTGTACCCGCCGGCACGGATACGGGCACAGCTATCAACCCGATGGATATTTGATGACGGGCAAAGAAATAACATATCCGCACCCGCAAACCCGATAGACCCGTGATCACTGACAAGTGGACCGTCACTCTCCTCCCTCTTAACACCACACGTCCACATCGCAGCAGGCAGCACCCGCCCCTCCTCTACTCCTCTGTCTCTCACTGCTATCTCTCACTGCTATCTCTCACGTTCTTTACCAAACAGAAAGAACAGAGAAACAACTCTTCTTTCTCTCCCAAATCCCACCTCCAAATCAAGGAATCAGATCATGCATGTCACACCACCGCGTTCTCCATCTCGAGAGCTTTCCATTCTCCTATGGAGCTCTCGCTAGCGTGGAGTATCGGAGGAGATCGAAGAAGGTCGCCCTCCATGGGGAAGAGGACTGCGGAGCTCTGTCTCCTGCTTCCTCGAGCGGGAGCCATGGCGGCGCGGCCACCGAACGACGGCGAGCCGTCCTCTTCGCTCACCCTCGTCGCTCCGCACGCCGTCCTCGTCGACCGCTCCGGCCGGCTGCCTTCCTCGTCGCTCACCCTCGCTGCTCCGCCTGCTGTCCTCGTCGCTCACCCCGGCCGTCCTCATCGCTCGCCTCGGCCAGCCACCTTCCTCTTTGCTCGCCTCAGCCGGTCGCCATCCTCGTGGCTCGCCCTAGCTGGCCGCCGTCCTCGTTGACTTGCCGGCGTCGGGCACACGGGCATGCCCGCGGGCGAGCCTTGCCCGCGGATAGCGGGCACGGGCACAGGTTGCTGCCCGTGGCGGGTGGCGGGCGCGGGTGCGGGCACGAGATTGTGGTCACGGGCGCGGGCGGGCGAAGCCACTATCCGCGCGGATATTGCCCGTTGCCATTTTTAGTCCCTCCGTCTACAAACCAGCATGACGTGGTCACACGTGCGAAGCATGGCTTTAGACTACCCGCACTCATGGACCTCTATATTCATCCTCTATACGTTCTAGTCAGCAAGATTCTCTTCTCTATACTTAATTCTCCCGCACTCATCCATCCTCTATATCATCCTCTATCCACTATATTCACTGTGGGACCCACTTGTCACTTTATCTAAATATATCCATGTGTGATCTAGTTTTGAAGGATTTATTGAGACGAATTTAATGGTGAAATCGAAATTTAATTTGGATTTTTGGTGTGTGAGTTATAGCATTTTTTCCTTTGTTTAACTAGTAGGACCCGCCACTATAGAGTATAGAGTAAGCACAATATCACTCTAAATATAGAGTGAGAGAAAGGATAGAGTATCATTTTAGAGTATTCAGTGCAGCAGTTTTTACTCTATATTCATACTATAAAGCTTTAGAGTATCGTTTTAGAGTACCCACTGCGGGTAGTCTTAGCCAGCCAAACAAAATTTTTGATCTCCATGCGGCTCCCTTGTCACCACTACCGAAGACATATCGTGGGGCCCTGGCTGGTCCAAATCGGAGGGCTGCTATGACTGATGAGTTCTCTGCTCTTCTAGCCAACAACACGTGGGATTTAGTTCCTCGTCCCTCTGGTGCTAATATTGTGACTAGCAAATGGGTTTATCGCCACAAGTTCCATCCTGATGGTTCTTTGGATCGATACAAGGCACGTTGGGTCATTCGTGGCTTCACTCAATGTCCTGGATGAAAGGATCAAGATGCCCAAGAGGGGGGTGAATTGGGCTTTTCTAAAAATTAATTGCAAGAATTAAATCCCACAAGCCAAACTTCACCCATAGTGCCTACTTGTGTTCCTTGTGTTTCTACCGATAAAAGTTATGCACCCTAAGTTCCAATCCTAGACTAGCAAGGCAATTCTAGGAAAGTAATCAAGCAATGAAAGTAATGCAAGAAAGTAAATGCTTGAAAGTAAGGGATAGGAACACGGCGATGTTTTGCCGAGGTATCGGAGAGTTGCCACTCCCCACTAGTCCTCGTTGGAGCACCCGCGCAAGGGTGTAGCTCCCCCTTGATCCACACAAGGATCAAGTGCTCTCTACGGGTTGATTCTTCGATACTCCGTCGCGGCGAATCACCCAAAATCGCTCACAACTTGAGTTAGGTCACCCACAATCTCGTCGGATGATCACCGAACTCCCAATCACCACCAAACCGTCTAGGTGATGGCGATCACCAAGAGTAACAAGCTAGAACTCTCACTTGACCACAACAAGTCTAATGAGAAGGTGGATGCACACTTGCTAGACTCTTGTCACTAGAGAGGATTCTCAAACTTTGATTCGCAAATCTCAATCCTCACTAGGGCTCTTGCACTCCCTTGCACTTCAAAGGTGTTTCTCAGCTAAACGAATGAGCAAGAGACCTCTAAAAGAGGTGGAGGGGTTGTATTTATAGACCCCTCAGACAAATCCAACCGTTACCTTTCGAAATAGCCAGACGCGCACTGACCGGACACGCTTGTCGATATGACCGGACGCACCGGTCAGTTGTAACGGTCGAATAACGGAAACCTGTACTGAGAGACCGGACGCGCCGATCTGTGCTGACCGGACACGCCGATCAGGGATGATCGGACGCGTCCAATCATGCAAGAGCTCTCTGAAAATTTGACCTGACGCAACACCGCGTCCGATCATAGGTGACCGGACGCGTCAGGTCACCACGGGACCTTACTGGAACATGACCGGACGCACGACCGCGTCCGATCATAGGTGACCGGACGCGTCAGGTCTCCACGGGACCTTACTGGAACATGACCAGACGCGCCGATCTTTTTCACAGTCGCGTCCGATCTTGCTGTTTACCCTCTGGAACACGTGTCAGCCTGACCACCGCGTCCGGTCCTCTCAAGGACCGCGTCCGGTCAGTCAGCCGAAAACGCAGTTAAGATTTAGTACTGACCGGACGCGTCCGGTCATGACCAGGACCGCGTCCGGTCATAGGTAAACGGCTCAAACGTCTTCTAAACGCAATGCAACTTGAACCAAGTCGCTTCTAACTGAACTCTGAGCTTTTCTCTAGCTACCTATTGCTAAGTTTGACAAGTGTGCACCACACCTAAACATAAGACTCACCTAGGTCAAGCTACTCGCTCATGCCCCTCTTCATAGTACGGTCAAAGGAAGAAACAAAGATCCTAACGACTATTCCAGATGTATCTCAACACCTTGACATCCGGAACTAACCGTCCTTAATCTTATCGTTGATCCTTTAAAAACCAAAACGATTTCCATCAAGGGACATGACTGCCATATTGCCCAAAGCAGTTATTATCTCTATGACCTAACTTACCAATGTTTCTGCAAAACACACGTTAGTCATGGTAATTATGTGTTGTCATTAATTGCCGAAACCAACATCGGGGCCTAGATGCTTTCAATCTCCCCCTTTTTGGTGATTGATGACAACACTTAGATTCAGAAGATATGAGTTGAGGTTTTTGATCATGCTTGGTTCACATAAGCATAAAGCTGTAAGCACAAGGGATTAGACAACGCTTATGTGTTCCAAGCCAACTGAGTGTACTCATAAGATAAGACAGGAAGAGTTAGTACATATAGAACATAGCTCATATGAAATCGGAGTAAGGCACGGAAGCACAACCTTATGAGCTATAAACAAACAAGTGACATGATTTAAAGCTGTGATTAGATAAACCATAAAGACTTTAAGGTATCTCATAAGATCACATGTCACACGAATGCAATTACTGTAAAGTAAACATGATGCATGAGAGTAGCACACAAGAAAAGAATGAAAACCCTCTAACAAAAAGCTCCCCCTAAATCTACTCTCTCTCCCCCTTTGGCATCAACCGCCAAAAGCTAATCTAAGGATCTGACGGGGGAACAGACGGAGTCGAGTCGGGTGTCGAGGAGCGTGGAGTAATCACAAACTGAGAGATGTCTCCCTTGGACTCGGAGCTATCTGGCTGACCCTCTGAAGAAGCACGCGGCTGTGAAGCGGTCTGGGTCTGATCAATAGGAACAGGTGCTGCTGAAGTAGCGATAAGTGGAGCAGTCTCTGTGACCTAAGCCTGAAGTGAGCCAAAAGCTGGGGGATCTGTCGAGGCAACGGACGACGGAACAGTCTCTGTAGTGCCTGTCCCTGTCACTGGAAGGAAAACTGCCTCTGAACCTGACAACCCTGATGAAGTAGCAAATGTGGTGTGCGAGGGCGTCGGCTGACCAGTCAACTCGCTATATGTGGCACTCAGATCAATGAATGGTGTGCCGGTCAACATGTGAGGGCGAGGCTAGTCTGAAGGAGTAAACCCCGTCTGAATGGGCATGTAGCTCGGGGACTGGAATGACTGAGGAACCTGCAGCTGTGGAGATGTGAACTGAAAGCTCGGCTGATCCTGACTTGAAGGTCCACTGAATGGTAAAGCTGAAGTCAGGATAGATGTAGGTGGAGGAGCCCCAACTGTGACTAGGTGACACAGAAGCTCCAAGTACTGCTGCTAGCTAGCTGCACTCTGTCGCTGCATCTCATACTGCTGACGTTGCATCTCGACCTGTTGGCGCTGTATCTCAAGCTGCTGTCTTTGGAACTCGTCCTGTCGAGCCTGTATCTGTGCAAACGCAGCAACTGTGTCCTGAGCCTGTCTCTGTAGCTGATGCTCCTGTCGCTCCTATGCCTGGGTCAGCCTCTCAAGTATAGCCACCATGGCTGGGTCTGAGCGGGAGGCTAAACTAGAGCCACCGGTCTCGTGGTCATGAGGCCGAGGAGACCGATACCTGGGGATGGGATGATAGTCCTCGTCAGTGCTGTCAGAGGCCTCATCCTCAGCTATATCAGCGGGCTGAGCATCTAGATCTGCAAGTTCTGCCTCAGCAAGACCCTGTATGGTCGCATCCTGCTCAGCCGCTGTCTCAGGCACCTCAGGTCGCTCTCTCTGTCCTAGTGCAGGGGCCTGTTCTCTAGTAACTGAAGCCCATAGCTGACGAATATCATACTCAGGAAAAGCAGTAGTGGTTTCAGTTATCTCAGCACTTATTTCTAAAGGCAGCTCAAGTGCAGATCTGATGATGAAACAAATCCAATGAGCATAGGGCAGCTGACGGTGTCCCTTGAAGCCTTCTGCCAGGGTGTCCTCCATCTCACTGACCATAAGATCCCAAATGTCAAAAGGTGTCTGTGAAAGAAGGTGATGAACTACCCAAAGCTACATCCTAGTCAGTCCCTCTCTATAACCAAGTCTGGGAAGAAGAGTGCGTCTGACAATAGCATCCAGGACTCGGGCAAGCGGTGTCAGACTGGCAGGTGTGCGACGAGACCCTTCGCCAAAAGGTTCACGAAAGCAAGGTCGGATCAGGTCTGTAGGTGGCACAGAACCGCCATGAGGGCGTCTAGGTGGAGCTGTCTGACCAAAATAGAGCTGGTGAATCTTCATGTCTGAAGCTGGGAGTCTGAGAATCTCCTGTACTCTTGAGTTGTACAGTCTGCAGTCGCGGCCTCTGAATGCAAAGTGTATGAACTCATGGGCTGGATTAATCCATAATGAAGCATAGAACTCCCTAACCCAAGTGCCGCAGTATGCACCTGTCCGTCCAAGAAAATCTGACAGGCCTGGTAGATAGGACAGGTGCGGACGTAGCTACTCACCTACTACCTCAATAAGTGACTCAATGCGACAGACCCTCTATGGTCGAAAAGCAATGCCACTGTCAACAAGAGCTCTGTAAAAATCCTCCTGGAGAGGAGTATAGAATCCCTCTAAAGCTCTAGAGTCCCTCTGAGGTGGGAACCACCGGCTGACCTCAACAAATCTCAAACTTTGCACCTGACATGCAGTAGCACCTCTCAAGTCAAAGTGCTCAACTGGGGGTGTACCTCTAACTCTCAGAGGTGGACGTCCTCCACGACGCTGGCCCTCTGGCCTGGGAGTCACCTGAGTCCATGTGCGTGTGGAGCGGCGATGTGATAGAGTCTGAGCTGGCTGTTCCGTTGTCCCCTCTGAAGGTGCTGTAGGTGGATCAACTGACATAGTATCTGCATCTATTGGCACTTCTATGCCCTCAGTGGTCTCAGTGGTCTCTGTACCAAGCTGTCATCCTTCAAGATGAAAACGACAGTCTCCAATGCGTATACCACTGCTCCTGCCACCCCTCTCTACTACATCTGCTGCATCTGCCACTGCCTGAGCTATCTCTACATCAGTGAGAGTCTTCTTCTTCTTTCTGGCCATGATCTTGATGCGCTTTCCACGCGCAACCTCAGACAGACGAGGAGGACTGTCGTCCCCTTCACTAGGAGCACCACCGGCATCCTTGCAACGAACCATGCTGTCACACTGTCGAAAAACCTCTGAAAGATGGTGTACTGACACTCGAGAGGCTTGGCCTCAATCCGTATCCGCAGGCTTGGCCTCGGATTCAATCAACAGAACAGCAGTCACCCCGACACACCGACAAACTCGCTGAAAAGACGGAATAGATGGATCTACTATAAGCAACATATATGATCTAAAAGGTACGAAACCCTAGAGATAGCAAGCATATAAGATAAGACGTGAAACGAAATGCGATGGCTACCTCGGACCGATGAGAAAGCGGTGATGAGATGAGATGACCTAGGTCGCGAGACTTCCCGACGCATCGGACGAGCGCTGATTCACCAAAACAGAAGTCGATTAGGGTTAACGAGAACAAAATTTCGACAAACCCTAATACGAAGATCAAGGATGTGCGAAACAACCTCAGAGCGAAGACGTCACGCGAAGAACGTTTCGATGACAAACGAAGGCGACACTGCAGTGCGAACCCTAGGGTTAGGGCGACGCGCGATGGCCGAAGGTCGAGGATGAATGCGATGGTAGGGACTGGTCAGACGGCGTGCACGGTCGTAGGCAGCAGCAGCAGCGTCTCACGGTGGTGGCGGTGGCGGCGGCGCGGCGCGGTGGAGGTGGCGGCGCGACAGACGGCGGCTGCGCGAGCGCGGTGGAGGAGGCGGCGCGTGCGCGAGAGAAGAGCGGCTGCAGGGCTGGGCGGTGGCACAGGTGCGGCGGAGGGCTCCGGCGAGCGGCGGCGCGGTGAAGTTCTGGCGAGCTAGGGCACGGAGGCGGCGATTTCACGATTTGTACGGGCGGATGAAGAAAGGAAGAGGAACGCGAAAGTTTATATGAGGGGTTAGATCCGCTCGTTACGCGATGACCAGACACGGTGGTCAATATGACTGGATGCGGAGAGGCAGCGTCCGGTCACATTCTAGTAAGCTCCTGGAATGACCGGACGCGTCCGATTATCCGCGATCGGACGCTAACAGCGTCCGGTTTTGATTTGCCCAGAAAACTGAGACGGATGACCAGACGTGATGGTGGTTACCGGGACCAGACGCGGTGGTCAACAGGGGCACGTCCGGTGTAGCGTCCGGTCACTAGATCAGGAGACGGTCTTCAGGATGACCAGACGCGCTGGTGGTCGCCGGGACCGGACGCGGTGGTGAAGCAACACTGCGTCCGGTGCAGCGTCCGGTCCAGCGTCCGGTCACTGTTTTTCACCCTTTTTCATTCCGAACTTTGACGCGACTTCTCCCAATTAAGTTCCAATTCAAAGAGACACTAATAAACACCAATTGGAACATGATATGAGTGACCTCACTCAAACCCTCAAGTTTCTCAAAATAGTTTGCCTTAGGCTAATATTATTTTTAGGAAAAAAAGGTAACAAACACCCGAGGAGCAACGTATGGCCATGCAATAGAGTTTTTGAACCCTTGGGAGCGTCAAAATGCTCTCTCTACCCATGGACGAACACAGAGGTTGCTCAAAACTTAACCGAAAAGGAATGACAAAGCAACAACCATGCATATGCAATGCAAAACAAGTAAGTAAAGCTAGGTTGCTTGTCAAGTTTGATCCACGGTTAGGCTTCTTCACTCCTCCAAAGGAGGGTTATTGTAACCATGTTAGCCAAGCCCTAGATGTATTGCGGGTAATTAAACATGACATATAATACAATGCAATGCAAGGGACAACACAGGCTCATCATTTAAAGTTACTAGAATCAAGCACATTGAGTTCACTTCTCAACCTACAAAAGGTAGCTTCATCCAAAGGTTTAGTGAAGATATCCGCTAATTGATTCTCACTTCTTACACCTTCTAGTGATATGTCATTTTTAGCAACGTGATCTCTTAGAAAGTGGTGGCGGATATCAATGTGCTTGGTGCGAGAGTGTTGTACCGGATTATTAGCAATTTTAACCGCACTTTCATTGTCACATAAAAGCGGCACCTTTTCAAGAACAACTCCATAGTCTAAGAGGGTTTGTTTCATGTATAGGATTTGTGCACAATAAGCCCCCGCGGCAATGTATTCCGCCTTGGCGGTGGACAAAGCCACACTATTTTGCTTTTTAGATGACCATGATACTAAGGATCTCCCAAGCAAATGACACCCTCCGGATGTGCTTTTTCTATCAATTTTGCAACCGGCATAATCCGAATCGGAGTAGCCAACTAGTTGGAATCTAGCTCCTTTGGGGTACCATAGTCCAATGCTTGGAGTATACTTAAGATATCTTAGGATTCTTTTTACGGCACTTAAGTGAGGTTCTTTAGGGCACGCTTGAAAGCAGGCACACATGCACACACTAAACATGATGTCGGGCCTAGATGCGGTGAGGTATAACAAGCTACCAATCATAGAACAGTAAAGAGTTTGATCGATTGGTTTACCTCCCTCATCTAGGTCGAGATATCCATTAGTTGGCATTGGGGTCTTGATTGGCTTGCATTCTTCCATCTTGAATCTTTTGAGAAGATCCTTGGTATACTTCTCTTGAGAGATAAAGATCCCTTCTCTCATTTGCTTGACTTGAAACCCAAGGAAGAATGTTAGCTCACCAATCATTGACATCTCGAACTCTTTTGACATCAATTCACCAAATTCTTTGCAATAGTCTTCATTTGTTGACCCGAAGATGATATCATCAACATATACTTGACAAATGAAGATCTCTTCTTTGAATTTCTTGGTGAATAGTGTGGTGTCAATCTTCCCAATGGTGAAGCCCTTCTCAATGAAGAAGTCCCGAAGGCGCTCATACCACACTCTAAGGGCTTGCTTGAGCCCATATAGCGCCTTGGACAACCTATAAACATGATTAGGATATCTAGGGTCTTCAAACCCGGGAGGTTGTTCAACAAAGACTAGTTCATTTATAAAGCCATTTAAGAATGCACTTTTCACATCCATTTGATATAGTTTGATATCATGATGTGATGCATATGCAAGTAGGATACGGATGGCTTCAAGTCTTACAACGGGTGCAAAAGTCTCTCCAAAATCAAGACCTTCAACTTGAGAGAACCCTTTTGCCACTAGTCTTGCCTTGTTTCTTACCACTACCCCTTGATCATCTTGCTTATTGCGGAACACCCACTTGGTTCCAATGACTCTTGCACCTTTTGGATGCTCTTCAAGTGTCCATACTTGATTGCGGACGAAGTTGTTCAATTCTTCATGCATGGCATTCACCCAATCTGGATCTTGAAGAGCTTCTTCTACATTCTTAGGTTTAAGACAAGAGACAAAAGAGTGATGTTCAACAAAAGAATTAAATTTTTGAGATCGAGTCATTACACCCTTTGTAGGACTCCCTATGATGAGATCTTGTGGATGTGCTTGAAGTAGAGGTGAGTTTCTTCGATCAACCATTTGAGGGGTGGGATGAGGAGCATCAACATCTTGTGCTTGTGCCTTGGCTTGATGATGAGAGACATGGGTGTCTTCATTTTCAACTCTCTCATTCTTGTCATCATCTTGAGGCACATATGATGAAGATGGTGGATTGACAATTTGTACATCGTCTTCATCATCTTTAGGCCTGATGTCACCCACCGACATGTTCTTCATGGCCTCCCTCAATGGTTCATCACCTACATCATCACAATTCTCAATTGCTCCTTGGGAGCCGTTAGATTCATCAAATTCCACATCATATGTTTCTTCAACCAAACCGGTGGCGTGGTTAAATACTCTATATGCTTTGGACTTTGATGAGTAGCCAACAAGAAAACCAATATCACAACGTCTTTGGAACTTCCCTAGGTGTTGACGCTTCTTGTAGATGTAGCATTTGCAACCAAACACCCGAAAGAATGAGACTTCCGGCTTCTTCCCATTTAGCAACTCATAAGGGGTCTTGCAAAGGAACTTTTGTAGGAAGAGGCGATTTGAAGCATAGCATGCGGTGTTGATTGCCTCGGCCCATAATTTCTCCGGTGTATTGTACTCATCTAGCATTGTTCTTGCAAGAGTGATTAAGGTCCGGTTCTTTCTCTCAACTACACCATTTTGTTGAGGAGTGTAGGTTGATGACACTTCATGCTTGATTCCAATTTCATCACAATAGGCTTCAATGTTGGTGTTGTCAAACTTTTTTCCATTGTCACTTCTAATCTTCTTTATCTTGACTTCAAATTCATTTTGAGCTCTCTTTGCAAACTTCTTGAAGCAACTTGCCACTTCGGATTTGTCATGAAGAAAGAAAGTCCAAGTATATCTTGAGAAGTCATCCACAATCACAAGACAATAAAGATTTCCACCCAAACTCTTGTAAGTTGTAGGACCAAACAAATCCATGTGAAGAAGTTCTAGTACTCTTGATGTTGACATGTAGGCTTTGGTTGGATGAGTGTTTGCAACTTGTTTGTCGGCTTGACATGCACTACAAGGTTTGTCCTTTTCAAACTTTACATCCTTTAAGCCTCTTACTAGTTCTTTCTTCAATAGCTTGTTGAGAGTGTTCATTCCAACATGAGCAAGCCTCCTATGCCAAAGCCATCCAAGTGTGGTCTTGGTGAACAAACATGTCATCAAGTTTGCATCTTCGGATGTGAAGTCAACAAGATAAAGATTGTTGTATCTAAAACCCTTGAAAATCACTTGCTTGTCATCTATCTTGGTAACAACCACTTCATTTGGACCAAACAAGCATTGATAGCCAAGATCACAAAGTTGCCCAACGGATAGTAAGTTGAAACTCAATGAAGCAACATAGAGCACATTGGAGAGAGAATGATCATTTGATATTGCAACCTTGCCTATACCCTTGACTTTGCTCTTTGAATTATCCCCAAATGTGATCTTGTCTTGGCATACCCCATCCTCTTCAAGTGAGGTGAACATACGAGGATCACCGGTCATATATTGTGTGCAACCACTATCAATCACCCAATGAGATCCACCGGTCTTGTAGTTCACCTACACACAAGAGATCAAGCTTTTTGTTTAGGGACCCAAACTTGAGAGGGACCCTTAACTTTTTCAACTAGTGACTTGGCAACCCAAATTTTCTTTGGCCTATTCTTGTTAGGAGGACCCAAGAACATAACTTTCATCTTTCCACTAGAGTCCTTTCTAAGCATGTAGTGAGCATTGAAAGCAAAGGGTCTAGCATGCTTGGGCAAGGGTTGTGGTGGTGGGGTTTTGCACTCATGAGCAAAATGGCCTTCTTGTCCACACTCAACACATCTCTTTGGCTTGGGCTTAGTCTTGCTTTGTTGTTGTTTGGCCTTGACCTTCTTCTCTTGATTTGCCAAATACCCAATGCCACTCCTATCCAACTTCATGACGGTGTTCATGAGTAGCTCACTTTGCAAGTGTTGGCCTCTTGTGAACTTGCTTAGGCTGGTCTTGAGATGCTCTTTCTCTTGCTTGAGCTTCTTGTTTTCTTCAATGAGTGACTCATTTGAAGCTTGCTTTTTTAGAGCCAACAACTTCTTGTTCTCATCTTTTAGCATCTCATTTTCACTCTTGAGCTTGACATACTCATCATAGTCATTTGCTTCAACCACACTCTTGCCTTTGCCGCTAGAGCCTTGCTCAAAGTTCTCAATAATCAAATCATCACATGATGTAGCTATATCAATCTTAACAATTTGGTTAGTAACATCATGTGTCTCAAGGGCAAGCTCATTAGCAACAATAAGAGTATCATAATTAATTTTCAAGGTGGTGTACTCTTCTTTTAGCAAGTTTAGTCTAGTGATGAGTTCACCATGCCTCTTCTCAATTTTATCATGTTTATCTTTAAGCTCCTTGTTAGAAGTTTTAAGCTCTTTGAGAGAAGAAGACATAGTTTCATTTTGATCTATGAGCTCATCCCTAGCATCATGTGCACTTTCAAGCTTAGATGAGAGTGATTCATTTTCATGTTGAAGCTCATCATTTTCATTTCTAGTACTCCTTATGATTTTAGAATATTTATTTAACAATTTTACTAGTTCATCATAAGAGGGAGCATCATACTCATCATCACTATCACTATCATCATCATCATCATCACTATCACTATTTTGTACCTTTCGATCACCCTTTGCCATAAGGCATAGATGAGTAGTAGAAGATGAAGGTGACGATGGCGGTGAAGGTGGTGGTGAAGATGTTGGTGAAGATGATGGTGGCACAATCACAAGTGCGGCGATCTTCTCTTTTTCATTGTCACTTTCATCGCTGGAGGACTCACATGATGATTCAATGTCGGTGAGCCAATCACCAACAATATAAGCCTTGCCTCCCTTCTTCTTCTTATAGAACTCTCTTTTCTTGCCATCTTTCTTCTTGTATGGCTTGTTCTTTCTTTTACCATCTTCTTCATCGCTTGAATCATCTTTCTTGCCCTTGTACTTATTCTTGTACTTGTCTTTTGGAGGCTTTGGGCATTGGTGAGCTAGATGGCCAAGTTCCCCACAATTGAAGCAATCCATTTCGGAGATTAGCCTCCTTTTGCTACTTGTGAAGAACTTCTTCTTCTTGATATCGAACTTGATGCCACTCTTATTGAGCTTCTTTAGCATCTTGGTGGTCTTGCTTACCATGAGTGCAAGTGATTCATCATCAATATCACTTTCACTAGTGCTTTCTTGCACAATCATGGCTTGGGCCTTCTTCTTTTTCTTTTCATAGCTAGCTTTGAAGGCCAAGTCTTTCTTCTTGGAAGATGATGAGCCCTCTTCTGGAGTGATATGCATGTACATCTCATGTGCATTGATCTTCCCCAATACTTGAGTTGGTGTTACGGAGGAGAGATCACTTTGGTGAAGTACAGTGACAATGTGTCCATACTTCTCAATGGGGAGAACACTTAAGATCCTCCTTGCAATATCCGATTGACTCATTTTAGTGAGTCCAAGAGCATTTAGATCTTCTACAAGAACATTCAAACAAGTGTACATGTCGTTAGCACTTTCTTTAGGAAGCATCTCAAAAGAATTAATTTTCTTTAAAGCAATATGATAGCGTTCCTCACGCTCACTCTTAGTTCCCTTATGGAGAGCACAAAGATTTTCCCACAATTCGTGAGCGTTTTTGGCATTTTGCACACGATTGAAAATATCTTTGCCTAGTGCCCGATAGATTGCATTTTTTACTTTTGCATTCCACCGGTCGTATTTCTCCTCGTCACCACTTGGGTTAGCGGGATCCCTTATGGGAGGAAGCCCTTCGGTTGCGGCTCTAAGGCACCCAACATCTATGGCTTCGAGGTACGCCTCCATACGAATTTTCCAATATGGAAAATTGTCTCCCTCAAAAGTGGGAGGTGGTCCTTCCCCATTAGACATCTTGCTCTAGGCGGTAAAGCCTAAATTAAGAGCAACACGGCTCCGATACCAATTGAAAGGATCAAGATGCCCAAGAGGGGGGGTGAATTGGGCTTTTCTAAAAATTAATTGCAAGAATTAAATCCTACAAGCCAAACTTCACCCCTAGTGCCTACTTGTGTTCCTTGTGTTTCTACCGATAAAAGTTATGCATCCTAAGTTCCAATCCTAGACTAGCAAGGCAATTCTAGGAAAGTAATCAAGCAATGAAAGTAATGCAAGAAAGTAAATGCTTGAAAGTAAGGGACAGGAACACGGCGATGTTTTGCCGAGGTATCGGAGAGTCGCCACTCCCCACTAGTCCTCGTTGGAGCACCCGCGCAAGGGTGTAGCTCCCCCTTGATCCACGCAAGGATCAAGTGCTCTCTACGAGTTGATTCTTCGACACTCCGTCGCGGCGAATCACCTAAAACTGCTCACAACTTAAGTTGGGTCACCCACAATCTCGTCGGATGATCACCGAACTCCCAATCACCACCAAACCGTCTAGGTGATGGCGATCACCAAGAGTAACAAGCTAGAACTCTCACTTGACCACAACAGGTCTAATAAGAAGATGGATGCACACTTGCTAGACTCTTGTCACTAGAGAGGATTCTCAAACTTTGATTCGCAACTCTCAATCCTCACTAGGGCTCTTGCACTCCCTTGCACTTCAAAGGTGTTTCTCAGCTAAACGAATGAGCAAGAGACCTCTAAAAGAGGTGGAGGGGTTGTATTTATAGACCCCTCAGACAAATCCAACCGTTACCTTTCGAAACAGCCAGACGCACACTGATCGAATGTGCCTGTCGATATGACCGGACGCGCCGGTCAGTTGTAACGGTCGAATAACGGAAACCTGTACTGAGAGACCGGACGCGCCAATCTATGCTGACCGGATGCACCGATCAGGGATGATTGGACACATCCGATCATGCAAGAGCTCTCTAGAAATTTGACCTGACGCAACACCGCGTCCGATCATAGGTGACCGAACACGTCAGGTCACCACGGGACCTTACTCGAACATGACCGGACGTACAACCGCGTCCGATCATAGGTGACCAGACACGTCAGGTCTCCACAGGACCTTACTGGAACATGATCGAACACGCTGATCTTTTTCACAGTCGCGTTCGATCTTGCTGTTTACCCTCTGGAACACGTGTCAGCCTGACCACCACGTCCGGTCCTCTCAAAGACTGCGTCCGGTCAGTCAGACGAAAACGCAGTTAAGATTTAGTACTGACCGGACGCGTCCGGTCATGACCAGGACCGCGTCCGGTCATAGGTAAACGGCTCAAACGTCTTCTAAACGCAATGCAACTTGAACCAAGTCACTTCTAACTGAACTCTGAGCTTTTCTCTAGCTACCTAATGCTAAGTTTGACAAGTGTGCACCACACCTAAACATAAGACTCGCCTAGGTCAAGCTACTCGCTCATGCCCCTCTTCATAGTACGGTCAAAGGAAGAAACAAAGATCCTAACGACTATTCCAGATGTATCTCAACACCTTGACATCCGGAACTAACCGTCCTTAATCTTATCGTTGATCCTTTGAAAACCGAAACAATTTCCATCAAGGGACATGACTGCCATATTGCCCAAAGCAGTTATTATCTCCATGACCTAACTTACCAACGTTTCTGCAAAACACACGTTAGTCATGGTAATTATGTGTTGTCATTAATTGCCGAAACCAACACCGGGGCCTAGATGCTTTCACTAGAATTGATTTTGATGAGACCTTCAGTCCTGTTGTTAAGCTGGCCACTATTCGGACAGTGTTGACAGTGGCTCTTTCACATGATTGGCTTGTTCATCAATTGGATGTGAAGAACGCCTTTCTTCATGGCACCCTTGATGAGACTGTTTATTATATGCAGCCTGCTGGATTTATTGATAGTGCTCACCCGAATTTCGTTTGCCGCCTCAACAAGTCTCTTTATGGTTTGAAGCAAGCTCCCCGTGCCCAGTACAGTCGCTTCGCTACTCACATTCTCTCTTTGGGCTTTGTGAGTGCCAAGTCGGACACATCTTTATTTATATATCACCGCGGCACGGAGACAGTCTACTTGCTTCTCTACGTTGATGATATTGTTCTGACGGCCTCCTCTAATTCACTGCTTCATTGGGTCATTGACGCACTTCAGCAGGAATTTTCGATGAAAGATCTTGGTTCACTACATCATTTTTTGGGTCTTTCTGTCACCCGCCAGGATGGTGGTTTCCTCCTCAGTCAGCGTCAGTATATTCTAGAGGTCCTTCAGCGCGCTAGTATGGTAGATTGCAAACCATGCTCTACGCCAGTCGACACGTGCGCCAAGGTTTCTAGCACGGAGGGTGCTCCTATTGCTGACCCAACCCATTACCGCAGTCTGGCTGGAGCTCTGCAGTACCTCACCATCACTCGCCTGGATATTTCTTACGCTATTCAGCAGGTTTGTCTTCACATGCATGACCCTCGGGAGCCCCACTATGCTTTGGTCAAGCGAATCTTGCGCTATTTACACGGGACACTAGATTATGTCTTGCAGCTTCAATGCACGGATATCTCTACTTTGGTCGCCTACTCTGATGCTGATTGGGCCGACTGTCCTGACACCCGCCGCTCCACCTCTGGGTATGCAGTCTTTTTAGGTGATAATCTCGTGTCTTGGTCCTCGAAGCGGCAGCCTACTATTTCATGTTCTAGTGCTGAGGCCGAGTATCGTCCCTGTTTATTGATCCTTTTGAGCAGGGGTCACATTAGTCTAACATTTAGTTCCTGGCGCACGAGCATAGTACGCGTCTCAAGTTGGATATATATGGGACCGGGATACCTCATCGCCCGTATATCCGGCCCACGTCTGCCTACTGGGCCAAAAATGACAAGGAATGAGGCACACATATGCCGAACACATTAGCAGGCTTAGAGATCGAGTAATCTCTCTGATATCCGGCATCGTCATATCTAGACGATAGGATCGAATCATTCTGTTATATATGCTTTTCATGTAACAAGCTAGGAAACACATCTGTTAGCCGATCGAATCTGCTGTAACCATACCCAGGACTATATAAGGAGGGGTAGGGGACCTCCAGATCGAGATCCATCTTTTACATTCTAGCTCATAGATACAATCAGCAACCCCTGTAATCAAGCATACAAATATAGAGAGAGCTACTTCAAACTGGATGTAGGGCACCACATGCCTAAACCGTATAATCCCTGTATCTTGTATGCTACCCATCTGCTTCCCTGTACGTGAATACACTGATCGATATTGCCAGAGATTTCGACAATTGGCACACCAGGTAAGGGCCTTTTACATGCAGATTTGTTGTGTTTCAGATGGGCCTCATCACCAGGATCGACGATGACACTAACCGGATGCAGCCGGACGACAAGATCACTTCCGGTGGCTTGGCCTTCGTGGCCGACCGGCTTGGGACCTTGCATCTGCAAGATCCGAGCTATACGTGCAGGAGGACCAATCACCTCCCGTCTGTCCGTTCCTTGCTGCTCGTCGGGCTTGAAGGTGCCATGGAGGTGGTGATATGACATGGGGTTGTCCCTGATCTTTTGGTGAGTGGGGATAAACTCGATTTGGGGTGGATTCTACGTTGTGCTGCCCGACTACAATGACCAATAGGGACGCTACGCCTTAGCGACAGTTACACCGGCTCCAATTTATTGTTGTTCTTGCCGTGCCAAGAACAACCTTGAACCTACAAGAAAATGGAAGAACATGTAGACAAGCAAACAACGCAAGACCTTGTCCAAGGGACAAAATATGCAATCACAAATTTGGGGTTATGGATACAAGTAGTTAGGTGGTCTAAATCGACACACGTGTTGCAAGGAAGTAATTGGAAGCTAAACTTTCATGAAAATCCTAGTCTCAAATAGTGGTTGCTGCTTCTTTTTATAGCAAGGCTGCAACCAGGACATCCTGAATGAGTTTTCCAAACCCTAGGACGCCCCCTATTGGGCTTGTAGGATCTCTGGTAAGCCTAGGAGTGCCTAGAGGGGGGGGGCGAATATCCCTATAAAAACTCAGGTCCAAATTTGGTTAGAATTGAGGGCGGCACTGTCGGCCTGCGTAGAGGAATTTCAACACAATTTGAAATATAGCAATGGAAACTTAGATCAGGTGAATTCCTAGCTTCTTGTAGTAGAGTTAGTCATAGTATAACATCCAGAACCTGCAGGACAAGCTCTATCGAGTAGATCGACCACAAACCCTAGGAATACAACCTCAGCAACAAATATGCAAGAAAGTAAACATCACACGATGATTTATCCCATGGTTCAGCTCGCCACCAAGGCTTGCCTACTCCATGTTATTGAGGTTGGCCACAAATGGCTAGGGCTTGCCACCAAGGCTTGCCTTTTCCTCGTTCTCAAATCAAGAGAGTGAACTCTTAAAGTGAGGGGTGATTTCTGTGCTGCACAAGATGGTTACAAACCTCCCAAGGCTGCCACACGAGTTGGCAAGCTCAAGGGCAACACCTAGCCGGCTAGGAGCAAAGCTCCAAGAGTAATAAACTCAAGGACGCCGGCCAAACGCGAACCAAATGCTCTTTTGACTTTGGGAATCAATGGATCTGCTCTCCAATCGAAGTTTGCTGCCTTTTCTCTCAAGTTTTGATGGTGGAAATTAAGGATTGGCTTAGGAGCTTGAGGAGCAACAATAGAGGAGAGAGAGATGAGCTCTGGTCTATTTCTGGTCGAACTAAACCATTTGGAAAGAAGAGGTGACCGTTGGAGGCCAGGCCAATAGGTATTTATACCCCTTGAGGCCCAACGGTCGGTTATGGATGGCACTGCCGTCCTCACCAAAACAACAAGGATAGGCAACAGAAAGCATGGCTGTTTTGGCTGGTGTGCGAGGATGTTTTGGTCAGGATATGAGCACTTAGTTCACAATTTGATAGAAGTTATTGAGTCCACCTTGATAGTACGGCTTTCCTATACTCAAATTCAAAGTATAAACGAATTAAACCTCCTTTGAGCCGGGATCCGTCACCATTTGCAGTTGGAGGCTCCTCCATCACATGAATCATCCTTCTTTCATCATTCCCTGCTTATCATCTCGATAAATCTCATTAGACATCTAATTCGATGGTCATCAACGCCAAAACCCACATAGGGCTTGATTGCACTTACAGGGCTCCACTAAAATACAAGGCCCAAGGCCCAAAAGCAGAAGTTGTCTTCAGCTTGGAGGTCCGAACGTTACTTCATTGATTCTTCTCAACTCCGGTAGAATCGATGACCGGGTTGGATCCATTTGGAAGTAGACTTCAAGAGCTTTATAACAAGTACTCATGGGCCTTCAGCAACATCCGGAGTCAAAAGTTATGGCCATCTAAATCTGGCGCTGTGTGTAGGTTCGAACTTGAGGTCCAAACATCTAGCTCGTCCCTTCCCTTGATGGCAACAACACCTTTCTCGTTCTCCTCTTGGTCGCTCCTTTGCTAATCTGATTCTTCATTGTCATTCCTAAGGATAAATAGTCCAATTTTGATAAGAACATATTTGGACAGCTTGGAACGAATTTACGTGAGAATTAGGCTAGCGAGCTTGAACTATATGTCTTGCTTGTTGGTTTCTATTTCTGTCCCTTGTGTGTGCTTGTATCAACGGTAGTGATGTCCTCATCATCTTCCCCGTCTTGCATGGGATCAAGCCTTGGAGGGCTCGCCACCCAAAGACCTTGATCTTGCTTGGTACGTCTAATTTCCATAAGTGCTTCCATGCAGGGCTTCTGCTTGCTTCGCTGGCCTACAATCTTTGGGTTCTCGGGCCATATTTTCTCTCCCATTGACAGTGATATGCAAACTGCACTGAAAACAAACCATTCCTGTTATAGTGGCGCCACACAATCTTGTCTTCCCGATGTGAGTGGGATTTGCAGTATTCGGCTTGCATCAATTGGCCAAAAAATGGACTTCACCAAATCTACATCCCACGTTGAATTAACCGGATTGATAAGCTCATCAACAGTTGTTACCATATTATTTCCTCTGGCCGTTTAGATCTTTAAATTGTGACTGTTGTGGTATCTAGTTATCCTCCCAAATATTAATCTGAGTCCCATCACCAACCCTCCAAATATATCCTTGCTTGAAGCACTGGAGCCCTGCAAACACACTTTGCCAGCTCCCACTCTTCATGTTTGCCTTTAAGAGTTTACCATCTGGGTAATATCGAGCCCTGAAAACTTAGCACAGAGAGAATCAGGATCACTAAGTAGTCTCCAAGCTTGTTATGCTAGCATAGCCAAGTTGAAAGGCTACAAGTCTCTGAAACCCCATGCCTCCTTTACCTTTCGGTACACACATCTTCCACCATTCTTGCCAATGAATTCCTCCTTTACCTTTCGGTACACACATCTTCCACCATTCTTGCCAATGAATTCGTTTATGTTCATCATCATCACCCCACCAGAACTGCGAGATGGCATGCGTTATTCCTTTGCAATTTTTTTTTTGGAATTTTGAACACCATCATCGCGTATGCCGGTACTTGAGCGATGATTTAATGAGAATATCCTTCCCTCGCATACTAAGTAATTTCTCTTTCCTAGCCGGTTATTCTAGAATTCACCTTATCTATCAAATGACTGAAACCCAAGATATTTGTCATTAAGTGTTTCAGTCATAATATTTAAAGGTTAACATACCTCCAGTTTCACGTCAACCTCCGTGTTGCTAGAGAAGTAGACGCTCGATTTCACCTCACTAACCTTATGTCCTGAGCTTGCACTGTACCGATTCAGGATATTTGCAAGCCAGTCGGCGTTCTTCTTGTCAGCATGCATAAGAATGAGGGAATCGTCTACAAAAAGATGTGAGATGCTTCTCTGCATACTTTAACACCATCCAATTCTCCTCTTTCCTCTGCCCCCCTCAACATACAGGACAGCCCCTCCGCTGCAATCAAAAGAGATAAGGGGATAGGGGATCCCCTTGTCTCAAATCCCTTGTTGGTGAGAATTCACCTATCTCCACTAAATCAAATCAGACTCTATATTTCACTGAAGTCACGCACGCCATAATCAATTTCACACATCTCCGATCAAAGCCTAGCTTGAGCATAATTTTCTCAAGGAAAATCCATTCTACTCTATCATACGCTTTATGCATATCAAACTTCACAGCACATAGTCCTCTCTTCCCCTTCTTCTTTTTCATCGTATGAATGCATTCCTAAGCCAATAGAATATTATCCGTAATTAATCTTCTTGGCACAAAAGCACTTTGATGATAGCTTATAATGTCGGGTAGAATAATTTTGAGTCTATTTGACAACATCTTTGAAATTACCTTGTACACCACATTGCACAAAGAGATTGGTCGGAACTGAGCTACCTTCTCTGCATTCTATATTGCATCTAGAACCTCCCCAACCAAATTATCCTCCAATATACTCCAGAACCGTTTAAGGCCTTGTTTAGTTCCTCCCTCTAAAGTTTAGTCTCTATCACATCGGATGTTTGATACATGTATGGAGTATTAAATATAGACTAAAAATAATTAATTGCATAGATTACGACTAATTTGCGAGACGAATTAATTAAGCCTAATTAGTCCATGACTTGACAATGTGGTGCTACAGTAAAGCTACAGTACATGTGCTAATGACTGATTCATTAGGCTTAATAAATTTGCCTCGTAGATTACAGAGGACTTCTATAGTTTGTTTTATTATTACTGTCCGAACACTCCCATGTGAAACCCCTAAACTTTAACCCCTAGATTTAAATACCTTACAAAATATTCCTTCACCATATCACTCATCTTATCCATATCTTCATGCCTTTCTTCCTGGTCATCGACTAAGCCCATGACCAAGTTTCTTCTCAGACACAAATTGGTGAAAAAAATTCCTCATATATAATTACTGTATGCTAGCGGAGCAGGGATGAATTGGATTATTAATTGAGATTGAAACGAAGGGAAGCGAACGTAACGATTCCGCTGAGATGATTACTGCGACTGCAGCGCACCACGCACGCGACGTCAGGTCGAAGCCTAGGTGGCAGGGCGGCACCCGGCACAAGCAGATGCGTCGAGACGGAACTACACAGCCGCCGCTAAACCGTCGTCGTTGGGCATTGCGGATGGAAGACGTGTTTACTTTCTAGCCTCGCGTGTTTGCCTTTTGGCTCTAACATGTTTGTTTTTTGACCAAGTAATAATCTAGCATTAATACTAATCAGTAATTCTAATACTACTAGTACATATTACATCCAAAATTGCTTCTGATGTATTGTATCACACATGCTAAAAATGCAATGCTCTCATATTCTAGTTTTATATTATTTATTTGCTTTCTATTATTTTCTAAAATGATCAAAACAGCTAAACTTGTAAAATGCATAATAATAAATCATACGAGTATATTAATTAAACAAAGTAAAATATACGTAGGTTACTATAGACGTGGGAAAAATTCGTGACCTTTTTCAACGCATGGGCACGTATCTAGTAGATGATATATATAGGGTGCAGTGTGGCCGCACAGCTTGACCCCCCTAGGGCCGGGCCCTGACTGGCATCCTAGGAGACGACACACCTAGGGCGCCGGCCAAAAGGCAAGCTGGCTGCGCGCACCCGCGCCCGATCCTGATGATGATGATTGATCAATGGGAGAGCCACGTGCATCTCTAACCAATATGACGCTCACGTATGTTGTTGTGCTCTAGACAAAGAAATGCCTACCAAATACATTAGTCTATAGCAACACCAAAAAACCATGTCAATAATAACATGATATTGCATCCATTTAGGATTGTAATTGCAATAAATACCTAACAATTGCAATGCCATAAAAAATATTACCGTGGCAATAGGAACATGCTATTGCTTCCATTCAGAATTCTTGTTGCAATAACCACCTAACAATTGCAATACCACTGAAGATTATTGCAACCCAGAACAACCATGGCAATAGTTACAAGTAAAAGCAACCAAATACAATATAGTTACAATAACACTGAGTAATTGTAACGAAAATCAATACTAATGCAACTCCAAAAGCGCCATGGCAATAATGCCAACTAATTGCAACACAATTCTTAAATTGTTGCAATAACAAACCACACATATTGCAACACATTTAGTCCGTTGCATTATAAGCACATATTGCAACTATTTTACGAAAATGTTGCAATACGACCCCTATGGCAACCAAATTAATGGTGTTGCAATCGTGTGACGTGGTATTAGAGGTGAATCCTCGTAGTGGAAGGTTGAGAGAACTAAGAAAACCGAGTTGACAAGGATGAGTCCTCCATGGTAGTAGAGGAGGTTACTGGTCCCTCCTAGTCTACTTTCAATTTTGGTGAGTAGGGGACTGAAGTCATGTACACTAGGTCTAGTTGTACCAAGGGACAGGCCTAAGTATGTGAATGGTGGCTACCAAATGCCTAGTTTTGCTCTCATCCAAGTTTATTGGCACCAAGAAAGATTTGCTGAAATTTACATTAAAGCATGAGGAGTCAAGAAATCTTGCCCTACTTGTTGATTGGTTCCTATCTTACTTGCTATTGGTGTCATTTTGTCCAAGTTCATGGTGTATGTTTGATATAGGCATATGATGCATACATGCGTTCTTTGATATGTTGATAATGGGAATTGATGTGTTAGCGAGCTAATCTTTGCAAGTATACTCCTTATTATGACATTTGGGTAGCACCATGTTTGAAGAATTGATACTATCGGGCTGTTTTGTTCTATGCATATAAGCTTGCTAGTTTCAACTCTTCTGCTGCCCCTCTGCGCTCACAACATGTTTCACAAACAAACATACTAGCTTTAATTAAACTCAGAACCTAATAACAAAAAAGTTAAATTCAGAAAATGCAGGGTACATCATGAATGTTAAGTAATCTGGATTGCTCAAGTTTTACAGGCAGCAGCAGACAATGGCGAAGCTAGAGTAAAATGGAGTTGGTTCAGCAGCATATAAGCCGTTTGGCCATCTATATGCATGTCCATTCATTGTGATTGCGAATATGTAATGAGTAGATTATTTGAATGCCACTTTTATTCCTGTGATGTATCAAATTTTGACAAATGGAAAAGCAGATGCCTAATTTGCTACTTATATATCGTATCAAGTTACTACTAGCAATTCATATTTTTCAGTGTATGTTAGTTCAGCTTTGCCTAGGGTGGAACTCAACAGTCAAATGAATATAAGCCTAGTATACAAGTCCAATTTGCTTGCGAATATATTTCTCTGTTTTTTTTCAGGTCTAGTGGTGCTACTCCAAAGTTACTGTTCCTTGTCTAATTTACAAAAGATTGTACTAGCACACCAAATCTATGCTCGTTTTCAGTTTTGAATATGCCTAGTTTTGTAAGCTTGTATTTCGTTACCTGCGAGTTTGGTCAGTTTGTACGTGTTACCTACAATATAATAAAAGGTGAAATTTAAGAGTGGAGTCAAAATTCAGAAAGAATAAACTCTGATTATTTCTTCTGCTAATAAACTGAATAAAAATGAACATTTACAAATATGACCAAGAATAAATCAGACGGAGTAGTTACTACTAGTACTCATTAGAGCTGGGACTTCGGCCGTGCCATTTAAGAATGGGTCATAGCATGGTCGTTTGGCACGACCCGAAGCACGGCACGACACAAAATGTTTTGGGCTGTGTCGGCACGACACGAACACGAGGGCCGTGCCGTGCCCAGGATCTCGACACGGCGGGCTACATGGTCTGGCTCGCAATTTGGGCCATGCTTGGACCGGCACGTCACAAAAATAGCACGTAGACACTTCTGCAACTATACAATGCAATTTTCTAGCATTTACTATATTGTCTCTCATCTAATTCTTGAATAGATTATGAAAATGATTAAAACTTTCATTAAAATAATACACACAAAATATACATATTTCATATCGCGAGTGAAAAAACTAGCAGATACATTTTGAGGGCCATGCTTGGGCCTGCACGACCCGAAGACGTGCCGGCATGGCACGAGCTGTGGTTGGGTCAAAGAAAAGATTTACCCTGTCATATCGGCACGACCCGCGTGCCTCCCGTGCCTAGAGAGCACTCATCTTCGCTGCTTAAACATTATTAGTACTGATGTTTAAGCAGCGAAGACGAGTCGTCCTTGGAACCGGTTGAAGTGGACGGGTCAACGGAGCGCGACGTGTGAGTAGTCGTCGTCGTCGTCGTCGTCGTCGTCGTCGACCGAGTCAAGCTGGAGGGCGTCATCCCTGACGTGGAAACGCTGTACGAGAAGAGGCCCTCCGGCGAGGTCAGTGGCACCGCGTAAGTCGGCACGGGCATCTTGGCAGGCAGCGCCGGCACCGGACCGGTGGACTGGAGAGCGGCCATGGCTTCTCTGACGGACGGGCGTGCGCGGGGGTCAGGGTGCGCGCACCAGAGCCCGACGGCCATGACGCGCTCAATCTCCGCCGCGTCGTACTCTCCGTTCAGCCGCTCGTCGGCTGCCGCGAGAGCGGCTCCCCGGCCGTACAGGTCCCAGACCCACTCGACGAGCCGGAACACGGCGTTCCTCTGGCTTCCGCCGCCCAGCTGACTCATCGGCCTCCTCCCGCACGCGACCTCCAGCACGACGACGCCGAAGCTGTAGACGTCCGACTCGGCGCTGGCTTTGCCGGTGATCAGGCTCTCGGGGTCGACGTAGCCCGGCGTGCCCGAGACGGCGGTCATCGTCTGCATCCCGATGGCGTGGTCGATGAACCTCGCGAGCCCGAAGTCGCCTAGCTTGGCGCTGAAGGACTCGTCCAGCATGACGTTGCTGGGCTTCACGTCGCGGTGGACGACGCACTGCTCCCACTCCTCGTGGAGGTAGAGCAGTGCGGACCCAAGCCCAAGGACAATCCTGAGCCTGTTGCAAGCAATTGGGACAATATGTATTCACGAATGAATGATAATCAATCAAGGGCTTAAGTTTAACAATATATAGATATTCGATAAGGATATTCCCATTTAATGTAATGTAATTACTACAACTAGTAACGACCTCATAGGCCATGTCAGGAAGGTGCCGTTGCCGTGGAGATGGACGTCGAGGCTGCGGTTGGGCACGAGCTCGTAGACGAGCAGCAGCTCGTCGCGGCCGTGGCACCAGCCGACGAGCTGAACGAGGTTCCGGTGGCGGAGCCTGCTTATCACCTTGATCTCCGACTTGTACTCCCTTCTCCCCTGCGTGGAGGATCCTTTAGCGAATCTCTTGATGGCCACGGCGGCGAGGCCGCCGTTGCGATCACTCAGGTGTCCTCGGTACACGGAGCCGAAGCCACCTTGCCCGAGCTTCTCCTCCGGCGCGAAGCTCTTCGTCGCAGCAACGAGCTCGCTGTACGGGAAACGCCTCGGCCCCGTCCCCATTTCTATCTCCCTAATAGGCTCGTGGCGGTCATCGTCCGAGCTGCTGCCCATGTCCTCACCAAACTCTTGTGCCAGCTCCAGCTCCAGATCCCTCTTCCTCTTGCTCCGACGCCGTCGTGCGAGGGACGCTGCCAAAGCAAAGAGAACCACGACGAACAGCGCTGCGCTGACGGTGGCTCCTGCTATAACTCCACCACGTATGGTGGTGCCAGAGGTACCTGGGGTCGTTGGTGATGGTGAAGGTGGTGGTGGCAGCAGTGGTGGAGGTGCCGCTACCTTAGGTTCCAACGTCGAGCTGAAGTACCAAGAACGCACCTGGTGCAGCTCCACGGACGTGGACGTCGAGGCAGAGAATCCTACGGCGACATCCTCCGGCAACGCACTCTTGAGGTCCACCTTCTGGCTAAGGTGGTAAGACACGTTTCTCCCATCACCCAGCCACAGCGTCGTCTCCAGGATGCTCGAGAGGTTGTCGAACCTGATCTCGGCGGTCATGTTCCCATTGAGGATGAAGCTCGGCAGGACCTCCGTGGCCACGGACCTGATGGAGTTGACGTCGATGCCGAGGTGGTCGTACGTGCTGTTCGGGTCGAGCGCCATGGTGTCGTTGAAGGTGTCGAACTCCACCGCCACGAACCGGCCGTCGCCGGTGGCCACGGCGTCCGCGCTTTGGTTGGTGAGGCCCAAGTTGTACGTTTCAGACTCGGATGGCATGCTGGACGGGTAGCCGGCAAGGAAGAAGGCCATGCCGGCACCCTTGTTGTTGATGCCACCGTACTCCGCCGGTGGGTCGATGACGAAGGAGAAGCGCGTCGTGAAGCTGGCCACCTCACCGGTGTCCTTGTCCCAGACGATCATGGGCGCGGTGTTGTACGACGCGCGGCCCCTGCTGTTGCCGATGCCGCCCGTGATCCTGTTCGCGGTCACCTCGATCCAGTTGTCGTTGATGTACGCCTGGCCTTCCACTCTGATATCCTTGTAGTCATCTGAGCTGAAGGAGGTGTAGTTGAAGGACAAGGCGGCCGCGACGGGAGCCTCGGGAAGGTAACAGATGGCGATGAAGATGAAGCCGATGGCGCAAGTGGTCGCCGACGACGTGGTGATCACGGAGAAGCCAGCCGCCATCACTGCTAGCTGCCCCGCTGGCCTCGAGGCTGGAGCAGGTGGACGTACAAGGGCGTCCCAGTCAGTGAGTCTACTGGAACGCGTATTACACAGGATATATGGGCGGTAGTCTGCTGCTGTCTAACACTATATGTCACTGAACGAAAATTGAACTCGTCCGACGCGTGCACAATTCGAAGTTCAAACCGATCGATCCTGCACCTCTTCCTACAAACCTGCAAAAATCCTGGGTGGTCCCCATGTGATGTGAACCTGCAAAAAATATTGGGTGGTCCTCATGTGATGTGACGACATTAAACTGGACAACAAGGCTCCCGAACCAACTTGGATTCCAGGAAAAAAGAAGAATCTGTCTGCTCAGTACTCTGATGTTTCAGGGGCATCTCACACCACCTGAACGCCTCATCGAGAACAGAAATAAAATGGAGTGTCTCTGATCCACTCAATTGTCATGACGATAGGATCAAAATCAAATAAATAAAAATTAAATTAAAAATATAGATGACAAACGATTTTCATAATCACATGATCCAAACCAAATGAACCAAATAAAACTAATAAAAATAATGCAAAAAATATTTAACTAGCAAAACAAAAAAGAAATTAGATTATTTCAATGGAAACCAAATTGAAAGATTTCAAAGTGAAACAAAATAAAACATACATAAAAAAGGCAGAAAAAATTAAGTAAGTGTTGGAGTAATTCAAACCATTCTCATTTATAAACAATCAATTTACACCAACTGAACACAGAACATACGACAAAAGCAGGAATGGTAAATATGGTCCAATGAGATGTAATCTGCAACTACTAAACAAGGAATGAACAAATTGGAATAACGCACCGTCATTGTTGCAAATGCCACCTCTCTGCCACAGCACTGAAAAAGGATCTAGATGGCAACTATTTTGCACTAGCTTTAATACACACAATGCAAGGCCCTACACAATTCTAGCACCTTGGTTTCTGGTCTGTCACAACGCCAACAAGACGCCACACAAGCTACAACTAAGCTAGACGAAAGGTTCTTGTTTGATTTTTGTAATTGAGTGACAACTTAGGTGGATTAATTGTGATTTATGTGAGATACACAGGTGACTAGTCCACAAGTACATGTGTGTGAGCAACATATGCCATGAAGGTGGAAATGGCTTGGAGATGTTGCAAAGCTTGCACATGTGATGTGGAGGAGCTTATTGCATATGAGACATGACATGGAGTCATGTGACCAAGGTGGAGAAGATCAAGATGAGGCTTGGCTCGATGGACCGGTTGCAAGTGTGAAGGGCGAGTCGGAGGCTTTGAAGCGAGGGACCGTGTGACGGTGAAGCTTGAGCAAGACTTGGCGCCAATGGACCAACGCAACGGTGAAGAGCAAGTGAGATCAAGATCGATGAACCAATATGGTCACGTGATGATATAAAGTGGATCATATCATTTGGTGATTGGTTGGTGTATGTATTGCATCAACATCGAAGGAGATGGAATGGAATGCGCAAGGCAAAGGTATAGCCTAAGGCATTTTATTTCACCGGTCAAAGGTTGTGTAGATAAGTGCATGACCGGGTTTAGGATAGATGGCCGTACTATCAAGAGGGACAAACTTATTTGCATATCGGTCATCTAGTGCCACTCGAGTGATCTAACTTTGCTTCGTTGCTAGAATCGAGTGGCGTGGCAAGTTGAGTGGCTAACTCTTTTGAAGAAAATGATTATGAAAAATACTAACACACCTGCACATGGTGGTGTACACTTGGTGGTGTTAGCACATTTGCAAAGGAGGTGTCGTTTGAGAGGTGGAGAAGTGTGGAGACTCCCTCTCCCTCCTGTCGAGCTTGTGACGCAGGATTCGGCGAAAAAACGGAGGCGAACGGAGGTCACTGGTAGTGACCGGACGTGTCCGGTCAGTGGCAGCAGCGGTCAGGCGCGGGACGCTAGGGCTTTGCACCGGCATGTCCAGTCAAGCCCCAGAGAAACTGCGAAGCACGCGAGGTCGATCGGACGCGGTGGTGCGTCAGGTCACGATCGACCGAACGCGTCAGGTCTCGAGTGGGTGCTTACTGGAAACAACCGGACGCTGGCACTGTGGCGTCCGATTCGTCTTGCGGTGCGTCCGGTCGCTGGCTCGCTAGCGCACAGCTGTGCGTGACCTGTGCGTCTGGTCAGTTGAGTAGCGTGTCCGGTCGCTTGATGACCGTTGGCACGTGGTGACCGTTGGAGGATCGAGCGATCGCGGTTGAATCCAGGGCGACACGTGGATGGTCAGGAGCGACCAGACGCAGTGCAGCGCGTCCGGTCATATCGATCGGCGCGTTCGGTCACTGCGAAAAATGCCCAGTGAAGGGGTAACAACGCTATTTGACCGTGGGGTTATAAATAGAAGTGGTGGCTGGCCTTGGATGGGGCTGAGCACCTTGAGAATGTGTTGCCCTTGTGTATGCTTGGTTTGAGAAGCCTCCAACTCACTTGTGCTTGCTAGATTACGAATCAATAAGCGAGTGAGTGATTCTAGTACGATTGCATCGTGAGGTTGCATCGAGTGGCACTAGGTGTTCGTGTTGCAAGCCGGTGGTGCTTGTTACTCTTGGAGGTTGTCACCTCCTAGACAGCTTGGTGGCTTGTGGCTCCGTCGAAGCTCGCAAGAAGATTGTGTGAGGCTCCGGAGAAGTTTTGTGAGGGGGATTGTGCTCACCCTGCGGGGATCGCGAAGAGCAACTCTAGTAGAGCGTGTCATTGAGCTACCACACTTACGGTAGGTTCTTGCGGCGCCTTTAGGAGGCTCGGTTGTGGACACCGATTAGCCGCCGAACCATGAGGTGTTGGTCGACATAACGGGGACTAGCTTGGTGGCAACCAAGTGAACCTCGGTGAAAAAATTGTGTCAACTTTGTGTATTTCTTCACGGTGGTTTGCATCCTCTCTACACAAGCTTATATTTACATTATACACTTTAGTGCTTGTGTAGTTGCTCTTGTGTAACACCCTAAAATTTGCACCATTTTAAAAATAGGAGAATTGGATTTATTTACGTAATTTTGTGAACATTTTAACCTAGGGAAATAATAATTTTCAATAAATAAAATCAACTATAAGGTTAGATACATGCTTGTGCATACACACTGCTGCATATTTTTATTTGTGATGATTGGTTTTTATTTCTAGAAGGAAATGATTTCAAAAACTATTTGAAAATGTATTTGAAATATTAGAAAAGGAAAGGAAAAGTGGAAGCCTTCTTCATCTCTGTTTTGGCCCGCAGGCCTTCTCCCCTCGCTCCTTGGCCCAGGCCGCAACCCTTTTCCCGTTCGGCCCGAAGCCAGCCTCTCTCGCGCGTCGCGTAACGGGCCGGCCCAGTCGAAGCCGCAGGCCGCCGCGCCCTTCTCCTTCTCTCCGTGTCACTGTCACGCCGGGCCCGCGTGTAAGCGGTATCCTCTTCCTCCTCTAGCTCGTTACCGAGCCAGGCACCTCAGTAGAGTCCGACGCCGCCCCGACCTCCGCTTGCCTTGTACCGCACGCCTAACCCTCTCATAAGTAGTCGTGGGCGCTGCCGCCTCTCTACCCACCCCTAGCTGCAAGCCACCGCCCTCCAGTCAAGCTCGCAAGCCACCGCAACCCTAGTTCGCCGCCGTCCGAGCTAATCCGACGAAATCATCAAATTAGTCATCTCCGTAAGCTGTCGTGGAGTTTCGAGTCATCCACACGAACTCGTTAAGCTTTATCCTCTCTCAATTTTCAATCTAGTTGAATAACTAGCCTTGCTGCCGTGTACCGGAGGTCCGCCGCCGCCTTTGGAAGCCGCACGCCCTCTTCGATCAATTTCCGCCGCTCCGATCCAGCTAGGTGAGTTTGCAATCGTCTGCTCTTGCTTCCCGTGCTTGTCCCGTCATCAATGGTGCCCGGAATCGCCCTGGCGATGAACTCCGGTGAGGGTATGTCTATTCCGGCCATGGCGCCGCCATCCAGCTCGCCGCCGGCCACCTTCCTATTCCCCCTTCTGATCAGAGCCGACTCTCGTGGTTTCACGGGCACGTGGGGATCAGATGCGCTGGCATGATGTGTGCATGCGCATGGGCCCGTCGTGGACACGGCATGCATGGCACATGCGTCGGCACGGGAACACACAAACGTGACCAAGAGAGGAGGATCCTGGATTAAGTGTCCCGAAAGGGTAAGCTGATCTGGCATTCGATGGGGACGTCGAATCCTTAGGAGGGGTGATTGTAACAGCCCCAAAATGGGCCAAGTGGGCCTAATTCGCGGATGGGTCGTGCGCCGGGCCTGGATGTTACAATGTGATAAAAATTTTAATTGCGTAAAAGAATAAGTTAAACATCATTCATGACTGAAACAGAAATTAAAATTAAGGATATGTTGAAAAGCTTGTTACCACCATCTGTCCCAAATTATATCGTTTTGTATTTTCTAGGTACATAGCTTTTGCTATGCACCTAGATATACAATACATCTAGATAAATAGTAAAAAGTAGTGTACCTAGAAAAGCCAAAATAACCTATAGATTGAAACGGAGGGAGCATCACATTATTAAATGATGAAGCTTACGTAAGTTAAATAACTTTTATTAATAACGTCAATACTTGTGATGCTATCAAACTTTTCAATAGTGCTCAAACAACTCTAAATCAACTCATGATCAAAGTTAGTAAGGTTTTGCACACGAAAAATCACAAGAAAATGCTTAAAAAGGCAAAAGAAAACCTAAGTGTCGATTAATTGATTGATGCCCTGTTTATGGATGTTTATAAAATAATTTTATTAAAACACTAAAAAATAAGCCAATATGAAAAAACATCTATAAGGAATGTATTTTACAGTACAAAATTATGTTGAAAAGCATTTCAAATAGAACCATAAAGTTTGAATGGATTAAGGAAAATCAGCCCTTTTGACTTTAAGCCTAACTCTAAAAGATTGGCTGACATTAACCTTTTGGTGAATAGCGTTCTCCCAATTTTTCTTAACAACTCACTTCAGTGCTAACATGAACTACTTAGCATATACCATAGAAAAGGACAATAGTGTAAACACTTCACCTTTAAGCGTGACTGGGTCACCAATTTCGGGCTCTAAGTAGGCTAAAAACTATAAGTTTTCAGCAGGGTTCATGTTAGCTAACAGGGCAAAGTAGCTTTCATGGCTACCAATCTCTTAATCTGTTACTTTAATCACCTTGGTCATTTTACATATACTCACTATAGAAAATAGAAATTCTTTGGCGGCCTAGAATTCCTTAACTGCCGAAATCTCTTGCCGTCAAGGAATAATCGTTTCCTCGGTGGTTGTAGTAAATTGCCAATATATTTTATATCCTTTGTGGTTCCATTCGGACTTCAAGAAAATATCCAAAGACGGCTGTTTCCTTGAGTGCTATTGTAATCTGCCAAGAAAATCACCATTTTGAAATTAACCTCACATGTAGAAATGATCTGAACCAAAGTTGTAGTAATACGAAGAGATCTAAAATTTTTCAGTTCAAACTTTTTACATCTGAATTCGGTTAGGGTTCCCAATAGAGAATACAAAAGAAATGTATTAGACACCTAGTAAGAAGTGACTTTAAGACATAGTGGTAAAGAAGTCCTTAAATGAGAGACTGGGTTAGGAGAAAACAAGATACTTTATCAGGCCAGTCTTAGTAAGAGTTTTATGTCCCTGTTGACAAGACTCCAGATGTTGGAAACAGTGTAAACAAGTTTCATCCCTATAAAACTCATTTCATTCCATAAAACTTTTATGATCTCTTTCTCTCTCTTCATGTAAACTATGCCATATTGACTTATTTAATGCTCACAAAACTCCCGTTGAGGCTAGACCAAACACACGCATCCCGAGGAAAGTTGGCCTCAAAGACCAAACGCACGCATCCTGAGGAAAACAACATGTGTCGATCCAGGCGCAATATGTGGAAAATAATTAACGGTCAATGCGAGACTTGCAAACGACGCGGGACAAAAAGAAATATATTTCTTCTTCTTCGCAGAACTTTGCGAGTTTCGAGGGCAGCATCAGAGGCGAAGGACTTCTCGTGGTCTTCTTTCCGACCGAGTGATTTCTAAGTAGCCAATCTGACAGACTAAGTGTAACAAAAAAGGACCGATTTGCCCTTGTTAGGATAGGAATATTCTCAGAATCTAGGGTTGTTGAGAGCACTTTGGTCCGCCAGTTGTAAGAAGAAGCGGTATAAATAGAGCTCACTGTCAATAAAGAGGATGCCCTTTGCGCTAATAAAAATTTCAATGTAACACCTTGGATTCTCATTTCAGCATTCCTTTTTCTGTAACTAACCGTCCAAGACTTTGATTGAGGACAACAAAACCATTTCACATTCGAGCATTCAAAAGAGCTAAAAAAACAAAAAAACAATTAAAAATAGAAGGAAAAACAACGAGCCCATTTGATTCATTATTGCCAAATGAGTAACCATCGGTTGAGAACAACAAAACTATTTCCCATTCGAGATCTCAGAAACTTTGGAAAAGCAAAAAGTAATTAAACAGCAAAAGCTCGAAAAACAAAAAGGTAATTGAAAATTGAAATAAAACAGAAACAACTAAGGGCCCATCCGGGTTCGAACCGGAGACCTATCGATCTGCAGTCGATTGCTCTACCACTGAGATATGGACCCCATATAGTTCATTTTGCCTTGTATATATATTTTTTGTATGCAGAATGATACATCCAGGGATCCCGACAGTACGATTGGATTTCTTCTACTCGGAGTGGAGATCATCGTTTGTGCAAAAGGAGAACGTACTCCTATTCACTTCCCCGTCCCAACCCAAAATATTTCCTCTTATACCCATCACATCAAATCTTTCGACGCATGCATGGAGTATTAAATGTAGATAAAAAAGATAACTAATTGCATAGTTTGTCTGTAAATGTCGGGACGAATCTTTTGAGCCTAGTTAATTCATGATTGGACAAATTTTGTCAAATAACAACGAAAGATGCTATAGTAACTTTTCACCTACTTTTCGCGAAATGAACACACCCCTACTCCTCGAGCACGAAGCACCAGACCGATTGAAAACAAAACAAAACAAATCACTCGAATCGAAACGGCGCACAGAAGCTTCCTACTCTGCCCGGTGGCGCCAAGCACCCAGCAGTCCCGCCCAGGACCCGTTCCATGACCATGCATAGACAAAGTACTCCCTCCATATCAGTTTTAGAAGTCGTTTTGAATAAAGTTTGAGTCAAACATTGGGAATATAAATCATCAATAATTTTTATGTTGTTGAGTTTGTAAATGTAAAAATTATATAAATAGATTTATCTTGAAAAATACTTTTATAAAAGTATACATATATCACTTTTTCATAAATATTTTTTTAAAAAAATAAGAGGTCAAAGTTGTGTTTTGGAGACCGTATCACTGTCCTAAATGACTTCTAAATCCGATACGGAGAGAGTACCAACCTGCATTGACTTGCGGCTTGTAGTCTCCTCGTGCAGGTGCAGCAGCTGAATTAAATTAACCAAACTCGATTAGCTTAATCTCAGACAAGACAGGCGCAAGAGCACACGGCAGAGGTCTCGGGTCTCGGGAGCACAATCCAAACCAAACTAAACCTACACCATTAGCTTCCAAATTAAGCGACCAGCCAACCGCCCTGGATTAAGCTAAGCCGCCCCCACCCACCGCTGTCGTGTCGATCAACTTTTCAAATCTCCACCTCCCAAACCATTGGCGCCTCCTCTGCAGTGCAGGGCTGCAGGCTCAAGGAGTCAAGGTACCCCTCGCCACGGCCTCGCTCTTCAAAACCAAACACGTACCAGCCGTGCTTGCCTGCGTCTCCTTTCCACTGCTTCTTTCTTGCACCCACTGCGCACGCGCAGGCAGTCAAGCCAACCACATTGAGCTGCGACTGCGAGATGCCACCGCTCGACGTCGGCTCCCTCGTCTCGCACGACGATGGCGGCGCGGAGCTGGAGGCGTCGTGCGGCTGCGAAACCGCGCCGTCATACTCCGACTGCGACCCGTACGCCCCCGCGGAGTCTCTCCGGCTGCGGATCGGCGAGGACATCGACTGGAGCGACGTCGTCGGCGCCGTGGCGGCGGCGGCGGCTGTGCTGGAGCGGGACGACTCCACCAAGGGCGCCGCCGCCAACCCCAAGTCGTGCGCCGCGCGCAGGAGCGCCGCGAGGAGCTCGCTGTCCGCACCGGCGGCGCCGAGGGCGGTGGCCGTGGTCATCGGCGGCCTGCCGGCCGCGCGCGACCATGGCGGCAGGCGCCGCTCCCCGTGCCAGCTTCAGCTTGGGCTTGGCGGTGGCGCGAGGGTATTCGCGTCCGGGGAGGCCGCGGGCCATCGTCATCAGGCGGAGCCTGGGTCGCCCAAGGTGTCCTGCCTCGGAGGCGTCCGGTCGCAGCCGAGGACCGCGGCTGAGGGCATCACTAGTGGTGGCGGTGGGCGCTGGTGGTGGGCGTGGCTGGTGGCCGACGTCATGTTCTGCAGCGGCTGCTGGAACTGGAAGGGTCGCCGCGACAGGAGGCCGAGGGCGAGCGAAGCCGAGTAGAGTCGCCAAGGGGCGCCACGGGGTATGGGATCGGAACATCAGATCGGTCGCTCCTGTAGGTGTGCCTGGCCACGTACTGTCGGCCACATGGATCTTTTTTTTTTCTTCTGGTTATTAGATTTGGGTTTTTGTCAGTTCACGGCCGGTCAGATCGGAGTAGCTCGTGCCTTTCCTGTACATGCATCTTCGCTAGGAGTTCAATTTGGTAGCTACCCTTGCTATACATTTCTTTATGGGTCCAGACTGCTGATTGATATTTTGTTTAATCTCGAACTTTTGTGCCTGAGTAGCCTGTGATTCTGGAGTTTCCTCGCAGAGTACCAAGTGGACTGCATTCGAGGACGTGTTTTTTTCCCTCTGAAAGTTAAGGGTGCATTTGGAGCGCTCTATGGAGCGGATTCTCGAAGAGAATTACTTCCCAGCTGCTAAACTGTTTTTTTAAGTAAAGTAATTCTCTGCTGATTTTATGAAATAATTCTCTAAAATAAGCTAAGAGGCCGAGAGCTGAAAAATAGCTTCTCCTGATTCCGTGAAATGATTCTCTACAGAGATTTTAAAAGTTTATGCTAAATAATCAAAGAGAATCATTTTCAGCCTCAGAATCATCTCGCCAGAGAATCAGAGAGCATATCTGAAGAATCAGGAATTACAGCTCTGTCAAACGGACCCTAAACCTCAATCGAGGAACGGATGGGAAAAATCAGTCACATGAATCACTAAGGGTGTGTTTACTTCCCATCCCAACCCAAAATATTTCCTCTTCCACCCATCACATCAAATCTTTCGACACATGCATGGAGCATTAAATGTAGGTAAAAAAGATAACTAATTGCATAGTTTGTCTGTAAATGTCGGGACGAATCTTTTGAACCTAGTTAGTCCATGATTGAACAAATTTTGCCAAATAACAACGAAAGGTGCTACAGTAACTTTTCAACTACTTTTCGCGAAGTGAACACACCGGGGCGGGAGCTAAACAGTTCGAAGAAAAGAATTTGACCGAGCCGGACCGTGCAGAAAAGCAATGAAAACGAATAATCAACTGAATGCAACGCAAAATTCGGAACGGAGGCAACCGGGGAATGTCAATCTTAGTGGGAGTATAATTCACATTTAATACCGTGAGACATCAACATATTTGATAACTTGACAGAATTAATTATCAAGAGCGAGATAAAGAAAGTTTTATTTGGATAAAACTCGTTGTCACACCAACCCAAAACCTAACGCTATATGGTTTAATAAACGTATTTGAAATATAAATATTAATACTATTTTCTATACAATTGATCAAAC
Source organism: Saccharum hybrid cultivar R570 (assembly GCA_038087645.1). Classification (NCBI taxonomy): domain Eukaryota; kingdom Viridiplantae; phylum Streptophyta; class Magnoliopsida; order Poales; family Poaceae; genus Saccharum; species Saccharum hybrid cultivar. The sequence goes on from JAQSUU010000240.1 coordinate 733,472, forward strand.
TTAAAAAAAAATTGACTCATACAAAAGCGAGATATGCACGTATTTTAGGACTTCTTTTGACGAGGGGACTACATTTATTCATTATTATTGACAAACTATGTACATAGAAGAGGCTCAAGGGCGCCTCCATTTGCACCGACAGGACAAAACCGTCGCTACAAACCTAGTTCAGAACAGTGACAGGGATTACACACGACGAGCAGAGTAGTAAAGAGAGCAAACGTGAAACGTTCCTCTCAATGCAGAGTACAACAGTGCAAGGAGAGGAGTCTATTTGCATGGAGTACTTGTCATCAGCAGTATCCACGCCATCACAACTCACAGGAGCATCGATCTGATTTGGCGATCAGCTCGGATGAGCCTCCTCACCCTTCTGCAAACAACCCAACAAGGAGTCAAGGACACGTACATGAATGATCAACACGAATATCAGAATCCAGCGAACATTCTTGACAGAAACCATAATCAAAGTGGGTAGTAAGATAGATCCGACGTTTAGAGCATCTCCAGTGAAATGAGAAAACTCTCTTCCAAATAAAATCATTGGAGAAGTCTCAAAAGATTCTATGGAAGTTTTAAGGCCTACTACACTACTGCTCCAGCAGGCGGCGGAGTGAAAAAAAACCCACCCAAATTGTAGGGTTTTTTTCCTCATCCGAGACTTCTCCAATGATTTTATTCTATGGAAGCAAGCCAGCAGTGCTTTTCTCTCACACCAGTTTAGCACCAGCCACCAACCAACCAGCAGTATTTTTCTCTTACAATAAATCAGTCACAGCCACCCGCCAGCCGAACGAGGCCGAGAATGGAGGATACTGTTATTTACCTTCTTGTCGCCTTTGGCGGCGGCGGCGGCGGCCCTCTTGGCGGCCTCGGCCTTGGCCTTGTCCTCCTTCCTCCTCAGCTTTTCCAGCTTCTCCCGCTCCATCTTCTGCGTACTCAGATCAATCCCCAACTCAAGTCAGTTAGCAGAATTTAAAATTCGAAACCATCGCACTCGATCACACCGCTGCTCAATTAATCTGTCAGTGAGTCAGGCAGGCAGCAGTGGGTAACCGATCACCACCGTACCTGTACGTAGACGTTCTCGGCGGCGCGCTCCTCCTCGCTGAGCACCCTGCCGGAGGCCTTGTCGCTGAAGTAGCGCGACACGCGGGCGCCGCCGCCCGAGGCGTCCATCCTCCTCGCCACGGCCTCCGCGACGGCTGCCCACGCAGGCTGAGCGGTAACGCTGGCCGCGGCTCTTCTTGTAGCCATCCCCGGTTCCGCACCCACGGTATCCTCTTCTTGTCCCGCGAGCCGCAATGAAGTAGAGTTTGTTTCCTCCCCAGGAACACAGACGACCACGTCGACACGTTGCCGGTGACGCGCGGATCTGGATCGGCCGGTTCGCGTCGACTATTTCTAGTACACGCCGCCTGTGCCTTATCTTTATCTCTACTATGGCCTCGTTTAGTTCAGCGAATAGGGAAAAAAAACACGGTATTAGAATTTCTGTAGCATTTCGTTTGTATTTGGTAAAAATTATACAAATTTTGACTAACTAGGCTTAAAATGTTCGTCTCGCAAAGTACAACAAAACTGTGCAATTAGTTTTTAATTTCATCAACATTTAGTACTCTATGCATTTGCTGACATTTTGATGTGACGGGAAATCTTCTTTTTTTATAGTGGAATTTGAAGAAGAATTGGGGAACTAAACCAGACCTATAGTCTATAGGAAAGGAGGGTCAGTCAGTGTCATGCCGATACTCCGAACCTGCCAGATTCTCACGTGAGTCAGGATAAGCCGATAAGGATGAGCCGGAGAGCGAACACGGTTTTGTGAAACCGCGGCTGGAACACAGCACTACAACAGTCTATACTTGTATTCCAATATCTCTCCAGCAGTAATCCAGTTTCTGAATATTTTCCGGTTTTCACTCCTGGTGTGTTCCTTCCTACGGTGGGCTTGGGCTCACTAATGCTCCACTGGCCCAACAAAGCCCATCAAAGTTGGACCGACCGTGGGCAGGTCGGAGATCGTGGCATGGGCGACGGAGCAGATGATGGGGGACGGTGGCATGGGTCGCCTCGGCATCTGCTCGCGGCCCACATGAAAGAAGAACCAAGACAAGTCAACAACGGTAGGCCCCAGGTCGCCTCGGCATCTCCTTAATAACTGAGGCCTTCTTCACTTCTCCATCCCAACCTAAAATATTTCCTCTTCCACCCATCATATCAAATCTTTCGACGCATACATGGAGCATTAAATGTAGTTAAAAAAGATAACTAATTGCATAGTTTATCTGTAAATATCGGGACGAATTTTTTAAGTCTAATTAGTCTATGATTGAATAAATTTTGCTAAATAACAACAAAAGATGTTACAGTAACTTTTCGCCTGTTTTTCGCGGAGTAAACGCACCTGACCGGAGTGAACGCACCTGACGGTTTATTTCTCTGCTTGAAACCACAGCGGCAGCAGCAGCGGCGGCCGCCAAAGTCCCAAGGAAGGGAGGTGAGGGGTAGGTGAAGTGGGAAGGCGCGCGGAGGGGAGGAGGATGGCTGCGGCCGCGGGGAGGAAGGTGGCGGTCGCCGCCGTGCAGTTCGCCTGCACCGACGTCGAGGCGGAGAACGTCGCCACCGCCGAGAGGTATGCTATTGCCCGCCCGCCCGCGCGCCCGCCTACATCCCTAGTTTTACCCCGCCCCTGATTCCCTCCAACAAGGAGCCAAAATCGTAGGCGTTTAGTCTAGTCACGGTCTCGCAGACGTTGATGAAGTTTGCTGGAGTTGTGATGTCTACCTCTTATCCTGCTCGGTAGCACGTGGTCCTGGTGTCAGCGGTTGCTGCTAACAAGGGGTTGATTCGTGATGATTTATACTGAAATCTGCATTCGCTGCGCACCCCTAGTACTTGATTTGCACGCAGGAGTTTGCTTTCAGTAACGGTGCCACAAGTAGTTCCTCTCATTGACTTTGTAGCCTTTATTTTACCATCAAGTATCTATCCTGAAACAAATTCAGTAGTAATCTATACAAGTAATCAAGTCTGGTCTCCTGTAGTATCTTCTAAATGTAATTTGGATTCCTTAAGAGTGCAAAATCACCTCAAAGAAAACTTTAATTTGGACTCCTTAAGAGTACAAATTCTGCCTTGGATTGGACAATACTGTCAGCTACTTTATTCTCAACTCCATTCTTTTTCCTGTCAGCTACTTTATTCTTGCAGTGAATTATTGAGGCATCTGCTTTGGTGTTTGGATTCGGTTATGTACCTAGTACTGCTTTTGGTTAATACAATAAAAATATGCATTTATGTATTAATCCTTCAATACAATCTTACATTACCATTTGTATCAGCTACTTTATCCTCATGCATTTCTGATGGCTTCTTGGGGAATCCCAATAACAAGTTAAATGATATGTTTCTGTTTGTTCAGCTGTTGGGATTTGGTTACTTATGGTACAAGATCTGCTATATTCTAGTACAGTAAAGTGAAAGTCTGTTTCTGTATTTGTATGGTGGCCACCGCAAAAACACGTCAAATTACTGCAGACTTGGTTCCTCTATCTACATTTTAGCCATGTTGTTTCGAGCCACTGGTGCTGTTCTAACCTCTAGCTGCTGTGGTAAAACCGAAGCACAGTCTTGGTGAATTAGCAACGATATGCTTAATGAGTCAGTTTTCCACCCGTTGCAGTGTTAACTCTTCTGCCACTTTTCTATGATGCTACGTTGCCAGGATTGTATTTTCCAATAGTTACAGTGCTGTTCCAAAAAAGGAAAAACCTGGTTGGATGCTACAGTTACATTGTGCTATACTTTGTTTTGATTATATATTTTTAGTGAAACAAGAAAACTCAGAATTCCAAAATTTGTCTCGTCTTCACTTCATTTGCAATTCTCTTGCACCTTATGTTGGTACATCATAACAACAGTATGGTTTGTCTTGCTGAATGGAATTTCTTGAACTTACTCTGTTTCACTTTCTGTTACTCTTATTGGCTACTTCATTTCCATACATGTAGCATATTTGAAGTCATAGCTTTACTTGAGTGCATTGGTGTGTTGCAAAACTATTCTATAGTTATGAGCTTGGTGGATATTCTAAATTTTTAATTTTTTATTATTTCGTTTGATCTAGTACTCACCATTAGTGTCGATGTGTCTTTCATTTACTCTCACTACCATTCTCAGCTGGACAGTCCGTCAGCCAGACAGCCACAAGTTTTAGAACTTTTTTTTGGGTAACTATTACATCCTCTTGTGTGTTCAAAATTCAACAGTTTTAGAACTTACTTTTACAAGATTTAGAATTAGAAATATATTCTGACTACTCTAGGAAATTTAGACATCCACGATTGGAATCATTTTACCTAAAATGACAGGGAATACATGCTTTTCAGTTTTAGCTATCACTCTGTTTTTTCTTTTCTTTTTTTGCTCAAAAGCGCTGAAGAGCTACATGTCATTGCATTAAAGAAGAAAGTATGATGTACAGCACCCAGAACACACCCACATGCACCCAGGTTTAAATTACATCGCTGAAAAACCATGAAAGCTTAGGGACTGATTGCTTGTTTTACAGGTTGATTAGGGAAGCACACAAGAAAGGTGCAAAGATTGTACTCATTCAGGTAAATTTGTATGGTAGCTATGGATCATCAAAATTTTAACTGCAATGCTTCTTTTTAAAACTGAAAACAGAAGGGGCATAGTAGTTTGGACAGATATTCTCATTTCCGTATTCCTTAAATTTTTCATTCTATCTCTCTGTTTTTTCTTAAATGTCCTAGGAACTGTTTGAGGGGCACTATTTCTGTCAAGCTCAAAGGCTGGATTTCTTTAGGCGCGCTAAGCCTTACAAAGGCAATCCAACTATTATAAGGTAGACCTGCTTGTTCATGTGAGCAGTCAATAAATGAATGTATTCTATTTCTTTGGCATTTACATGTGCAGCCTTGCCCCTCATGGTTCATAGGATGCAACAGCTTGCAAAGGAGTTGGAAGTTGTCATACCTGTCAGTTTTTTCGAAGAAGCAAACAATGCACATTATAATTCGGTGGCCATTATCGATGCTGATGGCACTGACCTTGGACTCTATCGCAAATCACACATTCCAGATGGACCAGGTAAGGTCAATAGTCTTTTCCTGTTCTGCTATAGATTGGGTTATCTCATCTAAAAAGCTGCTTCTGTTTGTCAGGTTATCAAGAGAAGTTTTATTTCAACCCAGGTGACACTGGCTTTAAGGTGATTCCTATTCTCTAACTTTTTATATATTCCTGACAAAAAATAGAGGCTTTTACCTATGTGCCATTAAGAAAGTTTGCAATTACGCACAAGCCATTAAAAAAGTTGAGCTCCCACGAGTGCCATCGTGCTAAACTTCTTTGCTCTCCAAGCCATTCGGCCTGTGTTCTGTTTGTTTTTCACCGTTTGGCAGCCCATACATGTGGGTCCGGTCAGTGTAAACGTCCAAAATACCCTTCTAGTCCTATCCTCTTGCTTATTTCTATCTCTGCCAAGTGGGGCCAAGCTGACATCGAGCCAAGCTGACAGCGAGCCGGCTCCACCTTCTCGCCGCGCGCCAGCCTCGCGCCGTGCCGACGCCGGGCTGGAGCTCGCTCGCCCGTGCCCGCACCGGGGCGGAGCTCGCTCGCCCGCTCTCGCGCTCAAGGCGGCCGGCAGAGCTCCCCCGCACGTGCGCCCGCGGCGGTCGGGGCGGAGCTGCCCTCCACGCGCACCCGTGGCGGCTGGGGTGGAGCTCCCCCCTGCGCGCGCTCGCGGCAGCCGGGCGGAGCTCGCCTGCGCCCGCGCGGTGGACGGGGCGGAGCTCGCTTGCGCCCGCGCGGTGGACGGGGCGGAGCTGCCCCCCGCGCACGCACCCGCGGCGGCCGGGCGGAGCTCGCCTGCGCCCGCGCCAGCAGCTGTGCAAGAAGCTGAGGCAGCGCGGGATCGACTCCATCACCCACCACCCCATCGCCGACCTCACACACAGCATCGGCGCGCTCGGCGCTGGCCATCTGCCCGCCGCAGCCGGCACCCTCTCCACCCCAGCCACCCCGAGCGGCACGGACGAGCTCTGCTCCGGCCATGGGGACGACGGCGGCGGCGTCCTCGTGCGGGAGACGATCGCGCTGCCCAGTCTCCACGTTGTACCATGGCCCGTGGCTCTGGTAAAAATATGCAAGCACACGAACGGCTTAATTGGGAACTGTTCGTCGGCAATCGCGCTGCCCAGTCTCCACGTTGTACCATGGCCCGTGGCTCTGGTAAAAATATGCAAGCACACGAACGGCTTAATTGGGAACTGTTCGTCGCAGCATGCTCGCCGCAGTAGAGGAGGCCGGGGCACGGGGGGAGGCTGCGTCTGCGTTGCGTGGGCGAGCTCGCCAGGCTCCGGGCACTGGCCGCGCGCATTGACACGTGCGGGTGCCGCGCAGCTCCTGCATGTACGCATGGGGGCTCCTATTGCTGCACAGCATCAGCGACGCCGTGTTCCGGGGCAAGATGGCCGCCATGACGTGCAGCTCCGTGCTTCGTGTTCATGTTCGCATGAGTTAACCAATACTGTTTCTTGCCTGATGCCCTTTTTGCTATGCGAACTCTGATATGCGAACTTGTACACGATCGCATGGATGGCGCACATCAAGCAGCTGGGACATGCCGAGGATGCTGGGCGAGATGACCTTGGGCTCCAGCAGCTTCCGCAGCAGGTCGCGCTCCACAGGGACGTCCCTCCCCTCCACCGCCACCTTCGCGAGGTCCTCGGCACCCGCACTCGTCGGCGGGTTCGCGGCCACGACACCCTCGGACGCGGCCTGCACCACGAGCGACGCTGCCGCGGCTGCGGCCGCCAATGTGGACTTGGGCGCGATGGGCCGGAACCGTGCCAGGATCTCGTTGGCCTTGACGGCCATGTCCACCGGCTGCAGCATGGCCATGGCGAGGCACGCTGCCGGTGCCAATGAACATGCGCTTCAGCAACGGCGTTGGCAGCAGCGCGATGTCACGGGGGTCAACAGTGTGATGCCTTCTCGTGCAGGCGCTGCTCAAGGCCGGGCGCACCGGCTGGCATTCAAGCCTACGGCCGCACCACCTCGAGCACTCGGGACGGTAACGAGGGCGGAGAGCCCGGCCGCAGGCAGAGCTCCCTCGGCCCTTTGTGTGCATAGGAAAGAGAAGAGAAAGAGAGAATTTGGGTGGCTGACAAATGGACCCCACTGTAGGGTAAAATGGTAATTTCACCTGTTTGTTTGACACCGTTAGATAGAAAAGCGGACGGAATGGCTTGGAGAGCAAAGAAGTTCAGCACCATGGCACTTGTGGGAGCTCAACTTTTTTAATGGCTTGTGTGTAATTGCAAACTTCCTTAATGGCACACAGGTAAAAGCCTCCGAAAAATATAGATGCATACGATGTGACTTTAACTGTCCTTGATATCAGCAAAGGTTCACTTAAATGCATTTACTGCTATTGATGCAGGCTTTCAAAACCAAGTATGCCACGATTGGTGTTGGTAAGTTATTTATGTTCTGCAGTGATATAGGCTCTATTTAGTTTAAGTAAAGTAGCACTAAAGTAATTCATGCAACATAATATCAATTATAACTAATGCCATCATTCTTGACCTTGTAGGAATCTGCTGGGATCAGTGGTTTCCAGAGTGTGCAAGAGCAATGGCACTTCAGGGGGCTGAAATACTGTTTTATCCCACTGCGATTGGATCTGAACCCCAGGATGGTAACCTGGATTCCCGTGAACATTGGAAACGAGTTATGCAAGGCCATGCTGGTGCCAACTTGGTACTGTTTGTTGTTTTGTATAAGTTCATGATGCACTATGACCTTCATTGAGTAGCCACAAAGATGTTTCTTCCTTTGTTATTCCTCTTAAGTGATACTGGTGAAGCAGCCACTTCTCTGGTCACGTTATGATTTCAGCTTGAATTATCCAGGTCCCTCTTGTTGCTTCCAACCGGATTGGCAGAGAAACTGTTGAGACTGAGCATGGCAAGAGCACGATAACCTTCTACGGGAATTCCTTCATTGCAGGTAATCTAGCTTGTGTATATCTTTATGCTGGTAGATAGAAGGGTTAAAAGTCAAAAACATGACTTCAATTGAAAATATGTGTTTCTCTGCAGGACCAACTGGAGAAATAGTGAAGCTTGCTAACGACAAAGATGAGGAAGTGCTGGTGGCAGAGTTTGACTTGGATGAGATCAAGTCGACTAGGCATGGTTGGGGGATATTCAGGGACCGGCGCCCTGAATTATACAAAGTGCTATTGACGTTGGATGGCGAGAAACAATCATAAGCTCCAATCTCGTGTGTGGTTATCTATCCTTGAAAAGGATACGGGCTCGGGGCTCCACAATAATGGGAAGGCACAGGCAGGCTCCACGAGTGCTGCCACCACATCAACGGTAGATTTTCTCCTTTCTTTCCCTGTCCAACGATGCTTTGCCTGCATTTGTACAAGCCATCTGGGTGCTTTGTGATATTTAACCATTTCATAGTCAGCAGAATATATCCTTTTCATGCAATGTAATTCTATGGCAGAGAAAAATTCAGAGCTCCAATTCATAATTGCATCAATGATTCCTTGTTATTATACTTTGATTTATGGTAGCATTAGTCTATCAAAGTAGGAGGGTCATACTTGGCAGAAGGTGCAGAATCAGCATATTTGATTCCAAATGCCATTCGTGATGGCTTTAACTGTCAACCATCAACTAACTTTGGCATGTGACCTGTACCTTTTCCATCAACAAGGGTCAGGATTCTTGTGAACTCTGACGTATAGAGACCCCAAAGTGCTCTGCAGCAGAAAAATGTAATGCCAGGTTTCTGGTAGGGTACAAGTGCCACGCAAATAGTAGCTTATGGGGTTTTGTACTTGGTTAAGGTTCGTTTTTTGTACTTGATCAAGGTTCTGGACAAGAGTGTTTTTCCTTTGTTGACCCCTGCCACTTATAAAGTCATTGAACTGCTTCACTAGCTCATTGCAAAACCCTAGCAATGGACAGTGAACATAAATTCCGCTATATTTACATCTCTCTGCAAGGGGGCAAAAACAAGACTAGGCGTGTGGAATTGGTCGGAGCCAAAATCTAAAACCCTGAACTACTCTTTCTCGTTACCCTGCTGTTGCGATTTCTCCGGCGCCATTGCATCTGCTGGATCTTGTTGGCCCTGGGCTGTCACGAACTAGCCGGTATTTGGACAAGGATAGAGGAATCTGAGGTAGGAGCAGCAAGAACGGAGGGTTGAACAGCAAGAACAGCAGGTTGAGGTAGGATTTAGAACGGAAGATTTGGGGAAATAGTTTTGGGTTCAGTTATTCCATACAGGTTCCTTCGTTACAACGGCTTATATACTGTCGCTCTCCCACCGACTCTGGTAACTGGGCCGAGCCCCTACTCCTACATGGGCCAAGCCCAGAAAGTAAACACACGCGCCTTGTATCTGCAGCCTTCTATCCACGCCTGTTGCCGTGCTTAGACTCCTTCAGGGATCTCCGTATCAGGTTCCTAACATTGCCTCCCGCTTTAGCAGCAGCTTGACCCCAAGCTGTGCCAAACTTGCGCTTCATATTTTCAGGATCTTCCCAAGTACTCATACAGCTTGGCTGATGTTCCCACTGAACTAAGACCTGCTGCTTGAGCTTGCCACCCATCATAATATCCCGAACTGCCAGAATCATCACCGGGGAAGGCCCTTGCTCCGAATCAGTAGAAACTGCACCCAAATCCTCGGCAATCTCAGTGTTAGGATGTACCTGCAGTTTGAGTTGAGATACATGCACAACTGGATGAATCTGTGCATGATTTGGTAAGTCCAGTTTGTAAGCAACCGCCCCCACACGAGCAAGAATTTTGAATGGCCCGAAAAATCTAAATGATAGCTTTTGACTGCTGCGCACAGCTACTGATGACTGAATGTGGGGTTGAAGTTTCAAGTATACCATGTCTCCAACCTTGAACTCCTTCTCACATCTCTTTTTATCAGCCTGTTGCTTCATCCTCTGTTGGGCTCTCAGCAAATGTTGCTGGAGCAGATTATTCACCAGGTTTCTTTCCGTCAACCAGGTTGACAAATCATGTACAGTGACTGTGCTAGGATCAGCAATGCCCAGGCTCCTTGGAGAATGACCATATAAAGCCTGAAAGGGGGTAGTACCCAAAGCTGAGTGGAATGATGTATTGTACCAATATTCAGCTAGAGGCAACCATTTGGACCACTCCTTAGGACAGGAATGCACAGCACATCTCAGAAAAGTTTCAAGACATTGATTAAGCCTTTCTGTTTGACCATCTGTTTGAGGATGGTATGAAGAACTCATCATTAACCGGATATCAGAGAGGGTAAATAATTCCTTCCATAGGGTACTGGTGAAAACCCTGTCCCTATCTGAAATGATAGCTTGTGGTAATCCATGGAGCTTGTAGATCCCATTGAAATAGAGTTGAGCCACTGACAGTGCTGTATAAGGATGAGCCAGAGCAAGGAAGTGAGCATACTTTGTGAACTTGTCCACTACTACCAGGATGGTGTCAAATTTCCCAGATTTTGGCAAACCCTCAATGAAATCCATGCTTACAATGGTCCAGGCAGAATCTGGAACAGGAAGAGGTTGCAGTAGCCCAGGTAGCCTACTGTGATCTACCTTAGCCTGTTGGCATATCTGACATTCCTGAACAAACTTGGTCACAGATTGTTTCAACTGAGGCCATGAGAATAAGGCTTTGACTCGCTGGTAAGTAGCCTGAATCCCTGAATGACCTCCCAATCCACTGGCATGTAATGCCTGCAAAATGTGATTCTGAGCCAGACTGTTGTTGCCCACCCAAATTCTGTCTTTATGTTTAATAATACCATCCACCAATGTATATCCTTTGTCATTATCAGCACATAAGCTTAATTGAGAGAGTAACTGCCTAGCCTCACTGTCATCATCATAGCCCTGTTGCAGTCTTTGTACCCACACAGGAGTGGCCATAGAGATAGCTAACAACTCATTCCCCTTCGGAATTCTACTCAATGCATCGGCTGCAGCATTTGCTGCCCCCTTCTTGTATTGAATCTTATACTGTAGATCCATTAGCTTTAGTAAGGCCTTGTGCTGCATTCTAGAACTTACAGTTTGATCAACAAGGTGTAACAAGCTCCTATGATCAGTCCGCAGTATGAACTCTTTCCCATGCAAATAGCTTCTCCATTTGTCTACAGCCATTATGAGTGCTAAGCACTCTTTTTCATATGTTGACAAAGCTTGATTTCTTGGACAGAAAGCTTTACTAAGAAAGGAGATGGGGTGGCCTTCTTGCATCAAAACAGCCCCCATGCCACCGTCACTTGCATCTGTTTCAATTATGAAAGTTTTACTGAAATCAGGCATGCTGAGCACTGGGGCTGTGCTGAGGGCTTGTTTCAACAGGGTGAAAGCCTCCTGAGTTTGTGTTGTCCACACAAAAGGTACCCCCTTCTTGAGGAGCTGAGTCAAAGGCCTGCTGATAATACCATAATTCCTGATGAACCTTCTGTAATAACCAGTAAGCCCCAGAAATCCTCTTAGGTGTTTCACAGACTTGGGTTGCGGCCAATTGTTAACAGAGGCTATCTTAGATGGTTCTGTGGAGACCCCTTCCTGAGACACAATATGTCCAAGATACTCCAATGACTTCTGAACAAACTCACATTTTGACCTTTTTAGAAGAAACTGGTTGGTATGGAGTATTTCAAATACTTGTTGTAGGTGCCCATAATGATCTTGTAATGACTTGCTGTACACCAAAATATCATCCATGAAAACCAGGACACATTTCCTCAAAAGTGGAGCAAATATTGTATTCATGACTGCTTGAAATGTGGCTGGAGCATTGGTTAGCCCAAATGGCATCACCTTGAACTCATAGAGCCCACTATGGGTTTTGAAGGCTGTTTTCATCTCATCTCCCTCTCTGACCCTGATCTGATGATATCCAGACTTGCAATCTAGTTTTGAAAAATAGCTTGCTCCTGCTAACTCATCTAACAACTCATCTACAATGGGCATTGGGTGCTTGTTTTTCACAGTTATTGCATTCAAGTGCCTGTAATCCACACAGAATCGCCATGTTCCATCCTTCTTTTTTACTAATAGGACTGGAGATGCAAATGGGCTGAAACTATGTTGAATAATTCCAGTTCTCAACATTTCATCCACTTGCTTTTCAATCTCATTCTTTTGATGGGGTGCGTATCTATAAGGCCTCACATTGACTGGCTGAGCTCCAGGTATCAAAGGTATATGATGGTCACAACTTCTCTGTGGAGGCAGCCCTACTGGCTCTTGAAACAGGTGCTGATATTGGTTCAGTAACTGTTGCAACTGAGGATCACTAGCAGGGTCACTGGTCTCATTACTAGACTGTTGTGGTTGATTGCTAGAGATACTCATGACAGGATTAGAAATAGCATCTTGCTTTGCTACAGGACATACGGTCTTGAGTTCCAGCAAATGAACAATTGCCTTCTTCTTGAGAAGCCCTTTCAGCTTGTGAACAGATACTTGAGAGCATCTTGAAGTTGCATCAGTGACACCCTTGAGCAAAATTCTTTTGTTATTATGAGTAAACCTCATGTGCTTTTTCTTCCAATGAATCCACATGGGGCTCTTCTCTTTCAACCAGTCAGCTCCCAGCACCATATCATAACATTGCAGAGGTAGAACCCTGGTATCATGAGTGAATGTATGTCCCTGCACATGCCACTGCATCATGGGTATGAAAAGATCTGAAATCATAAGATTACCATCAGCTGAGGTGAACTGCACAGTCTCACAGGCTTGCTTGGGTTGAGATATAGTGTTGGCCAACTCTTGGCTGACAAATGTGCCAGCACTACCTGAATCCACCAGTATGAGTACTTCCTGAGAACCAACTAACCCCTTCAATCTTAGAGTTCTGTTCTTCTTAGACATCCCAACTGCTGACTGAACTGGACAGATTGGAGTCACAGCCATCACCACTTGACCTCCATTAGCTTCAGAATCCTCCTCACTGGATGAATAATCCAGTTCAGGCTCTATCTGCACAGCCTCCAACAACTCCTGAATGACATGGATTGGAACCTGTGTGGGACATTTATGGTTTCTGCCAGTCCACTTCTCACCACAGACAAAGCACAAGTTATTAGCTCTTCTGAAAGCCTTCAAAGCAGACAGTTTGTCAGATGCATTGCCTGCAGTGGCAGCTTCTCCTGATTTTGCCTCCTCTTTCCTTCCTCTGGTCTTGTCAATCTGCATGCCCTGTCTTGCCTGAAATCGGTTGTTGTCACGATGTTCAGACTTAGACTGCCACTTGTTCTTGGCCCCTTCAAGTTCAGCTTCTTGAAGTAGGGCTAGCGTGCCAGCAGTTTCCAGATTCGGAGGTCTGTGCAGTGCAATTGGAGCTCGAACCTCCTCCTTCAAGCCACTGAGGAACCGCGTAACAAAGAAAACATCATCATAAGAAGGATTATAGAGCAGAATACTGTGAGCCAATTTCTCAAAACTCTTCTGATAATCTGCTACAGATCCTGTCTGACGAAGGTTCTCCAGTTGCTTCATATACAGAGGGTATTGATCTTTGTCAAAATGTGCACAAACTGCAGTATGCATGGCTTCCCAACTCTGAAATCGTCCTCTCAACTGAACAGTCTGAAGCCACAGGGCTGCTGATCCAACAAAATTGAGAGTAGCAAATCTTGTTTTCATCGGTTCAGACACCCCATAGATCTCAAAATAGACATCGCACTGCTCACGCCATAATCTTGGATTGACTCCATCAAACTTCGGAAAATCCATCTTGGGCGTAGACCCGGAATGATATGTATGAGAAGATGTACTCGGTACCAAATTTGCAATAGTAACAGAGGGGTCTAGAATCATACCCTGTGTGGTAATCGGCGGAGGCTCGGTTCCAGGAAAGGGACCGAGAAGTCCTCCGCCCGCGCTGTGCCCGTTGGGCTGTTCCGCCACGGAGGTAGAGGGTCCCCCTCCCGGCGATGGGATGCGATTGAGGTCAACATTCGCAACCCAGCCTGCTGGCGGTGGTGGCGGAGGAGGCGGTGGCGGGGTCGGAATCGGCACCTTCTCCAAGTGCGTGATCCTCGTCGCTGTTTCCGCCGTCTTGGTGAGCAGCGACCCGAGCGAGGTATCTGTGGCGGCTCGCCATGCCTCGAAGTCCGTCATCTTGTCGAGCATCTGCTGCATCATGAGCGTAAGGTTGTCGACGTTGCTCGCCATCTTCGCCTGCAGCGATTGAGCTCTCTTCTTCGACGCCAGCCCGAAATGAATCACCCGGTAGACAGGAAAAAAAAATTTCCTCCGAGGATTATGGCTCCGGTACCAATTTGTCACGAACTAGCCGGTATTTGGACAAGGATAGAGGAATCTGAGGTAGGAGCAGCAAGAACGGAGGGTTGGAACAGCAAGAACAGCAGGTTGAGGTAGGATTTAGAACGGAAGATTTGGGGAAATAGTTTTGGGTTCAGTTATTCCATACAGGTTCCTTCGTTACAACGGCTTATATACTGTCGCTCTCCCACCGACTCTGGTAACTGGGCCGAGCCCCTACTCCTACATGGGCCAAGCCCAGAAAGTAAACACACGCGCCTTGTATCTGCAGCCTTCTATCCACGCCTGTTGCCGTGCTTAGACTCCTTCAGGGATCTCCGTATCAGGTTCCTAACATGGGCCTCCTGGCATTTGTCCTCTTCGTCGTCCGGTTGTGGCTGGGCGTACTGGAGCTGGAACCGGCCGTCCTCCCGGCGCGCCTGGAGCAGCTCCCGTGACGGTATCCTCACCTCCCGCAGCACGAGCCGGCCGTCTTCCCGCTGTGGCCGGAGGTAGAGCCACGGCTTCCCGCCGGCCCCGATCAGCGAGATCGGCGGCGGGAACGCTGGCCTGGCGCTCCTCATCACCCTCCCCGGCTCTCCATCACCTCCTCCGTCACGATGCTGCCACTTGCACGGCAGTGCTGCATGCCCGACGTCGGCGCCGACGCCGTCGTCGCTGACGTCGTCGGTGAGGTCGCTGAGATCGATGTCGCCGGAGCTCTCGGAGCCGAGGCCCTCGGTGCAGATGTCGAGGTGGTGCGACAGGAAGGACGACGGGGGCACCTTGGACGGTCGTGGCAGTGGGGGTGGCGGAGGCGCCGGCGTCGGTTCTGCCTGCTCGACGGCGCCATCGACGTGGGTGAACGTGTCCGGCGGCAGAACCTGCGCCGGCCGGGCCCCCTGGTAGCCGTAGGCGCATGCCGTCGCGGCCATGCACGGCGCCCGCGCGTGGTGAGGCGAAGTCGCCCTCGTCTCTGTGGTCGGTGTGGTGGGCTTGAGACGTCCAGAGTTATAGGGGCGAGGCGGTATGGGAGCCGGGAGTGGGAGGGACTCGTGGCCGCGTCTTGGGACGCCTTGAAGAGGAGCGGCGGCTACGGGCGGCGCCCCTGGCCCTGCTGCTACCCCTGCGCGCGGGGCAGCGGCCAGCCCCGCGGATTGGATGGATGGATGCGCGGATCGGATCGGCGCGGCAGCCGGCTTTAACGTCCCGCCCTGCTGGATCCAGGGCTGGAAAATCGCGTGCACACAAGAGTTGGCACGACGGATCCATCCATCCGTTTTGATTGAGCTGTTTCTATCTTCGGCACGGCAGCAAATTTGATTACCTCGAGATCGGCAGTATTTCGCGCAGGTCGCGTTTGACCGGCGCCGCACGCGTTCTGCTGTGCTGCACCTATATAGCAAGGGCATGTTTAGATGTGAAAATTTTTGAGGAAAAGTTCCTGTAATACTTTTCGTTGTTATTTGGCAAAATTTATCTAACCATAGACTAACTAGGCTCAAAAGATTCATCTCGACATTTACAGACAAATTGTGCAATTAGTTATGTTTTTTACCTACATTTAATGCTCCATGCATACGTCCAAAGATTCGATGTGACAGTTACTATGCAAACATTTTTGGCTCTTTTTTTATCTAAACAGGCCCCAAGTGATCGTGTCACAATAAATCGCGATCTGCTGTAGTGCACGCGTTACATTACACAAGACAAGGAAGATAGGGTTTGGCTGCTCATCGTTCTGAGTACGGAGTACCCAAACAAAGACTAGCATATCAATGGTTGCCTATTTGGGTGAGATACACATACAATTATTTTACTTTATATATAGGGAAATAGAGAAGGCAAGACGGATCCGAATTCAGCATGGCAATATGGTATGCAGCTGACAGACACGAGGAAATTATTAGCGTTTGATTCCCCCTGTCCTGTCACTACCTGTGGTCTGTGGTACCTCATCGATGCGGCGGCAGCCCACAGCCAATTACCCATACAGTACGATGTAGTGCGGGCCGAATTTTTAAGGTATGGCTAGCGCTCCCATGTCCAGTCGAGGCTAGCATCTGGACGTCCGCACTTGCTGCGATCGTTTCACGTGGAGGCCCGTGCTGCTCCGTGTCTTGCGCTCTGAAGTGTGGCCTATGCCGCATCGTGTCCTACACCCGTACCGTGGCACGCCCTCCACACCTATGCGCATGTAGGCGGGCCTAGCAGCTGCAACAGGTGGCTGCTACATATGGATCTCACTACAATATGTGCAACACTAGATCTACTTTTGCAACATCTAGATGAAACACTTGTAACATACATCCGAATCAATTGAAACACTTGCAATATACGTATGAAACACTAGAGAAACACGTGTGTAGCCATTGCAAAACATATGCCACGTCCAGACAAAACACTTGCAACATATGTGTGAAACATATGCAACATCCGAATGAAACACTTCCAAAGATATACGTGAAACATATGCAACACCTAGATAAAATATGTGCAACATACGTATGAAGCATCTGAAACATTGGAACAATGCACTTACAACATACGTGTATAACAACTGCAACATATGCAACATCCACATGAACCACTTGCAACTTGCAACATGAAAACACTTGCTGCAACATAAGACAAAACAGATGAAACATTTAGAACATACTCTTGCAACATAAGCAACATCCCGATCTACTTTTGCAAACCATATGAAGCACTTGCAACATACCTATGAAACATCTGAAATATACACTTGCAACATGCGCTTTCAGCGTAGTGCAACATCTACTTGCTGCTCGAGAGAATGGAGGCTCGTCGGCATGTGGAGTTCACCGGAGGCAACGGCCTAGCGGCGCTTGGAGGCGGCGGTGGTTGCACGACGTGGAAGGGTGACATCGGACACATGACGTGGAAGGGAGGCATCAGCCTCGCAACGCGGCTGGGAGGTAGCGACTGCATGACTGGGAGAGGGCAGCAGCACGCTGCACCGAGTAACGCTAGAAGCCAAGCGTCGAGCGCGTCGTGCCTGGCAGGCCCAGCGGCTGAGCGCTGCACATCGGAAACGGCTCGCTGGCCTACCGTCATCGCGCACGAGCGGCTGCCGTTGGGGCTTGCCTATCTCCGCGCCGCCGCGAGCTCGCCTTTATGCGGATCTATTGCCTCCACGGCGTCGCCCGTGCTGCTCGCTCGCCTCGCGTCGTCGTGCACAAGCGATTGCCGCCGAGGCTCACTTGCCTCTACGTCAACACGAGCTCGCCTCTGCACAGACCGCATGCCGCTGGGGCGTTCTTGTCTCTGCGTCGCCACGCTATGACTCATCAGCACGTCGCAGACCATCAGTACTCGCTGCTCTATGTTGGATGCGCACAACAGAGCATATTAGAGAGAGAGAAAAGAGGGGCAAGGAAGCGAACGAATCGGATAGGAATGAGATGAGCAGAGCAATGTGCTCGAAGGCCGCAGACGAGCGGATATGAGCGATAGGAATGAGTAGATAGGAATGAATGGATGAGCAATTTTGAGAAACGAAGGAGCGGGGTTTATTGGGCTGGCAACGCGGCCCACCAACGGAGCGTTGGGACGGACGGATGCCTGTTCCCAGCATTATCGAAATTTTTAACATGACTAGCAAAATATGCCTATGCGATGCAATGGGAGAAAATGCCCGTGCGATGCAACGGGAGAAAAAACTATCAAACATTCATACAAAACGTTGATGTGAATTGTACATGTCTATTTATGTTTTATCCTTCTATAATTTATTTTATGATGACCATGACATCCATAATAAGTTAATGTTGACAGTAATATAACAATATCCTATTAAACCTGTATCAATTAAAATACACCTTGAGCACTTGGATGGACAAAAAGAGCCTAGATAGAAAACGGTAGTTAAAGGGAGACAAACCAAACAAATGGATGGACAAAAAAAAGAACCTAAAATTTTGTCTCTTTATTATTAGGGATAGATATGGCTCGCTTTACTGCAACCAATTAATAAATAGTAAAAGCCATTTCATTCTTGCCATTAATCCTTTTGTTGTAATCCCTTTGTCCAAAATAAATAATCTTTTAGAGCTGTCCTAAATCATAGGTTTGAATAATATTATAGAAAAACACCAACATTTATGATACCAAATTAGTACCGCTAGATTCATCATAAAATATACTTCTATAATATATTTATATGGTGTTATAAATGATGTTTTTTTTTCTACGAAGTTGATTAAACTTAAGATAGTTTGACTATAGATGACTCTAGAATTGATTTACTTAGGAACGAAGGTAATACATGTATACAATATGTAGTACCCATCGTTCTATAGAATCTAAACGAAGGAGCACATTAAAGGGGGAAGCTACAACATACTCCATCCGTAAAAAAGAAAATACAATTCTCGTTTTTTCGAGGAGTCAAATGATTTGAATTTTAATCAAAATTATATCAAAAGTACTAACATTTATAATATAAAATAGGTATCATTAGATTAATTATGGAATGTATTTTCATAATAGATTTATTTAGAGAAATTTGGTTAAACTTAAGTTTATTTGATTGACATGAATCCTATAATTGTTTTTTTTAACGGAGTATCATTTACACAATTGTAGCGGTTCGCATTTCAAGTTGTATTTTACTGCTTTTTCACCGAATAGGTCAATGCTTGAGAGATGTGTCCTTTGTGTTTTCATAAAGGGATGCCTCTAGAAACTCGGATAC
This sequence comes from Saccharum hybrid cultivar R570, assembly GCA_038087645.1. Lineage (NCBI taxonomy): Eukaryota > Viridiplantae > Streptophyta > Magnoliopsida > Poales > Poaceae > Saccharum > Saccharum hybrid cultivar. Next base: position 752,539 of record JAQSUU010000240.1, read on the forward strand.
ACACTCAGACACTTCGATGATAGTGGATCGATCCCGTGTTGGAATTGGAACTTGCGGTAGAGGAAGTTCAAAAAGCAGAAACACCATCTACGGACGGACCGTATGCAGCTCTGCTCTAAGCCAATAGCAAAAGAGGAAGCACGGAGCTCACCTGGTAACGCAGCTTCACATAGACACCGATTATTGCCCCAAGTCTCGATCGTTTCAAGTAGAATTGGATCTTCTCTTGGCCCCAAGTCAAGACTTCATCAGCACTTCGATAAGGGCGTCCGCAATGGCAATTTGCAAATGGCTAGTCAGACGAGGCATAAAAGTAATAAAAAATAAACACTGTAGTGGAGAGTTATGTGAACTGTGAGATAGTTGTTTTTGAGACACCGTGCTACACTAACTATTTAAAGTCGCTAGTTGACCAGTGAAATTCTGGCTAGACTAGCAATTTGGAAACGCCTAGCCTTTCAGTTTCTTCGTGTGCTATGCCATGTGAACTGGAATCAAACACACATCATTGGCATGCCATGCCTAAGCCGTGTATACGGGCTAAACGATGCTTATAGATACTCAATGGACGCTGTAATCCTCTATGCGAGTACAAAAAAGTTTTTTTAGAAAAAGAAATATATTAATATCCCAGTTTCTGCATCGATTAATGCATATATCTGTTTCTTATTACAACCAAACACATAAAGGTCCACGCAATCTCAAAAACAAAATTTCGAAGCAAAACAGAAGAAGCTAAAAGTTCCAAATGCAACATTTAACTCATAATTCTATTGCTGAATCTCCACCTGTTTCTTGCAAACACCTCTATTATGATGGTCTCAATCTGCCTGCATCCCATCTTCATCCTTTTGATGAGGACATCCTCCACTATTATCCGCTGGCAAAGACGCAACAAAAAATGCCAAGTGGCCTAGTTGTAGTCGGGCGGCGACCGTGTGAGCCTCTGAATAATCTCACCTTGCTTAGCTTGGGAGAAGGAAGCCACCTTAAAAGAGAGAGCAACCCTTCCCCTATCGGACTAGTCTTTTAGAGACATTGGGCCTTTCTCCGAGTGGGTGTGCATAAGAACTGTTGGGGTCCGGGCAACCTTAATTTATTGGGCCTCAGCCAACCCCACCTGTGCCGGATGTATCATTTGGTATCAGAGCTGGGCCCTTGTTTAAGAAGGTGGGAATGATGAGGACATCATCCACTATTACCCGCTGGCAAAGACGCAACAAAAAAGGCCAAGTGGCCTAGTTGTAGTCGGGTGGAGACCGTATGAGCCTCTAAATAATCCCACCTTGCTTAGCTTGGGAGGAGGAAACCACCTTAAAAGAGAGAGTACTCTTTCCCTATCAGACTAGTCTTTTAGGGACATTGGGCCTTTCCCCGAGTGGGTGTGCATAAGAACTGTTGGGGTCCGGGCAACCTTAATTTATTGGGTCTCGGCCAACCCCACCTGGGCCGGATGTATCATTTGGTATCAGAGTTGGGCCCTTGTTTAAGGGGGTGGGAATGATGAGGACATCCTCCACTATTACCCGCTGGCAAAGACGTAACAAAAAATGCCAAGTGGCCTAGTTGTAGTCAGGCGGTGACCATGTGAGCCTCTGAATAATCCCACCTTGCTTAGCTTGGGAGAAGGAAGCCACCTTAAAAGAGAGAGCCACCCTTCCCCTATCGGACTAGTCTTTTAGGGACATTGAGCCTTTCTCCGAGTGGGTGTGCATAAGAACTGTTGGGGTCTGGACAACCTTAATTTATTGGGCCTCAGCCAACCCCACCTGTGCGGATGTATCACCTTTGGTCTTCCTCCTCCCTCTGTAGTTGGGACCAGAACCTTATCCAGTATGTCCCCTGAAGAGAACATGCAGATAAGATGGTACTGTGATCTTGTCAAAGACCACTTTATTCTGGGTTAACCAAATTACCCAACACATTGCACTCGCACCCACAAGAAGTTTGGATTTTAGTTCCCTGTTAAACCCTTGTAACCAGCCTGTAAACATATTGTGTATACTAGTCGGGGGTATTAAATTAAAGGAACCTGAATCGTTCGCCACACAAATTTAGCAAAATGACAATCAAAGAATAAATGTTGTATGGACTCCTCTATAGAACAAAAACAACACTTCCTATATCCTTGCCATTGTCGTCTTGCTAAATTATCTTTTGTCAAGATTACTCCTTTATATAAATACCACAAGAAAACTTTGATTTTAAGAGGTAGTTTAAGTTTCTAAATAAATGTGTTATAAGGTATAGCTTCAGTCCCTAATAAAGTTCTATACATGGATTTGATTGAAAACAATCCATTGTGATATAACCCCCATACAAAGCGATCCCTCTGGTTTGTTAATGTAAGTGCATTCGTCCCCGATGTGGGTTTTGGATAATTAATGACAATCAAATTAGGGACTAACATATTTATCAAGTGTAATCTACAGGTGTTAGTCCATTGATGGAATTGAAAAAGAATATCTGGTGAATAATAGCACCCTAAATTTTGATGGACAAAAGGCGCTTCGACTCAAGGGCTTCAACACCATTTATTTTGATTTGAGTCGTAGGCAACGCCGCACTATCAAGAGGGATACAAATCTAGTTGGCAAAATGGGGATAAAAAGTGCTCTTGTCGAAGCTTTAGTAGGATGGAGAGCTAGACCAGAAGTTCTGGTGAGCTGGACCGGAAATTCTGGTGAGCTAGACCAGAAGTTTCGGTGAGCTGCACCAGAAGTTCCGGTCGCTGGCGCCCGCGCGCGTCCGCGTGCAAGTTTTTTTTGTTCCGGTCTTCGTCCGGAAGTTTCGGTACTTACCGGAAGTTCCGGTCAGGCACCGGAAGTTCCAGTTGGTGCAGTTTGCGCGCGCATTCGCGTGCGAGAGAATTGTTCCGGGTTCCATCCGGAGGTTCTGATACGGACCGGAAGTTCCGGTCCTGGCACCGGAAGTTTCGGTGGACCTGACTTGATGGACAAGCCGAACGGTCTGATCTCATTTGACCGGAAGTTCCGGTGGCTTCCACCAGAACTTCCGGTGGCTCATCGGAGCCCGAGTATATAAGCTACTCACCTCATTTCTAACCGTTGCCCGAGCTTTGCACATTCATTTCTGCTCTCCCAACTCTCTTCAAGCTATGACTCACCCACTCTCTCTCCCCCTTTGTCTCCAAGCTTCAATCTTCGATTGTTTGAGCTAGGGACTTGAGATTTGAGAGCGGGAGCATCGATCTTCGACTTGAGCACTTGGATTCCTCGTTTTGCCGGCTTGATTTGTGTTTGTTTCTCTTTGGTTCTTGGAACCCTAGCCGGCTAGGCGTTCTTCGTGGTTGCCTGTATTGATTCATTTGTGAGGGCACCCGAAGTGTTTGTATCACTCTTTGATCCTTAGTGGAAATCTCAAGCTAGCGTTTATGGTTGCTTGAGGGAGGAGACCTTAGTGGTCAGACCTTCGTGGTCACCTCAACAACGAGGAAGAACTCCTTAGTGGGGATTTCCAAACCTCGGTAAAAATAGCTTGTCTTGCTGTGGCGATAGCATCGACTACCATTTGTTCTTATGTTCTTGTTGTTCTTCCTCTCTACCCCCATCTTCTTAGGTGGGAGGTCCTGATCTACGATTTGGTGTGGTGCCAAGCCTTGAGGAGTTCAACATACTCATCAACAACCTCTAGGAGGGTGCGGTAACACTTGGATCTAAAATACCAACTCGATTCACTTTGATTTCATAGCTCATTTAGGGCACAAGAAGTCTGAAGGTCTACACCGGAAGTTCTGGTTCCCCTTATCGAAACTTCTGATCCAGACCACCGAAACTTCCGGTCTGGTATTTAACTTCCGCAAATTCAAGTTTTTGAGTTTCAGGTTTTGCAAAAGGCATATTCACTCCCCCTCTAGGCCAATTAGATCATTTCAATTGGTATCAGAGCCTTGGTCCCTTGGATAAACGCTTCACCGCGTGAGGAGTAACATTGGCCAAGATGGATCCAGAAGCACAAAAGAAAATTGTTGATCAAATCGCAGCTCAAATCACCACATCCCTACAGCTGCAACAACAAGAGCAAATGACCAAGATGCAAGAGCAAATAGACAAGATGCACAACTTCTAGACAAGAAAAGTGAAGAATCATCAAGTGATGGTGGTGATGCAAGCAAGACACCGAAGAGTTACAATAGAGCCAGTTTTGATTATGGTGGATCAAGCAAGAACAACAATCCTACCTTGCCCATGATCAATCCCGGAAAGCCACCTTCATTTGATGGTATAAGGTACACTGATTGGGCTCATAGGATGGAGTTGCATCTTATAGCCGCAAGATGTTGAGAAGTAGTGGATGTTGGAGTCAATTTGCCACCTCAAAATCCTAGTGAGTGGTCACCCGAAGATGAGGGAGACTTTCATCTCAATGCAACGGTGGCTACCTTGATTTTGCAATGCCTCACTCCGAAAGACAACAACATGGTTATTGGAATGGTCAACGCAAAGCAAATTTGGGATACTTTGAAGGTATCATTTGAAGGAGACAAGAGTGTAAGAATTGGAAACATTGAGCTCTTGTAAGGAAAGATTGAGAACTTTACCATGATTGAAGGAGAAACTACTCAAGCAATGTTTGATAGGTTCATGACCTTGATCAACAAAATTAGAGCACTTGGGGAAATAAGATGGGATGACAACTCCACCGCAAGGAAGATATGTAGAGTGTATAGACAAAAGAACAACATGCTTGCTTCGGTCATAATGGAGAGAGACAACTATACCACAATGACACCACAAGAGATGCTCGCCAAGTTGATGCATCATGAGGTACTTGATGATGAAGCCAAGGAAGCAAGTGTGCTAAAGAAGAGCATTGCCCTCACGGCATCACATGGAAGTGAGTCAAGTCATTGCAACAAAGGGTGTTGTGAGCATAGGCATAACAATGATGATGATGACCTTGACGAAAAGCAAGCTTTGCTAGTGGGAAATTATAAGAAGTATTTGAGAATGAAGAAAGAAAAGATGATGAGATATGGAGGGAACAAGCCATACAAGAAGATGTTTTGCTATGAGTGTGGTGACACCGGCCATCTTGTGGCCGATTGTACTAACAAGGTGAAGAAGTCAAGATATAACAAGCAAGATGACAAGAAGTACAAGGACAAGAAGAGAGGTGAAGCACATCTAGGTCAAGAATGGCAATCGGATAGTGATAGTGATGATGACAATGACATTGAGAAGAAGAGTGTGGCCGCAATTGCTATGCAAGAAACTTCTTCCTCAATAAAGGTCTTCACCGACAATGCTTCATCAACATCTCTCTTCACCAACACTTCTTCATCACCTAGACTCTTCGCCAACCTCTCCGACGATGACTATGATGCTCCTACTTGCCTTATGGCATTAGGAGATAAGGTACAACTTGATCCTCCTACACATACCACTAGTGAATGTGATAGTGATGATGAAAATGATGAAAACTATGCTTATAATCTCATCAAAAGATATGGTAACGCTGCTGCAACTAAAATCTTGAAGCTAATATATGCCAAAGATAAGCTTGAGTCATGCATTGAGTCACAAGGGGAATTGCTCCTAGAGGAAAGGAAGAAGACCCAAGGACTTGAGGCATGTCTCACCAAGGAGAAGGAGAAGGTTGAGAAGTTGAGTGTAGAATTGTCTTTAGCCAAGGATGCTAATGAGCGCTTGGCTAAGGAACATTCTTCACTCAATGACTCTTTGGCAAGTCTAAAGAATGATCATAGTTTGGCTCAAGAAAGCCTTATAAGCTTGACAAACAAATATCATGAGCTTGAACTAAACTATGACAAACTTTGGACTAGTACTTCTACCGTTTCCAAGGATGCCAAAGTTACAACTAGTAAAGGTTGTGAAAGATGCTCTAATATTGATATACATGCTTGTGCTACTAACCTTGATGAGCTAGCCAAGAAGGATAAGGAGATCCAAAGGTTGAACACAATTGTCAAGAATGGTTGCAAGTGCAAGGATAAGCAACCGGCAAATGTGTTCAAGGCATCAAGGCACCCCATGATTAAGGATGACATTGGTTACAATAGGTATGATGGCAAAGCCAATGGAAGAAAAATGATTAATGGGGTGGCTTGTGTGAAGTTCAACAAGAGTGTGCCACTTGTTGACCTTATCAACAAGGTGAACAATGTTGCTACACCTACAACTCCACTTGTCAACAACAAGAACAACAAGAAGAAGCAAGTGGAGGTGTCCAAGCAACACATGCCTATTTCACGCAATCACATTTGTGATTATATGTGTTGTTGAGACAAGGATGGCAAGATTGTTGTGAAGTATGTGGGCGCCCTCAAGAAGAGACAAATCTTGAGGAGTGTTTGGGTGCCCAAGTCTTATGTTTCTAACCCCCTAGGTTCCATCTCGGGACCTAAACCAAAAGTTTAATCTTGTTTTGTAAGAATATTCCTCTAGCGGGACAAGTGGGGTGCTTGATAGTGGATGCACCAATCATATGACCAGAGAGAAGAACATATTCACCTCCTTTCAACCAAATCAAATCACAAGTGAAAGGATTGTCTTTGGTGACAATAGTAAGGGGGACATTCTCAGTTTGGGTAAAATTGCTATCTCAAATGATAATTCTATTTCCAATGTATTACTTGTGGATTTGTTGGGATACAATTTGTTGTCCATCTCACAACTTTGTGAGAAGGGTTACAATTGTCTCTTTACGGATAAGGGTGTGGAAGTCTCTAGAAGATCGTATTCCTCTATTGCTTTTACGGGTCAATTAAAGGGCAAGCTCTACCTAGTTGATTTCTCATCTAGTAGAGTGGGGTCCGAGACTTGTTTAGTGGCAAAATCTAGCATGGGCTAGTTATGGCATCACCGACTAGCGCATGTTGGCATGAGGAACTTGGCCGACCTTCAAAGAGGTGAACACATCCTTAGACTAACAAATGTTTCTTTTGAGAAATATAGAATTTGCAGTGCATGTCAAGCGGGTAAGCAAGTTGGGGCCAAGCATCCCGCTAAGAACATCGTCACTACAACAAGGCCACTTGAGTTACTTCACATGGATCTATTCGGACCCAATGCTCATATAAGCATTAGAGGTAACAAATATGGTTTTGTAATTGTTGACGATTTTTCTTGCTTCACTTGGGTGTTCTTTTTGAAAGATAAAAGCGAAACCCAAGGGATCTTCAAGAAATTTGCAAGGAGAGCTCAAAATGAGTTTGAAGTAAAGATCAAGAAAGTAAGAAGTGACAACGGGACTGAGTTTAGGAACACCAACATTGAAGCATTCCTTGATGAAGAAGGCATCAAGCATGAGTTTTTGGTTCTATATACTCCACAACAAAATGGTGTTGTGGAGAGAAAGAACCAAACACTCATTGAAGCCGTAAGAGAAATGTTGGATGAGTACAAGATTTCGGAGAAAGATTATTGGGCGGAAGTGGTCAACATGGCATGTCATGCCATCAACCGCTTGTACCTCCACAAGATAAGGAACAAGACCGCCTATGAGCTTCTAACCAGTAAAAAGCCTAAGGTGGATTACTTTAGAGTTTTTGGATGTAAGTGTTTCATATTTAATAATAAATCCAAAAGCTCTAAGTTTGCACCAAAGGTTGATGAAGGTTTTTTACTTGGTTATGCTACTAACGAACATGGCTACCGTGTTTTCAATGAGGCCACCGGCCAAATTGAAATAGCGGTAGACGTGACTTTTGATGAAAGCGACGGCTCTCAAAAGGAGCAAGTCAATGCTGAAATTTTAGGTAAAGAAGAACCATCTCATTAAGTGATCAAGAAGCTTACCACTGGTGAAGTGAGACCCGTTGAAGATGAAGATCATGATGTGCATGTGCAAATTCCTCATGATCCAAAAATGCATCATGGGTCAACCAATGCCCATGGTGATGCTTCCACCTCTAGAAGGGGTCATGACTCAAGAGAACAAGCTAGTCAAGATTCACCACAAGCTCAAGGAGACAACCAAGGTGGTGATCAAGACAATCAAGATCTTGATCCTCCAATCAATCAAGACAATGAAGATGAAGATGATGGTCCAATCCAAACAAGAACAATCATCCCTCACCCAAGAGTTCATCAATCCATTCAATAGGACCATCCCGTTGATAGCATATTGGGAGACATACAACAAGGGGTAACAACACGCTCTTGTTTAGTAGCTTTTTATGAGCATTACTCTTTTGTTTCTTCCAAATTGCCAGAAAGGGTGGAGGATGCTTTGAAGGACCCGGATTGGATGATGGTCATGTAAGAGGAATTGAACAACTTCACTAGGAATGAAGTCTGGTCCTTGGTGGAAAGGCCCAAGCAAAATGTGATAGGTACCAAGTGGGTCTTCCGCAACAAAGAAGATGAGTATGGCATGGTCACAAGGAACAAGGCACGGTTGGTAGCCAAAGGTTTCACTCAAATCGAAGGTTTGGATTTTGGGGAGACCTATGCACCTATAGCTAGGCTTGAATCTATTTGCATATTACTTGCCTTTGCTACTCACCAAGATTTCAAGTTGTTTCAAATGGACGTGAAAAGTGCATTCCTCAACGGTCCCCTCTCTGAAACTGTGTATGTGGAGCAACCACCAGGTTTTGAAGATCCACATCATCCCGACCACGTCTACAAGCTTGACAAAGCGCTTTATGGGCTTAAGCAAGCCCCTAGAGCTTAGTATGATTGTCTCAAGGACTTCCTACTCAAACAAGGGTTTGAGATTGGGAAGGCCGATCCTACTTTATTTACTCGCAAAGTCAATAATGATATCTTTATTTGCCAAATATATGTCGATGACATTATATTTGGTAGTACTAATGCAGATTTTTGTGAGCAATTTAGTAGGATCATGACAAAAAGGTTTGAGATGTCCATGATGGGGAAGTTGACATACTTTCTTGGATTTCAAATCAAGCAACTCAAGGATGGCACGTTCATAAGTCAAACCAACTACACCACCGACATGTTAAAGAAGTTTGACATGGACAAGGCCAAGCCCATTAAGACCCCAATGCCTACAACCGGACATCTCGAACTTGATGGAGACGGTAAGGCCATAGATCAAAAGGTATATCGCTCCATGATTGGATCCTTGCTTTACCTTTGTGCATCTAGGCCCGATATTATGCTTAGCGTGTGCATGTGTGCAAGATTTCAAGCCAATCCGAAAGAATGTCATCTCATGGCCGTTAAGAGAATTTTTCAGTATCTTGTGCTCACTCCTAATTTTGGCTTGTGGTATCCTAAGGGCTCTACTTTCACTCTACTTGGCTATTCCGATTCGGATTATGCCGGTTGTAGGGTAGAGCAAAAGAGTACATCCGGGACATACCAATTTCTTGGTAGGTCTTTGGTGTCATGGAGTTCTAAGAAGCAAAACTCTATTGCCTTATCTACCACTGAGGCCAAGTATGTGGCGGCCGACGCTTGCTGTGCCCAACTGCTTTGGATGAAGCAAACCTTGAGAGACTTTGGTTGTGAGCAAAGTAAGATTCCTCTCTTATGTGACAATGAGGGAGCAATCAAGCTAGCTGACAATCCTGTAAACCACTCAAGAACAAAGCACATAGACATTTTCCATCACTTCTTGAGAGACCACCAAGCCAAAGGAGATATCAATGTATAACATGTGAGAACTGAATTTCAGCTAGCCGATATCTTCACAAAGCCTCTAGATGAGTCAAGATTTTGTGCTTTGAGGCGTGAGCTAAATATCATTGATTCTCGTAACGTGGCTTGACATCTTGTGCACAATTGTATGATTTAGAATTGGATAAAATTCTTGTGAAAAGTTGTGTGAAACTTTCAAAACCTATTTTTCACAGCTCCAATGTGTCCATAGTCATGTACTTATTTCATGAAATCTGGACATATTTGAGTTGGTTTGAGTATATCATATTGTTCACCACTTCTAGGGCTATTTCTCGTTGGTTCTTGGCCCCTACCGGAACTTTTGCTTGTGGCATGGGTGGTATTGATCCCACCTATGTGCTCAACAATTTGCTCCGTGCTACTATTGATCCCTCCTATGGAGGTGGGCTTTGCCCCTTGGAGCCTCTCAGAGCCTACCCTTTTTGGCATTTGATGCCAAAAGGGGGAGTGTTAGGCTTTTATCTTGATGTAATAGAGATAGTTAAAAATTTTGTTATGTAGTAACTTTATCTCGTGTGGTGGACCATGTGGTAAACTTGAACTATGTGTGTGTGATGGTTGAGTGTAGGCTAAAACATTTATGCTTAATGTCTATCTTAGCTTATTTAGCCTTTTGTGTTGATGCTTATGATGGTTGTTTATTTAAGAATGGTTATGTTGAGTTTAAGTCCTTTTCTTTCTTGCATAACCATTCAAGTTCTCTTGATTTATTCTTGTGATATAACCTATCATGTGCATCACCGTTTTATTGTTTCACACACACTCAGGCACCCCACGGATTGCAAAATTTAGGGGGAGCTTATTCTTAATGTATGCAATCTTGACTTGAATCAAGATTTGAAATTTCAAATCCTATGCATACATTAAGGGGGAGCTCAACTTGAATTTTGGAATTCAAAAGCTTCAATTCTTTCTATCTATTGTAAGCCTAAATTGGTTGTCATCAATTATCAAAAAGGGGGAGTTTGTAAGTGCATTCGCCCCCAATGTGGGTTTTGGATAATTAATGACAATCAAATTAGGGGCTAACATATTTATCAAGTGTAATCTACAGGTGTTAGTCCATTGATGGAATTGAAAAAGAATATCTGGTGGATAATAGCACCCTAAATTTTGATGGACAAAAGGTGCTTCGACTCAAGGGCTTCAATACTGTTTATTTTGATTTGAGTCGTAGGCAATGCCGCACTATCAAGAGGGATACAAATCTAGTTGGCAAAATAGGGATAAAAACTACTCTTGTCGAAGCTTAGTAGGCTGGAGAGCTAGACCGAAAGTTCTGGTGAGCTGGACCGGAAGTTCCGGTGAGCTACACCGGAAGTTCCAGTCGCTGGTGCCCGTGCGCGTCCGCGTGCGAGTTTTTTTTTGTTCTGGTCTCCGTCCGGAAGTTTCGGTACTTACCGGAAGTTCCAGTCAGGCACCGAAAGTTTCGGTTGGTGCAATTTGCGCGCGCGTTCGCGTGCGAGAGAATTGTTCTGGGTTCCATCCGGAGGTTCCGATACGGACCGGAAGTTTCGGTCCTGGCACCGGAAGTTCCAGTGGACCCGAGTTGACGGACAAGCCCAACGGTCTGATCTCGTTTGACCGGAAGTTCCGGTGGCTTCCACTAGAACTTCTGGTGGCTCATCTGAGCCCGAGTATATAAGCTACTCACCTCATTTCTAACCGTTGCCCAAGCTTTGCACATTCATTTCTGCTCTCCCAACTCTCTCCAAGTTGTGACTCGCCCACTCTCTCTCCCCCTTTGCCTCCAAGCTTCAATCTTCGATTGTTTGAGCTAGGGACATGAGATTTGAGAGCGGGAGCATCGATCTTCGACTTGAGCACTTGGATTCCTCGTTTTGTCGGCTTGATTTGTGTTTGTTTCTCTTGGGTTCTTGGAACCCTAGCCGGCTAGGCGTTCTTCGTGGTTGCCCGTATTGATTCATTTGTGAGGGCACCCCGAAGTGTTTGTATCACTCTTTGATCCTTAGTGGAAATCTCAAGCTAGCCTTCGTGGTTGCTTGAGGGAGGAGACCTTAGTGGTCGGACCTTCGTGGTCACCTCAACAACGAGGAAGTAGGAACTCCTTAGTGGGGATTGCCGAACCTCGGTAAAAATAGCTTGTCTTGCTGTGGCGATAGCATCGACTACCCTTTGTTCTTGTGTTCTTGTTGTTCTTCCTATCTACCCCCATCTTTTTAGGTGGGAGGTCTCGATCTTTGGTTTGGTGTGGTGCCAAGCCTTGAGGAGTTCAACATACTCATCAACAACCTCTAGGAGGGTGCGGTAACACTTGGATCTAAAATCCCAACTCGATTCACTTTGATTTTGTAGCTCATTTAGGGCACCAGAAGTTCTGAAGGTCTGCACTGGAAGTTCTGGTCCCCCTTACCAGAACTTCTGATCCAGACCATCGGAACTTCCGGTCTGGTATTTAACTTTCGCAAATTCGAGTTTATGAGTTTCAGGTTTTGCAAAAGGTCTATTCATCCCCCTCTAGGCCAATTAGGTCCTTTCAGTTAATTGTACATGTGCAACCAAAGCTACCGCATCATGCCATGCTTGTAAATTAACACCTACCAGGGACCTCCTAAAAGTTACATTTAACGGTGTTGTAGACAACACCGTTCTCATTGAAGCACATTTTTTTCTAACAATGTTATAGAGAGTAGGAAAGAGCAATTTTAAAGGACGTGGTCTTATCCACGCATCCTCCCAAAATCGTACTTGAGATCCATCACAAAGTTCATATTTGCCTAATGAAAGGAATTCTCCCTTGATCTTCATGAGACCGGCCCAAAATTGAGAATCCCCAGGCATATATTGAACATGAGTTAGGGTCTTGGTTTTTAGATATTTATTCCTAAGCAATTGTTGCCAAATCCCATCACTATTTAGCAATTTAAAAAGACATTTACTTAGGAGAAATTTATTTTGAATATCTAAATTTAAGACACCCAACCCGCCTTGATCTTTTGGTGTACAAACTACCTCTCATTTAGTCAATCTATATTTCTTCTTGTGTTCGTCGCTCTGCCAGAAAAACCGTGACCTGAAGTACTCGAACTTTTTAGAACTCCTTTAGGTAACTCAAAGAAGGAAAGCATAAACATGGGGAGACTACTTAAAACAGAATTAAGCAAAACGAGTCTCCCTCCTACCGACAACATTTTACTTCTCCAACAATTCAACCTTTTTTGAAAATGCTCTTCGACATGTTTCTGGTTCTTATTCATGAGTTTTCTACGATGCATAGGAATACCCAAGTATTTAAACAGAAAAGAACCAAGTCACACCCGAAAATATGTACATATTCACTTTGAATTTGTTTGGCTGCTCCATAGCAGAACAGTTCACTCTTATGAAAATTGATCTTGAGTCCCGACAATTGCTCAAACGCACAAAGCAAAAGCTTTATATTTTTGGCTCTTTCTTGATCATTATCCATAAAGATGACCGTATTGTCTGCGTATTGAAGGACTGAAAGTCCCTCATCCACCAAATGCGGGACAACCCCTTGGACCTGTCCAACCTCTTTAGCCCGTGAAATAAAAACAGCCAACATATCAACCATTATATTAAACAGGATAGGAGATAATGGATCACCTTGCCGCACTCCCTTCCTTGTTTGGAAATAATGACCTATATTATCGTTGACCTTTATTGCAACACTCCCTCTAGACATGATCTTTGAGATCCAATCACACCAAGTTTATGAGAATCCTTTCATTCTGAGGACCTGTTGAATAAAAGGTCACTTTAACTTATCATATGCTTTTTCGAAGTCTAACTTCAGAATCACCCCATCTTGTCTTTTCCTATGTAACTCATGAATCGTTTCATGCAACATAACAACTCCTTCCATAATATAACGACCTGGTATAAAGGCCGTTTGTGAGGGTCCTACCAATTTATCTGTCACTTTCAAAATTCTATTATTCAATACTTTCGTAAAGATCTTAAAGCTCACATTTAACAGGCAGATTGGCCTATATTGTTGTATTCTTGCCGCATCAGCGATCTTTGGTAGCAAAGTGATAATTCTAAAGTTTAAACTATGAATAGGCAATCTCCCAGCATGGAATTCAACAAAGAGCTTCATTAAATCTGGTTTTACCACATCCCAAAAGAATTGATAAAAATCCGCTAGAAAACCATCCGGTCCAGGTGCTTTGCTATGTTCCATGTCGACAAAAAAAAGTTGTTATGTGTATATCGTGCTTTGGTTTACCACCACATTTTGACCTACCTAATTCTTATATGAACGGAAGCATCAATCCAAAAGGTTTTTAAATGTTTGATTGAAATTTTTGCACACCAAATTATAGGCAATATTGTGGTAGACTGTGTAACATCTGACCGTGATGTTACTTTTACATTGTTCAAAAGAAAAGAAAGAAAACCCATACCTTAAACAGGTTACACATAAGTGGGCTGAACATAAAAAAAATGGGCCCATAAAAGAGATCTCACACAGCCAGAGGATAGAGCCCAAGGATGGAAAGAGAACAAGACACGACCGTACCTGCGCTCATCTCACTACGAAGTTGTACGTCCCTCCGCTTTCGGAGCAATCAAATGTTTTCAAGTTTTATTAAAGTTTTATGATTACATATTAACTTTTATGGTATAAAATAAATATTACTAGTGAATTATAATATATTTTTATAGTAAATTCGTTTGGTACTAGTCACTCTATTCTTGGTTAAACTTGAACTATTTTGATATATACGGATATTAATGATTTCACTTCTCTTTCTTTTTCTTCTCAAAAGAGAATATGTATTTGAGTGCTTTACTTTTTTCCTCTAAATGCACATCACTTGTCTATAAAATTGGTTATATTATTATGTAGCCTTTTTAAATTGGGAAAATTGTGCTCCTGCTCCAATTGTGATTTTGCCCATGTTTCTTCAACTTTGTGATTTTACCTCTACTATTTGAAATGAATGATCCGTTTGCCCCTATTTTGGATGTCCGTCAGATGGATATGTAATAAATAAATTAAAAATCTGAAATAAAAAAGAAAAGGCGAAATGATCACATTGTCCCTATCCTTCTCTAGGCTCTTCCTCATCTGAGATCCGACCCGGGCTGTATCAGGCACATGCATCTGGCGCGAGCTCACGGGTGCGCAGTGCACCTCGGCGGCGGCTTTGCACCAGGCGTAGGCCGCGCGGTGCGGCGGTTGCTCCAGGGCGTGGGGCGCATGCGCTGGTGGCGGCCACGGCCTTTCGTCGTGCACGTGTAGGGCGACGGCAGTGCCCGGCCGCGGATCTCGTTCGGCTCAGGCGGCGCCCCCCGCAGTCTCGCTCTTCCAGCACCACGAGTTCGCGCAGGTCACTGAGGACGACGATGACGGGGACGAGAACGACGGGGACAGGGACGGGACGAGAACGACGGGGACAGGGAAGGGGACGAGTTCGCGTAAAGTGGTGCGTCGTTTTGAAAACACTAGGGCAAATTCACAAAGTCAAAAAAAAAAAACAGGGGCAAAACCACATTCCATACAAAACAAGGTAAAAATGCAAGAGCCCTTTTAAATTATAGCACGAGTGTCATACAGCTTAACTTTACGTTCCACCTTTCATTTCCTAAAGCCACCATGTGATGCATATGCACGAGTTTTTGAAAATCTAATCTCTGTGCCAGTCATATAAAAGGTTATCTCCAAAAACACTTTACAGATTGTTATTTTGAATTTTAACCAAAAACAAAAACTCATATAGAAATCATATTCCGGATTCGAAGATTGACCCCTAGAAAGTTTAGCTCGGGTCGGTGACGACAGAGCAGCTGTACATGACATAGGAAGGGCAGTTAAGATCAGAGGATGTAACCCGTAATTTGGTAGTTGTATTAGCACCGATCATACCACATACGCATATTTATTTTCACACAAAAAAACCCAGAAAACAGAAATAAAAAATCCACTCAATAAAGTAAAATCTGTCCTAAAGGATACTGGATACATGATCCCCTGACACAGTAGGGAGAAAACAAAACTCAGGAGGATAAAAACAAAAGCCTCATGTGCTGAAACCGGAAATGGGCTGGTCTTGTCTTGTTATACGGGCCAAAATCAGGGGTATTGAGGTGGCAGGTGAAAACTTTAGGAGATCGATGTTTCATGAGGCGTCGGAAAGAGTTTTCGTATACTAATAAAAAAATTAATTACATGTCTAGAAACCGCGAGATGAATTTATTAAGCCATCATTAACACATGTGTATTACTGTAGCACTTAAGACTAATTATGGACCAATTAGACTTAAAAGATTCATCTCGTTGTTTCCAACCAAACTGTGTAATTAGTTTTTCTTTCGTTTATATTTAGTACTTTATGCATGTGTCAAACATTCGATATGATGGGGTTAAAAATTTTTAGGTGGAAACTAAACACCCCTCATTCCACCTAGTCATGTCGGAGTACTCTATAGTACAATTTAAATCATTCTACCTAGTCACGCCCGAGGACTCTATAGTACAATTTTTTCTCTGGCCTCCTGATTAACCAGCCGACTCAACGGAGTCATCATCTCCGGCGCCACTAGAAGTTCTGACAGATGCCGCATTCCAATCACAATAAGTTTTTGTTCGATCCCCAATCACAAGGTGTCATATTCAGGATTCTTATGTCTATTTGCCACGTTGGTGGTATCCAGTGATGCCTCAAAACAAAGCATATATCATTTGGGAGCCGAGTGGTATTACTGAATTTAGTCCCTGGTAGCCTACCTATGTTTGGTGTTCTCCTGAAATTCCTAAAGGTTTTCTAAAAGACACATGATTTTTATCGGCCAAGATTCTTTTGGCAAGCTAACAATAAAAAGCAAACATGTCAGCTTTGCTAAGACCATGTTTGGTTCACCCCCACTAAAATTTAGTGACTAAACTTTAGTCACTAAAATACCAAACACCTTCCTCTAAAGGCCCCCTAAACTTTAGTGGCTTTAGTAGCTAAGGGGCTGCTAAAAGCGCCTAAATTGTACAGTTTACAGGGGATACCCCTCATTATTCCCCGCACCCGCTCGCAACCGCTCGCGTGCCGCACTCGGTTCCCCTCGCGTCGTGACGCTCCCTGCACCACCGCCGCCTTCCCTGCCGCCCCGGCCCTCCTCTCCACGTCCCCGCCGCCGCAACTCCTCCTCAAGACGAGATCCACCATGGCGGGGCTCAGTATGTTATACTACAACACATACTTGAACAAAGCGGAATACCGAGTTCCTGTACAATCTGGTTACGATTGGGTCATGAGAACACTGAAACATCCTAGAGCTTGCTACAACATGTTCTGGATGAGCCAGAATGTGTTTGATAAGCTTCATCATGTGCTTATTGAGTCGTATGGATTGAAGTCCACAAAGAGGATGACATCAGTAGAGACTTTAGGTCTGTTTTTGTGGATGTGTGGTGCCCCTCAGGGTATGAGACAGGCCAAAGATCGGTTTACTAGGTCAACCGAGATATGCAGTAGGAAGTTTGATAAAGTATTGCGTAGTACCAACAGGCTTGCAGCTGATACAATTAGGCCAAGAGACCCTGAGTTTAGAACTGTGCATAAGAGGTTACAGGCTCCTAGATTTTCTCTGTTCTTTGATAATTGCATTGGAGCCATAGATAGGACACACATAGCTGTTGTAGTGCCAACCAATCAAGTTGTTCAGCATATTGGCAGACATGGATACACAACACAGAATGTCTTGGCCGTATGTGACTTTGATATGAGGTTCACTTTTGTTGTGGTGGGATGGCCTGGTTCAGTTCATGATATGAGAGTCTTGAATGATGCTCATGACAAGTTTGATGACAAGTTTCCACATCCGCCTAAAGGTATTGGTGTGTCATATGAGCTTTTTTTTACTTTGTTAAATCATGACATGCAGGTAACATAATCTTGCATTTGTAGGGAAGTTCTACCTTGTCGACTCGGGGTTCCCAAATCGACCGGGTTATCTTGCACCGTATAGGTGTACAAAGTATCATCTCCTAGAGTTTCGCCAAGAGGTAAAAAGGAGCTCTTCAATTATGCTCATTCTTCACTAAGAAATGTCATTGAGCGGTCGTTTGGAGTTTTGAAGAACAAGTGGAGGATTTTGCATAATGAAATACCTAGTTATCCGATGCCTAAGCAAAGTCAAATAATTATGGCATGCATGGCGCTACATAATTTCATTAGAGCCAGTGCTATGGCGAATGAGGACTTTGATAGATGTGATCAAGATGAAAACTACGTGCCACTGGAGGAAGCATCATCTTCTTCTCAAAGAAATAGAGGTAGTACAAGTGAAGGGGAAGAAGATCATAATATGAATCAGTTTTGAGATTCTATAGCTGATGGTTTGTTTAGTAGATTGTAGATTTCATGATTTGTAATAATGACATTTATATATTGCTTGAACATTGCCTACTTGTAATATGTGGAACATGTCTTCAATCCGTAACAAGGCAACACAGCAGCTACGTAGTTGGCAACGCGGGAATAAGGAAGGGAGCGTGGGAACATGGCTAGCCAAGTCGTTGGCGTGGGAAAGGGCTGGGAGCAAATAATTGTGCATTAATGAGGGGTACTATGGACTTTGTTTACTGCTTTAGCGGTCTTTAGTGAATAGAACCAAACATGGTACTACTAAACTTTAGTGGGATCACTAAATTTTAGTAGGATCGCTAAAGGAACCAAACAGGCCTTAAGTGCATAGTGTTTCGTTCCAAAGTTCAAGGTGGTTCGAGTATAGCAGATCTTTTGGTTAAAAATAAATGTTGTTTCTTTTTAGGGGAAAATAAATGCCTTCTTGGTAAGTAGTTATTTAAACTATTCAATGAAGAAGGAACCTGGTAGATCTTGCTTAGAAATAAATATTTGAGTGCAAAATGCATGGGTGCATATTAAACCTAATGATTCACTGTTTTTAGAAGGGTTTATTAAAGGCTAGGAAATATTTTTGGGAGTTTGGAACACTAAAAATAGGTTATAGTTTCTAAACTATATTCTAGGAAGACACTTAGAGGGGTTCTAAACCCCTTATGGAATAATTTCTATAGGTATAATATAGTCAATTACCCCTATGTTGTAGTGTCAAATGTCATGAACCAAGGTCATTAAATGTATCTTTTCAAAGCGGGGAATAAATTAACTGCTTGGTATAACCTAGTAACCAAAATTGCTAATATCTAGCTATCAATGAGAAGGATAGTTTTACTTTATATTACATAGACATGGTCTTTTTTTTCATAACACCTAATGAACCAGGGTTCTCTCCTCACGAATAAATCTATTTGAATTTGAAAGGTTCAACTTTCCCTAAAGATAAATATTTTCCCTTGGTATCTTCATCAGTGAGGGGTCATTTTGACAAAGTATAACTTAACAAAAAGGAATTGGTACAGGAGAGAAAAATGTGGTTTATAGTGAAATGTAGCTATACTAATGATATCTGGATCTAGTTTATGCAATTGCTCAAAGATGCTATTGGTTCACAAGACGGTTTAGCCATATGTACTGATGCAGGGCAAGCAATCATGAATGGTGTAAAAGAAGTGTTTCCACAAGTAGAACATAGGGAATGCATGTTTCACTTAGTGACCAACTTTAAGAAAAACTACCATGGAAAAGTGTTTGATGACCATCTTTGGGCAGCAGCTTATTCATGGAACCCCTATGTATTTGAGAAGCATTGGCTTGCAATGGAGAAAGAAAAACCAGCCGCAACCGCATACCTAAGGAAATGCCATACTAGGTTGTGGACTAGGAGTCAGTTCTCTACTAGATCAATAATTGGATTAAGAAACACAAGTCACTGAATTTGGATGATTTGTTGGACAAAATTAGGCAATTGCTTATGACCAAATGGAACCAAAAACTCGACCCGGTGGGGGAAAGACCGCCCCCACGGCTTTCAAATAAGAAGGAAACCTCAGTTCTCCGAGCCGAGAAAACCCCCGAACCCTGGCCCCGTCCCGACACTAGGAGCGGACACCGCGGGGACCGTTACCTGGGCCGGTGTCGGGCCGGTGACTTCCGTTGCCCGTAGGCCGGGTCATCCGTTGCCCAGACTTCCGTTGCCGCAGGCCAGACGGGCCGCACCACTAGTGCTTTGGCACACGGGACCAGCGAGGGGTTTTTTAACCACAGCCTAAAATTCGCTCCCACTGGGATTCGAACTCATGACCTGTGGAGTGCCGCTCGAATGTCTTAACCACTCGGCCAGACATCCTTTGGCGACCAAATGGAACCAAAGAAGAAAAATCTCAAGAAAGCTAGATGGCTTGATTCTCCCACATATAATTAAGAAATTGAATGAACAGAGCAAGGAGTTGGAGTTGGAAGTTAAGGAATGCTCAAAGGAAGGGGGAGAAGTTACTGCATTGGGAGGTAGCTGTAACACCCTCGGTGTTATCGCGTGTAACAATACATCTATGCGTGGCATGAGCATCTTTTTCTTGTGTTTTGTTTAATGTTGATGTGCTTAGAACCATTTTAGTAATTTAAAATAGCAAATAAAAATGTTGTTGGAAGATTGATGAAATAACCGAAATCTATCAACTAAGGTTGGGAATGAATTTTTATTGAACAAAAGTGCTATAAAACATATATGCGAACCCTAAATAAGTTGTGAAGAGTAAAGTCTGTAGGTGTTAATGCAACTGTGGTTCTAGCAAAGTAATAATGTTTGCTAGAGTTTCTAATAGCTCGGAAACCGTTGTTGAAGTAGGGTTCATTTAGGAACTTAGCAAAATTTTTGACCCCGGAAAGCAGTGTGACGAGCTTGCGTTCGCGACCTTGTTCTTCGTGGTTTTGTTAGTGGCGAGTGTCAAGTTGTAGCCCTGGTAGGTAGTCTGTGGTACCTTCTTGAGTGGGGTGCAGAGGGTCGGGTCGGGTTTGTGCTGGTTTTGCCGAGGTAGGTGCTTTAAAATTCGTGCATGTGTCCGTACGCCGTCTTCTGCCTCTCTGTGCGCGGTCACCGCGCGGGAAGCTGCGCATCGTGGGTGCTTGGCTGGTGCGTCGCGTCGCCGACAGGGTCATGCCTCACTTGGCCGCGATCAGCCGTAGCATGCCATTGACCTCACGCTTGGGACAGCTGCAGCTGCTGCGCCCTCCTCTTTTGGCCGTTTGCTCCTCTGCGCACCGCTGTCGCTTGCCACGACAGTCCCCTTGCCGCGCGGTCTCTCGTGCACGTCGCGCTGTTGTCTCGGTCGCGCATCTGCACTGCGTTCCCTCGCGCGTGGGTGCCTGCAGCTTGTCCACCTTGCGCCGTGGTTTCATCAGCGCCAGCAGGCCTTTCCCTCTCTCTCCTTCGCACTGTCGCCCTGCCGTGGACCCGCTATTCCTTCTTCGTCCACGAGCGGCCACGGATTTTCAATTCACCTCACGCACAGCTTTGTCTCTTAGCCTGCCAGCCAACCGAACTCACTACGCTTCGAGCTTGGCCCCACCGTGCTCCAATTGGAGTTTCTCCGCTCCTCCTGGCCTTAAGGCCGAGCTCGGCCATGCTTCATGGCAACCCACCCCTTTTCCCTCGAACTCCCAATTGATCACACCACCAGCTTCGCCCCACCTTCCTCTCCCTTCGCGCACGCTAGCCAGGCCGTTACCAAACCCCCCGCACTGGTGACGGGGTTGTGCCGCCGCGGTGCGCCGCCGTGTCCTCCGTGCGCACGTGGCCAGCACTCCTCGGGCGAGCTCCGGCCGATTCTTCACCGCAGCCGGGCCCGAGGTGAGTCGGTGTTGCTCACGACCTCACTCCTTTGTGCTTTTGGGGTTGTGACTCACCGGAACACCACCACCTTGTCGTGCAGTTTGCCATCTTCATGGAGGGGCCGCTCCGGAGCGTCTCCGACCGATTTACCTCGACCTGGCAGCGAGCGCGGGTCTGTAGGTGAGGATTGGTCCCGTAGTTAGGGTTCTGGGTGGCTCGGGTGGCCGTTGGGGCGCGCCTGCGCCAGCGGTCACCGCGCTGGCGCGCGCAGGGGACGTCGGGGACTTCCCTATTGTGAAGAAGAGGTAAAGCGAGGGCCTTGTTGCAGTTTAGCAGACTGGAGGAATAGTGTGCCAGCGCCCGAGCAATTTTGGGTTTTGTTGGGGTCTCTTTTGCAAGACCGCCAGCGCGCGCGGGCTCCCACGTTGTGTTGGGCCGTTGCGCGATTTGGGCCGCGGGTGCATGCGCGAGTCGTCTGGGCTGGGCCACGCTGGCGGGGAAGGGTCCCCTTTTTGCTTTAGGAATAACCGAATTGTTTGATTTTGTGTAAATGGCTACACTTTGAAAAGTTGTAGTAAATCAGTTAAGCGTCCAAAAATCACGAGACCAGTTTTGTTGGATCGGTAAATTCATGTTCTAGCAGTTGATGTAAGCACTTCACGTATAACTGTAGTGAGGCTAAGCCTTTTTAAACCGATGTAAAAATGATTGTTATTAAGATATTAAATTGTGTAGGATTTGTTGTGGCAAAACTGTAATAGCTTTAACCCTAAAAATTTTACAACAGCTTATTGGCCATGTGTTGTGCTTACTAAAATTTTTGTAGCATTTTAGTTGCTTGCTAGATGTGGTAGTTAAGCTCTCCTAATCGAGTAGACATCGGAGCGATAACAAAAGAAAGTGATGCAACTTGGTTGGTAGGAAACTTGTAGACCGGTTAGCTCTTGCTTTTAAGGGTAGTGGATGTCCTGGCATGTTGGTCAGTAGAGTTAGCTAACTAGCTTAGTAGTGGTTGTTTTAGAGTTACCGTTGTCACATTTTTAAGTGTGGTATTATCTTTGCATGCATGTAGATCACGAGGAGGTTGAGTACGTGGCCACGGAGGAGCAGGACTACGAGGAAGTCATCGAGGAGTACGAGGAGGAAATCCTTATACCGAAGGAGTTCCAGGAGCCTCCCGTGACTGACACCTCTGACTTTGTGCCTACCCAAGGCAAGCCCCGGTGCATAACCCTTATTTTTGCAAAGCTTATATATATATTTAAGTGTTGTGCATTTACATGGCAGGAATTTCTATGATACCCACATGCATATATATATATATATACCCATGAGTCTTACTAGTACAGGATCACATAGTTGCTCTGCTTAGGATCATCGATAGAGTGAGTAACCTATCGTTACTCGCAATAGAGAGTTACTCATATGGTTATTACATTTTGGATAAAATGGTGGAAAGGAATTGGCGACCGGGCAGGGATGTGGTATGGGTATTGGTGGGTGTAGCAAGTTGTGTCCCACAGCCACGGGGCATAATTGGGTTGCACTGTTTCCCTGTCCGTGTCAATTAAGTACCGTTCGTTGCATGGACCCTGGTCAAGTCACAGATATTCTTATCCCGAGCATATACTAGCGGATGGGGGCTAGGAAGACTTGTTACTCTCTTATCATGGGCTCCGGCTCTTTTCGGACCGACTGATTGGAGGCGGGGATAGGTGGAGGTCTTAGCACCGTATTGAGGCCGGGCCTCAAGTACGGGAGCTAGGAGTCCAAGTTTGGACGGGGACCTAGAAACCCGTGATAGGAGGGGAGTGGTTGGTCTTGCTTGTGCCTTGGGTATAAGTGAGGCGTGTTTTTTTTGGGGTACCCAGCTAGGCACATTGATTCGCGAATCGTTGTTTCTGCGTGACGGTACGGCTTGGCTACGCTTAGGCATCGTAGTAAGAATTGACAATTGAAAAGATGGATAAATGGTCCTGATTTGCTCAACTCTAGCTTGATTATAGCATAGGTGCTTACATAGATTATTGGTTAATGAATAAAATACGGCTTCTAAAAATTTAGAATTAAGGACACACTCTTAGTGCTGCTTCTCACAAATAAGAAAACCCACCAGCCATAAAGCCTATCATAATCCTTGAGAGTCGGGAAATATAATTCCCAGTCGGGTAAGTCTTGCGAGTACATTATGTACTCAGTGTTTATTTTTACCCTTGTTGCAGGTGCACCTTGAGCAGGTAGGTCTTGTGTGGAGAATTCTTCTGGTGGGCACAGACAGATTCTCATCTCGCTCCGTAGATGTTTATTTAATTCTGATGTTAGTTTATTGCACTCTGAACCTCTAGTATTGTAATAACTATTTCTGAGACTCTGTGTTGTATGAAATGGACTAAGTAATGTAAGTTTGTACTCATTATTAGATCCCGGGTGTAAAATGTGGAGTGTTTGAGTTCTCCCGTCGGGTGTGCTCGATGAAACCACCTGGTTTATATCACTTTCAGGGCTCTTAGTGTCTAGTGGAAGGCAAGTGCCCCTGAAAGCGTGTTAAACTAGGCGATTCTGCCACAGATGGTACCAGAGCCAATAATGAGCTTACAAGCTTAATCACCTATTTCAAAAGGCTTAAAAATTTGACCAACAAAAGATTTATAAAATTAGGATTGCGGTAAGGTCGATGTAATTAAGTATTTGGCCCTAGCAATATGGTTTACTAGGACAGGGGCACTGTTTTACCTAACCATTTTCCGCAGGTACACTAACCTACGTTGCATAAAAAAGCGCTAGTTTCGAAAGTGAGTGTACGATGTGCCAAAAAAATTCTAGCGTAAGGCCGCTATATTCCGGCTTGAGGAACGTGTAGGGCGATGCATGCATCATGAAGATAAAAACCTAGTTAATCTAAACCCCTTCACACATAATCTTGGATAGTAACAGGGTAGAATAAGAACTAAAAAGAATTGCTTTAACTTTTGTGAAGGTCGTTTTCCCCCAGTTGTGCTCTTAACCTAGAAGGTGCCCTAATGGTTGGTTCTTATCTGTTACAGATAAACCTGAGGTCCGGTCATGCGGCAGATGGGTCCGGTCACGGGAGTACCAGCGCTAGAGTGGGCCGTGGCCAGGAGGGCCATGGCGAGAATGGTCGCGAGAATGCCAACGGGGAGAGTCAGGACGCCCCACGCTTGGTTCCTCTCCCTCCTCCACCGCCACCACCGCCTCTTATGACTCAGGCGGAGATGATGGCGGAATTGTTGGCTTCTCGTCGTGAGACGGCGCGTGGTCTGGAGTGTATGGTGCAGGATGTTGGTGGCCTCGCTCATGGGGGCCCCGGTGGCAACGGCGGGAACGGGGGCGGTGCCCGTGGTCTTGAGAGGCCCTGTTCGTATTAGGACTTCTTGAAGACTAACCCACCCACATTCATGCCAACTACAGAGCCTCTGGACATGGAGCACTGGCTTCGTGTGCTAGAGCAGAAGTTCTTGTTGCTCACGGTGACCGATGAGCAGAAGGTGCGCTTCGCCGCACAACAGTTGTTGGGGTCTACCAGCGCTTGGTGGGATACCTTCAACGCCATGCAGCAGGTGGACCACCGGGTGACGTGGCAGGAGTTCACCACTGCCTTTCGAGAGTATTTCATTCCTGTGGGTGTTCTGAACAGGAAGCTCTCGGAGTTCTTGGATCTGAAGCAGGGAAGTTTGTCTGTGATGGAATATGCCAACAAGTTCAACCATTTGGCATAGTATGCTAGCACTCACGTTGACACAGATGAGAAGAAGAGGGACCGCTTCTACCATGGCCTCTCTTGTATTTTACAGAAGGAGCTGTACACTGGGAACTACTAGACTTTCGGCACCCTGATGAATGCAGCCATTGCTATGGAGGGTCTGTAGCGTGACACTTAGGCTGAGTGGAAGTGCAAGTGGGGGATTTCTGGGTCTTCTGGTCACCAGCAGGCGCAGAAGATGCAGGTTGTTAAGAGGATGTCCTACCATTCTCCTGGTGGACAGTCGTCTCGACAGCCTCAGTCGACTCATCAGGCTCCGACAACTCAGTACCGTGCACCTCCCTAACAGGTGCAATAGCCACAGGGACAGCCGTTTCCACCTCGTCTGGGGCAGATGGTTAAGTCTACTGGCTGTTTCAAGTGTGGCAAGGAGGGCCACTTTGCTTAGGAGTGTCCCGAGAACCGGCCTATTCAGTCTGCCCAGCCATCCGCCAACTCTCGTCTGATCAAGAGGACGGTTATCAAGAAGAAAGTCCCAGTGAGCCGTTTGGGACAGGTGAACTACACGGAGGCTGAGGAAATATTGCAGGATCAACCCGTGATGGCTGGTATGTTCACCATCAACTCTCGCCCAGCTCTTGTGTTATTTGATTCTGGAGCATCACATTCATTTATGAACATGGGGTATGCGGAAAGGCATAATCTACCTTTATGGCCATCCCTAAGGCCTATAGAATCAGCACTCCGGGTGCGAAGATGTTTATCAACACCCGGACGGATACTGTCAGTTTAATGCTAGCCACTCACAATTATCGCCTTCAGTTCATATTGCTACCTAGGCATAGCATTGATGCAATACTGGGTATGAATTGGCTAAAGGTGTATGGGGTAGTGTTGGACCTTAAGCGGAGAGTTGTTGAGTTGCGACTTCCTGTGTCCGAGGATAGGATGTCTCTTCTCATTCCGTCGGAGCTCACTTCGCCAGTTGCTGCAAATATGGAAGTCTCTTCTGATCTCACTTCTATTCCAGTGGTCTGTGAGTTTCCAGATGTTTTTCCCGATGAGTTGCCTGGGTTACCACCAGATAGAGATGTGGAGTTCACTATTGAGTTAGAGCCTGGCACTGCTCCTATTTCCCGGTGTCCCTACCGTATGGCCCCGAAGGAGCTAGCTAAAATGAAGAAACAGTTAGAAGAGTTGCGGAATAAAGGGTTCATCCGTCCTAGTTCTTCACCTTGGGGTTGTCCTGCCATTTTTGTGAAGAAGAAGGATGGTACCCTTCGCATGTGTGTGGATTACCATCCCCTCAATACGGTAACCATTAAGAACAAGTACCCCTTGCCCTGAATTGATGCTTTGTTTGATCAGTTGGCGGGGGCAAAGGTGTTCTCAAAAATTGATCTTCGGTTGGGTTATCACCAGATAAAGATCCGGCCACAAGATATACCAAAGACCGCTTTTTCTACTAGGTATGGGTTATATGAGTACCTAGTCATGTCTTTCGGCCTCACAAATGCTCCCGCATTTTTCATGTATCTCATG
This sequence comes from Saccharum hybrid cultivar R570, assembly GCA_038087645.1. NCBI lineage: Eukaryota > Viridiplantae > Streptophyta > Magnoliopsida > Poales > Poaceae > Saccharum > Saccharum hybrid cultivar. The sequence continues at coordinate 779,113 of JAQSUU010000240.1, forward strand.
AATTCTGTCTTTATGCCGGAGTTGGATAAGTTTGTAGTGGTCTTCATCGATGACATCTTGATATATTCCAAGAATGAGGAAGAGCATGCGCAGCATATCCGCACCGTTCTGACCCAGTTGCGAGAGCACAAGCTGTACGCTAAGTTCAGCAAGTGCGTGTTTTGGTTGGATCGAGTTCAGTTCTTAGGACATGTTCTGACTCCTGAGGGTGTGTCTGTAGATCCTAGCAAGGTTCAGGATGTGTTGAGTTGGAAGTCTCCTACCTCAGTGCATCAGATCCGGCAGTTTCTGGGTCTTGCCGGGTACTATCGGCGTTTTATTCTAGATTTCTCTAAAATAGCTCACCCCATGACCAAGCTACTTCAGAAGGATGCAAGGTTTGTATGGAGTCCGGCTTGTGAAGAAGCTTTCCAGGCATTGAAGAAGTTTCTTACCTCAGCTCCTGTCCTGGCTCAACCGGATATTGAGAAGCCTTTTGATGTTTATTGTGATGCCTCCAGGACTGGGCTTGGGTGCGTGCTTATGCAAGATGGGCGGGTGATAGCATATGCTTCGCGCCAACTAAAAAAGCACGAGGTGAATTATCCAACCCATGATTTAGAGCTAGCTGCAGTGGTGCACGCTCTAAAAATTTGGAGACACTACTTGTTGGGGAATAAAGTTCATGTTTTTACGGATCATAAGAGCCTTAGATATATTTTTACTCAACCCGAGTTGAATCTGAGGCAAAGGAGATGGCTTGAGTTGATTAAAGATTACAACTTAGAGGTCCATTTTCATCCGGGAAAAGCTAATGTGGTGGCTGATGCTTTGAGCCGTAAGTCACATGTGCCTGATGAAGAGTCCTTGCCTCTCTCTCACTCTGCAGTGTTAGCATAGATTGCTTTAGTCTCAGAATTACTCGAGCAGATCATTGCGGAGCAAAGATATGATGACTTAGAGATTCCCCACATCAAAAAGTTGATGGCTGAAGGGCATGGTCCGCACTTCAGCATTGATGAGCAAGGAGTGATGAGGTACAAGAACCAGGTAGTGGTTCCCGGTAATGAGGGGCTTAGAAGGAAGATTCTGGATGAAGCTCACCAATCCAAGTTGTCTATTCACCCGAGGAGTAACAAAATGTACCATGATTTGCGTCAGTTGTATTGGTGGTCAAACATGAAGTAGGATATCACTGGGTATATTGCAGAGTGTGATATTTGTGGAAGAGTTAAGGCAGACCATCTGCGGAGGCCAGGTTTTCTGTAGCCTCTACCTATTTCGGTCTGGAAATGGGAGGATAACTCTATGGATTTTATTACCGGATTACCCCGCACAGCCAAGGGCCATGATTCCATTTGGATCATTATGGATCGCCTCACAAAGTCTGCTCATTTTCTTCCAATGGGTACTAGGTATACAGCCTCGTAGTATGCCAAGCTGTATTTTGATCGCATTGTGACTCTCCATGGAGTTCCGCTTACTATCGTTTCTGACCGCGGAGCAGTTTTCATGTCGTGTTTTTGGATGCAACTCCAAGAATGCCTTGGTACTAGCCTTCTCAGAAGTTTAGCCTATCATCCCCAAACCGACGGTCAGACAGAAAGGGTGAATCAAGTGCTTGAAGACATGTTGAGAGCTTGTGTCATCTCCTTTCCTGAAAAGTGCGACGAATGTTTGAAGTTGGCTGAGTTTTCTTATAATAACAGCTATCAAGAGAGCATCCAGATGGCACCGTTTGAGGCTCTTTATGGCAAGAAATGCAGGACCCCACTCAACTGGGTTGAGGTGGGAGACCATGGCTATTTTGGACCTGACTTTGTGCATGAAGCAAGAGAGAAGGTTGGGGTTATCCGGAGTCACTTGAAGGCAGCGCAGAACCGATAGAAAACTTATGCAGACAAGAGAAGAAGGCCGTTGGAATTTGAAGTTGGGGATTATGTGTATCTCAAGGTGTCTCCCATGAAAGGTGTGCATCGTTTCGGTGTTCATGGGAAGCTAGCTCCATGCTATGTTGGGCCCTACAAGATCTTGGCCCGGCGTGGTCTAGTGGCTTATCGCATTCAGCTTCCTGATATCTTGTCAGCTGTCCATGATGTTTTCCATGTGTCCTAGTTGAAAAAGTGTTTGCGAGTTCCCACTGAGGCAGTAGAAATTGAAGGGCTTTCCCTTCAACTGGACCTTTCGTATGAGGAACATCCAGTAAAAATCTTGGATGAAAAAGAGAGAGTGACTAGAAACAATGTGGTGAAATTTTTCAAGGTCCAGTGGCAACATCATTCGGAAGATGAAGCAACTTGGGAACTGGAGAGTTATATTTTGAAGCACTATCCCCATCTTTTGTCTAGCTCCTGAAGGTAACTCGTAAAGCTGAAAGTTTTCCCTATCCTCTTTTCCCACACTAGGCACGGGAAATCTCAGGTCGAGATTTTCTTTTAGGGGGGTAGAGCTGTAACACCCTCGGTGTTACCGCGTGTAACAATACATCTATGCGTGGCATGAGCATCTTTTTCTTGTGTTTTGTTTAATGTTGATGTGCTTAGAACCATTTCAGTAATTTAAAATAGCAAATAAAAATGTTGTTGGAAGATTGACGAAACAACCGAAATCTATCAACTAAGGTTGGGAATGAATTTTTATTGAACAAAAGTGCTATAAAACATATATGCAAACCCTAAATAAGTTGTGAAGAGTAAAGTATGTAGGTGTTAATGCAACTGTGGTTCTAGCAAAGTAATAATGTTTGCTAGAGTTTCTAATAGCTCGGATACCGTTGTTGAAGTAGGGTTCATTTAGGAACTTAGCAAAATTTTTGACCCCGGAAAGCAGTGTGACGAGCTTGCGTTCGTGACCTTGTTCTTCGTGGTTTTATTAGTGGCGAGTGTCAAGTCGTAGCCCTGGTAGGTAGTCTGTGGTACCTTCTTGAGCAGGGTACAGAGGGTCGGGTCAGGTTTGTGCTAGTTTTGCCGAGGTAGGTGCTTTAAAATTTGTGCACGCGTCCGGACGCCGTCTTCTGCCTCTCTGTGCGCGGTCACCGCGCGGGAAGCTGCGCGTCGTGGGTGCCTGGCTGGCGCGTCGCGTCGCCAGTAGGGTCACACCTCACTTGGTCGCGGTCGGCCACAACACGCCGTTGACCTCACGCTTGGGACAGCTGCAGCTGCTGCGCCCTCCTCTTTTGGCCGTTTGCTCCTCTATGCACCGCTATCGCTTGCCGCGACAGTCCCCTTGCCGCATGGTCTCTCACACACATCGCGCTGCTGTCTCGGTCGCGCGTCTGCACTGCGTCCCCTCGCGCGTGGGCGCCTGTAGCTTGTCCACCTAGCGCCGTGGTTTCGTCAGCGCCAGCGGGCCTTTCCCTCTCTCTCCTTCGCACTGTCGCCCTGCCACGGACCCACTATTCCTTCTTCGTCCACGAGCAGCCACGGATTTTCAATTCACCTCGCGCACGGCTTCGTCTCTTAGCCTACCAGCCGACCAAACTCACTACGCTTTGAGCTTGGCCCCACCGTGCTCTAATTGGAGTTTCTCCACTCCGCCTGGCCTTAAGGCCGAGCTCGGCCATGCTTCATGGCAACCCACCCCTTTTCCCTCGAACTCCCAATTGATCGCACCACCAGCTTCGCCCCACCTTCCTCTCCCTTCTGCGCACGCTAGCCAGGTCGTTACCGAACCCCCGCGCTGGTGACGGGGTTGTGCTGCCATGGTGCGCCGCCGTGTCCTCCGTGCGCACGTGGCCAACACTCCTCAGGCGAGCTCCGGCCGATTCTTCATCGCAGCCAGGCCCGGGGTGAGTCGGTGTTGCTCACGACCTCACTCCTTTGTGCTTTTAGGGTTGTGACTCACCGGAACGCCGCCGCCTTGTCGTGCAGTTTGCCGTCTTCGTGGAGGGGCCGCTCCGGAGTGTCTCCGACCGCTTTACCTCGACCTGGCAGCGAGCGCGGGTCTATAGGTAAGGATCAGTCCCGTAGTTAGGGTTCTGGGTGGCTCAGGTGGCCGTTGGGGCATGCCTGCGCCAGCGGTCACCGCGCCGGCACGCGTAGGGGACGTCGGGGACTTCCCTGTTGTGAAGAAGAGGTAAAGCGAGGGCCTTGTTGCAGTTTAGCAGACTGGAGGAATAGTGTGCCAGCGCCTGAGCAATTTTGGGTTTTGTTGGGGTCTCTTTTGCAAGACCGCTAGCGCGCGCGGGCTCCCGCGTTGTGTTGGGCCGTCGCGCGGTTTGGGCCGCGGGTGCGCGCGCGAGTCGTCTAGGCTGGGCCGCGCTGGCGGGGAAGGGTCCCCTTTTTGCTTTAGGAATAACCGAATTGTTTGATTTTGTGTAAATGGCTACACTTTGAAAAGTTGTAGTAAATCAGTTAAGCGTCCAAAAATCACGAGACCAGTTTTGTTGGATCGGTAAATTCGTGTTCTAGCAGTTGATGTAAGCACTTCGCGTATAACTGTAGTGATGCTAAGCCTTTTTAAACCGATGTAAAAGCAATTGTTATTAAGATATTAAATTGTGTAGGATTTGTTGTGGCAAAACCGTAATAGCTTTAACCCTAAAAATTTTACAGCAGCTTATTGGCCATGTGTTGTGCTTACTGAAATTTTTGTAGCATTTTAGTAGCTTGCTAGATGTGGTAGTTAAGCTCTCCTAATCGAGTAGACATCGGAACGATAACAAAAGAAAGTGATGCAACTTGGTTGGTAGGAAACTTGTAGACCAGTTAGCTCTTGCTTTTAAGGGTAGTGGATGTCTTGGCATGTTGGTCAGTAGAGTTAGCTAACTAGCTTAGTAGTGGTTGTTTTAGAGTTACCGTTGTCACGTTTTAAGTGTGGTATTATCTTTGCATGCATGTAGATCATGAGGAGGTTGAGTACGTGGCCGCGGAGGAGCAGGACTACGAGGAAGTCATCGAGGAGTACGAGGAGGAAATCCTTGTACCGGAGGAGTTCTAGGAGCCGCCCGCGACTGACACCTCTGACTTTGCGCCTGCCCAAGGCAAGCCCCGGTGCATAACCCTTATTTTTGCAAAGCTTATATATATATTTAAGTGTTGTGCATTTACGTGGCAGGAATTTCTATGATACCCACATGCATATATATATATACCCATGAGTCTTACTAGTATAGGATCGCATAGTTGCTCTGCTTAGGATCATCGGTAGAGTGAGTAACCTGTCGTTACTCAGAATAGAGAGTTACTCATATGGTTATTACATTTTGGATAAAATGGTGGAAAGGAATTGGCGATCAGGCAGGGATGTGGTATGGGTATTGGTGGGTGTAGCAAGTTGTGTCCCGCAGCCACGGGGCATAATTGGGTTGCACTGTTTCCCTGTCCGTGTCAATTAAGGACCGTTCGTTGCATGGACCCTGGTCAAGTCACAGATCTTCTTATCCCGAGCATGTACTAGCGGATGGGGGCTAGGAAGACTTGTTACACTCTTGTCATGGGCTCTGACTCTTTTCGGACCGACTGATTGAAGGCGGGGATAGGTGGAGGTCTTAGCACCGTATTGAGGCCGGGCCTCAAGTACGGGAGCTAGGAGTCCAAGTTTGGACGAGGACCTAGAAACCCGTGACAGGAGGGGAGCGGTTGGTCTTGCTTGTGCCTTGGGTACAAGCGAGGCGTGTGTTTTTCGGGGTACCTAGCTGGGCACATTAATTCACGAATCGCCGTTTCTGCGTGATGGTACGGCTTGGCTACGCTTAGGCATCATAGTAAGAATTGACAATTAAAAAGATGGAGAAATGGTCCTGATTTGCTCAACTCTAGCTTGATTATAGCATAGGTGCTTACATAGATTATTGGTTAATGAATAAAATACGACTTCTAAAAATTCAGAATTAAGGAACACCAGCCATAAAGCCTATCATAATCCTTGGAAGTCAGGAAATATAATTCCTAGTCGGGTAAGTCTTGCGAGTACATTGTTTACTCAGGGTTTATTTTTACCCTTGTTGTGGGTGCACCTTGAGCAGGTAGGCCTTGTGTGGAGAATTCTTCTGGTGGGCACAAATGGATTCTCATCTCGCTCCGTAGACGTTTATTTAATTCCTCTGTTAGTTTATTGCACTCTGAACCTCTGGTATTGTAATAACTATTTCTGAGACTCTGTGTTCTATGAAATGGACTAAGTAATGTAAGTTTGTACTCATTATTGGATCCCGGGTGTAAAATGTGGAGTGTTCGAGTTCTCCTGTCGGATGTGCTCGACGGAACCACCTGGTTTAGCTCACTTTCAGGGCTCTTAGTGTCTAGTGGAAGGCAAGTGCCCCTGAAAGCATGCTAAACTGGGCAATTCCGCCACAGTAGTGGCTTCTGGTTTGTGGTAAACTTGCTTGATACAACATGTTGTTGTAGGCAATGGCAGGTTTCTAGAATTCCATGCAGACATGCCATAGCATTTATTACATCACTTAGCAATGCAGTTCTAGATAACTATGTGGACCCGTTTTACTCTGTTGACAAATTTAGAGTAGCATATGCTCAATTAATCCTAGCTATGCCTGATAAGACTCAATGGCCTAAAGCAACACATGAATTTTTCATGTATCCTCCACTCTTAAACAATGTTTTAAGGCGATAAAGCGAGGCAAGGCGACCAACTACCGCCTTACGGTAAAGCGAGTAAGGCGTAAGGCGAGGCGACGCCTTACTGCCATCCTACAGTAATAGAGACTAGAGAACTAGAAGCATGTCATACCTTGGTGTTGTCTTCTCCTGTGCAGCCTGCAGTCCCAAGTGTGCATCCAATAATACACTGCAATGGAGAGACAATTCTGGTTAGTACGTATGTATTCATAGGGAATATGGAACCAACAAGAATAGAAATTGTTGAGGGATAGGTAAAGAACTAAAGATTAATGAGTAGATAAGCACACTGCCACAAATAAAACCATTACACAAATAGTTCAACAGATAGTCCACTAAACAAGATAACTGGAGTGCTCAGTGAGCACATTCCACAATACTACAACAGTACAACACTAGTGCATAAATAGTCCGGCACAAATACTCTCACAACTCTCAAGCATCATTAAGTCAATAGAAGTCATCCTCCATCACAAAAGGATCTGAATTGCCACCATCAGCAGCAGCTTGATCACTTTCATCAGCAACAATAGGTGCAATTTCACCATAGTCATCAACTTCCACATCATCAACCAAATATTCTTCATCAGAGTTATCAACTTCCATGTCTTCATCCTCTTGTGGTTCATAAGTCCTAATTGGGGCAGTAGCTCCTGCAGACCGCCTACGAGTATAAGTTATATCAATATTAGTTGCATTGCCGCGTGCTGCCCTAGGGAAATTACGACCACGATACATTTGTGATGCACCAACAGCCTCATCAACTTGATCCCATGTAATTTCAAGTCCACGGCCATTATGTTCTGGTTCTGCATCCACATCAACCCATTCATTGTTCCAATCAAATTCTTCCAAACACAAAGGATCAAAGCTACCTGCTCCTTTCTCATGTCACTTTTGAAACCTCACTGCCATCTTTCGGTTGTACTGAACATAGACCAAATCATTGAGCCTTTTATGCTCTGACCTGTTTCTTTTCTTAGTATGAATCTGCAATGGTAAAAATTCAAACAAAAGAAATATTCAGCAAACATTACTAGATAGTAGATTTTATTTATTCCTTGAATTGGGCTGATTGAGTACAAATTACTTACAGACTCAAATGTGCTCCAACAACACTCACAACCTGAAGCCGAAGCATAAAGCCCAACAACACGTTTTGCAAATCTTTGAAGCTCTATGCCTTTGCCACCATATGAACGCCACCATTCAACTAGATCAAGTGACCAAAGAAACATTTTCATGTTAGAAATTAGGAAAGACTAAAAAATCAGATTGTACAGTCAGTGAATAACTTACTAGGAGACTTGGTTTTGATGTTGTTGATTGCAATTTTGTTGCTGAAGCTACCCTTTAAGTCCTCATATTCCAAAGCTTGGTCATCAATCTTGTTTTGAAGATCTTGGTTAGGCACCATTTTTGAAAGAACCTCAGTAAATGCAGACCTTAGCTTACCAGCCACAACATCATCTGTTAGGTCAAAATACTTGTTTGGGTTCAAATATAGTGCTACCCCATATAGTGGTTGGTCCATTTGATCTACCCAACGCTTGTCAATGATTGCCAAGATATGCTTAAGCAAGTCTACCTTCCCCCTAGTAGGGAAATTTTCTTTAATCTTCTTTTTTGCATATTCCATACAAAACTGAACCTCTGGCATTGTTGGCCTCTCATCCCCATCAACTATCCTCAACAAAACAATAAGGGGTTGTGATGCTCTCAGGCAGTCCTCAACTGAGTTCCAAAATTTAGTTGAAAGGATGGTGTCATGCACTTTCTTTCCTGCTTTTGTTCTTGCCAATTTGGACTTAGTCCAGTCATCACTTATAAATAGGAATTTCAGAGCATCCTTATGAGTGTGTAGGCTGCGCAAAGTGAGGAAAGCAGTAGCAAAACGAGTTACTCCAGGTCTAACAAGATCTCTACCTCCTGCCTTCTCCCTCATTGCATCAAGAAGCCTCCCATGCCTATAAATAAAGGTAGTAACTTGTCTTGCACGTGCAATCGGCTTGCTAAACTCCTTCATTTTGCCAATGTCCTCTAGCATGAGGTCCAAACAGTGTGCTGCACAAGGGGTCTAGAACAGTGTTGGAATTCTTTCCATAAGAAGCTTGCAAGCTGCCTTATAATTAGCACCGTTGTCAATGACCACTTGAACAACCTTGTCTCTTCCAATGAGATCAATTCTCTACTGTAGTAAATCTGCCAACATTGGTGCATCATGTACTTCACTAGATGCATCAATAGACTACAAGAAGAAAGTTCCCTCTGGACTATTGACTAGAAAATTAATGAGGTGATGGCCCCGTCTATCTGTTCACCCATCTGACATTAGTGTACATCCATATTGCTTTCAAGCAGCCTGATGCTTCTCCTTTATTTTGTTGACCTATTCCACAACCTTTCCAAGCAATGGCACCCTCACCTCATGGTAGCTAGGAGGTCTATATCCAGGTCCATACTGCCCAATGGCCTCACACATAATCTCAAGGCTCCTTGAGTTGATAGCATTGAGTGGTATTCTACACTCATAGAAGAAATTGGCCACACACATATTGACTTCATCTCTTTCTTCCTTGGTCCTGATCCTTCCCTCCACACTGCTTTGTGCAGGTCCATTCTTAGAATGCCTTTCCTCAACCACTTCTTCAGGCTTTTTCCGAAGCATGGTAATCACTGACTTCTTCTATTTCTCTTTTGGTCTAGGTGGTAGAGATGCAAATTTAAGAGCAGATTGCTTCCTTTTGGATGTTGTCCCTGAACTTGGATGTTGCACAGTTGTACCAGATGACTGAGAGGAAGCATTAGCATTGTTCTGAACCTCCACCACTTGAACACCATCATCATCATCATCTAGGTTCAGCGCTCTCCTTCTTCCCTGAACTAGTGCTGCTGCCATTTTAGCAGCAATTGATGTTGTTGTCTTCTCACATTTGATAGCATCTCCATATCCACCTACAAGATGCTCCTTCAATCTCTTGATTCCAGACTTTACTTGAGTTCCACAAAGGATACACTCAACCAAATCTCTATTGCCAAGTTCTGGCCAGAAGCCATACTTCCACCTAGGATCACCAGACCTTGCCTTCCTTTTTGGATCTGTCTTTGGATCATATTCAGCAATACCTGAGCCTACACTCTGTGGATTTGCATTGTCTTGTGTTGCCATTTAGATGGACTCCTGTGAAACATGACAAGCGATGTAATTATTAATTAACTCTAAAGCACTAATGGACAACTAGACAGTGGACACCAATAGTTCAATAAGGCTCAGGTTGGAATATAAAAAACAAATTGTTGTCCAGAAGAGGCTAAGCACTAAGCACTGAGCACTAAGCACTAAGCATTAAGCACTAAGCACCAAGCACCAGCTACCAAGCAAATATAAACAAATCGGCTGGAGGAAGAGGCCAGCACTGAGCACCGAGCACTGAGCACTTGTTTGTTGTTTTGTTTCACATGCTGCTGTCCTGTTCGAGATAAGGCAGAAGAGGCTAGGCCAGAGGCTACAAAAATATAGAGTAGAAGCAGAGTATTACCTGGCTTGAGGGGGTCCTGCTCCTGCTCGAGGGAAGAGGAAGACTGGAGGAGGCGGCCCGGGTCCTGCTCCTGCTCGAGGGAAAACCAGAGGAGGCGGGGGAAACACCTGCTCGTCGGCGTCTGCTCCTACGCGGGTGGGGAAGAGGGAAGGGAGATGCGAAGCGGCTCGTCTCCTGCTCGACAGAGGACCAGAGGAAGCGGCGGGGAAACAGCAGCCCGCCAGCGGCTACTCCTCGTGCGGATGGGGAACAGGGGAGGGCTCGGCAGCAGCAGACTGGCGGCACGGGCACACGCGTTCGCATTCACGAGCACGAGCACAAGCAGGTAGGTCTCCCTGCGAGTGCTCCTCTCTCTTCTCTGATTTCTCCCACGCTCCTCTCTCCACGCACAGCTAGTCTACCGCGCGCACGCGATGCTTTCCCGCGCGTATGGCGCCCGCCTTGCGCGATCTGCGATGATTCAGACGCCAAATCGACGACTTCAGGACGCCATGGCTATAAGGCGGATGCCTTACCAATCTGAGGCGAGTCATCTCGCAAATCGTCCCGCCTGTAGCACCTTGACGATTAGGCGACGCCAAAGCGACGCCTTAAAAACATTTCTCTTAAAACCCACTTCTGGTAGGCGAAGGAACCAAAGGTTCAAAGGATGCACTGACAAGAACAAAAAAAAGGCAGCATAAGTGTCCTATTTGTTTGGACGTTGGGCATCATTGGCATACATGTAAAAAGGGTAATCCAGAAGACAAGAAAGCTCTAGCATCACTGAGGTAGTAAAGTCTGTTTGTTCAGTACCATAGAAGAGAAGAAATTTAATAGAAGAAAGGTGGCCCTAATTTAATATTTTCACTTGTAGGGAACCAAAGAAAAAGAAGGCAGCAGCATCTCAATCCAGCATTGTGTCGATGCATCATGAAACAGCAACACGATCCATGTCTTTTCCACCAAGGTTAGCTGAAAATCTTGTGTTCATCATTATATGAAAACATGCTTTGAATGTAATTTATATTTACCATAGCCTTGGCGTGGAACCAGGAACTAAGAAGAAAGGCAAGCGTAGCGCTTCTGAATCTGCAGGATCAGCAGGGTATGATTCTTATTTGTACAATTTTTTTGCTCAACTTTTCGATTACTAAAATCTGAATTTGTAGGAGCCAAAGCATTGAACCTGCAGCTAAGAAAAAGTCCAAACAACGCACAGCTGAATCTGCAGGATCAGCAAGGTACTACCAATGTTTTCCTAAACGCTAAACGATAAACAGTCGGTCACCCTTCGTTTAGCATTTAGACCGTTTAAACGGAGTTAAATGGCCTAAACGGTTTTATACAATAACAATAAAATATACATATTTATGTAGGTAAAAATAAATTTGCTAGAACCCATACATATTTACACATGTAAAATTCAAATATTCTACCAAATAATCTTATTGGAAGAAATCTAAATCCCACAACACTTCATATAATTACAATGTTAATTAGTTTCATGTTGATTGTGATAGACGTAGTCCTTTAATTCACTTAATTATGGATTAAATGGTTGTTTAGCTCATTTAATCACGTTTAATCTGATTTTGTTTAGACCGTTTAGACGGGATTAAACGGGTTTAAACGGCCCAACCGTTTAATTCACCGTTTAGGGCCTAAACAACACGGCTGACTTCTGTTTACCGTTTAAACGGTGTTTAAACGGACTAAACGGCCGTTTAGGCGAACAGTGGGTACTACTACTGATTTCTATTGGTTTTTGACTCAAATAGTCAATTGGAACTCTCACTTTTTTTAGCATTAAATACAACAGGGGAGGCCCCCCACTGTAGAGATTTTATTAAAAAGGCGAAAAAGAACTGTACAAATGTGTTTGGCAAGATGCCAAACAACAGGAGTTGGCCTAAGAAGGCCAAAGAGAAACAAAGCAGAAGAAAACAAGAAGCTCTACACAAAGACGAAAAGCAGCTCGTTTGGCCTCTGGAATTGCTGCTTTGCTTGTACCATCATTTGGAAGAACCTGCAGCCAAATTCCATTGAAAGCCCCAATGCTGCTAGCAACTTTGACTGAAGGGGCAGCCAAGCTAGAACACGCAAGGAGACCTGCGAAACTAGGAGAGGGAATCTATACAGAGGATGAACTCATGACGTTTGTTTTCACAAAATCTACAAGCCTGCAATTTGGCTTCTTCACAGAAGAGGCGCTTCCAAGACTCTAGGGAAGGACGGCCCCCATCAAAGATGAAGTTGTTTCTTTGCTTCAAAATCTGCCAAGCAACAATGATGAAGATCTCCATAAAGAAGGAGTGTTGGAACTGTTGTTTTGTCTGTCTCATCATTTGAAAAAAATCTCCTGCAAAGTCCTAGTGAATTCCTAAGAGCCGCCAACAGGCTTGACTGAAGGGGCAGCTGAAGAACAAGTGAAAGGCAGTTTCTTCAACGTTGTTGCTGCATAGAACATAAGTATAGCTGTTGCCTTCTAGCTTATGCTTCTTCTTCTTTAGGATGTTCCTTGTGTTTAGCCTATCCATAAGAAGTAGCCATGAAAAGACTCTGAGCTTGTTGCAACATTTAGAGTCCCAAATCCAAATAAAGGGTGCTGGGGGTGAAAATTCCTATAAGGGAAATTGTAGAATTTTGAGGATGTGTATCTGTTGGTCCCCCAGATGTAATGCCATGAATCTTTTGTGTTTGGTTGAATTTGGATGTTCTGAATATAACCCTAGAGGCTTTGATATTCTTGATAAGCTTGTTCTGATAATGGGAGATGAAATTGGTCCAGATTGTTGTTTGTCAAAAATTGTGAAACTGAGATTTTTTTGTTCCTTGCAAAAGAGAAAAGTCTAGGATACTTGATTTGCATTACATTGCCATTCCATAGGTCTAACCAGAATAGGACAGTAGACCCATCTCCAATGTTGCAGTTTGCAATACATCTGAAAAGATCACAAAGCTTTAAAATATCTCTCCACCAAAAAGACCTTTTTTCGGTTGTAGCATGAGGAATCTGCCCATTAGAATAATGTGCATGCCAAATTAATTTCACCTAGGGAACCTCCTTCTTGTTGTAAAATTTGTCCAAGTGTTTAAGCTGGAGGGCGGAATTTTGACTTCTGAGGTTAATCATGCCCAGACCACCTTTTCTTTTTGGTTTAGAACATTTTTTCCAAGCTACTAGGGGTTTCATCTTAGCATTGATGTCAGATCCTCTCCAAAGGCAGTGTCGTCTTGCTCTGTCAATGTATTCAAGGACTGCAACTAGCAGCTGCAAAGAGCACATTACATATGTTGGTAATGAAGAGAGTACTGAGTTTACCAATTCCAGCCTTCCAACATGGGATAAGAAGTTTGAAGTAGCTGTAAGCCTTCTTTCCACCTTGTTCATGATAAATCCGAAGTGGTCAACTCTAGGTTTGGTAGTTCCCATTGGCAATCCAAGATAAGTGAAAGGTAGAGATTCAAGTTTGCATCCAAACACACCAGCCAACTGGAGAGCTTTCTCAGGGGAGAGGTTCAAAGGAACTAGGCATGATTTTTTGAAATTGACCCTGAGCCCAGTTGACTGAGAGAAAGATTCCAAGAGGCCTTTTAAGGTGAAGAGTTCTCTCTGAGAGGCTTCCATGATTATGATAGTGTCATCAGCATATTGGATGATAGGGTATTGGGCCATCTCATAGGAGGGAATTGGGAGCTCAAACAAACCATCTCTATGGCATTTATTAATAATGCATTGAAGCAGATCGGCGACCAACACAAACAGAAGGGGAGAGAGAGAGTCTCCCTGCCTGACTCCACGCTTGTAATGAAAATGTTTTCCAAGAACACCATTGAGAAGTATTGATGAGGAACCAGAGGCTAAAATTCTTTGAGTCCAGTCATACCATTTGTTATCAAAGCCAAGCTGCAACATCATTTGGAGAATCACATTGTGCTCCACAGTATCAAAAGCTTTTGTGAAATCCAGTTTCAAAATGAAAATTTCCCTTTTAGAGTGCTGGCACTGATGAATATATTCATATGCCCAAGCAAGGCAATCATGTATTGTCCTGGTCTTAATGGAGCCATATTGATTAGTGTGAATGAGGGGGATTATCTTTGATTAGAGCATGTCAGCCATAAGCTTTGTAATGATTTTGAGGACACAATTTAGAAGATATATGGGTCTAAAGTCATTCACATTAACAGGGTTGTTTGTTTTGGGAATGAGGGTGATGAAGGAATTATTTATGGCCAGAAGATCTAATGAGCCATTGAAGAAGTCACAACATAAGGTGTAGAAGTCTTCTTTTATTATTTCCCAGCAACTCTTGAGAAAGAATCCATTGAAACTGTCTGGTCCCAGGGCTTTATCAGTAGGCATTTGCTTGATTACTGCAGCAATCTCCTCAATGGTGAAAGGTCTTGACAGTTGCTCCAGCTCCTCTCTTGATTCAACTAATTGGCTTAGATTATATAACATTACAGGATTTGTAGTGCATCCCATTCTGTGCCTATATTCTTCTAGAAGCAAGGCAGCCTTTTCACTATGATCATAAACAGTTCTACCATCTTCAGTTTCAAGAGAGGTGATGGTATTCAGTCTGTATCTCTCAGTTGCAGCAGCATGAAAGAAACTAGTGCTCTCATCCCCAAGCTTAGTCCATCTGACAGTGTATCTTTTCTTCCAATATTCTTTCTTGTATCGGAGGAGCTTGAGGATATGTTCCTTCAAGATTTTCCTGAAATTGTATTCCTGAATGTAGAGGGGTCTTTGTTCCTCTAGGGCATCAAGTACTTCTAGAACAGAGTTGCAATTTTTTATTAAGATATTCAGATTTGATAGGCTTTTGCTCCACTTTTTTAGTGTTGCTCTTAGGCGCTTGAACTTGGCAGTGATTCTTGATGCACTATTGCTGGCTCTGACATTTGTGTTCCAAACTGACTGAACTAGATGAAAGAAACTAGGGTGTTCCACCAAGAAATTTTCAAACCTAAAGATTTGAGCCTTTGGGATTGAGGTGCCAATCTGAATTTTGCATAAGATGTGGTCAGAGGTTGGCCTGGCCAATGGAAGAAGAAGAGTGTTTGGGAAATCACATGTCCAGTTGGTCGTTGTGAAGACCCAATCAATTTGCTCAAGGAGTGGATCAATCTGCATATTACTCCAAGTAAAGTTTCTCCCTTTTAGAGGGATTTCAAGAAGCCCAAGATTACTGATTATCTCATTGAAAAGTATGATATCATTCATATTTCCCCCATCTCTATTTCTATCAGAGACCGATCTATAAAAGTTGAAATCACCTGCTAGCATCCAGTTATCCTCAGCATCTAGATGGAGATTATTGTGCCACTGGACAAAATTGTCTCTGTCAGCACCTTGACACGGTCCATAGATGGAAATGAGATTCCAAACTTGTCCATTATACATAGAGGTGAACTTGACTATGACTGCAAATTTGTTTATTTGGATCACTTCACCAGAAAAGATTGAACTATTCCATCCCATAAGAATACCACCAGAAGTACCTTTGGAGGGAGAAAAGGCAAACTTATTGAATTGTTTAGGAGCTAATTTTTTATGAAGGAGTGGTCAAAGTGATCGCGTTTGGTTTCCTGAATGAAAAATAGCACATGCACTTTCCTCTATTTTTTCTCTGATAGCATTGCACTTGTCGTCCGAGTTCAAACCTCTAATGTTCTAGTTTAAAACATTCCAACTTCTAGTGTTGTTGTTGTTCCTATTGTTGCTGTCTTGCATTGATTACTAGTTGAAGATCACTGGTGCTGCTCCCATTGGAGTTTGCTTCAACTGGCCTTGAAGCAAGAAGCAGCTCTACCGTCACCTCCGAGGGAGCGATGCAGCATTTCTCTGTTGCCAACTTCTGGCTTTCAAGGACAGGAATTTCAGGAAATGCACTACCAAAATCCTTGCAGTTGGAAATATCATAAAGCCCAGGAAATTCAATAGATTGACATTGAGAGGGCAGAAGAATGTTCTCCAGCAAATTAGGTTGTGGAACAACCTTCCTGCTTTTAACTTTGTTTTTGTTGGCATGCCTTTGCACAGGTGTAACAACTTTGGGTATATGGCCATCAAGCTTAACCTTGAGTCTTGAGCTTCTATGGAGTGCTTTGGTAGATACCGGAGTGTTGTATTTCCTCATTTTTGTAGCATTCTTGCTGCATTCTGCTCCATTTGCAGGACATGTAGGAACACCAGGGACAAAATCTTCTAATTTGTTGCCAAAAACACTATCTTCATGCATTGGTTGCTGTTGTAGCACTCTGATCTTGTCCTTATACCTCTTTTTGTAGTACACTCTGATGGTAGGAGCCGGGCTAATGAGAGGAACTACTGGTTGGGTTCCCATGCTTGTATCATGCTGGCAGTCTTCATAATTCTGAGTGGTTTGCAGATGGTCTGAAGCTACAGCGGGGATGAAATCAGTGTTCTTCTTAGGAATGTTGATAGCTATGTTGAGGGAACAGAGACCCAACGCAGATAGATCTATTTGTATTAAGGAGCTTGGTATTGCACTGCTTCCAACAAGTCTGGGTGCACTAGTAGGGCGGTTGTTGATAAGTTGCTTTATTCCTTCAGCGAGAAAGTTGACTATTGCTGTTTTTTATCCCTGTCCCTCTGAGGTTGATTGCTGTAGACAGCAAGAGAAGGTGGGTTGGGGAGAGCAGGTAGGGCAATAACATCTTGGTTCTGATCATTCCCACTGCTGGAGACGCAAGGCTGCAAAGGTTCAATGTCAACTTCAGTGTCAGCATCACTTCCTGCTTGAACAATCAATTAGGCCATTGGGGAAGAGTCATTTTGAGATACTCCAGAATCTTGATCATGCACCCTCCAGTCTTCATTTGTAGTCACTTTGGCTTCTAAGGGAATAGGGTGAAGTGAGGGTAGTGAGTCTGTAGGGGGAGGAGAGGGATGCAAAGAGTTGCTCGGGCATTAGGGCCAAAGGACCACTGAATATGATTAGTTGCTGCCTTTTCTTGGGAGGAGGGTTTATTAGGCTTCAGAATCCATTTGTAATTAAGACTCTCTCCTGTTAGCACAAAATCGAGCCTTATGTCCATAATTAAAGCAAAATAAGCATCGAAGTTGCCCACAACAGCCTCTGACAAGGTGGCTAGGACTTAGGCATTTGAAACAACAACAAGAGAGGGAAGGCACATGGAAACTAGTTAGCTGCTAATTTACTAAGATGTCAATTTTGTACACAATGAGAACATGTTTCTTGTCAAATGCATGGAAATTCACATAAAAATGGCTTATGAGAACATGTTTCTTGTCAAATGCATGGGAATACAGTATATCTCTCCAAGTTTAACTAAAATGAATGCCCCATTACATGCATTTTTACAGGTCCAAAAAAGGCTCAAATCAACCTGAACCATCTACGGAGCACACAAGTGGTGCAGCACCAACATCTAAAACTATGAAGGCCAAGGCTAAGACAAAGACAAAGCGGAAAAATATAGCTAAAGACATTGCCATAAAGCCACTGATACTTGATAGCTCTGCGATGGGCACAAGAAGCAAAAGATGTAATCCTGGTAGCCCTGCAATGAGCACAAGAAGTAAAAGGAGGCTCAGTTTGTAACTTTCATGTGCCTACAATGTCACTTTTTATATGAACTTGATGTATGTGTCAAACGATATGTCGAACTAGTGCACTGTGAAACTAATGTGTGAAAATTATGTATGCATCGAACACTATGTTGAACTATGTGCTCTGTGCCCCTTTTGAATTTTTAGGATGATTAACTTGTTTAAATTGTGTGCTATGATCAAGTTGACATCATTTTTTACTATAATGTTGGAGGTCTAGATGTTGCATTCCTATAAAAAATTGCTTAAAAATTTGTGTTAAGAAAATTGGATTCAAAGTGCTCAAAATTATGTTGTTATGCTGCCTAGGTGGCCTTTTGTTTCTCACAATGTCTCAGGGGCAATTTGGTCATTTCATGTGCCACTTAACAGTGTTAGAGGCAGGAGATGACAGTAAGGTCAGATTAGAAAATGAAACTTCAAGTGAGGCCAAATGGGTAAGAAATTTTGTATCAGGGCCAACAAAGAAAGGCAACTTTAAATCAGGGCCAAATAAGAAATTTTTCTTTCAGTGTTCTTGAGCAGGATGCTGAAGCAATAGAGGCTTCATAATGCTACAGTTTTCTTGTATCCAGTAAGTAATCAGCTATATCCAGTTTTTGTAGCATAGCTGGACATCAAAGTTGTTCTTGGAATCATCAATTTTTGATATTTTCTAAATGTGTGGTTGCACATTGGATTTTATTTTCTTCTTTCAGAGGTGAATTTGACTTAAAGTGAGTAGTAGGTTCCTAGGTGTGTAAATGTGTTAAGATTTGTTATAATGTAATACCTATTCTTTTTTTAATAGTATGATGCAACTACTTGTACATGGAGCATGTTTTCATTTCTACTTGACTGATAATAAGGTATGTCTTTCTTCATATTGGTCTATATTTTTTTGATTATTTTATATTGGTCTACATTTTTAGATTACTCAGTTTTTCAAGGAAGACTACGTTAGAGAAGGTCTACAATGGCTCTACATGACTGTTCTGTACAGGTAGCCAGTAGCAAGCAAGGGTTATTAAGATTTCCATCACATTTCAAGCAAGAAGGTAACAGCAAACACATGATGTGCTTATATTTTTCTAGATAATATCATCAGTAGTTAAAGCAAGGTATTATTCTAGATTTTTGCATGCTCGGATCCATGTATTTGTCGCTGTCAGTTAAAAAAAATATCAGGCGAAATCAATAGACAAATAAATTTTAACTCAAGCTTAACAACATACTAATGTTGCCAATCTTGATCTACCTTTTACTTCTAAGCAGGTTGAATACTCTGCTATCATTTTGTTTGTTTGTTCATATCTGAGCATAGGTTGCGTGATAGTTCTCTATTACTCTGTTACGTAGGTTTCTCTTCAACTGGAACAATTGTCCCAAGGAGCCAAGATGCTGGCCTAGTGCTGACCTCCCAGCAACTGTGACTGCTGTGAAGAATCCTAACCCTATGGTAGTTTATGATGATACAACAATGAAAGATATTCTCCTGGAGATCCCAGTAAGCGTGGCTTTGCTTACTTTGTCCTGAATGGTGGGAGGTTCATATATGCATCACTACTGTGTCTCCTCGTATTGAAGTTTTTCCCTCAGCAAGTAAGGACATGCTGGCCACTGCTTCACTTGAGGTGGACCTCTCCAGCATCGAGTCAGGGACCACAGTAATAAATGTGAAGTGGTGTGGCGTTTATAAAATAGTTGACCATGCTATAGGAATTTTATCTGCCTTCATCGTTCTGCAATTCATGTCCATGTAAAACAATAGACAACTCATGTCAATCTGTACGGTGAGCACAATACTTTATGTTAGTGGTTATATGTAATTCCAAATTATTACTTGTGGTTGTCTTTTGCATAGGATGGCAAACAGTACGGGAACATTTTGTGATCAACTTATTGGTGTATGATGGGAATTCATAGTGGTATATGATTCATGCATCCATGCCAACATATTTTAGCTGCATCACAGGCAAAAAATTACGAAAGAGAGTTGTTGAGAACTCGTCTTTCATGCACTTGTTTTCACATTGTTACTAATATAAAATTGATACTCATTGATTTGATTGTGGCTCAATGAGTATGTCGTAAAATTTATTTGTCTATTGGTTTTGACATACTATTTTCCCATACTCTTATTACTTTGAAACTTTTGAGCCTTATGTAGCAATGCACGGGCATCTGCTATTCATCAACAAACATAAAACAATTACGGGATCAACGTAAGCGTGAAACTAGAGATTCCCCATGTAAAGATTTAAGTGGTGTATAAATGGGTGCTATAAGTATAACTGCACCTATGACAGCGGTTTTCTTTATTGGACTACTAGCTCTATGGCACTATGAATATAACTGCATCTATGGCACACTTGGTCTTCTTTTAATATATAAGTCATCAACAAACATCAAACAATGACTAGATCAACATAATGTCTTATTGGCAAAAATTCCAAATATAAATTCATCATAGTAAAGCCGGAACTGCAAATAAGATAGTTTGGGAGATATGATCATTAAATGTAATTGATCCTCTCAGGGATGATCATAATTATTATTGATTTGATTTGCACCATTATTTGGAGAGCAGAAACTCCATTTCCAAATGCGCCAACTCCGTTGGCATCACCCTAGGAGCACGGTTGGCTCAGTCTCTAAGCAAAACATTTAGTTGAGTTGGTCATCAATCATTGACTTGATTTCAACTAACATGTCATGGTATTTTTTCAACTCCTCCAATCCTATTCCCTCAAAGTCGCCATTCATCACGCGGACCAGTTTTGGATCAATATTCTTCTCTTGGGCCTTCAGCTCCTCACCTCAGAGTTTTGTTGCCTCTATCTATTTCTTCAGCTCTGCTTCCTCTTCCATGAAATGTTGCAGTACAGTCATCGTAACAGTGCCTTTGCTATTTCTAGCATCACCTGCAAAGAAACATTCATGATCAGAGTTGATAGAAATAGAATAGTGGTTAAAGTAGTAATGCTTACTGGTCGATGAGACGATGATAAGATCATTACCAGTGTTCTGTTTATCCATTCTCGATGAACCCTTTGAAACGTCCTTGATTTCCACGAAGGGAAATCCACATAAATAAAAGTGTAAAATGATGAAACAATCCATCAATTTACCCAAATCTCAGTGATACACAAAGTCATACACGAATATCAGAGTACAATAGAGAGTTTTACATAAATTATTCTCTTCGCCATGCAGGGCGGAACACACACACACATAGCATCCAGAACAGCATCTGACGAAGATAGCAGCGGAAAACGATCTCCTGAAACTAGCTCGAGCGTAGAACAGACCCTCTAGTCCTCCTAATCATCGCCCTCGTAGTCATACTCGGGCTCAGAACCTGTCAAAAATCTATCAGTACACCTGGTACTGGCCACGCATCGCCCACCCTATGCTTGCATTACTTTGTGGAAAGTGGAATGCATCGAGGGAAGTAGAAAGAGACCTATTTAGGCTGTGGGTTTCCTATGCACGTAGTTAATATTTTAATAATAAGATATTCATCAGATTTTAACCCAGCTTATCCACACGTTTTTTCCCCAAACCCATCACACACATCACATCTCATCTCACTCTCTAGTTGACGAGATCGACTCTCGCTCAGATCTCGCCTCAACGGCCAAAGCCGAAAACCAACACGAAACCCAGGGGAAAGGTAGAAAGGACTCCTCTCTCTAATCAAGTGAAGTGTAGGTCATGGGAATGTCCATATCCGCGGACGCGGCTATACGTATAGATCGATCAACTCTGCAGAGCGTGTACACATGGTAATCCACAAGATCGCCATCCTCGATGATCCGGCTCATCTAGGCTGATTTCGACTGCCTCCCAACCGGTACAGTACCACCCTACCACTCAGCCCTGGGCCACCCCGGAGTCCACCGAAACACTGAGACTGTGATACGTAGTACCGGGCTCCCAAGGTCTCTACGCTGTCTTAGGAGGGTGTAGGTCCCCATGCCCGTACCTCCCTACACTATCACCTTCCATCCTAGTAGTAGTGGTACCGCCCTAGTCAGTCGGGTAATCGTCCCCCACCCATCGGGAGCGAGTGGTGTGCACGAAGGTCACATGGTTCTGGATCTCAAGACATACTAGTACTTAGGGGGACCGGACAGGATATCTTCCCAAAAGGGGATCACCAACTCCCCCGTGCCACGACAGCACCTCCACCAGGGATAACCAACACCCCAGTTCACCTCACAACATACCCGCCATAGGTAACTCTCGTAAGGGATGCCCAGGTCACACCCCTCCAGCAAGACTTGCCCCAAAGACTCGTCGTAGGATCCTATCCGATCGACTCAACCCTCACCACTCACCCAAGATGCATGCTAAGATCTCCCCAGTTCTTTTATCAGGTTTACCAAGTTCACGACACTACGTGCCTTATACATATATGCCTCTCACTCACCGGCATCACATCACAGATATAATGCGAGTAAGAGTAAAAGCAATAATATGTAACATGCGAGCATCTAGCCTAATAGCAGGGTGAGCAGGAGTAAGGTTGCAACAGGGAAAAGGGGCTCAAAGTAAAGCATCTACCATGCAACCTATCATCATATTATTGCATAAAAAGTAAAGCACTAGCAATTCTATATTTGCATGCGTAATAGGTTCTACGGAAGTGGGTGGGGCGTGGCACCTGGCAGGTCGTCACCCAAGTCCTCGCTGTAGTCAGGGTCGTACTCCTCAGTCGGTAGGTCCTCCAGCTCTGTTAAACGTGATGTAGAGTCGCGTTAACGACTCCTATAGAGGTGCACAAAGAAGCAACAAAAATTCAAACGATCCAAATGCACTCAAACACAAGCCTAAGACGTAGAGCTCATTTTTAGAAAAATTTAGAAACTGGTTTGATATTTTTCTGAGTTAAAATGAATTAGTTATGAATTTCTAAAGATTAAATGATTTTTTGGAAAAGAAAAAAGAAAGGAAAATCCAGACAGTGACACGTGTCAAGCTCTGATTGGCTAAAAGGGTGCGAGTCACTGACAAGTGGGTCTAGGTCAACAGTCAGCGTTGACCAGGACTCGACCGGGCTCGGTTGGGCCTGGGTTGGGCTGGATTACGGGCCGGGTTGGGGCGGGCCGGGCCTACCACGTGGCGAGGTCAAGCGTTGCCACGTCACGCAGATGGATTCAAATGGGCTTGGGTTTCGATCAGTGGCGAAGCCAGAAACTATGGATAGGGGGGCC
Organism: Saccharum hybrid cultivar R570; assembly: GCA_038087645.1. Lineage (NCBI taxonomy): Eukaryota > Viridiplantae > Streptophyta > Magnoliopsida > Poales > Poaceae > Saccharum > Saccharum hybrid cultivar. The sequence goes on from JAQSUU010000240.1 coordinate 801,995, forward strand.
GATCGAAGAGTTTCAACCATAAAATAACTGAGTGTAGCTTATTTGTTTGGATTTTTGCTCTATGGATGGGCTCATCCAAAGATAAAATACAAATTTATGTGATTTTATTTTCCAAAAGTCATCAAAAAATATATGACAAAGCTTTTATTATATCTTTCTAATATGGATTATTGAATTATATACTACCTATTTTTTTGCTATGATGTTGGGGGGCCATGGCCCCTGCCTGCCCCTGGCTCCGCTAGTGGTTCCGGTGGCATGGCTCACGGTGGGCATGACCGAGCGGTCCACGGATCGCGGGTGTGGTTCATGATGGACTCGATCCATCCTCTCCCTTCTCCTCACGGTGCACGGTGCACTGAGTGCACCCAGCAACCCCTGGCTCATGTCCCCTCTCTCTGGCCTCACGGCCGCGCTCCCGTGCACGCCATCGTCGGCATGGCGGTCGTGACCTGGTGATTCGGGGCACTCCTCTCTCCTTCTTCTCGAGCGCCGAGCTCCTTTCACCACGATGAACAGCTAGGACCTCTCTTCCTCATTCCTACCAACCTGAGTCAAGAGGAACGGCCTCGCCATGGCCGTGCTCTAGCCATGGCGGGCACGCTCTGAGCATCTACAAGAAGGCAGCGTTCCCGAGCTGGTGTAGTTCCGTAACGCTATAGCATTCATTGCGTGCGTGCATGCACGTGCGTGCATGTAGTCGTGGACGATGTTTGGGCTTCAGCCTTGATCCTCCCCGGTGCAGGAACGGTCACGGTGGAGCCCTTGGTTCATGGTGACGGCGAGCATGGTGACTACATACGGCAGCAAGGGGTGTCTCGTGCTTACCGGTGGGTGCGGTGGCGAGAGGGTAGTGGTGCAGGGTGAGTTGTTGCAGCGAGGAGTTGTTGCGGTGCCGTGCCGAGCCGCTACATCATCGTAGCCGATCGGGGCGGCGCTCTGGGCTCTGGTGGTGATGACGCGACCGGCTCCCCCTTATTCCTCCTCCCTTCCTTCCCTTCCTTCCTCTTCTCTTCTCCCCTCTCTCTTGCGGTGTGGGCGACGATAGTGCCACTAGGGTGGCGGCGGAATGGATGGAGGCGGCTAAAGCTGTGGCTCGGGGTTCTTATAGCCGAGCATGGCCATGGTTGGGCGGTGAATGGTGGGGAGGTGAGGAGGAGTACGTGGAGGGCAGTGATGTGCCCTGCGCTGGGGTTAGGGCATAGCGGTGCAGCTGGCGATCGAATTGGTGAAGGCAATTTCGCATTCCATGCGGTTGGAGAGGGTACGATGGTGGCAGGTGGTGGTTACTGGTGCGGCCAAGGGAATGGCGTCAGGGTGCGTGCGAGGCTCTAGCTGGGTGATGGCGAGCACGGGAAGACGACGTGGCGCGCTCACGGGGCTAGGCGCAGCGGCTTGGAGCGCAAGGTTGGGGTTTGGGGATAGGGAGAATCTCTTCCTTGCCGTTTTCGTGACCTTGTCTCCCCCCCTTCTCACAACGGTCGGAACAGAGGACTGGGGAAGCGGAAGGAAGACGATGGCATCGCAGGACCCGTTCATCAGGGAGCGAGAAGTGAAGGGCACGATGCTCTCTAACGCCTAGCGAAGGGCGACGTGGGCCGAGGCGTTCGCAGCCTAGCTGGGCCGGCCCATCGCATGGCTGAGCGTGTGGTGTGGGTGTGGCTTCGGACTGGGCCAAGCTGGCTGAATGGTTAGGCCAAAAAGGATATTTCCTTTTCCTTTTTTGCTAAAGAGCTTTCCTATTTATATTTTCCTTGTTCAAAAAAATATGTCAAGGCATTTATAGATAATAAAATAAATTGATATATGTATTTCCATCACTTATATAACATAATGGGGCCTACTACATATATTTTTGGTTTCTAACTATTCGATAAGACTATATTTCTACATTTATTTAATTAAGCAATTAATTCAAGAAATGTTGTTGCTTTTAATTCAATTCAAATAACATAAAATCCAACTCAAGCATGTCTGGTTAAATGCAAGAATGTAAACTACTTAGATTGGTTCTTACTTGTGCAACTAGGGTAGGTTTCCCTATATGACACCTCACCAAACATAGGTTATTTTTAGAAAAAAAATTTTGTAGTTGTGATTTTTGTTTTCTAGAAATATCTGGGTTGTTACAGTCCTTCCCCCTCACAGAAATCTTGTCTCAAGATTTAAGGTGTGACATACCTTTTGAAGAGGTAGGGGTAAAGCATTTAGAGTTCAGACTCCTTCTCCCATGTAGCTTCCCGTTCAGTGTGGTTGCTCCACTGAACCTTGCACATGGGTATCACAGTGCTTCTAGTCTCCTTCTCAGCTCTGTCTAGTATCTGGATTGGGTGTTCCTTGTACTCTAAGGTGTCCTGGATATCTAGTGCATCTGTGTGTACCTCTTGCTCTGGCAACTGCAAGCACTTGCGTAGCTGGGACACGTGAAACACTAGGTGTACTCCTATCAACTCCTTGGGCAACTCTACCTTGTATGCCAACTTGCTGATCCTTTGACAAATCCTGTAAGGTCCCACGTATCTAGCGGCCAACTTCCCCTTCACATGAAATCTGGTGGTGCCTCAGAGTGGGGAGACTTTGAGATAGACATAGTCCCCAACTTGAAACTCGAGGTCTCTCCAACGGTTATCTACGTAACTCTTCTGTCGACTTTGGGCGATCCTTAGGTTTTCTCGCACTTGGGCAACTCCTTCTTCGGCATCTTTGATCTTTGCAGGGCCAAAGAATGATCTCTCTCCTAGCTTTGACCACATCAGAGGGGGTTCTACACTTTTTGCCAAACAAAGCCTCGAACGGTGACATCTTGAGACTAGCCTGGTAGCTGTTGTTGTATGAGAACTCTGCGTGGGACAAACTTTTCTCCCAATCGGTCCCATACTAAAAGACACAAGCTCAGAGCATGCCCTCCAAAATTTGATTAAACCTCTCTATCTGACCATCTGTCTGTGGATGGTATGCGGTGCTATAATCCAATCGAGTCCCTATGGCCTTGTGGAGACTCTTCTAGAACTTGGACATGTATTGCGTGCCACGATCTGACACTATTCTAGTGGGGGCTCCATGGAGTCTAAGAATGTGCTCGATGTATAGATCTGCTAACTTCTCAACTCTATAGTCATTCCTCACAGCTATGAAGTGTGCTACTTTGGTCAGTCGGTCAACAATCACCCAAATCGAGTCATGGCCTTTAGGGGTTCGAGGTAAACCCACTATAAAGTCCATAGATATGCTTTCCCATTTCCACACCGGAACGTCCAAGGGGTTAAGCAACCCAGCCGGTCTTTGATGTTCGACCTTGATCCTATTACAAATATCGCATCGCGCGACATGTCTGGCAATATCTGCCTTCATGTTCTTCCACCGGAATTGTTTCTTTAGATCAGCATACATTTTGGTTCTTCTTGGGTGGATACAATACTTGGAGTCATGACCCTCTTCCAAGATTTCTCGCCACAAGGCGGAATCAGATGGTACACAGATTCTATCCTTGTACCAATACACTCCTTCATGAGTTCTCGGATCTTCCAGATTTCTGGACACTCCAGTTGAGCATTGCGGATCCGATCCTTGAGGTTGTATTGCACTCGAAGCTCATTCAACTTACCCTTTGGTAGGATTTCGAGACGAAGTTCACCCATTTCTTGACACAACTCAAGTGGTACAGCTTCCATAGACAGATTGTGGCCATAGCTCTTTTGGCTCAAAGCATTAGCGACTACATTAGCCTTTCCCGGATGATAGTGAATCTCCAGGTCAAAGTCCTTAATAAGCTCTAGCCATCTGTGTTGTCTCATGTTCAGATCCTATTGAGTAAAGAAGTACTTCAGGCTCTTGTGATTGATGTAGATATCACACTTATTTCCGATCAAGTAGTGCCTCCAGATCTTTAGGGCATGCACAACAACGGCAAGCTCAAGATCATGGGTCAGGTAGCATTGCTCATGGTCCTTCAACTGTCAGGAAGCATAGGCAATGACTCTTCCACTTTGCATCAGAACATAGCCGAGTCCCTATCTGGATGCATCACAATAGACCACGAAGTCTTTCTGGATATCGGGCAAGGCAAGAACAGGAGTGGTGGTAAGCTTCTGTTTTAGAGTCTAGAAACTGTGCTCGCACTCAGGCGTACATTCAAACTCATTAGTCTTCTTCAGTAGGTTGGTCATGGGCTTGGCTATCTTTGAGAAGTTCTCAATGAATCTGCGATAGTACCCAGCTAATCCGAGAAAACTGGGGATATCTGTCACATTGCGGGGTTGTTCCCACTCCTTCACATCTTCAATCTTTGTGGGATCTACAGCGACTCCCTCAGCAGTGAGAACATGACCAAGGAAGGCAACTTCCTTGAGCCAAAAGTCACATTTGCTAAACTTGGCATACAGCTGATTCTGCCTCAACTTCTCTAGAACCACTCTCAAGTGTTGCTCATGTTCTTCGGTGGTGGAGGAATAGATAAGGATGTCATCAATGAACACTACTATGAACTTGTCTAGCTCATCCATGAATACCTTATTCATTATGTTCATGAAATAAGCCGGAGCATTAGCGAGTCCGAAGGACACCACTGTGAACTCATATTGCCCGTATCTAGTGACGAAGGCTGTCTTGGGAATGTCCTCGGGCCTGATTTTCATCTGATGATATCCGGACCTGAGATCGATCTTGGAAAAGTACTTGGCATCTCTTAGCTAATCTAGGAGGTCATCGATCCTAGGCAAAGAATATTTGTTCTTGACTGTCATGGCATTCAAGTTCTGATAGTCAATGCACATCCTTATGGATCCATCCTTCTTTTTCATGAACAAAATAGGGGAACCCCAGGGTGAAGCACTGGGTCTGATGTACCCCTTGTCTGACAACTCCTTGAGATGCTTCTTTAGCTCTTCTAGCTCACCGACTAACATGCGGTAGGGCCTCTTAGCAATAGGCCCGGTACCAGGCAGAAGGTCAATCACAAACTCTACATCCCAATCAGGTGGCATGCCTGGCAACTCCTTAGGGAACACATCAGGGTACTCATTCACAACGGGTACCTCCTCGACTGTCTTGGCCTCTAAGGCACACAACATGGAGATTGTCTTTCCCTGATTTGGCTTACAGCGGATTACGTGACCACTCGGGTGTGTGATCTCTACATACCTTGGTGAACAAGATATCACTCCTCTATGCTGTGTCAACCAATCCATTTGTAGTATGACATCTAGTCCCTCAGATGAGAGTAAGGTGAGATCAGCTAGAAAAGGGTAGCCCTCAATGGTGATACTCACTCTCTGACATCTCTTGGTGCATATAATGCGACCTAAAGGTGAGCTAGTGTCAATGGGCTCCTTACGGGGAGTCATAGGTATGCTATGCTCTCGTGCAAACTTGGTGGAAATGTAAGAACAAGTAGCTCTAGAATCAAACAAGACTAAAGCTATAACTCCCTATACCAAAAACATATCGTACACCATGTCGGGAGCGTCCTGGGCGTCCCCCGCGGTCATGTGGTTGAGACGACTACGGACGGCCCCAGCAACGTTCTTGTGCAAAGCAGCAGGCATAGCAGCCTGTCTCGCCTGGGTCGAAGCAGGTGGTGTGCTGTTCTTGATGGGGCACTCAGCGATCATGTGACCGGGCTGGCCACAACCGAAGCAGGTGAAGGGCGCGCTACCTATGGAGGTAGGCGTAGCGGTCATCCACGTGCTAGCTCCCTGAGTAGGGCGACTCGGAGTGGGATGGCTCTAAGCGGGGCAGTGGTAGTTGGCGGTGTAGGTACCACCTCAATGGCTCGGAGCGGTCACAACTCCCTGTGTGTAGCGAGAGCAGGGCTAAGGAAGCACGTGAGCACGTGGCCTCTGCGGGGACGAGCCACGAGAGGAACTCTCGAACCGGCGCTTCTTCTCCTTGTGGAGGGCATCTGCCTCTAGATGATCTCTCTCTATCTCCAGCACCTTGTTGACCATCTCACGAAGGGTGCGGCAAGCATGACCCAATAGGGCCACCTTGAGACGAGAGTTTAGCCCCTTCTTGAAATAGTACATCTTCTTCTTCTCGGTATCGGTCTCACCTAGAGCATACCTCATCATGCAAGTGAAACGAGTAGTGTACTCCAGAACCTTCTCAGAGCCCTAGGAGATGTTGCGAAACTCCTCCACCTTGGCATCCATGACGCCTTCAGGCACGTGTTGCTCACGGAAGGCCTCGGCGAACTCCTCCCAAGAGATACTCCCCAGGTCCTCGTGGGCATCGCAGTAGCTGTCCGACCATGCACGTGCAGCGCCAGTGAGCTGGTGGGCGGCTACCCCCATGCACTCCTCGTCAATGCAGGTGGTAAGGTCCAGCTTCTTTTCCATCTCACAGAGCTAGTCCTCAGCGGCGATGGGGTCATCGTCGGCGGTGTCAAAAGTAGGAGGCCTCCGCTTGAGGAAACCCTCCAACTTTCGCTAGAAGTCATTGGGAGGACCCCCGTGGCGGTGAAGCATCCCCTGAGCTAGTGTCTCCAAGAGGTGGGTTTGGCAGTCCATCACCTCCGCCAACTGTGGTGGCGGCGGCGGTGGTGCTCCTTCTCCAAGCTGCTGGGCGGCATCCGCACCCAGTGTGGGCTCCTTTGGTGCGGGCTCCTCCCTAGCTCCGAAAGGAGCTCCTCTGCCTCCTCCATGGACATGGCCATGACCACGGGCCATAGGCGCGGGGGAAAGCGAGCAGTTGTTCAGACGAGCAGAGCGGCAGCAAGACATCTCACTGCAGGGTTAGGTCATTATTTAACATTCTCGTTAGATGCATTGTTAAGTGGTTTATCAATTTAAAAAGAAATTACTATCCAACACTCATACAAAGATGTAAATAAGAACCATAAGATGCAATAAGATCCAAAACATCCGTTACATTAATTTATTACATAGCGACATCTCCAGTAGCTACACTGACAGATTCGCTGGAATCGTGCTACTTGCAGGCAGCTCCAAAAGTGGGTCATCCTACATTACTCCATAGGTGCGTCATATCTCAGGCCACACAGGGCTCAACATGTCTACTACTACCTTATTACATGATTATGTAAAAAAGGTGACTACTCCTGTCCGGGAGTGATGGGTGGTGCAGAAGGACCAGAAGTGGAAGCCCCGGAAGTGCCCTCCATGGCATGGATCTCATCGTTGGAGCGGTGGATCCTCGCGACGTAGGTGAGAGTGTAGTCTAGCATCTCAGTCCTCGGAACCTCTAAGTAACCCTCAGTCGAGCAAGCCTTGAAGTTGAGCTTGGTGGCCACAACGTGGAAGGGATGTCTGCGTGGTTTCTTGCGCATCCCAGGTAAGAGGACATCCTGGACCTTCCCGATCTCCTGGACGCACTTGCGATCAGCGTCGATCCAAGCCTGGCTGATGCGGTTCACCTTGTCCTGAAGGTACTCGGTGCTCTTGATGTAGTGAACCAGGTGATGCATGTTGTAGGTGGTGGTGACGGCAGCCTCCACAGCTAGCTTCTCCATCGTGTTGCAACGGGCCTCCAGGGCAGGCTTACTGATGCCACAGTGCTTCTCCTTCTCGTGGAACTCCCTCAGGTTATGCCTCTGATGCTCAATCCGATCCTCGCACTCAAGCACCTTGGACTTGAGATAGTCGTGGTGAAGCTCAGCCTCCCCAACCTTGTCCTTGAGATTGGCGATCTCCTTCCAAAGTGACTGCTCACGGGTCTCGTAGAAGGTCTTCATCCTGTCATAACCCATGCGCTCCACCTCGAGCTTGCCAACCATCTCCTCCTCCTTGCGCTCCACCTTGAGGAACTCCTCGTCGCAACGAAACAAGAGGTCTCGGTAGCGGTGGTTCTGCATCTCCACATCCATGATGTAGCGGTCCTAGGCGATGATGTACTGCGCGGAGGCCCTCAGACAGGGGTCGACCTCGTCACGCATAGCACGGTCTGCAGTAGTGATTTGTGGCTCCGAGAACCTATTAAGGTCCAGAGCGGCAGGCAGCAGGCGGTACGGTCCCATCTTGAGGTAGTCGTGTGCGTCACGCATCACACTGTGAAGAGCTATGCGTGAGATGGACTGTACGCATGAAGCAATGGAGTTCTCCACCTCCAGTGTCTCGAAGGCATGCAGCACGGGTACGAACTCGATGGCGGGAACCTTGAGGTGGACCATGATCTGGCCCTTGAACCCGTTGGGTCCAGGCTCACCCCGGCACACGTAATCGATCTTCTCTATGGGGACACCTAGTGAGTCCAGTACATCGTATAGGATCATGGCGAACCCACGGTAGGCCAGTCCGTCCATAGGGAGCTCAACAACAGGAGCCATCTGCAATTTTAACCGTAAGAAAGAGTCAGTACCTTGTTATTTATGAAGTAACCTGAGTAATACAGAGTGAAACTTGGTAAGACATGGTGAAGCAATGTAACTCAGGGTGATACTTGGTGAATCTTGAGTGCAACAGTGTGATTCACGTTGGAACGGAGTCATGTGATAGGTAAGGTAGAACAAAATGTAGGTAAGAGAGTATGAAATTAAGGTAAGCCATGCACGAAAATGCAGCACAGTCGGTAATATAACCGAAAGTGTCAAGATCTTTCCTAATTCTATTGTCCAATCCTACAGATCTGTCCTAGGGTCAAGCATGGCTCTGGTACCAACTGAAACATCCTTGATTTCCATGAAGGAAAATCCACAGAAATGAAGTGTAAAATGATGAAACAATCCGTCAATTTACCCAAATCTCAGTGATACACAAAGTCATACATGAATATTATAGTACAATAGAGAGTTTTACATAAATTATTCTCTTCGCCACGCAGGGTGGAACACACACACACATAGCATCCAGAACAGCATCTGACGAAGATAGCAGTGGAAAACGATCTCCTAGAACCAGCTCAAGCGTAGAACAAACCCTCTAGTCCTCCCAATCATCACCCTCGTAGTCGTACTCGGGCTCAGAACCTATCAAAAATCTATCAGTACACCTAGTACTAGCCACGCATCGCCCACCCTATGCTTACATTGCTTTGTGGAAAGTGGAATACATCGAGGGAAGTAGAAAGAGACCTATTTAGGCTATGGGTTTCCTATGCACGTAGTTAATATTTTAATAATAAGATATTCATCAGATTTTAACCTAGCTTATCCACATGTTTTTCTCCAAACCCATCACACACATCACATCTCATCTCACTCTCTAGGCGACGAGATTGACTCCCGCTCAGATCTCGCCTCAACGGCCAAAGCTAGAAACCAACACGAAACCCAGGGGAAAGGTAGAAAGGACTCCTCTCTCTAATCAAGTGAAGCGTAGGTCATGGGAATGTCCATATCCATGAACGTGGCTATACGTATAGATCAATCAACTCTGCAGAGCGTGTACACATGGTAATCCACAAGATCGCCATCCTCGATGATCCAGCTCGTCTAGGCTGATTCCGACTGCCTCCCAACCGGTATAGTACCACCCTACCATTCAACCCTGGGCCACCCCGAAGTCCACCGAAATGCTGAGACTGTGAGACATAGTACCAGGCCCTAAGGTCTCTACGCTGTCTTAGGAGGGTGTGGGTCCCCATGCCCGTACCTCCCTACACTATCACCTTCCATCCTAGTAGTAGTGGTACCTCCCTAGCCAGTCGGGTAATTGTCCCCCACCCATCGGGAGCGAGTGGTGTGCACGAAGGTCACATGGTTCCGGTTCTCAAGACATACCAGTCCTTAGGGGGACCGGACTGGATATCTTCCCAAAAGGGGATCACCAACTTCCCCGTGCCATGATAGCACCTCCACCAGGGAAAACCAACACCCCAGTTCACCTCACAACATACCCGCCATAGGTAACTCTCGTGAGGGATGCCCAGGTCGCACCCCTCCAGCAAGACTTCCCCAAAGACTTGTCGTAGGATCTTGTCCGATCGACTCAACCCTCACCACTCACCCAAGACGCACGCTAAGATCTCCCTAGTTCTTTTATCATGTTTACCAAGTTCACAGCACTACGTGCCTTATACATATACACCTCTCACTCACCGGCATCACATCATAGATATAATGCGAGTAAGAGTAAAAGCAGTAATATGTAACATGCGAGCATCTAGCCTAATAGCAGGGTGAGCAGGAGTAAGGTTGCAACAGGGAAAAGGGGCTCAAAGTAAAGCATCTACCATGCAACCTATCATCATATTATTGCATAAAAAGTAAAGCACTAGCAATTCTATATTTGCATGCGTAATAGGTTCTACGGAAGTGGGTGGGGCGTAGCGCCTGGCAGGTCGTCACCCAAGTCCTCGCTGTAGTCAGGGTCGTACTCCACAGTCGGTAGGTCCTCTAGCTCTGTTAAACGTGATGTAGAGTCGCGTTAACGACTCCTATAGAGGTGCACAAAGAAGCAACAAAAATTCAAACGATCCAAATACACTCAAACACAAGCCTAAGACGTAGAGCTCATTTTTTGAAAAATTTAGAAACTGGTTTGATATTTTTCTGAGTTAAAATGAATTAGTTATGAATTTCGAAAGATTAAATGATTTTCTGGAAAAGAAAAAAGAAAGGAAAATCCAGATAGTGACACGTGTCAAGCTCTGATTGGCTGAAAGGGTGTGAGTCACTGACAAGTGGGTCTAGGTCAACAGTCAGCGTTGACCGGTCAACGGTCAACATTGACCGGGCCACGACCGGGATCGGTTGGGCTGGATTACGGGACGGGCCTGCCACGTGGCGAGGTTAGGCGCTGCCACATCATGCAGATGGATTCAAACGGGCTTGGGTTCCAGTGGACATGGCTCACGGTGGGCATGACCGAGCGGTCCACGGATTGCGGGCGTGGTTCACGATGGACTCGGTCCATCCTCTCTGAAAGTCCTATGTTTGGTGTTGGTAATTAGTTACAATACCTAAGTACTAATCCTATGCCTAAGTTGTATGTAGCATATGAGGATTAGTACATTCCAAGGTTGGTGACAAGATGGACATGGTGATCATAATGGCCACACTTGGATTTGGACGCAACCCTACGTAATCAAGGCAAAGATATATGCTTAAGGGTTGTGTTTTAGTAACCAAGACACCTAGTGGGTGTGGTTACATTATAGGTTAGATAGCCATACTATAAAGAGGGGAATGACGTGGCTATTGAACTCCTAAGTGCCTCTAGGTGTGCATTTCATAATCATATGCATTTAGATAGAACTAATATCGCCTCGAAAAATGATTGTGAAAATGCTAACACACTCACACATGATGAGATCACCTGGTGGTGTTGGCACATTTGCAAAGGTGGTGGAGTTTGAGCGGTAGAGAGGGTTTGGGTCCCTCTCTCCCTCTCGCCAAGCTTGCGAGGTGGGATTCAGGCGTTTTCAAGGAGTTGAAACGACTATTTTCCACTACACCGGAAGTCGGAAAAAAAACAGAGGCGAACGGAGGTCATAGAAGTGACCGGACGCTAGACCGGACGCGATCTCTGTTTGACCGGACGCGTCCAGTCAGTGTTCAGCGTCTGTGCGTGTCTCAGCTTTTTGATCGAACGTGGTGGCGCGTCCGGTCACTGTCGACCGGACGCGTCCGGTCGTTCAGGGAGCTTACTGGACTCCAACCGGACGCTGGCACTGTGGCATCCGGTCAGTTCTACAGTGCGTTTGGTCGCTGTTTCGTTGTGCACTGCTCAGGCTTGACCAGCGCGTCCGGTCCGTTATGGGACCAGCGCGTCCGGTCGAGCTTTGTGCGTTCGGTCGTTGCATGGAGCACGTCCGGTCGGTGGTTCGCGGCATAGCCGTTGTGCGATCGGCGCGTCCGGTCAGTTTGACCAACGCGTCCGGTCAGCGCGACTTCGGCTGTTTCAAGTTTCTAACGGCTATATTCGAAGGGGTACGTCTATAAATACTCGTTGGCTGGCTCAAAGCTCTTTCTCTTGGACATTTGACATACTTGTGAGCACTTTGAGCTAAGCAACTCCCCTCCCACTCATCTCTCTTTCTTCTTTGCATATTCGAAGTGAGATTGAGTGATCCAAGTGCATTTGCATTGTGAGATTGCATCTAGTTGGCACTTGGTGGTTGATTTGCTACGGGATTCTTGTTTCTCTTGGTGGTTGCCATCACCTAGATGGCTTGGAGTAGCTTGGAGGCATTGGCAAGAGTTGGTGATTGTTTTTGGCCACCTCTGGTGATTGTGAGGGGTTTGTGCCTACCTCGGCGAAACGCCAAAGGCAACGTTAGTAAATTGCTCGTGTCATTGCAACCTTTTGCCATTTGGTAGATTCTTGTGGCGCCTTTTGAGAGGCTCGATGTGAGACCGATTAGCCATCGAACCACGTGGTGAAGAGGGACACAACGGGGACTCGCGTGCCGGCAAGCACGTGAACGTCAGGATAAATCTTCGTGTTATCACTTTCATATTGTGATTGATTGATCCTGGTGTTCGGTTGTCTTAGTATTCATTGTTGATCATATTGGTTAGCTCATTACTTCGCCCCTCGGTGAAACTCTCCCAACTCAACTCTGCATTACTTTCTTAGTTATCTTTGCTAACTAGTTAGCTTTGCTATAGTAGCTCCTTTGTGTAGCTTGCTAGTTGTAGTTATAGTTACCTTCTTGGTTTGACTTGTGTGGTTGAGTGCAAATACTAGAATTGTGAATTGATTAGGTGGCTTGCAAACACCCTGTAGGCTAAGCAAAACTCGCATCTCGCTATTTGTTATATTGATAAACTTGTTTAACTTGTCTTTGTAGAAAATTTTAAAAGGCTATTCACCCTCCCTCTAGCCATCAAGACCTTTCACTCTCCCTTCTCCTCACGGTGCACGGTGCACCGAGTGCACCTAGCAACCCCTGGCTCACCTCCCCTCTCTCTTGCCTCATGGTCGCGCTCCCATGCACGCCATCGTCGGCATGGCGGTTGTGACCCGGCGCTCCGGGGCGCTCCTCTCTCCTTCTTGAGCGTCGAGCTCCTTTCACCGTGATGAACAGCTAGGACCTCTCTTCCTCGTTCCTACCGACCCGAGTCAAGAGGAACGGCCTCGCCATGGCCATGTGTAAGGTCCTAGATGGCTAGAGGGGGGGGTGAATAGCCTATAAAAATTCTACAAGCACCACTAAGCAAACTTGTTAGAATAACAAACGGCGTAAAGCGAGTTTTGCTTAGCCAAAGGTTGTGATGCAAGCCTCCTATCCACAAGTCTAGTAGATTATGATCTCTAGTTCACACAAGAGCTATGTCACTAATTTTACACTAGAGAACAAGCTAACAACACTACTAGCCAAGCTACTACTAGAGCAACACAAGATAATCTAGTAAAGATAAGCACAAGAGATAGGATTGTGAATCTTATACCGACGGTGGAGTGAAGATGTTGCCAATCACCAAGATGATATATAATCAATTAATATTGACAACAACACAATATGTAGACCAATCACCGGGAGACAAGAGACACAATATTTTTGTTCACCCGGTGTTCACTTGTGCACCGACAAGCTACGTCATCGGTTGTGTCGACCAACACTTAGATGGTTCCTCGGTGTGACCCTCAAGTCACTTGCCCCTCAAGGCACGCCCCGCAAGGCACCGCAAGACTCCACTCTCAAGTGAGGTAACTCAATGACACGCGCAATCCAATAGAGTTGCTTTTGGCGTCCCGCCGAGGAAAGCACAAGAACCTCTTACAAACAACCGGAGGTGGCCAAGAACAATCACCTTCTCTTGCCAACGCCTCCAACAATCTCCAAGCCGGCTAGGAGCGGTACTCTCCAAGAGTAACAAGAAATCCACCGGCTAAACCACCCACAAGTGCCACTAGATGCCCTCAAGCTATGCAATGCACTTTGGGATTACTCAATCTCACTTATGATTTGCAATCACTCAAGAGAGATGAGTGGGAGGAGATGCTCTAGCTCAAAGGATGTACTAGAATGTTAGAAATCACTAGTTGCTTCCCCAAGGGCCGGCCAACGAGTATTTATAAGCATCCCCTCCAAATAGAGCCGTTATACCCCTTCACTGGGTTCTGTCGGGATGACCGGACGCTCCGGTCATAACTGACCGGACGCGCTCACCGCGTCCGATGCCCCAACGGTCACTGCGCCAACGGTCAAACCCTATGACCGGACGCGCCTCTCAAAACGACCGGACGCGCTCCACCGCGTCCGATCCTCCAACGGTCACTGACCCTCAACGGTCAAACCATCGACCGGACGCGCTGCTTCGAACGACCGGACGCGCCGGTCACACAGCATGCGCCCGCGAAACAACGACCGGACGCGCTCTTCGCAATGACCGGACGCGACAGTGCCCGCGTCCGGTGTGAGTCCAGTAAGCTCCTTCAACGATCGGACGCGTCCGATCGTGTGTGACCGGACGCGCCCCGCGTCCGATCGTCCTCTGTGAACCTCAGTTTCTTCTGGGTGCATGACCGGACGCGCCGGTCCCGCGAGTGACCGGACGCGCCGGTTGCAAACCCTAGCACCCGCGCGCCTGAAACCGCGCTGTACTGACCGGACGCGTCCGGTCACACCGTGACCGCGTCCGGTGCAGCGTCCGGTCACCTCAGTGACCCCGTTCGCCCCCGTTTCTTTTCTGACTTTCGGCGTAGTGGAAAATAGGCATTTCATTTCCCCGAAATCGCCTGAATCCCGCGCTCACACGCTCGGCGGGAGGGAGAGAGGAACCCAAACCTCTCTCTACCCGCAAACCACAGCGCGACCAACGCCACCTTTGCAAATGTGCCAACACCATCAAGTGTACATCTCCATGTGCTTGTGTGTTAGCATTTTCTCAATCATTTTCAAAGGTTTTCCAATTAGCTCACTAGGCCCTACATGCAATGCACTTCATGAATTCACCTAGTGGCACCCGTGCATCGAATAACCGATAAGACTTCCCCTCTTAATAGTTCGGCTATCGATCCTAAACCACTCACACCCTCTATGGTGTCTTGAGTGTAAAACAAAATGGCCCTATTGTTATACCTTTGCCTTGAGCCCATTTTGTTTCTTCAAATGATATGATCCACTTCATATCATCACATGACCGTCTCGATCCATCGACCTTGACTTCACTTGCTCTTCACCGTTGCATTGGTCCGTCGGCGCCAAGTCTTGCTCAAGCTTCACCATCGCATGGTCCCTCGCTTCGAAGCCTCGACTTGCCCTTCACCCTCACAACCGGTCCATCGAGCCAAGCCTCATCTTGGTCTTCACCATCTTGGTCATATGAGTCAATGTCATGTCTCATATGCAATGACCACCTTTATCTAAATCATCCACTTAGATACAAAGGTTAGTCCTAGGTTTCATCAATTTAGCCAAAACCAAACTAGGGACTTTCAATCTCCCCCTTTTTGGTAATTGATGACAACCCTCACAAAGATGATTTTGATAATAAAAGTTTTGAACTTGTCATACTTGTCCAATCATTTTGCTCATAAGAAAAGTTTGGACAATTATCACAAGCTCGGTTTTGGTAGCATTAGCTCCCCCTACATATGTGCATAGAGTTTGGATTGAAAGCTTTGCACATATGCATGGATAGAAGT
The DNA here is from genome assembly GCA_038087645.1 of Saccharum hybrid cultivar R570. Lineage (NCBI taxonomy): Eukaryota > Viridiplantae > Streptophyta > Magnoliopsida > Poales > Poaceae > Saccharum > Saccharum hybrid cultivar. Next base: position 817,483 of record JAQSUU010000240.1, read on the forward strand.
GTTGGGAGAGTAATTCTACCAAAATGATGCTAAGGTGTAAGAAATGGACCTTTGAAGCGTGATACCAATCGGAGTTGCCTTTTACACCATCCTTAGCATCATGACGTAACTAGACATCCATCAAAACTCAAGAACCCCGTGAGATCAACATTATATGCAAAGGTTCTTGGACTACTTGTAAAGCTAACCACTTGTAGAGCTTTTAGGCAAGTCTAGATACCACATATAAACTATTCCTATGCATGCTAGTAGATCATTTCATCATCCAATTTCTATACTAGCATTGCACCACACAAGCATGTATATTGAATTTAAATACATGTGCAATGAGCAAGTCTTATGAAAATGCACAAACAAATGCAACAACTTTGTTTATGAGCTTGCTCCCCCTACTTGTGTGCATCAACAAATTTTATTTACCCCTTTATCAAGTTGAATCATCTTTTTCTCTCATAAATTTTATTTACCCCTTTATCAAGTTGAATCATCTTTTTCTCTCCCCCTTTGTCAACAACTTACCCAAAAATGGGATCAAATTGTGGAGAGAAGGAAAAGTGTTTGATGGAGTAGATTGAAATTAATTCGATACCATATGTAAGGTTAAAAAAATTTATCAAATTTGGTTTAACCTAGAATACTTGCCAAAGATATTTAATTCGATTTGAACCAAAGACAAGCTTCTTCACTCCTCAAAGTAAGGGTTATCTTGCCTATGTTGAATTAAACACTTATAGCAAATCTTCTAGATTCAACACTAGGTTTACAAGCTCACAAACATGTCATATGCCACCACTAGATCAAAATAAGCATAGAAGCAATAGTGGTAACATATATCCATCAAATTCATTTGATTTATCATGAATGCTTATGCATACCACTTATTATGTCTACATGCTCTATCAAGTCCTTAGCATAGGATGAAAGACATGTCAATCAATTTTACCTTGTAATGTCGAAGGAGAGGCATGTCAATAAGTGGGTGGGGTGCATTCAACTCATGTTTGAGAAATCAAGAATGTTCAATTCATTCCTTAGCTTGCAAAACCTCTTTTCATCAAGTGGCTTAGTGAGAATATCAGCAAGTTGATCATCGGTGCCAACACTTTCAATGGCAATATCTCCCTTTTGTTGATGATCTCTAATGAAATGATGTCTTATGTCAATATGCTTTGTTCTTCCATGTTGAACCGGGTTTTGTATCATCTTGATTGCACTCTCATTATCACATAGCAACGGCACATTCTTGAAATTGAGACCATAATCCTTCAAAGTTGATTTCATCCATAGCAATTGTGCACAACAACTCCCCGCACTCACATATTCGGCTTCGGCGGTAGAGATTGCCACACTATTTTGTTTCTTTGAGGACCATGACACAAGTGATCTTCCAAGTAATTGACATGTGCCACTTGTGCTCTTTCTATTGATCTTGCAACCCCCATAGTCGGAGTCCGAATATCCAATCAATTCAAACTTTGACCCCTTGGGATACCATAGTCCAACATCTCTTGTTTGCTTCAAGTACCTCAATATTCTCTTTGCGGCCGTGAGATGACTTTCTCTAGGTGAGGCTTGATATCTAGCACACATGCAAACACTAAACATGACATCCGGCCTTGATGCGGTGACATAGAGTAGACTTCCAATCAAAGACCGATATTCCTTTTGATTCACCATTTTGCCATCAAGATCACTATCCAAATTGCCATTTGTGCCCATTGGAGTTGAAATTGGCTTTGCATCTTGCATTCCAAACTTCTTCAACATGTCCCTTATGTATTTCCCTTGACTCACAAATGTCCCATTCTTTAATTGCTTGACTTGGAGACCAAGGAAGTAGCTAAGTTCACCAATCATAGACATTTCAAACTCTTTGGCCATCATAGCACCAAATTCTTTACAATAAGCTTGATCGGTTGATCCAAAGATGATGTCATCAACATATATTTGCACTATGAATAGATCATTTCCAATATTCTTGGTGAATAGAGTAGTATCAACCTTGCCCATTTTGAATCCCTTAGAGAGAAGGAAATCCCTTAGCCTCTCATACCATGCTCTAGGTGCTTGCTTTAAGCCATATAAAGCCTTCTTCAACTTGTAGACATGGTTGGGTTTCTTGTCATCTTCAAATCCGGGCGGTTGCTCAACAAATACTAACTCATTGATGATCCCATTGAGAAATGCACTTTTGACATCCATTTGATATAGTTTGATATTGTGTGCACAAGCATAAGCCAATAGAATCCTTATTGCCTCCAATCTTGCCACGGGAGCATATGTCTCATCATAGTCAAGACCTTCAACTTGAGTGTAACCTTGAGCAACTAGTCTTGCTTTGTTTCTCACTACAATGCCATCTTGATCTTGCTTGTTTTTAAACACCCACTTGGTTCCAATCACATTGTAGTCATTTGGCCTTTCTACCAATTCCCAAACATCATTTCTTGTGAAATTGTTAAGCTCTTCTTGCATAGCCATGATCCAATCGGCATCCCTCAAAGCTTCTTCTATCTTCTTTGGTTGTATGGTTGACACAAATGATGCATGCTCACAAAACATAGTCAATCTTGATCTAGTTTGCACACCACTTCTAATATCACCAATAACACTATCAATGGGGTGATCTCTTGCAACATGTTGTGGTTGGAGTACTTGCACTTGATTGCTTGAGCTTGGTTGATCACTTGATGTATCTTGATGAGATGAACTAGCACCTTGATCTTGCACTTGAGAGTCACTAGCTAGCTTGAATGGAGAATTGAGCACTTGATCTTTATCATCATTTTGAATATCAATCACTTGCTTTGCTCTAATGTCCCCAATGTCCATGTTCTTCATTGCTTCCACCAATAGAGTTCCACTAACATCATCTAGATTCTCTTCTTCATCTTGTGACCCATTGGTTTCATCAAATTGCACATCATGGACTTCTTCTAGAATGCCACTTGAGTTGTTCCAAACTCTATAAGCTTTGCTTGTAGTTGAATAACCAAGTAGGAACCCCTCATCACATCTCTTATCAAACTTTCCCAATCTAGTGCCCTTCTTCAAGATATAGCATTTGCAACCAAACACCCTAAAGTAAGAAATATTGGGCTTTCTTCCATGAAGTAACTCATATGGGGTCTTCTCTAGCAATGGATGACAATATAATCTATTGATGTAGTAGCAAGCGGTATTGATTGCTTCATCCCAAAAAGATTGACTCACATTGTACTCATGAAGCATTGATCTAGCCATATCAAGCAATGTTCTATTCTTCCTCTCAACTAGGCCATTTGATTGTGGAGTGTACTTGGCCGAGAATTGATGTCCAATACCATAATGATCACAAAGTTCTTCAATTCTTGTATTCTTGAACTCACTTCCATTGTCACTTCTCACTTTCTTGATTCTAATCTCAAACTCATTGTGAACTCTAGTGAGAAATGTCTTGAAGGTGTCAAACACTTCACTTTTGTCACTAAGAAAGAATACCCATGTGAATCTTGTGAAGTCATCCATTATGACAAAGCCATACTTATTTCCGCCTATGCTTGTATATGTTGTTGGTCCAAATAGATCCATGTGCATCAACTCAAATGCTTTGCATGTGCTCATTGTACTCTTCTTTGGATGTGAGCTTCCAACTTGCTTCCCGGCTTGACATGCACTACAAAGCTTATTCTTCTCAAATTCAACATCTTTCAAACCATTGACAAGATTGTAAGTTGTAAGCTTCTTCAATTGTTTCATACCAACATGACCAAGCCTTCTATGCCAAAGCCAACCCATGCTTGATTTGGAGACTAAGCAAGTTGTCAAAGAAGTTTCTCTAGCATTGAAGTCAACTAGGTAGAGATTCTCATATCTAAATCCCTTGAATGCCACATTTGAACCATCCACACTAATAACTTCCACATCATCAACCCCAAAGATGCATTTGTAGCCTAGATCACATATTTGTGCCACGGATAGAAGATTGAAATCCAAACTTTCAACTAGCAACACATTTGAGATACTCATGTCATTTGATATTGCAATCTTGCCCAAGCCAATAACCTTGCCTTTCTTGTTATTGCCAAATGTGATAGAATCAACACCACTATTATTGTCATTGATTGAGTCAAACATTCTTGATGTACCGGTCATGTGTTGAGTGCACCCACTATCAATAATCCAATGCCTTCCTCCGGCTTTGTAATTGACCTACAAGCAAATCAATGAAGCTTAGGTACCCATTTTTGCTTGGGTCCTTGTAGGTTAGTAACTAAGCTCTTTGGTACCCAAATAGCCTTCTTCTTTGGGCCCACTATTGGTGTACCAACAAACTTAGCTTGCACACCCTTCACACCTTTGGTAAGCACATAGCAAGAATCAAAAGGTATAGCATTAACAATTTTCTTGCTTTGGTTCTTTGTATTACAATTATGCTCTAAGTGCCCAACTTGCTTGCATCTATTGCAAAACCGACCATTGCTCTTTACAAAACTAGGTTTTGGAGTTGCAAAGGCCGACTTGCCTTTCTTGGGGGTGTAGCCCAATCCCTCTTTGTTAAGAGAGAACCTTTGGCTACCCAAGCACTTAAGCAAGCGGGCCTCACCACCATAGGCCTTGCCTAGGGCGTGAGTGAGCTCATCCACCTCTCTCTTGAGAGTCTCATTCTCAACCATTAGTGAGGCATCACAAGTGAAACCATCACTAGTAGTAGAGGTAGAGTTGGTGGTGGTGGATGAAGAGCTACAAGAAGGGTTAGTATTTGACATGATGATAGGTTCATTAAAGGATTCATCAATTATATCACATGTAACACCTATATCACATGATACAACAACCTCCTTCTTTTCTTGTTGCTCAAGTAGCAATGAGTGAGCCTTTTCAAGCTTGGAATGAGCCTTACCAAGATCCTCATGGTCTTCCACTAGACTCTCATGAGTGGTCTTAAGCTCACCAAGTACTTTCTCAAGTATTGCTACTTTCATTGAAAGCTTCTTGCACTCCTTGTTCTTGGCAATAGCTATGTCTCTAGTTTGTTGCAACAAGTCATATAGTTGTTCTTTAGTTGGTTCATCATCATCATCATTTTCATTATCATATTTATCATTATCACTATCATGAACATATTCCATTTCACTTTCATCATCACTTTCATCATATAATACCTTAGCTTCTTTGGCCATGAAGCATGAAGAGGATGAATCAAATAGTAAAGGCTTCTTGTTAATAGCAATGGAAGCAAAAGCCTTGTTGGATGATTCTTCTTCTTCTTCTTCATCATCACTTTCCCAAGTGGCCACATAGACTCCATTCTTGCCTTTCTTGAATGTTATCTTGGCTTCTTTCTTTTTCTTCTCAAACTTGCCCCTCTTGTTGTTCTTCTTCTTATCATAGGGACATTCGGCTTGAAGATGTTCGGTGCTATCACAATTGAAGCACCTCCTTTGTTGCTCATTGCTCTTGAAGTTGTCATTTCTCTTTTTGAAGCCTCTTCTCTTAATGAACATGTGACCCATTTTCTTGACTACAAAAGCAAATGCCTCATCATCAATTTCATAATCTTCATCTTCACTATTGTCTTCTTCTTCAATGATGGTAGCTTTGCCCTTGGAGGAGGTGGCCTTGAACGCCACGGTCTTCTTCTTCTTTTCATCTTCCACCTTCTCCTTGTCATCAACATCTTGATCATATTTGTCATAGGTTAATACTTCACCAAGCAAATCATTAGGCTTCATTGCTTCAAACCCATCTCTTTGCAACATCATGATCAACATCTTGAATCTTCTAGGTAAGCTCAATAAGAACTTATGACAAAAATCTTGATCTTGAGTCTTGTGCCCTAAGCTCTTAAGATCATTGACTATCACTTGCAATCTATGAAACATTTCAATGATTGTTTCATCATCCTTTTTCTTGAAGTTCTCAAACTCACTCTTGAGCCCATATAGCTTGGCACTCTTCACAACCTTAGTGCCTTCATATGTCTCACTCAACCTTGTCCATGCTTCACTAGCCAATTCCAAATCTTTGATGCCCTCAAACACTTTTGTGTCAATACCATTATAGAGTGTATTGAGAGCCATTCTATTGCATGTTCTATTTGCTCTATCTTCATCGGTGAGATGATTAGGATCAATGATAGCAAAATCATTCTCGGTGACTTGCAATACTCTCTCATGAATAGAACCAAGGTACATTGTCATCTTTCTCTTCCAATGAGCAAAAGAACTAACACCATCAAAGAACGGTGGCTTGCCCCCAACATGATTGAACACAATTTGAGCCATTTTTCACACCGAAGGATGTTAAGCCTTGATTAAAACGGTGACCACGGCTCCGATACCACTTGTAAGGTCCTAGATGGCTAGAGGGGGGGTGAATAGCCTATAAAAATTCTACAAGCACCACTAAGCAAACTTGTTAGAATAACAAACGGCGTAAAGCGAGTTTTGCTTAGCCAAAGGTTGTGATGCAAGCCTCCTATCCACAAGTCTAGTAGATTATGATCTCTAGTTCACACAAGAGCTATGTCACTAATTTTACACTAGAGAACAAGCTAACAACACTACTAGCCAAGCTACTACTAGAGCAACACAAGATAATCTAGTAAAGATAAGCACAAGAGATAGGATTGTGAATCTTATACCGACGGTGGAGTGAAGATGTTGCCAATCACCAAGATGATATATAATCAATTAATATTGACAACAACACAATATGTAGACCAATCACCGGGAGACAAGAGACACAATATTTTTGTTCACCCGGTGTTCACTTGTGCACCGACAAGCTACGTCACCGGTTGTGTCGACCAACACTTAGATGGTTCCTCGGTGTGACCCTCAAGTCACTTGCCCCTCAAGGCACGCCCCGCAAGGCACCGCAAGACTCCACTCTCAAGTGAGGTAACTCAATGACACGCGCAATCCAATAGAGTTGCTTTTGGCGTCCCGCCGAGGAAAGCACAAGAACCTCTTACAAACAACCGGAGGTGGCCAAGAACAATCACCTTCTCTTGCCAACGCCTCCAACAATCTCCAAGCCGGCTAGGAGCGGTACTCTCCAAGAGTAACAAGAAATCCACCGGCTAAACCACCCACAAGTGCCACTAGATGCCCTCAAGCTATGCAATGCACTTTGGGATTACTCAATCTCACTTATGATTTGCAATCACTCAAGAGAGATGAGTGGGAGGAGATGCTCTAGCTCAAAGGATGTACTAGAATGTTAGAAATCACTAGTTGCTTCCCCAAGGGCCGGCCAACGAGTATTTATAAGCATCCCCTCCAAATAGAGCCGTTATACCCCTTCACTGGGTTCTGTCGGGATGACCGGACGCTCCGGTCATAACTGACCGGACGCGCTCACCGCGTCCGATGCCCCAACGGTCACTGCGCCAACGGTCAAACCCTATGACCGGACGCGCCTCTCAAAACGACCGGACGCGCTCCACCGCGTCCGATCCTCCAACGGTCACTGACCCTCAACGGTCAAACCATCGACCGGACGCGCTGCTTCGAACGACCGGACGCGCCGGTCACACAGCATGCGCCCGCGAAACAACGACCGGACGCGCTCTTCGCAATGACCGGACGCGACAGTGCCCGCGTCCGGTGTGAGTCCAGTAAGCTCCTTCAACGATCGGACGCGTCCGATCGTGTGTGACCGGACGCGCCCCGCGTCCGATCGTCCTCTGTGAACCTCAGTTTCTTCTGGGTGCATGACCGGACGCGCCGGTCCCGCGAGTGACCGGACGCGCCGGTTGCAAACCCTAGCACCCGCGCGCCTGAAACCGCGCTGTACTGACCGGACGCGTCCGGTCACACCGTGACCGCGTCCGGTGCAGCGTCCGGTCACCTCAGTGACCCCGTTCGCCCCCGTTTCTTTTCCGACTTTCGGCGTAGTGGAAAATAGGCATTTCATTTCCCCGAAATCGCCTGAATCCCGCGCTCACACGCTCGGCGGGAGGGAGAGAGGAACCCAAACCTCTCTCTACCCGCAAACCACAGCGCGACCAACGCCACCTTTGCAAATGTGCCAACACCATCAAGTGTACATCTCCATGTGCTTGTGTGTTAGCATTTTCTCAATCATTTTCAAAGGTTTTCCAATTAGCTCACTAGGCCCTACATGCAATGCACTTCATGAATTCACCTAGTGGCACCCGTGCATCGAATAACCGATAAGACTTCCCCTCTTAATAGTTCGGCTATCGATCCTAAACCACTCACACCCTCTATGGTGTCTTGAGTGTAAAACAAAATGGCCCTATTGTTATACCTTTGCCTTGAGCCCATTTTGTTTCTTCAAATGATATGATCCACTTCATATCATCACATGACCGTCTCGATCCATCGACCTTGACTTCACTTGCTCTTCACCGTTGCATTGGTCCGTCGGCGCCAAGTCTTGCTCAAGCTTCACCATCGCATGGTCCCTCGCTTCGAAGCCTCGACTTGCCCTTCACCCTCACAACCGGTCCATCGAGCCAAGCCTCATCTTGGTCTTCACCATCTTGGTCATATGAGTCAATGTCATGTCTCATATGCAATGACCACCTTTATCTAAATCATCCACTTAGATACAAAGGTTAGTCCTAGGTTTCATCAATTTAGCCAAAACCAAACTAGGGACTTTCACCATGCTCTGGCCATGGCGGGCACACTCTGAGCATCTACAAGAAGGCAGCGTTCCCGAGCTGGTGTAGTTTCATAACGCTATACCGTTCATCGCGTGCGTGCGCGTGCGTGCTGTAGTCATGGATAATGTTCGGGCTTTGGCCTTGATCCTCCCCAGTGCGGGAACGGTCGTGGCGGTGTCCTTGGTTCATGGCGGCAGCGAGCATGGTGACTACATATGGCAGCAAGGGGTGTCTCGTGCTTACCGGTGGGTGCAGTGGCGAGAGGGTAGTGGTGCAGGGTGAGTTGTTGCAGCGAGGAGTCGTTGCGGTGCTGTGCCGAGCCGCTACGTCATCGTAGTCGATCGGGGCGGTGCTCCGGGCTCTGGTGGTGACGACGCGACCGACTCCCCCTCGTTCCTCCTCCCTTCCTTCCCTTCCTTCCTCTTCTCTTCTCCCCTCTCTCTTGCGGTGTGGGCGACGATAGTGCCACCAGGATGGCGGCGAAATGGATGGAGGCGGCTAAGGCTGCGGCTCGAGGTTCTTATAGCCGAGCATGGCCATGGTTGGGCGGTGAACGGTGGGGAGGTGAGGAGGAGTATGTGGAGGGCGGTGATGTGCCCTGTGCTAGGGTTAGGGCGTAGCGGTGTAGCTGGCGATCGAATTGGTGAAGGCAATTTCGCATTCCATGCGGTTGGAGAGGGTACGATGGTGGAAGGTGGTGGTTACGGGTGCGGCCAAGGGAATGGCGTCACAGTGCGTGCGGGGCTCCAGCTGGGTGATGGCGAGCGTGGGAAGACGACGTGGCGCACTCGCGGGGCTAGGCGCAGTGGCTTGGAGCGCAAGATTGGGGTTCGGGGACAGGGAGAATCTCTTCCTCGCCATTTTCATGACCCTGTCTCTCCCCCTTCCCACAATGGCCGGAACAGAGGACTGGGGAAGCGGAAGGAAGACGATGGCTTTGCGGGACCCGTTCATCAGGGAGCGAGAAGTGAAGGGCGTGATGCTCTCTGACGCCTAGCGAAGGGCGACGCGGGCTGAGGCGTTCGCAGCCTAGCTGGGTCGTCCCATCGCACGGGTGAGTGCGTGGTGTGGGTGCGGCTTCAGACTGGGCCAGGCTGGCTGAATGGTTAGGCCAAAAAGGATATTTCCTTTTCCTTTTTTGCTAAAGAGCTTTCCTATTTATATTTTCCTTGTTCAGAAAAATATGTCAAGGCATTTATAGATAATAAAATAAATTGATATATGTATTGCCATCACTTATATAACATAATGGGGCCTACTACATATATTTTTGGTTTCTAACTATTCGATAAGATTATATTTCTACATTTATTTAATGAAGCAATTAATTCAAGAAATGTTGTTGCTTTTAATTCAATTCAAAGAACATAAAATCCAACTCAAGCATGTTTGGTTAAATGCAAGAATGTAAACTACTTAGATTGGTTCTTACTTGTGCAACTAGGGTAGGTTTCCCTATATGACACCTCACCAAACATAGGTTTTTTTAGAAAAAAAAATTATAGTTGTGATTTTTGTTTTCTGGAAATTTCTGGATTGTTACACCCTTCACCATTGACTACTCCAGTATTCAATGTATTCTAGTGTCTTCTGTGTATGTGTGAAAATGATGTGCGAAGACTGGTGTAACAGGATTATGTGGATGCCTTTTAATAGAGATTTGTGTTAGGTGGTATTGAATTTTATAAGGTTGTACATTTAACGCATTCCAAATTCAACTATCTAAAGATTGGACGTATCTAGTGGCAGTGGATTGGTTGGTGCTATCATACACAACCAAGGTGCTTTTTATTAGCAGATAATTATTGCGAATATGTGTATATTTAGCAGGATTGGATATGTACAAAACTGAACTGCTGAAAGTTTGGCTAGGCCCATTCTAGACGAATAGGTAGAAATGAAAGATAATACTGGCGTAAAAACAAGGTGCTTTTTAGCAGGTAATAATTGCACATATGCTTATATTTGGTGGGATTCGATATGTGTAAAACTGAACCACATATGCGAATATTTGGTGGGATACACCCAGTCTGAACGAATAGGTAAAAATGAAAGATAATACTGGCATAGAAACAAAGGTGCACATTTAGCAAGTAGTAAATACACATTTGCTACTTTAAAAAAATACATATTTGCGTATATTTACTAGGATGCAGCGTGTGCAAAAATTGAACTGTTGAAATTATGGATACCATTGGGGAAATGGATCACATCACCCACCTTTGTCCCAGCATGACCTCTGAACCATGTGACACTGTAACTGGTCCAGATCGAAAACTAGCCAGAGGCACAGAAGGGAAGCTCCGGGACTTTGAAGGCCCGACTGGACTGATGTGAGGGTTGACTTGGTGGTTAGTGGAGTCGACCTAAGGCCTTCTGGATGACTTCCTGAAAGTCCTATGTTTGGTGTTGGTAATTAGTGACAATACCTAGTACTAACCACATAGCAAAGACATGTGTGTAGCTATGATGTGGTTGGTGCAATGACATGGTGAAGCAAGGATTAAGCAATGGTGATGTGATCAAGTGCTTTCCATGATGGAGTTGGATGAAGGTGCAAAGCCAAATCATGGAGCTCAAGGCAAAGGTGTATAATAGGGTTTTTCATTTTTCATCCAAGACACCATAGAGGGTGTGGATGGCTTAGGATCGATAGCCGTACTATAAAGAGGGGAATTTCCGGGGCTATTGATTAATTAAGTGCCACTAGATGAAGATTCATTTGCATATGCATTTAGATCTAGTGGAGAGCTAACTTAACGCCTCAAAAATGTTTGTGAAAATGCTAAAACACATGCACATAGTGTTGTACACTTGGTGATGTTAACACATTTGCGAAGGCGGTGGAGTTTGAGCGGCAGAGGCTGTAACACCTCAGGTGTTTAGCTCCATAATTGCATTGCATTTGCATAAGCATAAGCATGCATCATTCATATTATTTTATGTGGTTGCAACAAATGTGATTGTTTTTAGAATTTTGTTTGACTCACATCATGTGACACTAGGGAGTTGGTGTAACTAAAGGGTAGAGTAGTCAATTATATCTCACAACACCTTAGTTATACTTAGAGTCCCTAATGGAGCAAGGTTCATGTTGACCAAAATCACCAAAATGCCCTCCAAGGTGTAGTTGACCCCCATTTAGCCCTAGGAGGCTCTAGTTTGACCAATTAAAAAGTCTAGCTTAGAGACCTTGCATGGAGGAGCACCCTTAAGCAAAGTTGTAGGGAATTTTATGGGGAACAAAAGTCTCAATATGACCATCTCATGAAACTGGCCAGAACATGCTCAAAAATGGCCCACAAGTCAGCTAGAGGGGCTGTCTCAACACTTATAATTTTTCTAAGTCTCAAAAGTGTCCCTCCAGTTTTACTGTGACCTACTTTGGAAGCTTGTAGTTTGCAAACCAGACCAAACCAGCCCCAACTCATGTTGACACTTTTGTAGTACTCATGTAGCTCTACAACATTGCCAACATCACCATCACCTAGTTCTAAATGGTTTAGGAGATATGGTGCCTGGAAAAATGAGTTTCAATCGGCATAATGGACTGAAACTAAGTTTCAGTTTTCAGGTACTCCACTTTGGAGCTCTGTAGTTTCAAATCTAGGCCGAACCAGTCCAAGCTCCAATTGACAAATTTATAGCCCTCATGTAGCTCTACATAATTGATGTAGTCATATTTGACTAAATCTAGCTGGTTTGGGAGATAATCAACGTCAAACTATCGTTGTCAGACCACCACGTCGGGCTCTATTCAGTCGACGTCGGCTCCTTTTAGTCGACAGACAGCTTCGTTGTCGTGGCGGCCGCGTAGAGCAAGGGAGCCACGTGGCGCTCGCGCCCTGCCGTCGCCTCCATGTCACGAGCATGCGCGTGGGCGTGAAGTCGGGGCCGACACCTCAACCCCCACCACTCGCGCTCACCCCTCCCCTTTCACTCTCGCTCTTGCCGTGCTCACCGAGGCGAAAAACGGAGGCGCCATTGCCGCCGCATCCTTCTCCGTGCTCGCACGAGCTCATCGTCTCACTACAGTCACCCAAACCCCGTCCACCGCTCCGCCAGAGTTCCCTCCACCTCCTCCATCCGTTGCCTGAACCAATTGTGCTGAGGTGAGGGTGAATTTCCATTTTCGCCACCGCGAGACCTCGCCGGCGTATCGTCCGCGCGGTGGCCCACCGTGGCCAGCTCCCTACTGTCACCCTCCATTCTTGCTAGTTCCTGTTCTGGGTTCCGGATCGGGTACAGAAGCTAGGCGATGATGTTACCGGCTAGGGTGGACGGTACACGCCGGAACGCGGTCGTGCGCTGCCGTGCCATGGCCACCGACGCGGTGCTCACGCGGTCAGCCGCATTCGCCCCACCTCTATCCTTGTCCTTAGCATGGATAGGTCCGCCATCTCCTCTGGAAGCCATAGCACGCCCAACCTAGGTCCCTTGCTCCCAGAGCTCGCCGGAGAGCCACCGGGTGCCGCCTCCGAGCCGCGGTTGCCATGGCCGTCATAGCTAGGGTTGGGTAGGATCCACGAATCGAGGGTTAGTTGATGCGGGAGGTCACGTGGAAACCGTCGGTGTCTTCCCATTGCCGAAGACGTCGTCGTCAGCGAGCAGGAGCTCGCCGGAGTCCGCGGCCTTCTCTCTCTGGTAGCGAACCCCACCTGGCAGGTGCCGCGCGTGGGCGGGATGGTCGAGCAGGCCGTGCGCGCACCGTGGGCCGCGCCTATTTCCGGGCCGGCCCAGTAGAAAATGAGATCTTTTTCATTTTTTTATTTATTTTTGCCACAGAATTTTAGTGATGTTTGTGAAAATGTAGATCTAGGGTTTTACTTTCTCAAAAATTATGAGATAAATTTTGTTAGGATCTACGTGGTGTGTAGTATTTTAGAAAAATATGAATTGGTTATGTGATGTTTAGTTTCTGGGAGATTTAAATAGGTTTTTGAAATGTGTTTTAGATTGCATGCAAACTTGTTTAAATCATATCTTGAGTTTCAGTGTTCCAAAAATTATGAAATTTGGTGGGTAGGCTAATTTATACTTGCTCTAGCTTTGGTAAAAATTTGGGCAGTAGTGCTTAAGTACTTTTCAAGTTATAATGCTATCTTGTTAATTTAGGAAATACTTAAATGGATTTTAGTAATTTTTCTACATGTGCAATGTTCTTATAACTTTTTGGAGAATGTCTTGGTACCCTAAAGTGTCCAAGAAAATTAGGAAAATCTGTTGTTTGACACTTTTTAATATGATTTGTTAATTATACAAAAATCAGCCTTTTGGGCTTGTGAATTTTGTTTGGGGACTTTCTCTAAATAATTTTAGTTCAAGTTTTTACAGTGGTCTCTTTTTGGTTCATAGAGCCTCCTGTAATTTTTGTATAATTTTAGGAGCAGTTTGCATATATGTTTAAAATTCCACTTAATTACTTAAGTAAATTAAGATATGAGTTTAAATAAATATTTTAGGTAGGCACACCTTACTTTCTGGTGTTGTTGTGACCTATGTGAACTTGTGGTAACATTAGTTTGGTCTTAAGGGATGTTTGCCACATAAATAAATATTTAATCTTTGCAATTCTAGGTTTTCTGGACAGCTGGTAGTATCTTTGGGTTTGGCCTTTGATAAAAGTGTTTGCCGGAAAACTTGTAAATACCAAAGTTGTAGTAAACTTGATAAACTAGCTTGTGTCAAAATTTGGGAGCATTTTGCTTAGTAGTTTGGGAGTTATTGCTATTTAAAGTGACAGTCCAGAATTGGCTACTCTCTGTTTAGAGAGGACAGATTCTGGAACTTGGGAAATTCGACATGGAAAACTTAGGAATTTAAGGTTGAGGTCTGAAAATGATTTGTAGTGCATTTCTTAATCTTTCCAGATTGTCTTAGACCATAACTTTTGGAGTTAGGAATCTTCAGTTATGTTAGAATCTCTGAGTTGCTGTCCAGAATGTCTTACTGTGGTATTTTGGTGTTGGATGTGGTAACCTAAGTAATGCTACTCTTGTAATTGTTAGGTGCTAGGGCCTTAACCGAAGAAGAACAGCTATATCTTAGGTTGGGTAGCTTAGGTAAGTACTTCTCCACCGGAGAAGAGATTTGCACGTATTGATGAAGTGACTTGAATAGAGTACTTTTATTGCTGAAATGCATTTCATTCCGAGCATGTTGCACCCATTATGCATCTATGATAATTATTGTGCACTCATGCAATAGGTGTTCCGGAGGGGGTAACGCTCCTCGAATTCGAGCAAGTGATTCCGGAGGAAGTCTAGGACCAGCCGGAGCAACCAGAGGAACCAACCGGCGGAGAAGTTCCCGCAGAAGACCTGCCTGAGTGTCCCGACCACCGGCCCTCGACCTTTCTGAAAGGCAAGCCCCGGTGCATGCTGAACCCATCATTTTATAAATCTATCTTGAGTACTTTTAAATGTTTAATGCATTAAGTTGTAGAAGTTGTATGAAAATAATTGTTGCATTATACCTGTCCTTGCCCAGATATTGTACTTAAATCCAAATTTAGGTTTAGGCACATATCAATGCTTAGCCCTGCTTAGTACGGTAGAAGTCGGGTGATTTTCGGTCATCCGCGAGATGTAGGAAGGAGTCACGAGTGGCTTTATGGCTATCGTGGATGGAACCATGCTTTAAAATGAAATTGAGACCGGGCGGGAGTTCGATAGTACAGCCGCAAGACACTTCACGTCTTGGGTGTGGAGCTATGCCCGTCTGAGTCGTTTAAGGACCGATTCGCTGTACGTCCTTGAGTCATGTTGAACGCAGTCTAACACTTAGTTGGCCGGATAAGTCGTTCCGACCGCGAAGCCGAGTAATTTGATTCAGGTCGGGAATCGAATGGTAGGTTGCTTCTTGGAGGAGAGAAAGGATGTGCTTGGGGACATTGGCGTGAGACCAAGGGGGGGGTTAGAGTCCCTATCACCTGGCAGAGTGTCGCCCTTGGGGTCACGACATCATTCGGACCCGCGATTCCTGAATCATATGAAAAGGTGGATTGTGCGACCCTGGCAAGGGCCTGCGCGGTGAGTGTTAGAAATACCCCTCCAGCTGGATTGGAATTCGATTCGAATCGCCGTCGCTCCCGGTTAGTGAGCACTTGACTTGAGCAGTGGCAACGTAGATCTCATTAAATGAACAGGCGGTTAAGGGAATGATACAATGTTGCCACAATTCATACCTGCTCTGGATATAATAATGATAATTGTTTGATTATAATCAAGTGCATGCTTAGTACAGGTGCTAAGATAGATGACAGGTAAATGCTAAAAAGAACTGCTAGTATAGGTTATAAGAGTTTCAATTACTTATGCCTTTATGCAAAATAGGGTGTCAGCTAGCCTCTTGTGTAAGCCTTAAATAATCCTTGGTGTCATCTTATTTCTGATTTTTCACGGGTAAGTCTAGCTGAGTACATTCCAGTACTCAGGGTTTATTCCCTCTTGTTGCAGATGATATGCTCTACCAAGGCTTCTGCAAAACTTGTCTCCACCCTGCGGGTGACGAAGACTAGATCACGAGGGCGTGATCATCTTTTATGTACTTTCCTGATGCTTTTGCGGGTGGTTGATCATTAAGACTAGCAGTAGTATGTGAACTAATGCGTGTGTTATGCTTCCGCTACTTTATAAACTTGGTTTGTAATAATTGTGACTCCGTGTGTGTAAACTTATTTCAGACTACTTATGAAATGTAACGTATGATGTTGTATGTTGAATGATGTGATCTTGGTTGTAAGCAAGTTGGTTTGAAATCCTTCGTGGTTTCGATTGACTACCAAGATTATATGGGCTCAAGTTCAAAAATTTGAGCGCTTCGGTGCTTGTTTTTGTACTTGTGCTCTTATAATTTGGTCGGTTCTGTTACAGCTGGTACCAGAGCATAATTCAACATTAAACACATCATACGAGTATTTAAAAGCAAAAGTATTTGATTATGAAAAGGGTTAAAACTCTAAAAATTATTTTCATAGGTATGCCAGTGATCACATCCCTTAGCCCAAATAAGGACTCTTAGGTGGCTTATTAGAAAGACTAACTTGGGAGCCTTATTTGTTTTTGTTTCGTCGTCCATACGGCGTGATATTGTATGGATGCCATCTACTTGGGTGGTAATGTATGGATCAATTGCCTCAACGCTCTAGTAAGTGTGAGTTGTGAGAGCATGATCGTCCAACCGGCGATCTAGGGGAGAGTAGTTTTGGTGACTTGCATACTTACTTGTTTAAACCGTGTAATTATGTAAGCACTTAATTGTGAGAACCTTTATATCGGGTAGCTTTGATACTGAAGTATATACATCAGGGGATGTGTATATGAAAAGTATTTAAATTACTGGTTTCTTGTGTGCTTATATTGGGAAACTGTTGGGCTGAAATGAGATTTTTTGTAGGTACTCTAACAACATAACGAGTATACCGATAGTTTCGCTTATATGAGAGAACGTATGTATGCCACCGCCTAGCGTTAGAACTTTAGGTTTCTATTAAGGTGAGAGGGCGTATGGAACGTGCATGCATCATGTTTAATTATATCATACATATCATTTACTCCCTCCTTAAAAATTTTAGTAGTCCCGACTAAATAAAATTTCGTATCCCCTAAATGATCCTCACCTTAAGTCGTATCTTGTTGCTACAGATGGCACGTACCAAGAGGACCGCTCGCAAGTCCACTGGGGGCAGGGCACCTCGTCACTAGCTCGTTCCACGAGCCCCGCCCTAAGCCCACTGAGGTGGAAAGGGTGAGGGCTGAGTTGGCTGAAGTGACTGCTGCCAGGAATGAAGAGCATCAGCAATTGGAGCAAGTGATCCGTGATCGTGACCAGGAAACACTTGCAGTCCAGAGATTGACAGTAGCACATCGCAACTATCAACGCATGCTGGTCCATGTCATGAATCAGAGGGATGAAGCCTGGCATGAGGAGAACGTTCTGAGAGCTCGTCAGTTTGAGCTCGAGCAACAGTTGGAGAATGCTGAAGAATACAATGACAATCTTCATGAAGAAGTGCACCGCCTGAACAACCAGCTAAATCCTCTGCTGCCTCGAAACATCACCGCAGATGAGGACATGGGTTCGGGAATCTTCATGGCTGAAGACAATGATGAAGTGGAGGTCAATGGGCCCCAAGATGCCGCACCAGAAGAAGAAGAAGAAGACGAGGAGTTAGAGCCTGTTAGCGACGAGGATGGCGGGGAGATCCTTGACACCGACTCTGAGGACGATGCTTAGAGTAGTCAATGCGTAGCTACGATATTAGAATCATCTTTTGTGCCTCATGGGGTTGGAGTGAGGCTTTGTAATAACTTAACTTTTGGGATGTAAGGTCGAACCCTATGTTTCCTTGATGTTTAGTTGAACCTGTTAATTTCGATCACAATTGGATGTCTTATTGCGTGTGTTCGATGATGGTGTCACGATTAGCACCCTTCGGTGCCGCGACGAAACCGAGGGCCTCCTATGGCGCGCGACATAAGGTTGTGCTGCTTGGCACGCGCTGGTATCGAGGTGGCTAGTCATGACCCACCATAGAACACTACCGTTGAGAAGTCTCTTTGTGGTCAGTTTGAAGTAGCCTTTCTCAGTCAACTAAAAATTTTGAGATCGAATCCAAGTACCGGGCGAAAGGTCAAAAATCACGTAGATATTAACGTAAACGGTTCATTAACTGTTGTGCTCCTTGTGGATGAGCCTTTATCAAAGTACATCTTGTTGGATTCCCTCGCATGATTGCGTCACTTGATGCGCTTGAATGGATTGTGCGGTTGGATGAATTATTGTGCCAGGATTATTTTGAGAAGTCTATTTAATGAAGTCAGTTTGACAAATTTACAATAATTCATCTACAAATTTCCCACATCGTCAGTGCTTATGGGCTATGCATTTTGCAGATGTCGTACAATCTCCGTCGAGGGCGTGGCAATGAGGATGAGGAATAGCCACCCCCTCCGCCACCACCTACCCCCGCTGAGCTGATGCAGACCGTGGTCGAAGGGCAGCGCATGCTGGCAGATGCTATGCACCAGCTTGCCAACCGGGAAGCTCGTCATGGCCGCCAGGGCCCAGAACCCAATCAGTATAGTGATTTCAAGGACTTTCTTGATACTAAGCCCCTGCTCTTTAAGGAGGCGGAGGAACCACTGCAAGCTGATGAGTGGTTGAACACTATTGAACAAAAGTTTCGTCTGCTTCGCTTGACTGATGAGCTAAAGACTAAATATGCTTCTCACCAACTGCATGGTCCAGCGGGTATTTGATGGAGCCACTATCGTTCCACACTGCCTGCAAATGTCCCGATTGCTTGGGACCAGTTCAAGGCCGCATTCCGTGGGAACTATATTCCTCCAGGTCTTATGGCTATCAAGCACACAAAATTTATGAGGCTGTCGCAGGGAAATAAAAGCTTGACTGAATATCTACAATCTTTCAACAACCTGGTAAGGTATGCCACAAAGTTTGTGGATACCGATGCCAAGAAAATTGCTAGCTTTAAAAGAGGCCTCGGCCCAAAGCTGATGAAGACTATGGGAACTAGCAAGTGTACTACCTTCAATGAATTTATCAGTGATGCTCTGACTCAAGAGAACAATAACTCTATCTATGCTGCTTCTAAGAGCCGCAAGAGGGCACTTGAGACAGGTGCTTCACAGTCTCAAGCTCCAGCTGCCCCGAGGGCTCCTCCTCGCCCTCTTGTCACAAGTGCTAAGTTCCGTCCTCCGCAAAAGAAGGCGCCAGTGAAGACTAGGTTTTGCAAGGCATATACAGTGGCTCTGCCAAAGGGTAATTCGGGCCAAGACAGCTCCAGTGTCCCTCCTAGCAACATGCCTTGCTGGAACTGCAACAAGCCAGGCCATTGGTCCAGGAACTGTCCTTACCATAAGAAGAATGTCAACCAAGGTGGCCGTCAAGGGCACGCTCATTATAACAATATTGAGGAAATCCCATCTGGTGAGGTTGTCACTACTGGTAAGTTCCTAGTTGACCAACATCCTGCAGTGGTACTTTTTGATTCAGGTGCTTCGCATTCCTTTATCAGTCCTAAGTTTGCATCAAAGTTTGCACATAAATTGCATACTGTTGAAGGTGGAGGTTATTGCATTAGCACAACAAGTGGGAATATTTCCACAAATAAAGTAGTGGGGAATCTTGAGCTTGAGATAGAAGGGCGAAAGTACTCGCTTGCCTTAGTGGTTTTGCCGGGATTAGGCATAGATGTTATTCTGGGCATGAATTGGATGAGTTAGAATGGGGTACTCATTGATACATCCACTCGGGTAGTTATGATCAGAGATCCTACAGATCAAAAGGGTTTTCTGGTACAACTTCCCAGAAAGGTTGATTTGTCTGGGGAAGTTCATGTTGTGCAAGCAAAGACGTTGGCCGAAATTCCCGTAGTGAATGAGTTTCCGGACGTTTTTCCCGATGATTTGCCAGGACTCCCTCCGGATCGGGATGTGGAATTTAAAATTGAGTTGTTGCCTGGCACGGCTCCCATCTCTAAGAGACCTTATAGGATGCCTTCGAATGAGTTAGCTGAACTTAAGGTGCAATTGAATGAACTTTTGAAGAAGGGGTTGATTCGTCCTAGTTCGTCTCCGTGGGGATGTCCTGCTATCTTTGTAAAGAAGAAAGATCAGACCTTGTGGATGTGTGTAGATTATAGACCTCTGAATGCAGTCACTATCAAAAATAAGTATCCTCTACCGCGTATCGACATCTTGTTCGATCAGTTGTCTAAAGCTAAAGTTTTCTCCAAGATCGATCTAAGATCTGGCTACCATCAAATTAAAATCTGCCCGGAAGATGTTCCCAAGACAGCTTTCTCTACCCGATACGGTCTTTATGAGTATCTTGTTATGTCCTTCGGCTTGACCAACGCCCCCGCACACTTCATGTACTTGATGAATTCGGTGTTTATGCCCGAATTGGACAAGTTTGTGTTGGTATTTATTGATGACATCCTGATATATTTTGTAAATGAGGAAGATCACGCTGAACATCTGCGTATAGTCCTCACAAGACTGCGTGAACATCAACTATATGCAAAGTTCAGTAAGTGCGAATTCTGGCTTCGAGAAGTACCTTTCCTTGGGCATGTGTTGTCCGATGGAGGAATTATGGTGGACCCCGCCAAGGTACAAGAAGTACTGAACTGGAAGGCTCCTATCTCGGTTCACGAGGTCCAGAGTTTTCTTGGTTTGGCTGGCTATTATCGTCGCTTCATCCTGAATTTCTCCAAAATAGCCAAGCCAATGACTCGATTGCTGCAAAAAGACACCAGGTTTGTCTGGACTCCTGAGTGTGATGCGGCTTTTCACCAACTGCGAACCCTCCTAACCTCAGCTCCGGTTTTGGTACAACCGGATATCGAGAAACCATTTGATGTTTATTGTGATGCTTCCGGCATAGGTTTGGGAGGTGTGTTGATGCAGGAAGGCCGAGTGATTGCATATACCTCTCGACAACTTCGGAAGCATGAGGTGAATTATCCAACGCATGACTTAGAACTTGCCGCAGTTGTTCATGCTTTGAAAGCCTGGCGGCACTATCTGTTGGTCAATGTTTGCAATATCTACACAGACCACAAAAGCCTCAAATACATCTTCACCCAACCCGAGTTGAATATGCGTCAAAGAAGATGGCTCGAGTTGATTAAGGATTATAACCTTCAAGTGCACTATCATCCTGGCAAGGCAAATGTGGTTGCGGATGCTTTAAGCCGTAAGTCTCATTGTCATTCCCCAGTTGAAACTGATTTTCATCGATCTCACCTTCTACATCTAGCAGTCTTGTACAACGTCACTGTCGGTTGTACTCTCAAAAGCAGAATTATTGAGCTCCAAAAGACTGATCCTAGTGTATTCCACATAAAACGCAAGATGAAAGAGCAAGAAACTACACAGTTCAGGGTAGATGAAGAGGGTGTACTATGGTTCAAGGATAGGTTAGTCGTGCCCAAGGACCGAGAGCTCAGGAATGATATTATATCTGAAGCACACTCCTCTAAGTTATCCATCCATCCTGGTAGCAATAAGATGTATTATGATTTGAAGCCATACTATTGGTGGACCAAAATGTGGAAAGAAATAGCTGCATATGTTGCTAGATGTGACACCTGCTATAGAGTTAAAGCGGTGCATATGAAAGCTGGGTTACTTCAACCACTTTCTATCCCAGGTTGGAAATGGGAAGAGATAAGTATGGATTTCATTGTCAGACTTCCTCCTACTGTCAAAAATCATAAATCCATCTGGGTAATTGTGGATCGTTTAACCAAATCAGCTCACTTCATTCCTGTTAGAGTAGACTATCGTCCCACTGACTATGCTGAGTTGTACTTCAATCAGATAGTCCAGCTCCATAGGGTACCTCACACTATCGTTTCTGACTGTGGTTCCCAGTTCACTGCTCGCTTTTGGGAGCACTTGCATCACCTTCTGGGAACCAAGTTAGTGAGAAGGTCTGCTTATCACCCCCAGACATCAGGTCAGATGGAACGAGTTAACCAAATCTTGGAAGATCTGTTGCGGGCATGTGTAATATCATCCAAGGGTTCTTGGGAAAAATGGTTACCTCTAGCTGAGTTTTCGTACAACAATAGTTACCAAGAGAGTATTAAGATGGCCCCATTCGAAGCTTTGTACGGTCGTAAGTGTAGAACTCCACTAAACTGGGTAGAAGCTGGTGAAAGGAGGTATTATGGTATTGATTTTGTTCAGGAAGCTGAGGAACAAGTCCGTACCATCCAAAAACATATGGCTGCAGCCCAAGCTAGACAGAAAAGTTATACTGATCGTCGTAGAAAACCGCTCGAGTTTGAAGTTGGAGACTTCGTTTATCTGAAAGTTTCTCCAATGAAGAGTGTTCGACGTTTTGGTGTTAAGCGGAAACTTGCGCCAAGATACGTGGATCCTTTCCAAATCATAGGCAAGAGTGGAGCTGTTGCATACAAAATCCAGTTACCTCCTGAAATGAGTGCCATATTTCACGTCTTCCATGTATCTCAGCTCAAAAAGTGTCTTCGAGTTCCTGAGGAAAGAGTCCCTTTAGGAGATATCAGGCTGGAATCCGATCTAACTTACGAAGAAAAGCCAGTCCGAGTGATCGATACTCAGGAACGAGTAACTAGATGCAAAGTGGTTAAGTGGTATAAAGTAATGTGGAGTAATCAGGGTAGTGAAAGTAACGCTACATGGGAACGGGAGGACTATTTGCGGGATGGTTATAAGGAATTCTATAAAAAATGGTACGCTTTCCAAATCTCGGGACGAGATTTTTATTAGGGGGGAGGGCTGTAACACCTCAGGTGTTTAGCTCCATAATTGCATTGCATTTGCATAAGCATAAGCATGCATCATTCATATTATTTTATGTGGTTGCAACAAATGTGATTGTTTTTAGAATTTTGTTTGACTCACATCATGTGACACTAGGGAGTTGGTGTAACTAAAGGTTATAGTAGTCAATTATATCTCACAACACCTTAGTTATACTTAGGGTCCCTAATGGAGCAAGGTTCATGTTGACCAAAATCACCAAAATGCCCTCCAAGGTGTAGTTGACCCTCATTTAGCCCTAGGAGGCTTTAGTTTGACCAATTAAAAATTCTAGCTTAGAGACCTTGCATGGAGGAGCACCCTTAAGCAAAGTTGTAGGGAATTTTATGGGGAACAAAAGTCTCAATATGACCATCTCATGAAACTGGCCAGAACATGCTCAAAAATGGCCCACAAGTCAGCTAGAGGGGCTGTCTCAACACTTAGAATTTTTCTAAGTCTCAAAAGTGTCTCTCCAGTTTTACTGTGACCTACTTTGGAAGCTTGTAGTTTGCAAACCAGACCAAACCAGCCCCAACTCATGTTGACACTTTTGTAGTACTCATGTAGCTCTACAACATTGCCAACATCACCATCACCTAGTTCTAAATGGTTTAGGAGATATGGTGCCTGGAAAAATGAGTTTCGGTCGGCATAATGGACTGAAACTAAGTTTTAGTTTTCGGGTACTCCACTTTGGAGCTCTGTAGTTTTAAATCTAGGCCGAACCAGTCCAAGCTCCAATTGACAAATTTATAGCCCTCATGTAGCTCTACATAATTGATGTAGTCATCTTCGACTAAATCTAGCTGGTTTGGGAGATAATCAACGTCAAACTATCGCTGTCAGACCACCACGTCGGGCTCTATTCAGTCGACGTCGGCTCCTTTCAGTCGACAGACAGCTTCGCTGTCGTGGCGGCCGCACAGAGCAAGGGAGCCGCGTGGCGCTCGCGCCCTGCCGTCGCCTCCACGTCACGAGCATGCGCGCGGGCGTGAAGTCGGGGCCGACACCTCAACCCCCACCACTCGCGCTCACCCCTCCCCTTTCACTCTCGCTCTTGCCATGCTCACCGAGGCGAAAAACGAAGGCGCCATTGCCGCCGCATCCTTCTCCATGCTCGCACGAGCTCATCGTCTCACTACAGTCACCCAAACCCCGTCCACCGCTCCGCCAGAGTCCCCTCCACCAACTCCATCCGTTCCCTGAACCAATTGTGCTGAGGTGAGGGTGAATTTCCATTTCTGCCACCGCGAGACCTCGCCGGCGTATTGTCCGTGCGGTGGCCCACCATGGCCAGCTCCCTACTGTCACCCTCCATTCTTGCTAGTTCCTGTTCTGGGTTCTGGATCGGGTAGAGAAGCTTAGGCGATGATGTTACCGGCTAGGGTGGACGGTACACGCTGGAACGCGGTCGTGCGCTACCGCGCCATGGCCACCGACGCGGTGCTCACGCGGTCAGCCGCATTCGCCCCACCTCTGTCCTTGTCCTTAGCATGGATAGGTCCGCCATCTCCTCTGGAAGCCGTAGCACGCCCAACCTAGGTCCCTTGCTCCTAGAGCTCGCCCGAGCGCCACCAGGTGCCGCCTCCGAGCCGCGGTTGCCATGGCCGTCGTAGCTAGGGTTGGGTAGGATCCGCGAATCGAGGGTTAGTTGATGCAGGAGGTCACGTGGAAACCGTCGGTGTCTTCCCGTCGCCGGAGACGTCGTCGTCGGCGAGCAGGAGCTCGGCGGAGTCCGCGGCCTTCCCTCTCTGCTCCCCTCTCTCTGGCAGTGGACCCCACCTGGCAGGTGCCGCGCGCGGGTGGGACGGCCGAGCAGGCCGCGCGCGCACCGTGGGTCGCGCCTGTTTCCGGGCCGGCCCAGTAGAAAATGAGATCTTTTTCATTTTTTTATTTATTTTTGCCATAGAATTTTAGTGATGTTTGTGAAAATGTAGATCTAGGGTTTTACTTGCTCAAAAATTATGAGATAATTTTTGTTAGGATCTACGTGGTGTGTAGTATTTTAGAAAAATATGAATTGGTTATGTGATGTTTAGTTTCTGGGAGATTTAAATAGGTTTTTGAAATGTGTTTTAGATTGCATGCAAACTTGTTTAAATCATATCTTGAGTTTCAGTGTTCCAAAAATTATGAAATTTGGTGGGTAGGCTAATTTATACTTGCTCTAGCTTTGGTAAAAATTTGGGCAGTAGTGCTTAAGTACTTTTCAAGTTATAATGCTATCTTGTTAATTTAGGAAATACTTAAATGGATTTTAGTAATTTTTCTACATGTGCAATGTTCTTATAACTTTTTGGAGAATGTCTTGGTACCCTAAAGTGTCCAAGAAAATTAGGAAAATCTGTTGTTTGACACTTTTTAATATGATTTGTTAATTATACAAAAATCAGCCTTTTGGGCTTGTGAATTTTGTTTGGGGACTTTCTCTAAATAATTTTAGTTCAAATTTTTACAGTGGTCTCTTTTTGGTTCATAGAGCCTCCTGTAATTTTTGTATAATTTTAGGAGCAGTTTACCTATATGTTTAAAATTCCACTTAATTACTTAAGTAAATTAAGATATGAGTTTAAATAAATATTTTAGGTAGGCACACCTTACTTTCTGGTGTTGTTGTGACCTATGTGAACTTGTGGTAACATTAGTTTGGTCTTAAGGGATGTTTGCCACATAAATAAATATTTAATCTTTGCAATTCTAGGTTTTCTGGACAGCTGGTAGTATCTTCGGGTTTGGCCTTTGATAAAAGTGTTTGCCGGAAAACTTGTAAATACCAAAGTTGTAGTAAACTTGATAAACTAGCTTGTGTCAAAATTTCGGAGCATTTTGCTTAGTAGTTTGGGAGTTATTGCTGTTTAAAGTGACAGTCCAGAATTAGCTACTCTCTGTTTAGAGAGGACAAATTCTGGAACTTGGAAAATTCGACATGAAAAACTTAGGAATTTAAGGTTGAGGTCTGAAAATGATTTGTAGTGCATTTCTTAAGCTTTCCATATTGTCTTAGACCATAACTTTTGGAGTTAGGAATCTTCAGTTATGCTAGAATCTCTGAGTTTCTGTCCAGAATGTCTTACTGTGGTATTTTGGTGTTGGATGTGGTATCCTAAGTAATGCTACTCTTGTAATTGTTAGGTGCTAGGGCTTTAACCGAAGAAGAACAGCTATATCTTAGGTTGGGTAGCTTAGGTAAGTACTTCTCCACCGGAGAAGAGATTTGCACGTATTGATGAAGTGACTTGAATAGAGTACTTTTATTGCTGAAATGCATTTCATTCCGAGCATGTTGCACCCATTATGCATCTATGATAATTATTGTGCACTCATGCAATAGGTGTTCCGGAGGGGGTAATGCTCCTCGAATTCGAGCAAGTGATTCCGGAGGAAGTCCAGGACCAGCCGGAGCAACCAGAGGAACCAACCGGCGGAGAAGTTCCCGTAGAAGACTTGCCTGAGTGTCCCGACCACCGGCCCTCGACCTTTCTGAAAGGCAAGCCCCGGTGCATGCTGAACCCATCATTTTATAAATCTATCTTGAGTACTTTTAAATGTTTAATGCATTAAGTTATAGGAGTTGTATGAAAACAATTGTTGCATTATACCTGTCCTTGCCCAGATATTGTACTTAAATCCAAATTTAGGTTTAGGCACGTATCAATGCTTAGCCCTGCTTAGTACGGTAGAAGTCGGGTGATTTTCGGTCATCCGCGAGATGTAGGAAGGAGTCACGAGTGGATTTATGGCTATCGTGGATGGAACCATGCTTTAAAATAAAATTGAGACCGGGCGGGAGTTCGATAGTACAGCCGCAAGACACTTCACGTCTTAGGTGTAGAGCTATGCCCGTCTGAGTCGTTTAAGGACCGATTCGTTGTACGTCCTTGAGTCATGTTGAACGCAGTCTAACACTTAGTTGGCCGGATAAGTCGTTCCGACCGCGAAGCCGAGTAATTTGATTCAGGCCAGGAATCGAATGGTAGGTTGCTTCTTAGAGGAGAGAAAGGATGTGCTTGGGGACATTAGCGTGAGACCAAGGGGGGTTAGAGTCCCTATCACCTGGTAGAGTGTCGCCCTTGGGGTCGCGACATTATTCGGACCCGCGATTCCTGAATCATATGAAAAGGTGGCTTGTGCGACCCTGGCAGGGGTCTGCGCGGTGAGTGTTAGAAATACCCCTCCAGCTGGATAGGAATTCGATTCGAATCGTCGTCGCTCCCGATTAGTGAGCACTTGACTTGAGCAGCGGCAACGTAGATCTCATTAAATGAACAGGCGGTTAAGGGAATGATACAATGTTGCCACAATTCATACCTTCTCTGGATATAATAATGATAATTGTTTGATTATAATTAAGTGCATGCTTAGTACAGGTGCTAAGATAGATGATAGGTAAATGCTAAAAAGAACTGCTAGTACAGGTTATAAGAGTTTCAATTACTTATGCCTTTATGCAAAATAGGGTGTCAGCTAGCCTCTTGTGTAAGCCTTGCATAATCCTTGGTGTCATCTTATTTCTGGTTTTTCACGGGTAAGTCTAGCTGAGTACATTCCAGTACTCAGGGTTTATTCCCTCCTGTTGCAGATGATATGCTCTACCAAGGCTTCTGCAAAACTTGTCTCCACCCTGCGGGTGACGAAGACTAGATCACGAGGGCGTGATCATCTTTTATGTACTTTCCTGATGCTTTTGCGGGTGGTTGATCATTAAGACTGGCAGTAGTATGTGAACTAATGCGTGTGTTATGCTTCCGCTACTTTATAAACTTGGTTTGTAATAATTGCGACTCCATGTGTGTAAACTTATTTCGGACTACTTGTGAAATGTAACGTATGATGTTGTATGTTGAATGATGCGATCTTGGTTGTAAGCAAGTTGGTTTGAAATCCTTCGTGGTTTCGATTGACTACCGGGATTATATGGGCTCAAGTTTGAAAATTTGAGCGCTTCGGTGCTTGTTTTTGTACTTGTGCTCTTATAAATTGGTCGGTTCTGTTACAGAGAGTGGTATGGGTTCCTCTCTCCCTCCCACCGAGCTTGCGAGGCGGGATTCAGCGCTTTTCGGGAAATGAAACGCCTATTTTCCACTGCGCTGGACGCAAAGAAACGGAGGCGAACGGAGGTCACAGAGGTGACCAGACGCTGAACCGAACACGTCCGGTCAGTGTATAGTATTTGCGCGCGTCTCGGTCTTCTGATTGGACGCGGTGGCGCGTCCGGTCATGATCAACCAGACGCGTCCGATCACGTGTGGAGGCATACTGAAAACGACTGAACGCTGGCACTGTGGCGTCCGGTTCATCTAGCGTGCGTGTCCGGTCGGTCACGGGACTAGCGTGTCCGGTCGTGCTTCACGCATGGGGTGGTGTGCGCACCTGCGCGTCCGGTCAGTTCGACCAGCGTGTCCGGTCAGCGCGACTGTAGCAGGATCAAGTGCCTAACGGCTAGTTCTTGTTGGGGACATCTATAAATACTTGTTGGCCGGCTCTTTAGAGGGCCTCTTGGCTTGTTGATCATTCTAGCACTCCTTTGAGCTGAGCACACGCCCTCCACTCTTTCTCCCTTGCTTGTTTGCCTAATCAAAACGAGATTGAGTGATCTCAAGTGCATTTACTTGTGAGTTTGCATCTAGTTGGCACTTGGGTGTTCATTTGCTACGGGATTCTTGTTTCTCTTGGCGGTTGCCGCCACCTAGACGGGTTGGAGCAGTGGTGGAGGTCCGGCACGTGTTGGTGATTGTTCGTGGTCGGCTCCGGTGAGCTTGTTATGAGGGGTTGTTGTAGTTCCCCGGTGGAGCGCCAAATTCCAACTCTAATGGATTGCTTGTGTCGGAACTTCTCACCATTTGGTAGGTTCTTGTGGTGCCTTTTGAGAGGCTCGGTGTGTGATACCGATTAGCCACCGAACCACGTGGTGTAGGGGGACACAACGGGGACTAGCATGCCGACAAGCACATGAACCTCACGATAAATTTTGTGTCTCATTGTGTTTGATCAATTGGATTTTATCTTGGTGATTGGTTACTTTATTGGCTATCTTGGTATTCACTTTGGTTGGATCAATCATCGCCCCTTGGTATAACATTCTAAATCCCCTCTTGCACTTACTTTGTTATCTTCTTGTTTAGCTTGTTGTTGCTCTTGTTTAGTTGCTAGCTTGTGTAGTTCTAGTTGTAATAGTTTTGTAGCTTTGCTAGCTTGCGGTTTGTCTTATGGCGGTTGTGTGAACCAAACTAAAATTGTCAATTAGATAGGTGGCTTGCATCACCCCACTAGGCTAGGAAAAACTCGCATCTCACCATTTGTGTTACTAATTAAATTGTTTGAGTGATCTTTGTAGAAAGTTTTTTTTGGGCTATTCACCCCCCTCTAGCCATCAAGACCTTTCACTTCCCACATCAGCGGAGGTTCCACACCAAGAGCCTCGTGTGTTGTCCTCAAGAGACGTACACCTGGGGCCCACCAAAAGTTACTAGGACGAGGTGAGCCCATGACACATAACACATTCAGAAGTGTTGGGGTGGTGTTGGTTAGAGAGAGAGCATATATATATATATGTAAAGATATTTAGATATTTTCTTTTCTATATATCGAGATCAAGATATCGAAGTTTATTTATGGCAAGGTTCAAACTCTTGAGAAAAATCAAGAAAAATAAGAAAATCTTTCATATTATCTCTTATCACTTGCACAAAGTAGAGAGGGAGCGTATTCTTAGGTACCTAGCATGCAGGTAAAATGTGACGAATAGACAGGCATGAAAGATAATACCGACGTAGATAAACAGGTGGTATTTAGCAGGTAGAAAATTTGCATATTTGGTATATCATGTTCTGTGTATGAAGGACTATGCAAGTTAATTAGAAACTTGTTTGGTGATTTGTGTCACTTGTTTGGTAAGTATTGTTCATTGGAAGTTTTTTACATATATGTGGCAGAAATACATCCATATGCGAGGAGTAAGTGTCCTTAATTAACATATTCTACTTGCCTTGCTACCTTCATTACCCTTGCACCCATTGAGTGAAATGCAGAAAACCTTGCCCATTCAGCACAAACAGAGTAGAAAAACAATATCTGCTCTAGATTAGGGATGGCGCACCGCTGAAGAAGTACAAATTTGAAAATTGGGTTTCATCTCTGCAAGAAGAGTTTATATTTCAAGCCAACTGCACCCTCTTGTTCCAGTGCTTGGTACTTTTATGTCGAAACAACATAGGAGTTTGGTCTTCCAAGTTTACAAATGTTAATGTCGTTGGCCTTTTCCAGTTACTCCTTTTTTGGCATGTAAACTGCATACATAAAGAAATACATCAGTTTCCCCTTCTCAGGTATTTCAGGTTCGACAACTCTGTATGAAGATGAACCAGAGGATGCTCGGATTGGATGTTAGGTGAAGAAAGAAGCATACATATTTTCTCAAGATAAAAAAAGACACTTATCTTGTTTGCTGTTGCAGGTTATTTCTTGTCTTGACTATACACAGTTTTAGCTAATACATTAATGTTGCTAATAACCGTGATAATTCTTTTGCATGTAGGAATGACAGACCGAGAGCAAGAAGGTGATACATTCTTCGTGTGTCTATATATATATATATATATATATATATATATATATATATATATATATATATATATATATATATATATATATATATATATATATATATATATATATATATATATATATATATATATAACTACAAAATAAATTATTTTATAGCCACCCACCTTAGGCGTTGAATAACTATTCTACACCAACACACATTCAGCTACCCGGTCGGACTGCACCAACCAACCAGCCCACCCGACTCGACTCGCACCCGCACGAAGGAAATCCATCGCCCCCACCCTTTCTTCTTCCCTTGACCCCACGACGGCCTTCTTCCCGAGCCGCAGCAAACCGGCGGCACGTGCCCCACCCACTACCGACGGCAACCACAGGCGGCGCGCGCCCCCCGATCCGCGAGCACGGCGACCATCAGCGGCAGCGCGCCCCTGACCCACCGGTACAGCAGCGTCCGACGGCGGCGCAGCCTGATCCACGGCGCGCGGCAGCTCCCGGCGGCTCCTCTCTCTCGGCCGGCGGCGGGCCCTCTCCCGCAGTGGATCTCAAGCACAGGAAGCAGGTCGCTGCGCTCCTTCCCTCGGCACCTCCGACCATGGTGGTCACCCCATACCCATCGATGGCGGCGGCGGCGGGTCCCCACCGGCCTCCCCTGGCGCGTCCGCGATGGGAGCATAGGTAGTGGATTTGCCGCGACCTCACTCCTCCCGTGGTGTCCGCTGCCGCACCTCACGCCTCCCGTGGCCGCGACACCGGCCGCGCGCCGTCCGCGGCCTACCTTTTCTGCCTCCGCCTGAAATAGTAGTTGCTACTTGCATTGACCAGAGAGAGGCGCTGCTGCTTCTTGCTTGCATGCCCTCTGTCCAAGTGTGAGTGGATGAGAGGTGATGCGTGCACTTTTGACCCAGAGAGAGATGCTAGCGCCGCTGCTATATTTAGCTGTTGCCGCTGCATGTAGAGCTCCTCCAGCCTCCGTGGCCGCGCCGCCTGACGCCGGAACACCGTCCGCCCGCCATGAGGCCGGAACGCCGTCCGCCATTACCCAATCCAATCGGTCAGATGAGACTTTTGTGAAAATACTGACAGAAACTGAGAAAGAAGTCTGTGTTTTAGCAACTAAAAATCCTGGTTTCGACAACTCAGTTCAAGCATCGGGTAACTGATGCGCCTGACACTATCAAAGTACAGAGCAAAAAGTGAAAGGATGCATGGTAATTTTGGATTTGGAAATACTGAAGGTTGCTCAACAGTCAACACTGAATGTCTGAATAGTACTGAAAGTCTGAAATACAGACATAAAAGAAAAAAATACTGACAAAATACTTAGGAAAACTGAAGTTGTATTACCAACTATACGAAGATACTGACGAATTATTGATAAAATACTGACGAAATACTTAAAGATACTGACGAAATACTGAAGATACTGACGAAATATTGACAAAATACTGACGAAATACTTACAGATACTGACGAAATACTTAATGATACTAATATTGACAAAATGCTGATGAAATACTTACAGATACTGACAAAATACTTAATGATACTGACGAAATACTGATAATTGACTGACGAAATACTTAAATATACTGACAAAATACTAAAGATAGTGACAAAATACAGAAGATACTGACGAAATAATAACAAAATACTAACGAAATACTTAAGGATGCTCACGAAATGATGATATTGACAAAATATTGAAGATACTGACGAAATATTGATAAGGTACTGACAATAGTGATGAAATACTGATAAAATAATGACCACGGCTACTGACGTAATACTGACAAAAATACTTAGCAATACTGAAGTTGTATTACCAGCTATACGAAGATACTTGCGAAATACTGAAGATACCGACGAAATAATGAAGATACTGACAAATACTTAAAAGATACTGACAAAATACTGAAGATATTAACAAAATACCAAAGATACTAATGAAATACTAACAAAATACTTCATGGTACTGACAAATATATAAAGATACTGACAAGATATTTGAAAATACTGACAACTACAAAAGCTACTAACCAATACGGAAAAAATACTGACACCTACTCAAAAAATACTAGCGCTGCCATAGTCGTAGTACTGATTTGGAGGTGCATGCATTTCCATCTCTAGCATGTGGTTCAATTCGTGCATGACGACTGCATGCAGTGTGTCAAGTTCCTTTATTAGTACTAACAAGTATGCGTAGTATGCGTTGTCAACTGGAGGTGCATGCATTTCCATCTCCGCATGTGGTTCAATTCGTGCATGACGACTTCATGCGGTGTGTCAAGTTCCTTTATTAGTACTAACAAGTATGCGTTGTCAACTATATAGTTACTAGGTAAGTGCCCGTGCGTTGCAACGAGAGTAACAGTAAATTTCACGAGATGTTTGGTATTGTCCAAGGATTATCACCAAATCAAAATCAATATATCCATGTATTGATGTATCTCAATTCGTTGTTTTTTAAGGAAACTTCATATATAATACTCAAATATCCAAACCCATGTTGCCCAACTAAACCTCGTAGTCCTCGTCAGGATCCGGTCCAAAGCTGAGTTTGCAATTCTCTCTCTCAACTCTCTTACCACCAAAGTAAGTGACTTTCATATCAAAGTGCCACTTTCATGCAACTGACACTACGGATCATCATAAATATCCCTTCGTAACTATTATTTTTTGTTATATTGTGAAACTTGTTAGTTAGCAATCAATGGAGATTGTAAGCAAGGGACGAGCATGTTCAGTTTTGAAAATATAAGCTATCTCAAGTGCGTACATTGGATACCTTGTTAGTCACTGAACAATAGTAGCTAAAAAGACCTATCAAAATCAAAATGTTAGAACAGCCACATAGTGACCGCTAGCCGCTCTAGGAGAAAACAGGTCACCGCCCTCTAGGTCAACAACCTGTTTTCCTACAGCTTCAGGTGAGCCCGACACTTGCAGCCTCATGCTCCTAACCCAAACCCACACGCTCGGTGGAGAGCATGACTGGCACACTGTACCGTTTGAGAATAAATAACTTAAGCATAACTGAATGATCATATTATTCAGAAAAGTCTATTTCAACAACATCGACATGTAGTTTAATGTACACAATCTATTTAAATTGCATTGAGGAAGTCTCAGTTCATTTCTTATTTTAATTCAATCCATTGCCTCAAGGACCAGATGTCTACATTGCTGACAGTAGCACTCCTTGCACATCAAGATAAAAGGATATCAGATAACACAAATATCTGTTACTGACACCAGTAAATATGAAGTATATGGCCCAACAGGGTGTTTAGATCAAACATTTAGCAAGAAAAGAGAAAAATGAATAACCCTATGTGAATTTGAAACTTACAGGGTCTGCAACACATATAGGCATGCAGCAACAGATCAGTGGTGTTATATGCATTGGCTTTGGTAGGCTACCCCAATACACCAATATTATGTAAACCAGTTCAAGTTATAAATAGATATCAAATTAACAGCTATCTACATGTAGCAGATAATTTTTTATCTACATGGCATTTTAACCTAGTACAGCCCTTTGATTTGATTCATTGCAACCAAATCAAACATCACATAACCAACGCTCACAACTTACGGATGCCTTCCTATTCAAATCCGAGGGAGATTGGAGCCTCACCTTGGGACTGGAGGGTGTTTCCTGGCACGAGAGTCCTCAGCGTTGTTGCTGTAGACGCGCGAGTTGACGTTGCAGCCTTGAAGGTGAACCGAAGTGGTAGCTCAAATTCCATCCTTTTACTAAATTTGTGAAAATGAAAGATCAAATGCTAACTCAAAACTCAAAGTTCAAAGGACAAAAACATGTGTTAGCATAGCAATTAGGCAAGTATTTATCAATGGCTAACTGAAGTAAATCATCACCATTCAAGAGAAATGAACCTTCTTTTGTCTCGGGGTTGCTAGATCACCCACTATTATTGATGATTTCTTTATGATTCGCCTTTCCAGTATTTTGCAGTATATATTACAGAACTAAATGGTATAGGATTCTTTGATTACTTGAACCAACTGGGTAAATATAAAATCAAAGTGCCTGGAATTGTTTTATTGCGTGTTTTTAGCTAGGAAAAGCAAATGTCCAATAATGAGAGGTTAGGCTGTAAGAATCTAGCTTATACTAAAAGATTTTTACTGAAGAGTAGACTTCATATATTTATATTTCCTGAAGAGAAGGAAAATGAATGTAGCATGATAATGAAAAAAATGAATCAATACAAACATACCACTCAAGCTGAAGCATCAAGCTGGCAGCTAACGCTTTGATCTTTTCTGAATACTTAAAAATCTTAGCTTTTGAAATGCTGAAAATATAACTAATTCACCCTGAACATGCTCTGGTCATGGAAAACATATAAATAAGCAGCAGGTGGTCAGTTTAACATAGCTAAATGCTTGTTTTGATGCATCAATTACTAAGAACACTGAACTGAGTATTAGGATTGTTCATAAAACAAGGTCAAACAGTAGCATTAAAACAATTATCATAGGAATGGAGGCTATCAACTAAAAAATTGTATGAATTTATAAATATGAATCTATAGAAAGAGTTCTCGGACTTTAGGAACAATTTTTTTTTTGTAAGGATAGAGAAACCATGCATTTATCTCCTTTTATTGCATAACAAGGATTTTTCTATAAGCCAGGTTAGTCTAGCACATGGAACAAAAGGCTATTTTGATAATGATAATAAGTCCATCAATCCTCAGTCTTTTTTTGGGGTCATCTTGTCATTATTATCAGGAAATGCAAGTCGAACTTATAACAGGTTACTGCATTGGGAGATCATTACAGATCAAATTCGCTTATGACAAAAGTAAAATGAACTGAAAACTGAGGCTCCAGTGCTCCACAATGACCAATAAATCGCAAAACGATATTCATTATTCATTCTCTATCCAAATATATGACTAAAGCCTATCAATCTGACCTCAAATTGCTCGAAAGAGCGATATGCATTCCTGACAAGCTTCTTCCTGACAGTACCGAGGTCCATTGGTTGCCCAATCATATCGTGGTAATCATGCAACTGTATCAATCAACAACCACAATATTAATATTCAACAACTCCCTACCAAACAAATTGGCAGCTCTGGGAAGAAGAAAAATGGAGATCGGCACTTAGATTTGGATCGTAAGAAATCTCTCTTTCATTTGCATCAAGGATATGAAACACACACATTTGCAGCTCTGTTACTAAAAACCTTGTTCTATTCAGAGTGCTCCATGAAAACAAGAACACAGGGGGAAAATATTTTGAGTTTTTCTACAATTACCAGTAGATAAAAACAAAAGAATATCCATTTTTTGTCGTATTTAAATCTGCATAGTGTGGGAGGCACTAAGGGATAGGGTGTAATTCTGGAATGGCTCAGATATATATAAGGTCGATGGTAAGACTTAGGAGAGCTAGAGGTATAATAATACCTTAACATATCATTGAACACGTCCTTATGCACCTCAAGGATCTTTGGAAACGATCATCCAGCAATCAAAATAGGCATGTTCTACAATAATTTTCTTTAGTCCAAATCTCAATAAGAGAATCATATCTGTAGAACATGAATTAACTGCATAAATCACATATGTCAAGCATACTCAATTGTTATACTAAATTAACTGCATAAGTCAAGTTATTATTTATCTAAACATTCAATTGCTTGAGCAAAATGAAAAGAAAATAGCATAATTTCACCAACAAAGATGAACATCATCTATGAGGACATCAAATTAAGGGGAATCCCGAGCTATATGATCTTTACACAGCAAAATTAACAGCACCTTTGATCTTGACAAACACAATCTGTTCGTGAACAGACTACTTGCATGCATCTATACCAATCGAATTCATTCACAGATTAAATCAACTATGAATTCACTTCACAGACTAAATCAAATACTGAAAACCTGAATCTCTGCCAAGATGACCACGAACAAGATTTGGGGCTACTTGCATGCATCTGTACCAATCGAATGCATTCATAGAAGCCTTAAATCAACTACGAATTCATTTCACACTATTTGCAGGCATCTGACACACTAAAATCAATTACGTACCGTGGAAGTCGGTGGTGCTAGGGAGGAAATCGGTGGCGGCGCGGCGACAGTGACAAGGAAATTGGCATCTTGCGGCTGCGTTGGCTAGCCCGCGTCCTTTCCCTCCTCTGCCGGAGCCGTGCCACCCTGTGCTGCCGGTGTCGGGTCTGTGTCTAGCGGTGGAACACGGAGTGGAGATGTCCGCTTGGCTCTGCTCCACGGGAAGGGAAAGGGGAAGACGGAGCAGGAAGAATGGCGTGAGGGAGGCCGAAGCACCGCTAGGCGCGTGTGACTGAGCGCTGGGTGAAGCAGCTCCGGCATGGCAAATCGGCGGCGGCGGCGACACAGGCGAGGAAGTTGGAGGCACCGATGGCGTAGTCGAGGACGCCGTCTTGAGTCTACGCCGATTGCGCCCGCACCCTTTCCATCCTCCGTCGGATGCGTGCTGGCCCGAGCTCTCCACCGGCACAGGATCTGTCGGCAGAAGCACAAAGAAGATGGCCGGCGCTGGATCTGCCCAACTGCTCGGTTCTGCTCCACGGGGAAAAGGAAGAAAATGGCGGGGTTGTGGAGGGCTATCGCGTCCGTCGTCGAGGTCGAGGTTGGGGAGGGCTGCCGCGTCCGCCATAGCCACCTTCTTCCTGAGATCCATGGGGAGAGGGTGTAACACCCCTGGTGTTAGTTAGCCTCATAATGCATTCATAATGCATGATCATGGCATGGCATTACCATAAGCATCGTCAATTCATGTGCATCCTTGTTTGAAACATGACCTTGCGACATTGTGGTTTCTATGTGCTTCCTTTATGTGTTGCTAGGGTTTTGTATAGATATCATATGTGATGCTATTGTGTGACTTAGGGGCTTGAAAACATCTTTGATATGTTAGTGGAGCAAAATGAGCTAGGGTTTATATTCATGTTTTGACCAAAAATCCAGTTTGGCTAGGTTTGACCTCAGTTTGACCATAGCACTGATCTGCTTTGACTGATTTAAAAGTGGTACCTAGAGACCTTGCATGGAGGTGCACCCTTTACCAAAGTTGTAGGAAATTTATCAAGAAACAAAAGCCTCAATATGGTCATCTCATGAAAGTGTCTTGAAAATGCTCAAATAGGGCCCACCAGTCAGTAATCGTGCTGTTTTCTAGCCTAGTTAGTGTAGTGCTGCTAACTGAACCCTCTAAGTCTCCAACTTAGAAGTAGAATCAGTTCATGTCCATATTAACAAAGTTTTAGTAAATTTTATAAGCTTCCACTTTGTCAATTGGCTCGTTTCATGGTTCATCCTCTAAGACTGTCAAAATTCCCCTTTTCGGTCGCTCTGAATTTCTGTTGTTTCACAGAAACAGATTCTGCTCTTTGACCTTTAACTCCCAAACCATGCTGTTCTAGGTTTAGCTCATATTGACAAAGTTGTATAGAATTTTATGAGCTACAATTTTGTCAACTGGCTCATCTCATGATTCGGCTTAGTTTGGGAACTACAGAGCCTGCAAATTGTTGCTGTCTGGGAAATGTAATGTTGCAGATGTTGCAGGTCAATGTTGCAGTTGTTTCACGGTTATGAAAATTTCCGATCGGCTGGCCGACCACCGCAGGCCGTTACCGCCGCGTGGCTGCGCCGTGGCAGCCGTACACCGGCGTTGCCCCCACCGGTCAGGCCTCGGTGCTCCTCAAGACAGCCACAACGCCCTCAGCTTGACTCTCCCTCTTCATTCGC
This sequence comes from Saccharum hybrid cultivar R570, assembly GCA_038087645.1. Classification (NCBI taxonomy): domain Eukaryota; kingdom Viridiplantae; phylum Streptophyta; class Magnoliopsida; order Poales; family Poaceae; genus Saccharum; species Saccharum hybrid cultivar. The sequence goes on from JAQSUU010000240.1 coordinate 855,769, forward strand.
CTCCTCCCCTCCCTCTGTTGTGCTCACCAAGGCGGAGGAGCAGGCCGCCAGCGCCGCCTCGCACTCGACGAGCCAGTGCACCGTCATCTTCGCGCCTCCACCCAAACCTTGCTGCACGGAGCACCACCGCAACCTTCCCTACCTTCTACACCTCTTCTCGGAGCCAACCAAGTGGAGGTGAGGCCATATTGGGCATTTCCGCCGTCGCGGCCATGGCCTTGACCTCACCGGAGCTCAAGCTCGCCGTGGCCGGCATAGCTAGCGACCACCATGTCCTCCTTATTCTACCTTGGTAGCACCGTCGTAGTCCCGTGTAGCTCGCCCCGCGCTCGGCTGGCACTGTGGGGGTTCACCGTCGCCGGCGTACCACCACCGCCGCCGCTGAAACGCCATGCACGTCGGCAAGCCATCCCCAATGGCTCCGCCACTCCTTAAGTTGGGTCAATCGGTGCGGAATCACGTGGGGAGCGCGTATATGCCCTTGGCTTCGCCGGCCGTTGAGCCGCCGGCGAGCTACCGCCGCCGCCTCCTCCCTCCCCTGTCCGGTGTCCCTGACGGGCGGGGCCCACATGTCGGCGCGCGGGATTCCCGTTCCCCCCTGTGTTGCTTGGTTGGGCTGCCGCGGGCCGAGCTGGAGCTCTGGGCCGCGCAGTCACGTTTGGCCGCGCGCGTCGCGGGCCGCCGAGGATGCTGGGCCGGCCCGAGTGGGGGAGGGTGTGGATTTAGGTTTTGTGAGTTTTTATTTATTCAAATATTTGATTTGTACTCTGACTTTGTAAATTCATATCTCTTGTTTTAGAGGTCCAAATGAGGTGCTTTAAATTTTGGTGTGCTCTACATAATGTCTAGTTTATTATAAAAATATAATGTGTGCCATGTTTTGTGATGAATTAAATAGTTATTAATTATATCTTTTATTCATGAAGAAAAATGAGAAAATCGTATCTCTGTCTGTGAAGCTCCAAATGACATGAAATTTTTATAGTGAACTTCTCATACCATGAATAGCTTATGGTTAAATTTTCATGCAATTTGGATGTAGTTTGGTGGAGTTATATAATTATCTTGTTTGCTTGAATGGATCTTGTGTGAATTTTCATAATTTTTCTATAGATCCAGTAAGAGTGAAACTTAGTGAGTGTTGTTCTTATATTATAAGGATGCTAGGAAAAATATGAAATCTGTTGTTTGATACTTTTTAATAGAGCTTCCTATTTATGGTAGAAATAGACCTGTCATATGTTATTTTTGATATCTCCATATCTGCTTGTCAAAATGAAGTGAAATTTTTATTGTAGCCTACGTGAAGCATTAGGTGGCTACTGTAATTTTTGTAGATTTTTATATATAGTTTTACTGTATGTTTCTTTAATCACCTAATTAACTAAATAAATTATAAAAGAATATTAAATAATTTATTTAGAAGTTGGCACTATACTTTCTGATGTTCCTATGATATGCATAACAAGTTGGTAAACTTGGTTTGGTCTAATGGTGCTTTTGAATCGTCATTAATTATTTAAGTTAGTGAATCTGCCATTTCTGGACAGATTTGCTAGTTAAGAGAATTAACCTATGTTAATAATGTTTTTCATGCTTGGTGATTTATAACAAAGTTGTTGATAATTTCATGAACTAGTTGCTGGAAAATTTTGGTAGCATTTGGACTTATAGTTTAGAAATGACAGCTGTTCAAAGTTTGAGTCAGAATTGTTTTGCTCTCTGTTCTTTTAGAACAGATTTGGTACATGTGCTATTTCAACTTGGTAAATGATGAAATCATGCTTAGATGTTTATAAATGAAATGTAGACAATTTCATAAGCTTTCCAGAATGTCCTCTTTCAGATCATTTGGATTGGTAGAACTCCAGTTATGAGTTTTCTTAGTTACTGTTGATAATATGTTGTAAATACTAAATTGTTGGAATCTTGTTATGTGTGTGCTTAGTCTTAACTTTGTGGTACTTAGTGATTGCTTAAGGATGATTAAACGTGTTAATACCAGAGAGGAAATTTGCACCTAAGCTTGAAGTGATTTGATTAGAGCGCATTATTGACTTGGTTTTGTGCTAATGATGTTGCAATATCATTCCATTCATCGTCACATCATTCATGCATGTTCATAAATCATCATGTCATCCTTGGTGCATACATGAAATTCATTGGATGCATATACATGCAATAGGTGTACCGATGATCGTGTTTCGAGCAAAGTTCCGCTGGGTGTGGAACCCGAAGTTGAAGTCCGTTCGGGAGCCGGAGGTCCAGTCCGACGAAGCCGGAGAAGGCGTGGAAATCGTTCTTGAAGCCGAACCTCGATCTCTCTTCTTTCGGTTAAGGCAAGCCCCGGAGCATTATAAGCCTCCTACTTTTTAAGCAATTATCTTTATATACATGTTATATGTATTGTTGCATTACGTGATAGGAGTTGGGTGAAAACCCTTGCTGCATTGATAGCACTCCTTGTCTAGCAATTCAAACCTTGAATCCTAAGTAGACAGGATCATATCTATGCTTAGCCCTGCTAAATTAGACCGGTAGAAGTCGGGTGATTTCCTGTCACCTGCGAGATATAGGGCTTATCAGGTCACGGTTGGCTATATTTGCTATCGTGGAAGTGAACCATGTGTAATAAAATGAAATGAGACCGGGCGGGATGATGATAGTGAAACAGCAAGGCATGGAGGCCTTGGGTGTGGATCTATCCCCGTCTGTGTCGATTAAGGACCGAGACCTGGAGCCTTCTATGTTATTTTGAACGCATGCCTGACATTTAGTTGGCCGGCCTGAGGTTGCCGACCGCGAAGCCTAGTAGCTCAACTCAGGCTGTGAAGTCAAAAAGTGAAAGTCGCCTCGGAAGGGAGCCAGAGGGTCCAAGGGCAGGTGAGTTAAAAGTCCTGAGCTTCCTGGCCACTGGTATCCCCGAGAACGCGGCGCTGTTCGGGCCCACCCTGAGTTGTACCAAAGGTTATCTACGGCCGCCTTTAGCGGGGTTTGCCGGGTGAGTGTCAGGAATACCCCCCTCAGCTGAGTTGGAATCGATTCGAGTCGCCGTCTCTCCCGGATAGTGAGAAACTTGACTGGTTATCTCCAGCGTAGATACACTAATTATTAATGATGGTTCGGAATTGATGATAATGATGATGATGGCCTTATTATACCTGCTATGGTTAATATTGTTTGCTCCTAATAAAGTGATTGCTCTAGTACAGGTGCTAATCTAGATGACAGGTTAATGATTATTAACTTGATGCTTAAGCATTAATGATTACCTATCTGTAATAAGCTTTTCTGCAAGTGAGTCAAGCTAGTCCACCTTATAAAGCCTTGCATAATCCTTGGTGTCACCGTTGTTTCTGGTTTTTGACGGGTAAGTCTAGCTGAGTACCTTCTCGTACTCAGGGTTTATTCCCACCTGTTGCAGGTAGCAGATTCGTACTTGTTGCTGCAAGTATTGTCTTCGCCTTGTGGGTGTGAAGACTAGACCATATGGGCATGGTCTCTATAGTATCTCTTCAGGTATGCTTTTGCAGGATGTGACTATGTACTGGCAGTATTTGACTTAAAATGATTTCAGAAATTATGTTACTTCCGCTATTCTTTATTTTAGTTTTGTAATAAAATTATTTGTACTCCGATGTATGAGAGCTATTTACGAACTGTTGTAACAAGTGTTGTGTTATGTTGAATCACTACGATCTGGTTGCTCTCGGTTTGGTTTGAAGTCCCTCGTGGTTTCGTGGACTACCGGAGTTATATGGGCTCAAGTTTGAGAATTTGATCGTTTCGGCGATTGTTTTTAAACTTGTGCTCTTATAATTTGGACGGTTCCGTTACAGCTGGTATCGGAGCAAGATTCAACAGTAAACACTTTATTTGTGTATTTAAATAAAAGCTTTTGTGAAAAATCTTAATTCTAATCTAAAGAGTGCCAGTGGTCATATCCTATATGCCCAAATAAGGACTATTAGGTGGCTTACTAAAGTACTAACTTGGGGGTTCTTGCTTGTTTTCTATTTCGTTGTCCATACGGCATGCTATTGTAAAGATGTCATCCGTTTGGGTGGTAATGTATGGATCAAAATACCTCTACGCCCTGGTAAGTGGGAGTTGTGAGAGCATGACCGTCCAACCGTCGGTCTAGGGGAGAGTAATTGTGGATACTCGCATACTTACATGTCCAACCATGTATCTATGAGAGTACTTAATTGTGGGTACATCTGTCGGGTAGCTTTGATACTGAAGTATATACATCGGGGGATGTATGTATGAAAAGTATTTAGTTTACCGCTTTCTTGTGTGCTATATTGGGAATTGTTGGGCTGAAATGCAAATTTCTGCAGGTACACTAACAACGTTTCCTGTAGAACGACTAGTTATCGTTATTGAGAGAACGTGTGTATGCCACCGAATTATACACTAGAATTTTGAAATTCTTCCTAGGTTTATGAGGACGTACGGTTCGTGCATGCACCATGTTCACATCATACATTGCATTCTGTACTACTCCCACCCTTATAAATTGCTTATCCCATTCTTTCAAAATTTCCTTCCCTCCAAATAGTTGTCCCGTAGATAGTTGCATTTCTTTCGTGAAGAATTGGGGGTGGTCAACCAACCTAGTGGAGTGATCAGTAGTGTCAGCCTTGAAACCCAATTCATACCTGGTCGTGAAGGAAAGCAAGACAATTTCAAGATGTATCTCCTCGAGTTGGGATGTGTTTTGATCTGCAACTCGCCTCTCCATTGCTTCTACCATTGTATCCACCCTGGTTTGCTATCCTCTCTTTGGATGATACTGTTCCTACACGCCTAATTCCTGACACGTGAGGATTCCTCATAGGTGTGTGTTCGGTAATGGTGTTGCAATTAGTACTCCATGGTGCCGCGGCAAAACCGGGAGCCTCCTGTGGCGCGCGACACAAGGTTGTGCTGCTCGGCACGCGCAGGTATCAAGGATTGCTAGTCATGATCCATTATGGAGCTACACTAATGTGTTATCTTCTCGTGAACCTTTTCCTTGAAGGTCATTCTTTATCTTGTCAGAAGATCCGTGCCTCAATCTAAGAAATTTCCTTCTTTTAGAGATTGGAATTTGCATAGTTGGATATAATCTCTTCCTCCTGCCTATAAAATTCGTCAGCAGCCTTCCGACGTCATCAATGCTTACTAGTTTCAACTACTTGCAGATGTCTCGTCAACTCTGCTCTAGCAGTCGGAGTCGTGACAATACAGGACTGTCATCGTCTCCTCCGCAACCTATCTCTGCTGAATTGCTGCAAATGCTTGCCGAAAGTCAGCGAGCCTTGGATGAGAGTGTCAGAAACCATGTCCATTAGGAACCTGAGCCTGCCCAGTACAGCAGCTATAAAGATTTCTTAGATACTGAGCCTCCTATTTTTCGAGAAGCAGAAGAACCACTTCAAGCAGACGAATGGTTGAACACTATCGAACAGAAGTTTCGTGTGCTCAAGGTGGCAGATGATATGAAAACAGAATATGCTTCGCAACAGTTGCAAGGACCTGCAGGTGTTTGGTGGTGTCACCATCAGAGTACCCTACCTGAGAATATGGAAGTAGTTTGGGATCAGTTCAAGGAAACATTTCGGGGGCATTATATTCCTGCTGGTCTCATGGCAATCAAGCACACCGAGTTTATGAAGCTCACTCAAGGAGACAAAAGTGTAACAGAATATCTACACGCTTTCATCAACTTGTCAAGATATGCTTCAGAATTTGTTAATACGGAAATTAAGAAGATTGCAAGTTTCAAAAGAGGATTGTGTCCTAAATTGATGAAGGCCATGTGCAATAGCAAGTGTGCAACTTTTAACGAGTTTGTCAGTGATACTATCCTTCAAGAGAACTGTAATACTGTGTATGCTGCTTCTAAGAGCCAAGAGAAATCTCATGAATCTAATGCACCTACGAACAATACTCTGGTGGTGATTACACCTCAGTATTATTCGCCTGGCATATCTACTCGATATCACCCATATCAGAAACAGTATCCGGTCAAGAGGAGCAGTATTAAGAAAGGAAAGCCTAAGGCACCGCCAAGTAACCGGCCATGTTGGAATTGCAAGATGTCAGGTCATTGGGCCAAAGATTGTCCTCGTCCGCAGAAGAAATCAAATGATAATAAGGCAGATGTGTGTAAAGGATGGGTTCGATACACCACGGTGGAGTCCATTCCTACGGGTGAGATTATCACTGCCGGTGCATTTTTAGTAAATCAACACCCTGCAATTGTGTTGTTCGATTCAGGTGCTTCCCACTCTTTTATTAGTTCAACGTTTGTAGCCAAGCATGGTATGAAGGTCGTTACTTTGGATAATAGTGGTTATAATATTAGTGCTGCCGGAAATAATATTTCAACCAACCAGTTGGTCTTAGGAGCAAAGATCGAGATAGAAGGACGTCTGTATGATCTAGATCTCGTGGTATTACCAGGATTGGGTCTAGATGTAATCTTAGGTATGAAGTGGATGAGTGGAAACGGTGTTCTGATCGATACCTCTACGAGAGTGGTTATGTTGAGGGATCCAAAAGATCAACAAGCTTTTCTAGTACAAATTCCTAGAGACATTAGTCCTCAGACTACAGTTAACGCTATGATAGCAAAAGCAAAAGAGATTGCAGAAGTTCCTGTAGTGTGTGAATTTCCAGATGTTTTCCCCGATGAGTTGCCAGGATTACCTCCAGATCGTGATGTAGAATTCAAGATTGAGTTAATTCCAGGTACCGCACCAATTTCCAAAAGACCGTATAGAATGTCGCCGAATGAGTTAGCTGAACTCAAGACCCAACTTAGTGACCTTTTATTAAAAGGGCTGATCCGTCCTAGTTCTTCTCCGTGGGGTTGTCCTGCTATCTTTGTGAAGAAGAAGGACCAGTCTCTACGTATGTGTGTAGACTATCGACCACTCAATGCAGTCACTATCAAGAACAAGTATCCGTTGCCTCGTATTGATATCTTGTTTGATCAGTTGTCTAAAGCAAATGTATTCTCGAAGATTGATCTGAGATCTGGTTATCACCAAATTAAAATCCGTCCAGAAGACATACCAAAGACCGCTTTTGCTACCAGATACGGGTTATATGAATATCTTATCATGTCTTTTGGTCTGACCAATGCTCCTGCACATTTCATGTACCTGATGAATTCAGTATTCATACAAGAGTTGGACAAGTTTGTGGTGATATTCATTGATGATATTCTGATCTATTCTGAAAATGAAGAAGAACATGCCGAGCATCTGAGAATTATTTTATCCAGATTGCGTGAACATAAGCTTTACGCCAAGTTCAGTAAATGTGAATTCTGGTTAAAGAAGGTACCTTTCCTCGGTCATGTATTGTCTGGTAAGGGAATTTCAGTAGACCCGACTAAGATACAGGAAGTTTTGGATTGGAAGGCACCAACTACAGTACATGAAGTTCGGAGTTTTCTTGGATTGGCTGGCTACTATCGTCGTTTTATTTAGGATTTCTCTAAAATAGCTAAGCCTATGACTCGACTACTTCAGAAGGATAGGAAGTTTGATTGGACTCCGGAGTGTGAACAAGCTTTCTGCACGCTACGGACTTTGTTAACATCAGCTCCGGTATTAGCGCAACCTGACATTGAGAAACCGTTTGATGTGTATTGTGATGCATCAGGTACTGGTTTAGGTGGCATACTGATGCAGGGAGGTCGAGTTATTGCGTATGCTTCACGTCAGTTAAGAAAACATGAAGTTAACTATCCGACTCATGACTTAGAGTTAGCTGCTGTTGTTCATGCTCTGAAAATCTGGAGACACTATTTGCTTAGAAATACATGCAATATTTATACAGATCATAAGAGTCTTAAGTACATATTTACTCAACCTGAGTTAAATATGCGCCAAAGAAGATGGTTAGAGTTAATCAAGGATTATAACCTCCAGGTGTATTACCATCCGGGTAAAGCAAATGTGGTTGCCGATGCCTTGAGTAGAAAATCTCACTGCAACTCTCTGATAGAAGAAGATTTTCATTTGTCCCACCTCTTACATCCTATTGTAATCCATCATATCACTGTAGATTGTTCTTTGAGAAGTAGAATCATTGAGTTACAGAAGACTGATACTGGTGTATTTCACATCAAGAGAAAGATGAAAGAGCAAGAAACTAAGCATTTTCGAGTCGATGAGAAGGGAATTCTCTGGTTCAAAGATAGACTCGTTGTGCCAAAAGATAAAGAGCTCAGAAATCAAATCTTATCTGAAGCCCATTCTTCTAAGTTATCCATCCATCCTGGTAGTAGTAAGATGTATCAGGACCTCAAGCCGTACTATTGGTGGACCAAGACGAAGAAGGAAATTGCAGCCTATGTCGCTAAGTGTGATAATTGTTGTAGAGTTAAGGCCATTCACATGAAGCCTGGTTTACTCTAGCCTTTGTCTGTTCCAGGTTTGAAATGGGACAACATTGTTATGGACTTTATCGTCGGATTACCAACCACCCAAAAAGGTTTTGATTCTATTTGGGTTATAGTTGATCGTTTAACAAAGTCTGCTCACTTTATCCCTATGAAGAGTAACTATCACCCGCACCAGTATGCTGATATTTACTTCCAAGAAGTTGTACGCCTTCATGGAGTGCCTAAGTCTATTATCTCTGACAGAGGGCCACAGTTTACTGCTCGTTTTTGGGAGCGTCTATATCAGAATCTTGGAACTAATTTGGTCCGTAGTTCTGCTTATCATCCACAGACGTCAGGGCAGACTGAGCGTGTGAATCAGATTCTTGAAGACATGCTTAGAGCTTCCATCATCTCTTGTAATGGCTCCTGGGAGAAATGGTTGCCTCTCGCTGAATTCTCTTACAACAACAGTTATCAAGAGAGCATCAAGATGGCTCCATTTGAAGCTTTATATGGTCGCAAGTGTAGAACTCCGTTGAACTGGGTGGAGCCTGGAGAAAGAAGGCTCTATGGTATTGACTTTGTAAAAGAAGCCGAGGAGCAAGTTCGTGCTATACAGAAAAATATAGCAGCCGCTCAGGCTAGACAAAAGAGCTACGCAGATAACAGGAGGAAACCTATTGAGTTTGAAATAGGTGACCATGTCTATCTGAAGGTGTCCCCTATGAGAGGAGTAAAGCATTTTGGGATCAAAAGAAAGCTTGAGCCTCGATATGTTGGACCTTATCGGATTATTGAGAAAAGTGGAAGAGTAGCCTATAAGCTCAATCTACCTCGTGAAATGGGAACTATCTTTCCAGTATTCCATGTTTCTCAATTAAAGAAATGCCTCCGTCTTCCTGAGGAAAGAGTAGAAGTGAGACGCATCAAGTTGAAATCTGATCTTTCTTATGAGGAGAAACCGGTATATGTTCTGGATACTCTGGAAAGGGTGACTCGAAATCGAGTAGTCATATTATACAATGTGGTTTGGAGTAATCACGGTGAACGTGATGCAACTTGGGAAAGAGAGGATTATTTAAAGGGCAACTATTCCGCTTTCTATGAAAAATGGTACGACTTTCAAATCTCGGGACGAGATTTTTATAAGGGGGGAGGGCTGTAACACCCCTGGTGTTAGTTAGCCTCATAATGCATTCATAATGTATGATCATGGCATGGCATTACCATAAGCATCGTCAATTCATGTGCATCCTTGTTTGAAACATGACCTTGCGACATTGTGGTTTCTATGTGCTTCCTTTATGTGTTGCTAGGGTTTTGTATAGATAACATATGTGATGCTATTGTGTGACTTGGGGGCTTGAAAACATCTTTGATATGTTAGTGGAGCAAAATGAGCTAGGGTTTATATTCATGTTTTGACCAAAAATCCAGTTTGGCTAGGTTTGACCTCAGTTTGACCATAGCACTGATCTGCTTTGACTGATTTAAAAGTGGTAACTAGAGACCTTGCATGGAGGTGCACCCTTTACCAAAGTTGTAGGAAATTTATCAAGAAACAAAAGCCTCAATATGGTCATCTCATGAAAGTGTCTTGAAAATGCTCAAATAGGGCCCACCAGTCAGTAATCGTGCTGTTTTCTAGCCTAGTTAGTGTAGTGCTGCTAACTGAACCCTCTAAGTCTCCAACTTAGAAGTAGAATCAGTTCATGTCCATATTAACAAAGTTTTAGTAAATTTTATAAGCTTCCACTTTGTCAATTGGATCGTTTCATGATTCATCCTCTAAGACTGTCAAAATTCCCCTTTTCGGTCGCTCTGAATTTCTGTTGTTTCACAGAAACAGATTCTGCTCTTTGACCTTTAACTCCCAAACCATGCTGTTCTAGGTTTAGCTCATATTGACAAAGTTGTATAGAATTTTATGAGCTACAATTTTGTCAACTGGCTCATCTCATGATTCGGCTTAGTTTGGGAACTACAGAGCCTGCAAATTGCTGCTGTCTGGGAAGTGTAATGTTGCAGATGTTGCAGGTCAATGTTGCAGTTGTTTCACGGTTATGAAAATTTCTGATCGGCTGGCCGACCACCGCAGGCCGTTACCGCCGCGTGGCTGCGCCGTGGCAGCCGTACACCGGCGTTGCCCCCACCGGTCAGGCCTCGGTGCTCCTCAAGACAGCCACAACGCCCTCAGCTTGACTCTCCCTCTCCATTCGCCTCCTCCCCTCCATCTGTTGTGCTCACCAAGGCGGAGGAGCAGGCCGCCAGCGCCGCCTCGCACTCGATGAGCCAGTGCGCCGTCATCTTCGCGCCTCCACCCAAACCTTGCTGCACGGAGCACCACCGCAACCTTCCCTACCTTCTACACCTCTTCTCGGAGCCAACCAAGTGGAGGTGAGGCCATATTGGGCATTTCCACCGTCGCGGCCATGGCCTTGACCTCACCGGAGCTCAAGCTCGCCGTGGCCGGCATAGCTAGCGACCACCCTGTCCTCCTTATTCTACCTTGGTAGCACCGTCGTAGTCCCGTGTAGCTCGCCCCGCGCTCGGCTGGCACTGTGGGGGTTCACCGTCGCCGGCGTACCACCGCCGCCGCCGCCGAAACGCCATGCACGTCGGCAAGCCATCCCCAATGGCTCCGCCGCTCCTTAAGTTGGGTCAATCGGTGCGAAATCACGTGGGGAGCGTGTATATGCCCTTGGCTTCGCCGGCCGTTGAGCCGCCGGCGAGCTACCGCTGCCGCCTCCTCCCTCCCCTGTCCGGTGTCCCTGACGGGCGGGGCCCACATGTCGGCGCGCGGGATTCCCGTTCCCCCCTGTGTTGCTTGGTTGGGCTGCCGCGGGCCGAGCCGGAGCTCTGGGCCGCGCAGTCACGTTTGGCCGCGCGCGTCGCGGGCCGCCGAGGATGCTGGGCCGGCCCGAGTGGGGGAGGGTGTGGATGTAGGTTTTGTGAGTTTTTATTTATTCAAATATTTGATTTGTACTCTGACTTTGTAAATTCATATCTCTTGTTTTAGAGGTCCAAATGAGGTGCTTTAAATTTTGGTGTGCTCTACATAATGTCTAGTTTATTATAAAAATATAATGTGTGCCATGTTTTGTGATGAATTAAATAGTTATTAATTATATCTTTTATTCATGAAGAAAAATGAGAAAATCATATCTCTCTCTGTGAAGCTCCAAATGACATGAAATTTTTATAGTGAACTTCTCGTACCATGAATAGCTTATGGTTAAATTTTCATGCAATTTGGATGTAGTTTGGTGGAGTTATATAATTATCTTGTTTGCTTGAATGGATGTTGTGTGAATTTTCATAATTTTTCTATAGATCCAGTAAGGGTGAAACTTAGTGAGTGTTGTTCTTATATTATAAGGATGCTAGGAAAAATATGAAATCTGTTGTTTGATACTTTTTAATAGAGCTTCCTATTTATGGTAGAAATAGACCTGCCATATGTTATTTTTGATATCTCCATATCTGCTTGTCAAAATGAAGTGAAATTTTTATGGCAGCCTACGTGAAGCATTAGGTGGCTACTGTAATTTTTGTAGATTTTTATATATAGTTTTACTGTATGTTTCTTTAATCACCTAATTAACTAAATAAATTATAGTGTTCAAAAAAAAAACTAAATAAATTATAAAAGAATATTAAATAATTTATTTAGAAGTTGGCACTATACTTTCTGATGTTCCTATGATATGCACAACAAGTTGGTAAACTTGGTTTGGTCTAATTGTTCTTTTGAATCGTCATTAATTATTTAAGTTAGTGAATCTGCCATTTCTGGACAGATTTGCTAGTTAAGAGAATTAACCTATGTTAATAATGTTTTTCATGCTTGGTGATTTATAACAAAGTTGTTGATAATTTCATGAACTAGTTGCTGGAAAATTTTGGTAGCATTTGGACTTATAGTTTAGAAATGACAGCTGTTCAAAGTTCGAGTCAGAATTGTTTTGCTCTCTGTTCTTTTAGAACAGATTTGGTACATGTGCTATTTCAACTTGGTAAATGATGAAATCATGCTTAGATGTTTATAAATGAAATGTAGACAATTTCATAAGCTTTCCAGAATGTCCTCTTTCAGGTCATTTGGATTGGTAGAACTCCAGTTATGAGTTTTCTTAGTTACTGTTGATAATATGTTGTAAATACTAAATTGTTGGAATCTTGTTATGTGTGTGCTTAGTCTTAACTTTGTGGTACTTAGTGATTGCTTAAGGATGATTAAACGTGTTAATACCGGAGAGGAAATTTGCACCTAAGCTTGAAGTGATTTGATTAGAGCACCTTATTGACTTGGTTTTGTGCTAATGATGTTGCAATATCATTCCATTCATCGTCACATCATTCATGCATGTTCATAAATCATCATGTCATCCTTGGTGCATACATGAAATTCATTGGATGCATATACATGCAATAGGTGTACCGAGGATCGTGTTTCGAGCGAAGTTCCGCTGGGTGTGGAACCCGAAGTTGAAGTCCGTTCGGGAGCCGGAGGTCCAGTCCGACGAAGCTGGAGAAGGCGTAGAAATCGTTCTTGAAGCCGAACCTCGATCTCTCTTCTTTCGGTTAAGGCAAGCCCCGGAGCATTATAAGCCTTCTACTTTTAAAGCAATTATCTTTATATACATGTTATATGTATTGTTGCATTACGTGATAGGAGTTGGGTGAAAACCCTTGCTGCATTGATAACACTCCTTGTCTAGCAATTCAAACCTTGAATCCTAAGTAGACAGGATCGTATCTATGCTTAGCCCTGCTAAATTAGACCGGTAGAAGTCGGGTGATTTCCTGTCACCTGCGAGATATAGGGCTTATCAGGTCACGGTTGGCTATATTTGCTATCGTGGAAGTGAACCATGTGTAATAAAATGAAATGAGACCGGGCGGGATGATGATAATGAAACAGCAAGGCATGGAGGCCTTGGGTGTGGATCTATCCCCGTCTGTGTCGATTAAGGACCGAGACCTGGAGCCTTCTATGTCATTTTGAACGCATGCCTGACATTTAGTTGGCCGGCCTGAGGTTGCCGACCGCGAAGCCTAGTAGCTCAACTCAGGCTGCGAAGTCGAAAAGTGAAAGTCGCCTCGGAAGGGAGCCAGGGGGTCCAAGGGCAGGTGAGTTAAAAGTCCTGAGCTTCCTGGCCACTGGTATCCCCGAGAACGCGGCGCTGTTCGGGCCCACCCTGAGTTGTACCAAAGGTTATCTACGGCTGCCTTTAGCGGGGTTTACCGGGTGAGTGTCAGGAATACCCCCCTCAGCTGAGTTGGAATCGATTCGAGTCGCCGTCTCTCCCGGATAGTGAGAAACTTGACTGGTTATCTCCAGCGTAGATACACTAATTATTAATGATGGTTCGGAATTGATGATAATGATGATGATGGCCTTATTATACCTGCTATGGTTAATATTGTTTGCTCCTAATAAAGTGATTGCTCTAGTACAGGTGCTAATCTAGATGACAGGTTAATGATTATTAACTTGATGCTTAAGCATTAATGATTACCTATCTGTAATAAGCTTTTCTGCAAGTGAGTCAAGCTAGTCCACCTTATAAAGCCTTGCATAATCCTTGGTGTCACCGTTGTTTCTGGTTTTTGACGGGTAAGTCTAGCTAAGTACCTTCTCGTACTCAGGGTTTATTCCCACCTGTTGCAGGTAGCAGATTCGTACTTGTTGCTGCAAGTATTGTCTTCGCCTTGTGGGTGTGAAGACTAGACCATATGGGCATGGTCTCTATAGTATCTCTTCTGGTATGCTTTTGCAGGATGTGACTATGTACTGGCAGTATTTGACTTAAAATGATTTCAGAAATTATGTTACTTCCGCTATTCTTTATTTTAGTTTTGTAATAAAATTATTTGTACTCCGATGTATGAGAGCTATTTACGAACTGTTGTAACAAGTGTTGTGTTATGTTGAATCACTACGATCTGGTTACTCTCGGTTTGGTTTGAAGTCCCTCGTGGTTTCGTGGACTACTGGAGTTATATGGGCTCAAGTTTGAGAATTTGATCGTTTCGACGATTGTTTTTGAACTTGTGCTCTTATAATTTGGACGGTTCCGTTACAGAGGGCAACGACCAGCCAAGGTTGAGGAGCCGGCATCAGTGCGGCCAACTTCATGACAGAAGCAGGTGCCGCGACGTTTGTGGGTTTGTGGGCTCATGCCTCACAGAAGGATGGGAAGGATTGCGAGCGCGGAGATTGTGCGACTTCCTTTTTTGCTGAACGCATCACTACGGTTTCGCGAGGCCGGGCGAGCGAACGAGCATGCGGTAGTTTTCGCTCGCCCGGTGAACGATTCTGTTGTAATTTTTTTAGTAGTAGAGATCGCTAGCCCACCCCGTCCACCCCGTCAGACACGACGCGGCTTGCGCTCCGGCGGCGGCACTGCTTGCCCTGTAGCCCATACAATACCAAACAATACTGACTAATGCTAAACAATATTGACTAATACTGAATCATACTAATAACTACTAAATCAAAATACTGACAGAAGTACTGAGAAATAGTAATAAAACACTGAAGATACTGAGAAATACTGACGGGAAAATACTGAGAAATACTAACAACAATGTAATAATACTGATAGCTACTGAAAGAGGTACTGAGAAATACTAATAGTTATGTAGAAATACTGATAACTATATAAAAAATACTGACAATACTAACAGATACCTAAAGATACTGACAGCTACTTAAAGGTACTGGAAACTATTGATGTTATAGTATTGGCTGTACCAAGATAATGACAAAAAACTGACAAAATACCTAAAAATACTGATAAAATACATGAAGATACTGACAACTACTTAAAAGTACTAGCAATTACTGAAGTTATAGTATTGATTGTATCAAGCTACTGACAAAAAATACTGATGAAATACTTAAAGATACTGACAAAATACTTGACGATATTGACAACAAGTAAATGTAGGCCGTGTTTAGTTCCGGATTCGGGGCACCCGAGTTGGAACAGTGTGCAATAAATGCGCACTGTAGCATTTCATTTGTATTTGGTAAAAATTGTCCAAACTTTGACTAATTAGGCTCAAAATGTTCGTCTCGCAAAGTACAACAAAACTGTGTAATTAGTTTTAAATTTCATCTACATTTAGTACTCCATGCATGTGACGATATTTTGATGCGATGAGAATCTTCTTTTTGCATAGTGAAATTTAGGGTAGAAATTGAAAACTAAACAAGGCCGTACTAACAATTACTGAAGTTAATACTTGAAGATACTGACGACAATTAAATGTAAGGCCACATGGATTAATTTACTTTAAAAAGCAGTAACACTTGGATTAATTTTCTTTCAATAAGCATGCATGCAAAAAATCATTGGGCTACCTACGGCCACATACATCCAGTAGCCTGGAGGACTGAGGATGCGCTGCATGTCTGGGTCGCTGGCTTTGAAAAATAAAAAAAAATTGCATGGACGCAGTGGGGTTGGGAGTGGGCGCCTGGACCGGAGCAGGAGTGGCGCGGGAGTACGGTAGTGGGCGTGCATGGCCGCGTGGGCGGGAGAGAGCAGGCCCACGGGGCGTACGTGGCGTGGGAGTCGGAGCGCGTGCGTGACCGCTCGCGCGGGGGCGTCGGGGCGTGACCGAGGCGTCGGGTCGGGGCGGGCGCGGTGGGTCGGAAGAAGCTGGTTGGGTCCCTGAGTTGGCCCATGATGTAGAATAACTATTCTACACCCTGGTGTAGAATTATATATATATATATATATATATATATATATATATATATATATATATATATATATATATATATATATATATATATATATATGTGAGTTTTTTTTTAGGGTGTACCATAGATTGACATTCAGAGTTCTAAGTTGAGTTCTGTTCCAGATTTTCCTTAACTTTGCGTCGTCCATCCTTTTCACTTTGCCCCTTTGGTTTTGCACTTGCCAACTGTCATGCTGCCGTCTACCAACGAAATAGAAACTCTTTCAGCTTTGGCCAAAGCGCTGAATCGGTCCGAGCTCGTTCACCAATTCTGTGATTTGATTTGAACTTTCGACTATGATCAACTCCTGATAATGGAGTCGTCAGGCGTCGATGGGAGAGAAACAGTCGTTTGGCTAGGCTTTAACCCGGCCCTTGTCCATCCAAGTGGATGGGCTAAAAATTTAGTTCGAAGGTGGTGTCTACAAGGCCTGAATAGTGTGGTACATAGATGGAATTTTTTTATTATGTTGCTACAGATATCAAGGTTATTTTTTGTCAACGTTACATCAAACAAATTAAGTGGTTCTATGGATAAATTTGGTATTTGCAAATAATTTGCATTTTAAAAAGTTAGGCAATTAGTAAATTGAAGCACGCCTATTAGACTGAATAATTATTTGAGTTCTTGTAATACTTTTCTCTCTACTTCGAGTGAGTTGTCAGATCACACACAAATGTAGATTCTCAGACAAGGAAATCAAGTTTTATCACCAGGCCATATGCACGGGGTGCTTATATAGGGAAGAAAATGGTACGGGAAGAAAATTGATTTATTTTATGACGAATAGATGTCAACTTCTAGAATCACTCTGAGTTAAACTGTCTTAAAGTTATCATACTCTATAGAAAAAAATAGCGACATCTATTGCACCAAATAAATATTTTATGAAAATATATTTCATGGTATATCTAGTGATATTAAGGTAGTGTTATAAACATTAGTGCTCTTTCTCTATAAATTTAATAGTAGTTTGATTTTGGACAACTTTATAAACGTTGATTTAGTTTGAGATGAAGAGAGTAGATTACAACCTTAGAACAAATCATGGAGATTAATTGAATTGATGATAACCAATTTGGCAAGTCTCATCAATTCCCGAGTTGGAAATGGAACTCTGGATCCCGAGTCCTGACCATCTCATCGCAAACGGCTGCAACATTTACTTCCAGCAAATATCCAAGAGATGAGCTAGTAGTATATTTGTAAATTGTACAATAAAACAAGATAATATGGTTCTTAGCCGCCAGGTCAACCCTACCTATATACTCCATCCGTCCCAACTTATAAGTTATTCCAAGAATATTGGAGAGTTAAAGCATCTCAAGTTTGACTAAATTTATATGACAAGGTAATAACATTAATGATGCCAACTAAATATTACTCCTATTAGATTCTTCATCAATTATATTTTCATAGTAATACATATTTGATGTAAAAAATATTTATAATTCTCTTTACAATTTTGGTCAAACTTGAGATGTTTTGTCTCTCCAAGATTTTTCGAATGACTTATAATTTGGAATGGAGGGAGTAGTACGTAACACACAGTAGTACTAATTACAACCCATACTTAAAGATTGATGCCTTGTTAGAGTTAACGTAGCTACCTTCCTAGCTTTATCCAAAAAAAACCCACGTTCCTGGCCGTCATTGTCTACGGTTCAGCAACCAAGGCACCGGCCAGGAAAAACAGGCATATAAGTAGAAGAGGGCGGCATGTAGTGTTGCCGCGGGCCTCGCATCTTGCAACCTTTGCCACCAGGTCAACAGTGACTACAAAAATGTGTGTTTTATTATTTTATTTTACTAAGTCAGTTACAATTATGATATTTCACACCATATTTCAATAGTTAACAAAACATTAAGGCAAATATGCTTATGGATATCAAAACATATGCCAAACAACATCAATAGGCATATTAGATCTTTCTTAGAAAAACCTTTCCCATTCCTGGAGCCGGAGCCAAATATGTTTACCTGCTCCAACAACTCCAAAGTAGATATGCTCTAGGGTGAAGTTAGTGAAGCAGAGCTAAGAAATTAGAGTACAACATTCCTAAACAGACTCTTAAGCCATCGACTCACCGGAGCCGTGAGAGCATGCTGATTGGTCACGCATGCTGCAGCCCCCCACCGGTCTCGAGATGCCAGGTTTCACTACTAGCTAGAATGGTAAAAAAATGTCTAATAGTTTTTCAATCATGAGGCATTACTTTCTACCGTTGGTCAAGATAATAGCCGAGCAAATACCGTCAGCCATGCTTGGTTGGGAATTCCCGGGTTTGACAATGGACGGTTGGTAAGTTGCTCTACGGTGTACTGTTGGCAAGTTGATGGTGAACGGTCCTAGTTTTTGGTGAGCCAGCATGCTTTGCTGATGACACTACGGTTGGCAACATTTTCTTTGACTGTTTATTTTACCAGTTGGAAATTTGATCTAATGATGGTAGTTTCTTAACCGCCGAGGACTATAAACCATTGGGCATTGGCCATATATATACATAATAAGCATGATTCGTAATTGTTGGCTATCCATCGGTCTTATTTGCCCGTCAGTTCTAGTAGCATGCGTCATTTTTTCTAGACAGTCAAGATTTAAGTATATGATTATTTTTTAAAAATATTTTACTATATATCAAAATTGGCGATTGAGTTTGTGGCCGTTATAAATTATAGTAATCACTCAAATATGATGAAAGTACATTGCATTGAATATTCTCGTACGGTACGCCTAGCGTTCGGACGTTCGGCGTTAGGACGCGTCCGGACGCACCTCCAGAAATGGCACCTGCGTACACAAACAACGTCAGCATACGTGTGCATGCCCACATCCGTGGCCTTATCTCCTCCACACCCCCTATCTCGCCACCGCGCTGCCATCTCAGGCGCGCTCCCTCTGCAAGCCCGCACCCCCCCACTCCCCGCCGCACCCCCTTCGTAGGCCCCTGCCGCGCTGCCCGAGTGACCAGAGGGGAAGGGGCGCGGCGCCTCCGATTTAGAAGGACCCTGCCGTGACATCGTATGGATGCCCTGCCGGCTCCGAGAGAGAGGATGCAGCAAAAGGTGGGGAGGAGAGATGCAACACCCGATCTAGTTTTGAAACATCCAAATACAAGAGTTGCAACATAAGTCATAAGGCAGTTGAAACACTTGAAACATGCTTCTGAAACACTTGGAAAAAACACCTGAAACACACTTAAAAACCATTGCAACCATACGCAACATCCAAATAAAACACATGCAACGTATGTGTGAAACATATGCAACATTCAGATAAACACACTTGCAACATGCGTCCGGAAAACACATATGAAACATACCTCTGAAACATCTAAAACACTCGAAACATACACTTTGCAACATGCCTCGAAACAATTGCAACATGTGCAATATTCCTTGATCTACTTTTGTAACGTCCATATGAAACAAATGCAATATACATCTGAAACACTTGAAACATACATATGCAACATAGGGGAGGGAAGGCTGCGCCGGTCGATTCCGGTCGTCGGGGGTCGGGGCGGCGGCTGCTCTTGAGCTTGGCCATCGCCGGTGGTGGCGATGAGGACCGCTGCGACGGCGACGGCGTGGGGGCGCCTTCGCTCCGCGGCATCGACTCCGCAGGGCTCGCCACGATACCAGTGGTAGTGGTCGACACGGGCGCGGGGAATGGCGGGGACTGCGCGGTCTGCCTCGTGGAGCTCGAGCCCAGGGAGAAGGCCCGAGTGCTGCTGTGGTGCGGCCACCGCTTTCATGTCGAGTGCCAGGGTAGGGGAAGGGCTCCAGGGTGGGGAGGAGGACGCCGGGGTGGGGGAAGGGGCCGCCGGGGTGGAGGAGGAGGATGCCGGGGTGGGGGAAGGAGCCGGCGGTGGCCATGGAGCAGCAATGGCCGCGTCGTCGGGTGTGGGGCAGGACCGAAGGGAAAAGAATGGGGAGGGGTGCGAGCGCTGTGGGAGTAAGCGAGGCATCCATCCGTCCGGGCATCTTAATCATATTATTATCGATTCTAGTATCATTTCACAACTAGCACTATATTGCATAGTTCATTCAAATTTAACATCTATAAAATAAATGAAGTAGCAAAATAACATTCTTCTCCCTACGACTAATGTATGGATGAAAATACTTGCTTAAGGCTTGGTTTGGCTGCACATAAATCCACCCCAATCCACGTCATCATTGTTTACTAGGCATAAGATAAACCATTTAATGGACAAAGGGCATTCTATTTCCTTTGTTGATCACCAAAGGTCATCATCAGGGTCCAAATCATGAAGTCCTTTAGATCCATAGCCTTTATTATCATATAGTTGTCATAATTCTCGTTGTCATGGTCATAGTCTTCATCACCGTCTTCTTCTTTATTTTCATTGTTGTAGTCTCTTGCATCATTGTTTCCCTATAAAAAATAATATAAAATCAATAGGATAATTTACATGGGGACAAATAAGTTGTATGAGTACATGTACAATCTGCATTTCTCTTGCTTGCAAGGGATGACAAGTATTATTGCAATTAAATTTCTTTTCTCGTGCATTTGCACCAAATCATTTGCTCGGGTGGAAAAAAACAAAGGGGTGGGTTGACTTTCCATGTATGATTTATGTGCAGCATTTAGTTTTCTGGATCCGTATAAATCCAAATGAAATCTCTGGTAGCTGGAAGGAGTACCTTTTTCTTGGGTCCCCACAATTTTGGACTTCTTGGCTTTCCGCAGTCATCGTCTCAATATATTTTCCTCCAACTAATTAAGTCACCAAGTTTCAGTGTTAGTTTTCTACACGCGACACAAAAGCAGAAAATAAGACTGGCATCAGATCAAATTGTAGTTTTTAAGAAAAGAAGTTTTTCTTTGGCTGCGGTCTGCTATTCATCAGATGTATTGACCTTCTCCATCAATACATGATCCGCAAAGCTTCTGCAGGTCTTTGATTGATTTATTTATTTTGAAAAAAGCATCACGTTGTCCTTATTGTTAAGATTGGACTTTGGCTTGCCAACCCCAACCCGCCCCTCCCTTTTCTCCATGATTCACACGATGCTTTTCTTTTTCCTTTTTGCCTAAGCGTGTTTTAGATAGAAGGAAACTATGAGTGTGATGTATTAAAAAATAGAGTAATTGTGAATCATAGCAACAGGATAGATAACATAAAATATTCACATGGAGATTGCATTAGAAAATGAATATAGAGCAGGTACTACACAAAGGAATGAAATTGAGTTACATCTTAACTTTGTATTTGTTATATATATGAAACAGTGTACTAGCTCTCTACAAAAAGCCTTGCCAGCCTATAAACAGGGGCAGAGTCAGAATCAACGGAAGGGAGGTGCTAAGACTGTCCGCTACCGCTCCTCCAGTATCAAATTTGCTGCACCGGGTACTAAATGGGTACGCTACCTCCTCTTGTCCGCTAAAAATGCCCGGATAGCTAGGCACGGTACCGGCGCTAGCCTCCTGCTGCTGCTAGAGATGT
This sequence comes from Saccharum hybrid cultivar R570, assembly GCA_038087645.1. Lineage (NCBI taxonomy): Eukaryota > Viridiplantae > Streptophyta > Magnoliopsida > Poales > Poaceae > Saccharum > Saccharum hybrid cultivar. The sequence goes on from JAQSUU010000240.1 coordinate 877,397, forward strand.
GAGGGACAAAGTGTATGTGTGGACCCCGTTGCTGCTAACTAATAAAAAATGCTATAACTCCCAAACTAAAAAATCAAATTAAATTTCGATTGCACCATTAAATTCGTTTCAATAAATACTTCAAAACAAGATGTCACATGAATATATTTAGATAAAGTGACAAGTGAGTCCCACAGTGGATAGAAGATGATATAGAGGATGGATGGATGCGGGAAAACTGTATATTTTGTGATGACTAGGATGAAATATTCCTTTTAGATGATGAATATAGAGGATGATGAGTGCGCATAGCGTAACCTATGATGTTACGATAATATAGATGAACAGAAAATATAGTACCGCAGGTGGCTACCGGCCGGCCATCCCCTCCCCTGCCTAGAGACTATAGTCTGTAAAATATATTTTGTAAGCATTCGAAGTGCAGTGGTAGGACCACCGGAGATTATGTTGTACTAGATAATAATTTTAATTAGTTGCAGTTACAAATGTTAGATATTTAGGTATTTTTAGGCATAATTTATTGTAAAAAACAGCAATAGATTTGTGACGACATATATGTCATCTATTTGTAGTAGCGTACATGAACACACTAATCATAACAAAATAGTGCTGAAAACACCAAGTACAGGGAGTCGCGATGCAGAATTGCAGAAAGAGGTATTCTGTGTAGTCCCGAGAAAGGCCACCCGTAGTAGGCATTTACGTCGCTGGAAAGAAGAGGTCGCAAAGCTCAGTGTGACCACTAGGGAAGTAGAGGTTGCAGATGATCGAGGTACAACGAAGACAAGCAATCTCTTCGTAATTATTCTCGTAACAGCCAAAAGTAAGCGCGTGCCGATAACAGCTCCATTAACCGGCCCAAGTGAGAAAACCACAGCCCACCTTGCACGATGTCATATCGTGTCGTGTCGTCGTGTCGTGTTATGGCGCGGCCCGAGCCTAAGCTTGGCACCGCTCATGCTCTCGCCATGGCTCGGCGCGGCGGCGCACCCATGTGGCACGCACATCGCCTCCCTTAACTTCTTAGCAGGAGCACCGAGCACACCTAACCACCTATTTAAGTTGAGTCCCTGTTCGCTCGAACCTATTAGCGTGGTTTATCCACGATACAATATTTTTCTCTCACAACAAATCAGTTTCAGCCGGTTTATCAGCCAAACCATCAGTCGAACATATTGACCTAGCATTCAACATAAGCCTTAAAGTTTTTTTTGATTTAATTGAATTAAAAATGGGCAAAGCCCAAATTAAATCCACACAAAAAAGACATCAATGATTTGTAAGATTCTAAGAGTTCGATAGGCTAGCGAAGTTGTGGTGTATGTTACTTCGATATTTAGAGCCTAGTTCTTTTCCAACATTTTTCTCTGAGGCTTGGTCATTTCTGTTGATGAATAGAAACGAGGAGAAGCCGGTTTGTGTTGGGAGAGGGAGTGTGAGGATAACCCGACCTGGGAATCTGAGATCACCGGCCATCCGAAACGCAACACCGGTCAGATGAGACAGGACTGGACTCCGAATACTGCACAATAAGCTGAAACTACTCTATATCTTTCAACGTACTATGTACAGCACATCACCTAATCTCCCGACGTGGCGACGTGGGACGGCGCCCGTGAGCCACAGGTTTCAGCCTTTGAGGCAGGCGCTTCGGGCGCTGTTGATCAGACGCTCAGCGCCGGTGCATCTGCTGTGTTCGTGCTCAGATATGACTATGACATGTCCACATTTTTTTGAAACATAACATGTCGACATTTTAGCCGGAGCAAAACGGATGTTCTGGACCTGTAACCCTGTTGTCTGTTGACTGACTAAATGTATGCTGCAATTTTGTCGCAAAAAAAAGGGTATGCTGCAGCCTGCAGACCTAGCCGGGGTATGAATATGAACATGTCCATAGCCGCGTTGCTTTGCTATTCGGCCTCGAACATTACAGCTCGATCTTGAGTTGATGTCCCACAGCACCTTTTTCATTGGAACTATTCCTTTCTAAATTCGGTGGAAATATTAGTATGACGAAGAAATTCCCTTGCTGTACAATAAGGCTAGCTAGCTAGCTGTAGTTTTAACTACACCATGCATGTTCAAAGTCTGAGTTGGGTGTGATTTTCATGGAAGAAAAGTTAAGTTTCTTCCATGAAAAAAAATCACCGATGATCAATTTATCGTTGAGCGTGTGCAAAGCTAGTAGGGTTTGGTGTCTTCGGCTTTCCTTAGTCCGCGTTCCAGCAGGGTTTGGTGTTAATCTTCTACACGTGACAACTAGAAATGGAGTAGTCAAAGCTTGCACTTTCCAAAAAAAAAGAGAAATGATGCTTTTCACCAGATCGAATTTGAATTGAGATGATAAAAAAGGGCTGATGTGCCGGTCCATGTGCGTTTTATTTGTCTCCTTGAGCTTATCTCCGGTTTCCAAGTTTTTTTCATACGCCCTTTCAAAAATAAGGTTTTTATATATGAAGTTCCACACGGGCTTTTCAATTCTAGAAGTGTTCCTTCAAAGGCTTCACATACATTTGGTTCATTCACAACTGAAATGTCACGTTGATTAAGAGCCTCATGCTTTGCATTGTCTCTTATTAAAACAAATAAACACCCTTTTGTCTTATATCTATTAGAATAATTTTTATAATTACAAATGTATTGCACATTCCTATAGTTATTATTTTTTTATCTAGTACTCCCTCCATCATAAAAATATTGATTATTCTAAAGTCAAGCTATCTTAAGTTTAATCAAGTCTATAATTATACCTATATTACCAAACAAGTATCATTAGATTAGCATACAATCTGTTTTACATAGCTACCTATTTGGTGTCATAAACATTGATAATATTCTTTGCAAACCTGGTCAAATTACTTAGGACAAAGGTAGAGTACGACACGTTTTTCGGATAGAGAGAGTAGTAGATATTTAAGAGATTTGTTATTTCAAAAGACGAATGTACTGTGATTATGGATTTGTATAGCCTTGTGGACAATCTATATAAAGTAGGAGATTTCAATCTTATCTTTGTGACAGAGGTCGAAGCTAGCTAATCATGTCCTACGATAACAATCATGCCCTTGTGACGTACTCTAACATCTCCATAGTTGTAGCATGATCAACATTGGATGATCATATATACTTCAGTCAAAGCTGACGAGTTCGCTCAAACAGATGCTAACCCTTTTGTTCCCAGAACGTCACTAATTTGCTCCAACATCTTCTCTGAGCCTGTTTGAGCAAACAGTAATTACTGATGTTTAAGAGCTATACTTTCACAAGCCCTACGACGCCAAACAATTTGTGACAGAGTAGATCAAATGAAATCTTCATAGAATAACAAACAAATCAAGAACACAAGTAATGACACAGGAGACTCAAGATTTGTTTCTCGAAATTCGGCCACCTTCATAGGGTACCTACATCTTGGTTGACGAAGCTCTGCAATTAAGCCAGGTTTATTTTTAAGCACTTTCCTGTTCCATTTTCTTGTTTCTTCCCTTGCAGAGGTACAGACCGAGCATTCACAAACGTCCTCTTCCTGTGAATCACTGCACACATTGGGAGCTCAATGGATAACGCCTATGGGTTGTCTAGGAGATGAACCCTGATTGCGGATTTGTAGTCTCGTAGTTATTTATACAGAACACATAGTGATTTGGAAACTAATTATATTCTATCTTAACCATATACTCTAACAATGACTAGTAGGTTGAGCTCATTCATTCTCCAAGCTAAAATGTCTCTTAAGTTTGTGAGTGGTGAAATTTAATAAACTTGTGGCACCTTGGAGTTCAGACCTTGTTTGGCTGCTATTGCTAGGTAGGTCCGTATTGGTTGTGACTTGTGAGATCAAATTACGTGGATCACCACAAAATGCACAATAATATAGGCTAGAAGTAAGCTAAGTCTCGGTCAGTCCTAATGCGGATTTCCATTTCATTAAACAAACGAGGTGCAACATAGAAAAAAATAACGATATACGACTAATAGACTTATAAAAAATGAGGGTAAATGTTTTATATATCTAGATGAAACTGAAATCGGCGTTCAATGTCCAATCCCGTACATCTCAATCGATTGCCTGCCTTAACCAAACAACACCTTAATTGCTATAGCTAAGCTACGAAACAGCAATATAACAATTTTCTTTCACTCGTCAATGCAATTAATTATACAAAGTACTCTACAGTAGATGATATCATACTCTTGTCAACGGTAAAACAAAATGAAACGATGCATCGGGTTCGGGGTGCCTTAGCCGCCAGGTCCCCGGCTAAGCTCGTGGCCGGTGGCCAGTGGCCACTGCTCATCTCCGTTCATTACGCGGGACGAGGCGCGCCAGATGAGACAGGATTGGACTCCAGATACTGTAGAGTATCTACAGCAGGTGCCCATGTCCCATGTGGGACGCCTTTACCAGTTTTGCCAGCGCGCGAGCCACATATATTTCAGGCCAGCAATCCGGTGGCTGCTGATCCACAACATCTCATGAGTCATGGCACAAAAACAAACAAATATTTCAGCGCTGATGATGCAGCAGCTGTTGTGTTTGTGCACCACGTATACTCCTACATTTCTGCAGAGGTTGGTCGTTGCTTGTGAGATATGACATGTCGGCAGCCTCCCTGGTTCAGTTAATTATTATTCATAGCCATGCAACATGCTCCTGGATCGATCGGAAACTTCAACCGGAGCAAAATGGATGTCTTGGACCTGTAAGTTCTGTAAGACTGTAACCTGTTGATAGGTTGATGCAGACCTAGCACCCGGGCTATCAGCATCTCCAGACTCCGAAGCGCGTTGCTTTGCTATTTTGCGGCGTCGAGTATATATAGCTACAGCTTATGAGATATTGAGTTGATGCTCTATAGTGTCTTTTTCAACTATTATAATTATTATTCCCTCCATTTTTATTTACATGTCATATTAAATTTGTCCTTAGTTAAACATTTATACCTTTGACTATTGATTCCAAAAAACTATATTTTCATACTATAGGATTCATAGATTGAATTGTATTTTCTTAGTCCTGACATAAGATTTATGTTTTTAGATTGACCGTGATAAATATTTTCGTACTACATAATTCATAGATTGTAAACTATAAGAATTTTCTAAAATGGATGGTCAAGTATAATAATGTTTGACTTAAGGCAAACTTAACGTGGCATGTAAAAAAGAACGGGGAAGTACTAGACGATCTGTGTTCTAGCATGTTTTTAAATTTTTTTGTAACCGAATTTCTGTCTAAATTTTATTTTAAAATCGATTACGTTCAAACTTTCTGTTTATATTTTATTTTAAACTTTCTCGTCTAGGGTGACTCGAGCGGCGACTTCTCCAACCCACCCCGGGGAACCGCGTCCTTCCCGAACCTTGCTCTCATCATTGCGTTCGAATGGGCTACCGGAAGCCAGCGCTGCCGCAAGGATTGCAGGAACAACGGTACCCAGCCCCGGCCTTGGTGGGTTCGAGCTGTGCGGTGGCACAGGGCCCTCGACGTCAAGGGGCCCCATCCCCAATATACGTAAGTTGTAGGTATAGGAGCCCAATAGGCCATAGGAAAGCCAGGAGCCCATGACACGGAGAGGCACGTATGTACTAAACGTGAAACACGTCCGTCGTTTTGGCTTCCGCGTCGGCGCGTCGAGTTTCCCCTTCCGCCGTGCGGCCGCTCTGCTGCGACCTGCGACTACGCGTTGTGCTCGTGCCATCCTAAATCGGTCATGCGCCCCTACGCCGTGGAGCAACCAGCGCGCGGTTGCTGGCTGGCGGCGCCCAGCCCACTCTTCATTCAGGCAGTAGGGCAGTCGTAGACAAGACATCAAAAAGTTTCGTACGGACGTAACCAATAATTGCTCCCCTTTGATTGATGCATGTCAAGTATATATTTAATCAAGATTTAATTTGCTTTTCACCCTAATCTTTTTTATTAGAATACAGGGATTTAGGAATCCTTACGGAGTTACGATATGATGTTAACTTTTTTTTAGGAACACAATATGATGTTAATCGCCCTGTTCGGCTGATGGTTTCTACGGCTGATGCTATTTTTTTGTTATAAGAGAAAAATATTGTACCATGGCTGATAAACAATATAAGTGAACAAGGTGTAGGGTAGCGAATAATTTTTTAGAGATGCATTAAAGGGCCCATCTTCCAGCTTCGCTCCATGTCTCTAAACTGACAGGACTGGGCCTGACGGTACCCATCCTCTTCTCCTGAGGTTGCAGGTGGCCTTGGTGTGTCAAGGGCTACTCTGATCCTGCGCCCCCTTCATTGGATCTGGCAGCATCGCTGTTGAATCTAGCAGCACCGGTGGACTTTATTTGGGAATCTAGCAGCCTACATATATGTGTTCCCTAGCTCGTTTTGAGTAGCTCTTTCACCCAAGTTGTGGCACACATAATAGCATATGTTGGCAATTGAGATACAAACTTAGCTGTTATTTTAAATTATATTTCATAAATGTAGATATTGTAATTTATATATTGTTTTTTTGAAATTATAATGATTGTAGAGGATTACTCTATTTCTTTTCTAAGGGCAGAGGTGGGTGATTTTTAAGAAAAGACTGTAAATCAATTATCTATTATTGACGATGATAATTAGAGCTTACCAAATTAAGTGTAGATGTTTCTGAATACTATGAAATTTCTGGAGTTCAATTTTTTTTAGCAAATCTCATGAGGACTAACGTGACCTCTAATTAATAATGATAAGATTCATTTTTCGCAAACGTATGTGCTTGGTCACATTTCTCATCTTTGTTCTTCTTCTGCTTCTTCGACTCTTTGTATGCCAATTGTACATCCCTAGAGTAATATAAAGATAAAGATAAGAAACTGCTCTATCATTTTCACATGATGTTTTTATACGTCCAATAGATAACCACTACTCTGACCAATTTGCTTTCTGACCTCTGAAGTCTTTCAAGGATTATGTGTACGTCTGGGGCCGGTTCAGTTCCAATTTTTTTTTGCAAAATGACATTGCAGTAATTTTCGTTGTTATTTGACAATTAGTGTCTAATCATAGTCTAATTAGGTTTAAAAGATTCGTCTCGTCTATTTCGTCTAAACTGTGTAATTACTTTTATTTTTTATCTATATTTAATGTTTCATGTATGTGTCCAAAGATTTGATGTGACGGAAAATTTTGAAAAATTCTGCAAAATATTTTGCAACTAAACAGGGCCCTAGTCGTGACTTCTCTAGGGATTAAGTCGTAGTAGTTAAATTTGTTTCTTCAATGACAAAACAAAGGACGGCCACCTCAACACGGCGCTCAGTGGCTGGTTTTGGAACACGAAACCAAGCTCACTGCACGAATTGCCATCGGCTTATAATACTCGACTAGTCAGCCAGTAGAACGCGCTAAAACGTGTATTTTTTTCCTATAAAAACCCCCGACCCTGCCTGGTCTTCTCACCATCCATCGTCCAAAACCGTCCCCCTCTTCCTGCTGCCGCATCCTCAGAAACGCAATGGGGACTCGGCAGCGGGTCCTCGCGCCATGGGCGGTGCTGCTGCTCGCGCTGCAGGTCGCCGGTGCCTCCCATGTCATCCACCGGAGCCTGGAGGCCGAGGCGGCACCGCCGTCGGTGCCTGCCTCCATTGTCAGCCCCCTGCTCAGGACGGGGTACCATTTCCAGCCGCCAATGAACTGGATCAACGGTACGCTAGCTACTTCTCTTGAAGTTGGATTGGAATGATCACCCCTCCTGCCTGACCTGGCCTCCCTCTGCGCCTTGCTCTTCTAATCTCTCTCCATGTTTTCACTTTTCAAGCTACCCATGCGTTGCTCGTGTTGCTTGCTGTACTACAAGCGATTAAATTGTGTCAGACCATGGATACAGAATGCTAGGGAGTAGGAATGGAGAATCATATATGCCAGTGCTAGCTAATTGAGCTCATCTTGTCATCCCTCATGCCCTCATGGGGATCTGTTTTATGGAGAGCTAACTCATGTTTCGAAAAAAAGAAAATCACGCCTGTATCTTGGAAAAGCAGCAAGAAAATGCAGCGAAATCAAATTAGTCTTTTCAAGGCTCGGTTGTTCACATGGAGCTCGCTGCATGCAGTTTTTTTCTTTGTCCTGTCCCCCAGAAAAGTCTAAGCTGCAAGCTATTAAGCCTTGTTGACAGTAGCCGGGAAACGACGAAGACTTGCGCAGCTAATCAAAGCCGTGTGGTGGTTAAATACAATAATACAGATGCTCTGTGTTTGATTCAGTACAGTACTATGATAATGGTTCTTGTGATCACATACTATACGGTCGCTGCAGAGACTTTGTTCTAACATGGTGTTTGTTTTCTGTCTCCTCTGTCCTTGTTGGCGGCTCTGATTGCTGGGACGGCGGAACTCATCGGCTGCAGACCCCAACGGTACGCCTTTTACCCAGCCCGTTTCTTACAGTTATCTTATTCTTACTTATCCCTGTTTTGTGTTGCCTGCTAAGTAGATCTATATAATGTCTGCAAGTATCATGAACAGCTGTACTTGTTTCTTGATCGTGGGAGGATGAAATGGCGCATTTTAATGTGCTGAATTTCTGATCTATCTAGTAGCAAAGGACATTTTTTAACATTCAAAAATAGTGCATGCCCCTGGTGCCCCGCAGACTCCACATGAGGCAGCGCGTAGGGATGTCCTTTTCCTGTGAGCTCTGGGCTCCACAGTCTCTACAGTCTTACACATGTGTAGCATATGGTTTTTAGCGTATACGAATCATCAACATCAAGTGGCGTAAAAGCCGGTCAGTGCAAGTACACGATAGAATTTGACTTCATATAGTATATAGAACAACTGTATGTAAATAAAGAAACAAAAAAATTCTACTAGCGAAGGTTAGATTTCTTCAATCAATAGAAAAAGAATGCTACTCCTAGTTGACATAGAATTTGGCAACTCTGCGTGCAGCTCCGATGTACTACAAGGGATGGTATCACTTGTTCTACCAGTACAACCCCAAGGGCGCAGTATGGGGCAACATCGTCTGGGCACACTCCGTGTCACGCGACCTCATCAACTGGATCGCGCTGGATCCCGCCATCTACCCGAGCATCCCGTCCGACCAGTACGGCTGCTGGTCGGGCTCGGCGACGATGCTGAAAGACGGCACGCCGGCGATCCTGTACACGGGGATCAACCGCCCCGACATCAACTACCAGGTGCAGGTGCTCGCGTTCCCCAAGAACGCGTCGGACCCGCTGCTCCGGGAGTGGGAGAAGCCCGCGGCGTACAACCCAGTGGCGGCGCCGGTGGGCGGCATCAACGCGACGCAGTTCCGCGACCCGACCACGGCGTGGTACGCGGACGGGCACTGGCGGATGCTGGTGGGCAGCGTGCGGGACACCCGGGGCATGGCGCTCGTGTACCGGAGCCGGGACTTCAGGACGTGGAGGAAGGCCAAGCACCCGCTGCACTCGGCGCTGACGGGGATGTGGGAGTGCCCGGACTTCTTCCCGGTGTCCGGGCCGGCGCTCGAGGACGGGCTCGACACCTCCGACGCCGGCGCCAAGTACGTGCTCAAGAGCAGCCTGGACCTCACACGGTATGACTACTACACCGTCGGGTCGTACGACAGGAGGAAGGACCGGTACTACCCGGATAACCCGAACGGTGACTACCACCGGCTGCGGTACGACTACGGCAACTTCTACGCGTCCAAGACGTTCTACGACCCGGCGAAGCGGCGGCGGGTGCTGCTCGGGTGGGCTAACGAGTCGGACAGCGTGCCCGACGACAAGGCCAAGGGCTGGGCCGGCATCCATGTACGTCCTCTTTACTACTGCCTGTTTGCTGCTGCTAGCTACGCCATCACTCCGATCCATCAGTCAGAGAGAGACCTGCTATCAGCCGCACGCATGCGCCTACTACTCCTACTCCTTGGCTAGCTAGAGATTTCAAAGCGTTGAATCGTTGGCAACGGATCGGACCGCACGACTTGTTTGACTGCTTGTGCGTGCTTGTGGCAGGCGATCCCAAGGAAGATCTGGCTCGACCCCAGCGGGAAGCAGCTGCTGCAGTGGCCCATCGAGGAGCTTGAGAAGCTCAGAGGAAAGCCCGTCAGTGTGGGCAGCAAGCTAGTCAAGCCCGGCGAGCATTTTGAGGTCACAGGCGTCGCGACTTACCAGGTTGGTTAGTAGTTTTACTCCTACCGGGAGTACTTTCGATCGATGATAGACTGTTTTTTGAAGTTAAACTTTCGTTCATGTGAATATATATGTCATCCACTAGCTAAGCTAGCGCCGGCAAGGGTAACATGCATGTGCGCGCGCGCGCACAGCAGCTTGCTTATCACGGGCGCACACTACGCACCGCGAAGAAGGGTGCCAAGCTTCACAACTTGTCGCTTGTCGGAAGTATATACTAGTAGCACTGTACGTTGCAGTCAAGGGCCCCACGTGCAGAGTATCTGTCTAGTCCAGCCAAGATCCGATAGATGGTCCATATGCCTTGTCGGCGATAACCCCTACGTAGGTTACACAAGCCCACTCCGATGCCTGTCTTGCTCTGCCACTTGCAAACACCGGAATACGACGGGTCTCCCTCCTCGCCGTCGCCGATCTTTCACCCCTCCTTCTCTGCTGGTTTACGTACACACCTACGCCAAGCCTGCAACACTTGTTTCTGATCTCAAGTTTGAACAATCTTCTGTCACACACGCACACACATACCTGTCGCGTAACAAGTCACCAACCAGACAGGACATGAGCAGAAGAGTCTTCCAACGCACACGCCTGTTATTTTCCAAGACAAGTTAATCTTCCAGTCCACATATATAATTGATGCCACGTAGTACGTGTGACCACTGATTACATTGATTGACAAAGCCAATCTACGACTACTTTCTGAAATGTTTTGTTCTTCCGATCCGGCGGAGAGTGAAGCTGAAAGATGCTAGTACTCCTCTCCTATGTGTTTCACTGTTGACCCATGGTCGATCTTGTGATGGCAGGCTGATGTGGAGGTGACCTTCGAGGTCTCCAGCTTGGAGAAGGCGGAGGCGTTCGACCCGGAGTACGGCAACGACGCACAGAAGCTGTGCGGCGTCAAGGGTGCGGACGTCGAGGGCGGGGTGGGGCCCTTCGGCCTGTGGGTGCTGGCCTCTGCCGACCTGCAGGAGAAGACGGCCGTCTTCTTCAGAGTCTTCAAGGACGGATACGGCAAGCCCAAGGTGCTCATGTGCACCGACCCCACAAAGTATGCCCACCTACCTACATCCTTCCCCCTTCTCGCATCACAGCAACCACATTGCACGTACATCACATGTGCATACGCGTAGAGGGGTACATGTATGCCCCCGCTATGTGGACGCATATGCTTCTTTCAGATTACAATGTTTACACAAAACTAAATAGATGGCTTGTGTTTTCTCGCTTGCTGTGTTGGGCAGGTCCTCTCTTAGTCCAGATCTGTACAAGCCAACCTTCGCGGGCTTCGTCGACACTGACATTTCAAGCGGGAAGATTGCTCTTAGAAGCTTGGTACGTACAGACGTCTCCGAAGCAAATGTCACAATTGTTGACTACTGCTGTTAAGCAATTGGATTACGACTTATCACTTGACTTATTGTTGTATTATCTTGTTGCTGTTTGTTTCCTTGTGCGACATGGCATCTATGTATATACAGATCGATCGGTCCGTGGTGGAGAGCTTCGGCGCGGGAGGCAAGACGTGCATCCTGTCACGGGTCTACCCGTCCATCGCCATTGGAAAGGACGCGCACCTCTACGTTTTCAACAACGGTGAGGTGGACGTCAAAGTGTCAAGCCTGACCGCCTGGGAGATGAAGAAACCGCTCATGAACGGCGCCTAATAGACGCGTGAATGACTTCATTCGTTTCCTCTTCAACGACCGTACCTTTGCTGCCAGAAATACTATTGATTATTAATTGTTGAGGTCCTTCAGTTTTCGCCCTTCATGACGACTAGTTTGATCAGTTTGTTTACTTCCATCGGCTGGATTTCTTCTTATGTGTGTACACACGGATGGGAGTATATAGGCAGGCTTTACGTGCTCAGCTGTCCGGCAAAGAGAGAAATTGATTACGCTTCTTCTTGATTGTACAATAATATGAGATGAATAAAAGGCTGCTAATTTTACAGTGTCAAGTAACAAGAGCTCCTCCTCCTCTCTCTCTCTCTTCTTCAGGATTATACATATGACCAAGATGCTAACCTGACTTACGTCTGACGAGCTAATAACTAATCTAGTCTAATTTTATTTTTCAAAACTTTTAAGTGGTAGAGCTCATTTTGCCTCTGATTCTCTATGTAATGGGATTCTCTAAGAAAAATGATCATGTGATTGAAAATGATTATCTAAGATAAATTATGTATATAAAGTGATTAGGTGCGAAAGTAAATCGGGACAGAGCCTACTTTTTTCAGCCCACGGTGTCCTAACTAGTTCATCACTATAACCAAAACAGCACAAAAAGGCACCCAATTTAGTGATACGAAAACAAAACATGTCTCTGTAAAACTAGTCTATGATGCATTTTTTTAGGAGTTTCTATGATGCATTTTAGATAACCACTTGATGGAATTCACATATATTTTTGCAAAAAAAAAAACACTGTTTGGCAGACACAAGTACATAAAACATTTTCAGAGGCGGCCATTGTTAATCACTTTACATAGGCGGTCCGAATGCCCGTCTTTGAAAATTGATTAAAGCCTCTGAAAATTGATTAATTGAGGCGACGTCTTATGATGCTCGCTTCCGTTAATGGTTTCTAGATAACCTTGAAATTAATCGAACTCACGATCTACCTTCTTGCCCTACACAACAAAATCACTTGTGAGTATATATAGGATTCTATCTTTTTTATAAATATTTTTGTAATCTTCTTTTGAATATTTTGACTACTAAATGAACTCAAATGAAAAACAACTTCAACTAGAAAGTTTTAAATCTTGTTGACCACTATAACTTTGGTATAGGGTGTGTCTTCATACAAGATTGTTTGAAAAACTCAAAAAAAAAATTGAATCTCAAAATACATTAATTTAAAACAAATATTTGAGAGACTAAACAACTTTATTGAAAAACTTATCAACAAAAATATTGTAGAACAAGTTGGCAACGAGAACTTTGGTATTAACTATGTGAATATTCAAGGTCGTTTAGAAATTATAAATTTTCAACTTAAAATCTATGAACTTAGAACACAAATTTAAGACTCTAACTGACTTCAAATTAAAAATTTTCAACTATAAAGTTTTAGATTATATCGAGGACTACAACTTCGGTATAGACCAGGTCAACATCAAAATTGTTTGAAAATTTTAAATTTCAAAAATTCATGAACTTAAAATAATATTGGGACTCTAAACAAATTCAAATAAAAAAAATCAACTACCAAAATTGTAGATCGCATCGAGGGCTCAATTTTGATATAAAGTTGTTTTCATTTGAGTTCATATAGTTATGAATTATTTTTTTTTTGCAATTATTTATAGAGATGGACATCTTGAAATATGCCCACCTCTAAAAATCAACTTTTAGAGATAAGCATTTAGAATGTTCGTCACTGTTAAAATTTTTAGAGACAAACGTCCTAAGACGCCTCTATTGATCAATAATTTTCAGTGGCAGCCACCTCTCGGAAGTGGACATTTTTTTCTAGAGGCCGCCCAACCATTTATTGAGACAGCCACCAAATATCTGCCTCCTAAAATCATTTTTAGTAGTATAAAGAGCAAGAGTTTAGTCTGGATTTGGCCTCACTACCGGAAACGCAGCCTTTGCCGAGGGCTTCCGGCTTTGCCGAGGGCTAAATATCGGACACTCGGCAAAGGCCCTCTTTGCCGAGGGCCGGCCCAAGGAGCCCTCGGCAAAGACAGGCCCTCGGCAAGGAGGCCTCTGCCGAGGGCTGGTCCTCGGCAAAAATAAATCTTTGTCGAGGGCCTTCCTATTGGCTCTAGGCAAATAGTCTTTGCCGAGGGCCTACCTTATGGTCCTCGGCAAAGAGATTTTTCAAAATATATTTTGAGGCACTAAATTAACTCAAATAAAAAAGTTTTCTACTACAAAATTATCTAACTTTTTAAGATCTACAAAGTATATATTGGTCATTTCTTCATTTAACAAATCAATAGTAATGTTGTTCACAAAATCTATATCTCTCTAATAAGTTTCATGAAACTACTAGAGAGGATATATAAGGATTGTGAAATATGTTAGAACCACCACGTCGGTTGAACAAATGACCAAACAACCAAAATAAAGTTTGTAGATCTTGAGAAGTTATAAAATGTTGTAGTTGAAAACTTTTTCATTTGAGTTAATTTAGCGCCTCAAAATGTATTTTGAAAAATCTCTTTGCCGAGGGCAATAAGGCAGGCCCTCGGCAAAGAGCCTACCTTATGGCCCTCGGCAAAGAGATTTTTTAAAAAGTCTCGGGTGGAAAACACTCTAAACGAAAGTTGTAGATCTTAAAAAGTTATAAAACTTTATAGTTGACAACTTTTTCATTTGAAAGCATCTAATTGAGGATATTTATATCTAAAGTTTGAAATTTGAAATTTGAAATTGAAAAAAAAAGTCTTGGATGGAAAAACACTCTAAACGAAAGTTGTAGACCTCGAAAAGTTATGAAACTTTGTAGTTGACAACTTTTTCATTTGAAAACATCTAATTGTCGATAATTGCGTCTTAAGTTTGAAATTTGAAATTTTGAAAAAAAGTCTCGGATGGAGAAACACTCTAAACAAAAGTTGTAGATCTCGAAAAGTTACTAAATTTTGTAGTTGACAACCTTTTCATTTTAATTCGTTTAGTGCCTCTGTCACACCCATTTTTAAGGACAAAAATAGGATGTATAAAAGACTCATGTGCGCCCCAGGAACCAGTCGCACACATAAGTTGACAAATTACAAAGTATCATCACAGTGCTTATTACATAACGAATAAGTATTTAAGACATAGTCTTGAACGGTAGATAATAATAACTAATAATAATTCTTCAGCGGAAACTCCACACAGGGACACGGTTGACTGGTTGACACCAAGACTAGTACTCATTCCGATAATCTTCCTCATTATCTTCATCTGTTATGGTGGAAATAGCAAGAGTGAGTCCATGTCGAACTCCACAAATATAACACAGGGTTCATGAGGCTCAAAAAAAGCTAGACACTGTTTAACTGCGTTTAGCTTTTTAATCATATATTAGCAATTGAGTAGCATCAAGATAAACCACTTCCCATTAAAGATCCAATGATCAATTGTAATAAGGATAATGAATAGCATTAACATGAGCAAATAATAATCAACAATAATTTTGCATGATATAACAGTTATGATCAACTATTCCATAAGAATCCCCAAGGCCGCTCGTATCCGTGAGCACGGCTAGTATACCAGTTTTTAACTCTGCGCAGAGGTGTACACTTTCACTGTAAGTCATGATTTCCAAATGAGTGGGGAGATCAAACCCAAACACCCGAGAACCATATAAAGCCACTCAAAAGTTCGTCTAACAAGTTAGGGCCATTAGATTTCACTCGGCAGGCAGATGTAGAACCCCCCTTCCCTGTGGCACAACAACCGCAGCCTATACACACTAGGCCAGGGGCTCGGACTACACCCAACAAGGCAAGCCATTCTTACGCCATTTAAGGTAACCTCTAACAAGCTAGAAAAGGTCTCTTGAACAACTAAAGCCAGAGCCATATAGCCCTCACAGCTGTACTGTATATCCCGGTTATCACTTACAGATAAGTCCTTATGGAGAGAAACCAGAGCATCAAAATAATACACAAGCTCTAGCCCCCTTTTAACAATAATAAAATCATCTTAATAGTTGATTGCTTAATCCATTAATCAAATTACAAGATCATTGTTCTTAGTTTAAGCACTAGCAATAGCTACCCATATGCATTCCCAAGGTTGACAAGGAATCAAGATAACAATCACTAAGTTATAATCTCTAAGGTTATCAAGGTAAGCACATGCATATGTATGACAATTCAATGTATAGGTAACAAGGATAGTCCTGTGTTATACTTGCCTTGATCAGAGCTTTCCAAGTGATACTGCTGACTTGGCTCAAAGTAATACTCCAAATCGTCCAAATACTGCTCACCTTCTATATTCGATCATCAATCAACAACACACATGCATCCAATCAAACATACACGAAGCAAACAAAGAGATATAATTAGAACAGTACACCAACAGTAGCAAAACAGTAATAAAAGCTTATAAAACTCTTCTACACGTTTCTACGATCACACAGACGCAAAGATCACTAAATTCGGAGTTAAAACGTGAAAGTTATGAATTTTCTAAGATTTCCTATAGATAAATAAATACTTAATTATAACCTCGAGAAATAAATTATCAAAACTAACTGTACAACTACACTAACATGTAGAGCTCGCAAATACGAACCTAACGCAATTTGAACGGATCAAATCGGAGTTAAAACGAAGATTTTATGACCAAAACAATTCTAGTGGCAAAACTGTAAATACCTGAAAACATATTTTCTATCTGTTTAACAGAAGTTTACGCTTTCCATTGATGAAAACGTATTAGCTGATGACGCCTTGGACTGCGGGTTCTAATATAAAAGACCTCGGGGTCTCTTTAACAAGATTCACCCCGAAGGGGTATCTTTGATCCTGAGCCATCGGATCTACATCCAACGGACCGGATCGGTTGCGGGGAAAACGCCGGCGGCGCTCGGCCGGAGAAGAAGGCCGAGACGGCGGTGGCCATGGCCGAAAAATGACGGAGCTCACCGGCATGACTAGTTCTCGGGCTACGAGCAATGAAAAGGCTCGGGACCAAGCCCAAACGGAATAGAAATTCACGGGAATCTTACCCACGTAAATGAAGGCGGTCGGGACGGAGCGGAACGGCGGCGCGACGATGACCGGCGGCGAAGTCTCCCCTGCAAAGTTCGGCGACGGTTTGAGAGCCACGGAATCAACAAAATTGAGGGAAACAAGTTTCGGAAGGGTCGTAGAAACGTTACGAAGACCGTAACGAAGCTTACGGAGCGGATTAGGGTCGGCTTTGGAGAGACCGACGGCGGCGGCGATTGCTCGAGCTTGCAGCGGCTCGGAGCGCTATTAGCGAGGGCGAGAACTCAATTAGGGTTTTGGAAGGGACGGCGCGCACGCGGAGTTAGCTATTTATGGCCAAGATGGCTTGCGGAGCACGCTAGGATGCGGCAAGGGCAAGACCGGAGTCGGGCTCTGCTTGGAATCGAGTCCGGCTCGATGAAGACGACGGTGGCGACGCGGCCCACGTGTCGGCGGCAGGAGAAGGTGAGAAAGGCGCCCGCGGCTTCCCCTTGCTGGATTGGGCCGAAAAAGAGGAAAACAGGCCTTCGGGCCAGATTGCAAGGGAGTGAAAGTTTTCCTTTTTCTTTTCTAAATCAATTTTCCAAAGGCATTTTCAAAAGGGATTTGAATTCATTTGCTTTTGGAACAAAAACCAGACAATACATAAGAACAAATGCAGCAGCATGAGTGCACCAATATGCTTCTTGCCTTACAATTGATTTTATTTTCATAAAATAATTATTTTGCCTATGTTTAATACTCACCAAATTGCGTAAATAAATCATTTTCACTATTTCGAAAGATATGCAAATTTTGGGTGTTACAAATTCTACCCCCCTTAAAAGAATCTCGTCCTCGAGATTGGACTGCTTACTCAAATAACTGCGGATATGATTTTCTCAATTCATCCTCTCTTTCCCAAGTTGCCTCTGCCTCTGAATATCGATTCCACTGCACTTTGCACATCTTAATAACTCGACTTCGAGTAACTCTCTCAGCAGTTTCTAAAATCTTGATCGGAAACTCTTCATATGTAAGATCTTCCTTAACAGTCAACTCTTCTAAAGGTATTTGCTCCTCAGGCACACGCAAACACTTCTTAAGTTGTGAAACATGGAACACATCATGTACTCCAGATAAATTCTCAGGCAACTCTAATTGATAAGCAACTTCCCCACGTCTAGTAATAACTTTAAATGGTCCAACATACCTTGGTGCTAGTTTACCTTTCATGTTAAACCTCTTCACACTTTTCATAGGTGACACCTTCAAATAAACATAATCACCTACCTCAAAAACTAAATCTCTTCTTCTATTGTCAGCATAACTCTTCTGACGAGACTGTGCTACTCTCAAATTCTCACGAATCACTCGCACTTGATCTTCTGCGTTTCTAAGAACATCTGTACCAAACACCTGAGATTCACCTGTCTGATCCCAAAATAATGGAGTTCTACACTTACGTCCATACAAAGCTTCAAACGGTGCCATCTTAAGACTCTGTTGATAACTATTATTGTAAGAGAATTCTGCATAAGGCAAACTCTTATCCCAACTAGTTCCATATTGCAATGCACAAGCTCTCAACATATCCTCTAATACCTGGTTGGTCCTTTCAGTCTGTCCATCTGTCTGTGGATGATATGCTGTACTAAAATTCAATTTTGTTCCCAATGATTCATGCACAGCTTTCCAAAAATGCGACGTAAACTGCGATCCTCGATCAGATACAATCTTCTTTGGTACTCCATGCAAACAGACTATTCTCTCCATATACAACTCTGCCAATTTTGGTCCATGGTAAGTAGTCTTAACTGGTATAAAATGTGCAACTTTAGTTAACCGATCTACTATCACCCAAATAGAGTCATAACCTTTCTGAGTACGAGGTAACCCTACTATAAAATCCATACCAACTTCCTCCCACTTCCATTCAGGAATCTTCATTGGTTGTAACAATCCAGCAGGTCTCTGATGCTCTGCTTTCACTCTCTGACAAGTGTCACACAATGCCACATACTCAGCCACATCTCGCTTTAATCCAACCCACCAATATTTCTGTTTCAGATCCAAATACATCTTAGTACTACCAGGATGAATAGAATAAGCTGACTCATGAGCTTCGCGAAGAATTGCTTGTCTAACAGTTTGATCCTCAGGTACACACAGCCTCTTTCCGAACCACAAAATTCCATTATCATCCATTCGAAAGCCTGGTGACTTACCAATCACTATATCTTCCGCTATCTTCTTTAGTTTCTCATCCTTCAACTGGCCCTTGTAAATTTCTTGCTCTAAGGTAGGCTCTATCACTAATTCCATTGTATTAGTAACAATTCCCAAATTCAAATATTCAAATTCAGCACATAACTCACTAGTCATAGACAATGTCCGTATCTCACTGACATAACTTTTCCTACTAAGAGCATCAGCTACTACATTAGCCTTACCAGGATGATAGTGTATCTCAATATCATAATCCTTAATCAACTCTAACCATCTGCGTTGCCTCAAATTCAGATCTGACTGAGTGAAAATATACTTCAAACTCTTATGATCAGTGTATATATCACTCTTATGTCCAATCAAATAATGTCTCCAAATCTTTAAAGCATGAACTACAGCTGCTAATTCCAAATCATGTGTAGGATAATTCAACTCATGCTTTCTCAACTGCCTAGATGCATAAGCCACAACTCTGCCTTCTTGCATAAGAACACATCCCAAACCTTGACGAGAAGCATCACAATAAATAGAAAACTTCTTACTCAAATCTGGCAAAACCAAAACAGGCGCTGTAGTCAACCTCTTTTTCAACTCCTCAAAACTAGCTTGACATTTAGCTGACCACACAAACTTGGCATTCTTCTCTAACAGAGATGTCATAGGTTTAGCAAGTTTAGAAAACCCTTCAATGAACCGTCTGTAATATCCAGCTAATCCCAAGAAACTACGAATCTCGCTAACATCAATAGGTGGTTTCTAATTTAATACATCCTTTACTTTACCTGGATCCACTGATATCCCTCCATTAGAAACAATATGACCAAGGAAAGAAACTTCCTTCAACCAAAACTCACATTTACTTCGCTTCGCATACAGTTTATGCTCTCTAAGTTTCTGCAATACCAACCTCAAATGTTCAGCATGCTCTACCTCTGTCTTGGAAAATACCAGTATATCATCAATAAACACTACCACAAACTTATCCAAATATTCCATGAACACCTTATTCATCATGTACATAAAGTATGCAGGTGCATTGGTCAATCCAAATGACATAACAGTATACTCATACAATCCATACCTTGTAGTAAAAGCTGTCTTTGGAATATCAGAAACACGAATCTTCAACTGATGATATCCAGAACGTAAATCAATCTTAGAGAACACACAAGCACCTCTCAACTGATCAAACAAGTCATCAATCCTGGGCAAAGGATACTTATTCTTGATAGTTACCTCATTTAGTGATCTATAATCAACACACATCCTCTGACCACCATCTTTCTTATCAACAAAAATAACTGGTGCTCCCCAAGGTGATGAACTAGGCCTAATAAAACCTTTATCTTGTAATTCTTTAATTTGTTTCTTAAGTTCTTCTAATTCATCTACTCCCATCCTATATGGTCGTTTGGCTATAGGTGCAGTTCCAGGTAATAATTCAATAAGAAATTCAATGTCTCGGTCAGGTGGCATACCTGGCAATTCATCAGGGAAGACATCCGAAAATTCCTCAATCACTGAATTCTCCTTAATAGTATTTTCAAGCTGATTCATCACAGCGGTTGGTTGCTTCTGCACTGCTACATTCACATTGATTTTATCTCCATTAGGTGCATTCACAACTACCACTTTTTGCTGACACCGAATCTCTGCCTGATTTTGCTTCATCCAGTCCATACCCAATATCACATCAATACCAGATGTCCTCAACACTATAGGAGTTATCTTAAACTCTACCCCCCTTAATACCATACTAATTGGAAGACAATGATTACTGGTTTGCATGGTACCTCCAGGTGAATTTACTAAGAGAGATTCTTTCATAGCTAGCATGGGTATACTATGCATTTTAACAAAAATGTTGGATATGAATGTATGAGATGCTCCAGAGTCAAAAAGAACAGTTGCAGGAATGGAATGTACATTGAACGTACCAATCATAACTTCTGGTGCATCATGAACTGTATCAGAAGACACGTGATTCACCCTTCCAGTACCAGATTGCTTCTGGTTGCTCTTCTGGCTCTGAGGAGTCTGCTGATTCTGCTTCTCAGGACAATGGTAAGACATATGCCCCTCTTTACCACAGGCAAAGCATCTAGTAGGCGTGCTGGGAACACTATTCTTCATGGGGGTAACATTGGAATTTCCAGTGCGAGGAGTCTGTTGCCCAGTCTGCTGATACTGTTGACGCTGTGGATATGATGAACGCTGTTGTGACTGATTACCTTGCCAATTCTGGGACCACCTCTGATTCGGATTGCGATTCCATTGACTAACCGGTCCTTGAAACTTCTGATTTCTTTGGGCAAATTCCAATTTCAGTAACTCAGTAAAACTGTCATATCTCGAGCTACAGACGTCCAATTCAGATGATCTTTACATGGTTGGAAAGCTTACAAAATTATCTACAACTTTTATTCACAACACTTTTTCTGAATCTGTCAAATAATTGGCCAAAAACTGAACTTAACCGAAACTGTTTCAGAATTCCAGACTGTGCAGTAACTCCAACTTGGAACAGATATATCTCTTAGCTCTTAATAGATATTAGAGTGATTCTTCTGGGGTTGGAAAGATATAAAAGTCTAATTATTCCTAGTAAAATTTCTTAAATTTCTCATGAACGTATTTTAAGTTATTTCTAAAACATCCCAGACTGATCCAAAAATCAGCAAAGGACAGAACTAAATTAACCTCATATTCAACTAATATATCTTGATCAAACTTAATTATTCTTAACCATGGAACTTGTAGGCATGTCTACAAAACTCCAGCACACATTACAAAGATCCAAATCACACATTATCATAATAACAATCCATCAATCACACAATTGTTCACACCACAAACTGACTCTTAAAACAAACCAAACTTAAAATTAACTCGCAACTACTATCGTTCCTATTACATAGGGATTTTTCCTATTGCCTAATTAAGCTTCTCATAAATCTTGGGACGACCTAACTCCGCCCTTAATTGGTCAATCTCCTTATAAGCTTGCTCCTTAAGTTCTTTTTCCTTCAGCAACTCATCCTTCAAATCCACCTCATGGAGAGTCAATTCTCGAGCTAATCCCACCGTAGCTTGTAAAGTCAAGGAGGAATCATCTGCAGGCGGCACGGTCCAAATACCCTTGTCATGTATGAAACAAGGAAAATGCCGAAGTGCACCCTTTAACGTCTTGTCCGAGCGCAGACCATGGTAGTAAACAAATGCATTGAAAGCGACATCCTCCATGCTTGTCTCCACGGTTGCCCGGCTCACTCTGGTAATGAACTTTGACTCCACCTTAGGCTCCTTAGTGGTAGGATCCCTTTTCTTAACCCATAACTCTGTTTCCCAATAGGAATCCATCCATGGATGACTATACTCTGCACTACGATACTCCAACGTAGCTTCCCAGTCGTAGTAGTAGTTGTACAATGTTCTTGTCAACATGTCATGGAAGAAAGCATCAGCTTTAGGAACCAGGATATGAAACTTCGTAGTCCACCCCATAACTGCATCCTCCATTGGTGTATCACCAATTCTTGATTCAGCATCAGATAGCTCTTGCTCACCATCTTCATACGGCTCCTGAGGTTTGAAACGGGCAACGTACTGTTCAGCTGACAAACGGGGATGAGGAGGCATCTATAAAATTTAGACATAGATTAGATAGAATCAATGTATTTTCGCAATAGAATAAAGTAGAGGAAGCATAAAACTTTAGTAATTAACAAGGTGAAAAGAGGAAGCATGAATTTAAGTAAAATATGAAGGCTATTAACGACCATTCTAACTAGGCTTGCGTCCTACAGTCAACACGGCTCTGATACCAATCTGTCACACCCATTTTTAAGGACAAAAATAGGATGTATAAAAGACTCATGTGCGCCCCAGGAACCAGTCGCACACATAAGTTGACAAATTACAAAGTATCATCACAGTGCTTATTACATAACGAATAAGTATTTAAGACATAGTCTTGAACGGTAGATAATAATAACTAATAATAATTCTTCAGCGGAAACTCCACACAGGGACACGGTTGACTGGTTGACACCAAGACTAGTACTCATTCCGATAATCTTCCTCATTATCTTCATCTGTTATGGTGGAAATAGCAAGAGTGAGTCCATGTCGAACTCCACAAATATAACACAGGGTTCATGAGGCTCAAAAAAAGCTAGACACTGTTTAACTGCGTTTAGCTTTTTAATCATATATTAGCAATTGAGTAGCATCAAGATAAACCACTTCCCATTAAAGATCCAATGATCAATTGTAATAAGGATAATGAATAGCATTAACATGAGCAAATAATAATCAACAATAATTTTGCATGATATAACAGTTATGATCAACTATTCCATAAGAATCCCCAAGGCCGCTCGTATCCGTGAGCACGGCTAGTATACCAGTTTTTAACTCTGCGCAGAGGTGTACACTTTCACTGTAAGTCATGATTTCCAAATGAGTGGGGAGATCAAATCCAAACACCCGAGAACCATATAAAGCCACTCAAAAGTTCGTCTAACAAGTTAGGGCCATTAGATTTCACTCGGCAGGCAGATGTAGAACCCCCCTTCCCTGTGGCACAACAACCGCAGCCTATACACACTAGGCCAGGGGCTCGGACTACACCCAACAAGGCAAGCCATTCTTACGCCATTTAAGGTAACCTCTAACAAGCTAGAAAAGGTCTCTTGAACAACTAAAGCCAGAGCC
This sequence comes from Saccharum hybrid cultivar R570, assembly GCA_038087645.1. Classification (NCBI taxonomy): domain Eukaryota; kingdom Viridiplantae; phylum Streptophyta; class Magnoliopsida; order Poales; family Poaceae; genus Saccharum; species Saccharum hybrid cultivar. Next base: position 901,138 of record JAQSUU010000240.1, read on the forward strand.
ATATAGCCCTCACAGCTGTACTGTATATCCCGGTTATCACTTACAGATAAGTCCTTATGGAGAGAAACCAGAGCATCAAAATAATACACAAGCTCTAGCCCCCTTTTAACAATAATAAAATCATCTTAATAGTTGATTGCTTAATCCATTAATCAAATTACAAGATCATTGTTCTTAGTTTAAGCACTAGCAATAGCTACCCATATGCATTCCCAAGGTTGACAAGGAATCAAGATAACAATCACTAAGTTATAATCTCTAAGGTTGTCAAGGTAAGCACATGCATATGTATGACAATTCAATGTATAGGTAACAAGGATAGTCCTGTGTTATACTTGCCTTGATCAGAGCTTTCCAAGTGATACTGCTGACTTGGCTCAAAGTAATACTCCAAATCGTCCAAATACTGCTCACCTTCTATATTCGATCATCAATCAACAACACACATGCATCCAATCAAACATACACGAAGCAAACAAAGAGATATAATTAGAACAGTACACCAACAGTAGCAAAACAGTAATAAAAGCTTATAAAACTCTTCTACACGTTTCTACGATCACACAGACGCAAAGATCACCAAATTCGGAGTTAAAACGTGAAAGTTATGAATTTTCTAAGATTTCCTATAGATAAATAAATACTTAATTATAACCTCGAGAAATAAATTATCAAAACTAACTGTACAACTACACTAACATGTAGAGCTCGCAAATACGAACCTAACGCAATTTGAACGGATCAAATCGGAGTTAAAACGAAGATTTTATGACCAAAACAATTCTAGTGGCAAAACTGTAAATACCTGAAAACGTATTTTCTATCTGTTTAACAGAAGTTTACGCTTTCCATTGATGAAAACGTATTAGCTGATGACGCCTTGGACTGCGGGTTCTAATATAAAAGACCTCGGGGTCTCTTTAACAAGATTCACCCCGAAGGGGTATCTTTGATCCTGAGCCATCGGATCTACATCCAACGGACCGGATCGGTTGCGGGGAAAACGCCGGCGGCGCTCGGCCGGAGAAGAAGGCCGAGACGGCGGTGGCCATGGCCGAAAAATGACGGAGCTCACCGGCATGACTAGTTCTCGGGCTACGAGCAATGAAAAGGCTCGGGACCAAGCCCAAACGGAATAGAAATTCACGGGAATCTTACCCACGTAAATGAAGGCGGTCGGGACGGAGCGGAACGGCGGCGCGACGATGACCGGCGGCGAAGTCTCCCCTGCAAAGTTCGGCGACGGTTTGAGAGCCACGGAATCAACAAAATTGAGGGAAACAAGTTTCGGAAGGGTCGTAGAAACGTTACGAAGACCGTAACGAAGCTTACGGAGCGGATTAGGGTCGGCTTTGGAGAGACCGACGGCGGCGGCGATTGCTCGAGCTTGCAGCGGCTCGGAGCGCTATTAGCGAGGGCGAGAACTCAATTAGGGTTTTGGAAGGGACGGCGCGCACGCGGAGTTAGCTATTTATGGCCAAGATGGCTTGCGGAGCACGCTAGGATGCGGCAAGGGCAAGACCGGAGTCGGGCTCTGCTTGGAATCGAGTCCGGCTCGATGAAGACGACGGTGGCGACGCGGCCCACGTGTCGGCGGCAGGAGAAGGTGAGAAAGGCGCCCGCGGCTTCCCCTTGCTGGATTGGGCCGAAAAAGAGGAAAACAGGCCTTCGGGCCAGATTGCAAGGGAGTGAAAGTTTTCCTTTTTCTTTTCTAAATCAATTTTCCAAAGGCATTTTCAAAAGGGATTTGAATTCATTTGCTTTTGGAACAAAAACCAGACAATACATAAGAACAAATGCAGCAGCATGAGTGCACCAATATGCTTCTTGCCTTACAATTGATTTTATTTTCATAAAATAATTATTTTGCCTATGTTTAATACTCACCAAATTGCGTAAATAAATCATTTTCACTATTTCGAAAGATATGCAAATTTTGGGTGTTACAGCCTCAAACAATCAATTTACACTCGGTTTGTTATAACATATGGGAAATCGAAATGGAATATAAACACAAGTGATAGAGGGTTAGAGTGGTTAGAGCAGGTAAGTGAGATAGAGTGTGAGAGGTCACGAGTTCAAATCCCACCGACCACGACTTTTAAAAATAGCGTCAAAAATACTGTGTAAAATGCTACAAAAATCCCGCAGGTGGGGGTGATGGCTCGTCGGCGCCTCAAAAAAAAATATTTTGCTATTTTTTCGGGGTTTTTTTCGATTTACATTTTGCCGAGGGTTTTTTTTTGTCCTCGGCAAAGGCTTTGCCGTGTGCCCGATAAAGAGCCCTCGGCAAAGACCTCTTCACCGACTCAAAATTTTTCGATGGCTCTTTGCCGGCAAAGCCTTTGCCGAGAGTTTTTGGGCCTTTGCCGAACCCGAGTCCAGCAGTGCCTGGAAGCAGACCGCTAGCCCCTAAGCTAAGACCCACTATCTCTCTTTTTTTATTATGGAGTAAGTCAAACTATCAATCTTCAGTAGTACTGTATATGCCAATTTTACTATTTATTTATCATACAGACAACGAGTTTTTCCAAATAGAAATCATAGACAACCCTAATAGAAAAAGGGAAAAGGACACCAGAAGCCTCGATCTATGGTAGTGGTAGTGACGCCAATGATGGGCGAGGTCTGGGGCTGGGACGTGAAATCATGGGTGGTGCGTGTACGAAATCATGGGAGGACACGTCAGCACACGGACGACGGTGCCCTTAATTGACCTAAGGGCATGTTTGGTTTCATTTTGTTAAAGTTTAACTCCCATCACATCAATGTTCCCTCAAATGCATGGAGTACTAAATGTAGACTAATTACATGCATGTCGGTACAGATTAGGAGTAATTTACGAGACGAATCTATTAAGCCTAATTAGTCCAAGATTGGAAACTTTTTTGTCAAATAAGACGAAAGTGCTACAGTGTTTGTTAAACTTTAACTCCTCAAACCAAACACCCCTAAGTTTAGTGGAGTAGTCAGGGATGAAAACGGTACGGATATTTTCCGACTGTATTCGAGACCGAATTCGTTTAGAGGGGTTTTAATCCGTCTGTATCCGAGTCCGGATATTTAACATCCGATACCGTATTCGTATCCGAATATTTAAATCACATATTTATGATGTCGATATCCAATCGTATCCTATCCGACATTTTTTATACTATCCGTATTCGAATCCGAATCCGGACATAAATATGAAAACAAATATGATATCAGTGATATTCGTCCGTATCCGATCCGTTTTCATCCCTAGGAGTAGTATAGGAATACACACGCGCATCTCTGCTTTGATATCCAAAATAATATAATAATATCCATATGTGTTGCTATCTCCAGGTGGAGAGATGGACAATGGTTAACAAGGAAATCACAACCGGATCAAGTTATTAATATAGTATATACAAATAATGGGCGAGTGATGATGGCCACGTCCATATTGCACTAGTTGTTCCAAGCTCCATTTTACTATTACTAATTAAAGGCTCCAACGGAGGCACCACATTAAGTCTCACCAGACACGCTAAGAAAAAGATAAATCCTAGAAATTCTTACAATAATCAGAAACATCTAGCCTTTGATTTGGTAGACTCTAATCATCATCAGTAATAATAGCCATTGGATCTATTGTAATATATAAAGAAAATTACTCACCACTGCCATTATAAAAAAAATATAAAGAACCCTCTAATTTTGCATGTAAATTACCCACCTTTGCCATTACAAAATATAATTTAAAATAACCCCCTATATTTGTATATAAATTATCCACATATGTCATTATGAAAATAATTCAAAATAACCCCCTAAATTTACATCTAAATTACCCACATTGGCTATTATAAAATATAATCTAAAATAACTCCGTAGCATTGCGTCTAAATTAACCAGCTTGGTCATTATGAATGATAATTTAAAATAATCATCTAACTTTTGTACCTAAATTAGCCATGGCTATGCTCAAAGAAAATTACCCACGTCTACTGTCACACCCAAAATTTCTTATTTTAGGTTGCGCATGAAAAACACTAAATAAAATAAATGATTTCAATATTTGAATAAATTTATTAGATAAGTTAAGTTGCTGCTAATTTAAATATAGAAAATTTTGGTTTTAAAAATTTCCATATTGATTTGATAATGTGGTGTTTGTGTGATGCTTGTCTTTGGTGTTGGTGAGTGCTATTATTTTCAAAATACCATAGGACGACGATTATTTCTCATCGGAAAACTTTTTGGCATTTTCTGGGTTTAAAATTCCAATTTCCGTGAGCTTAATATTTTTCCTTGACCTCTTCATCAATCTTTTCATGAGCCCAAACATATTTAGTTGAGTTCCTTATCTCCCCAAGAGTCCCTAGGATTTTTCCCGTGATTTTTCTGAGCTCCGAACTATTTTTCGCGGCTTAAAAGGTAATTCTAGATTTTCTGGAATTATTTTTATTCGCGGAATTAAAATAATCCCAAAATTAAGAAATTCCGAAAAGTTTCCAAACCCTACAACTATATATATGCCGGTGTAGCCCTCGATGCCCTGGTTTCAAAAGTACAACCCTTATCACGAGCCGCCGCTCGTAGCTCCCTCCACCTCTCGCCAAAGTTCTTCATCTACAGCTTGCGTTCCGGCGAACTCTCCGACGAGCTTTTCCGGCTAAACCGTCGCGTCCCGACGCTAGTCACCACCACCAAGAGGCAGCTCTTGTCGTTCTCTATACCGTGATATATCCGTTTGCGCAAATCTATCATTGTTTCATCGAGTTCTCATCTCATCTTGCTTCTCTCCAGCGAGGTTCCACCATGGCTGACCGGAACTCCTACAAGCCCAAGATAGAAGATGATACTATTTACAGTTTTGCCACTAAACTTGTTTTGATCGTAAAATCTTCGTTTTAACTCCGATTTGACCCGTTCAAGTTGCGTTAGATTTGTATTTGCGAGCTCTACATGTTAGTATAGATGTACAGTAGGTTTGGAAAATTTAATTTTCGAGTTTATATTAAAGTAATTATTTATCTATAGGAAATCTTAGAAAATTCATAACTTTCACGTTTTAAATCTGAATTTCGTGATCTTTACGTCTGTGTGATCGTAGTAATGTGTACAAGAGTTTTAAAAACTTTTTATACTGTTTTGATACTGTTGGTGTACTATTTTAATTATGTCTCTTTGTTTATTTCGTGTATGATTGCTCGGATGATTGTGTGTTGATGCTTGATTATCGAGTATAGACGGTGAGCAGTTTCTTGACGATCAGGAGTATTATTTTGAGCCAGATCAGCAGTATCATCAGGAAAGCTTTGATCAAGGCAAGTATAACATGGGACCATCCTTGTTACCTATTCACTGAAATTATCATACATATGCATGTGTCTTCCTTGACAACCAGAGATTATAACTTAGCTATTGATATCTTATTTCCTTGTCACCTATGGTTGTGCATTTGGGTAGCTATTGCTAGCGGTTAATTATGAACAATAATCTTGTAATTTGATTAATAGATTTAGCAACCAACCATTAAGATAATTTTATTACTGTTGAAAGGGGGCTAGAGCAAGGGGTTATATTGTTGCTCTAGTTACTCTCCATAAGGACTTACCTGTAAGTGATAACCGGGACATACAGTACAGCTGTGAGTGCTATATGGCTCTGGCTCTAGTTGTTCAAGAGACCTTTTCTAGCTTGTTAGTGGTTACCTTAAATGGCGTAAGAATGGCTTGACACGTTGGGTGTAGGACAGCATCTAGTCTATGAGTATAGCCGAGAAGGAATTGTGCCATTTGAAAAGGGGTTCCTACATCTGTCTGCCGAGTGAATCTAATGGCCCTAACTTGTTAGACGAACTTTTGAATGGCTTTATATGGTTTTCAGTGTTTTGGGAGTAATTAACCCATGCATTTGGAAATCATGACTCACAGTAAAAGTGTACACTTCTGCGCAGAGTTTAATAAACTGGTATACTAGCCGTGCTCACGGATACGAGCGGCCTTGGGGATTCTTATAGAATAGCTGATCACCATTGTTATATCATGCTTAATTACTGTTATTATTATTATGCTCATGTTAATGCTATTCATTATCCTTATTACAATTGATCATTGATTCATTAATGGGATTTGGATTACCTTGAAGCTACTCAATTGCTAATTATATGATGATTAAAAGCTAAACGCAGTCAAACAGTGTCTAGCCTTTTGTGCCTCATGAACCCTATGTTATACTTGTTGAGTTCGACATGGACTCACTCTTGCTATTTCCACCACACCCTAGTGTGTAGTAAGGTGTTGCTCAGAAGAAGGATAAATAGGTAGTGGAGTTTCCAGAAGTCTTTCAGAAGTGTTTGGCATGCGGAGCCACCAGTCAGTCGTCCCTGAGAAGAATGGAGCCTAAAGTTTAGTCACCGTTCCGTAATACTCTGATGTAAATGTTAATATAGCTGTGTATACGTTATATAATAACATTGTTTCTGATACTTTTTCATTCTGACATTTGTGTGGACTTCCTGGGCACACATATGATTGGCCTAGTTTTGTTCTTTAGAAAATCGGGTGTGACAGAGTGGTATCAGAGCGGTGTTGACTGTAGGACGTATGCCAAGTAGCACCGGACGTATTCTAAAACTCATTTTACTATAAAAATATTTTGTCATCCCTTGACTCATTGATTTTGACTATTTTCTGTTCCTTGTCCTGTTGTATCCCTTCCTTGATATAGCTTCCTTTGAGCTATTCTTTCTTACTTCCTTGGATTTTGTTTTATGTTGTTTTTACTAAAAGTTTTCTGATCTTACCTTATTCAAAAGTTTGATGGCCTTTCATCATCTCCAATGTGCCATTAGGATGACCACCATTGTTGAAGAAGCACGTGTAGTATCGATGATGTGATGTGTGCTTATTTTGCTTGATGTGTTGCTTGTGTGTTGTCCTTGTTCTCGTATTTCAAAGGTGGCTCGAAAGGTATAAGTCTTGAGGAGTAGCTTGATCCATGTTAAGTGGGGTAGTGTCATCTTCTATCCTACTTAATTTTTTCAATTGATCCTAATTCTTGCCATTTTCTCTTATATCATCCTTGTCTACCCTTGGTGGTCATGATACCTTCTTTATCTCATCTTAATGGAGGATCAACACATGAAGGACTCATCAATAGCAGCAAGCTTTAGAGAAAGTGTTTCCTTCAATGACATCGCCAGATGGAATAGGATCTTTGTTAAGTGGGGTAGCATCTGCTATCAACAATAACAATTCCTGAATATCTCAAGCGACAAGGTACGAAGAGCTGAAGATCAAACTTTATCTTTCTTTTCATCTTTTGGCTATCCTCGATCCATGTCTTATATCTCATCAACACAAAGCAAAGAAGCATGAAGACTTGAAGATTAGTGTTATCTATCTCTCTAATTTCTCTGAATCTCATTTTCATCTTATCATGTCTTTTCAGAGCAGTCTGTATTCCTTAGCTTATATCTCTATTTTTGGAATCCCAAAACTCATGAATAAATTCTGGATAATAGTAGACTTCAATATCTTTCTCTGACCATAAGAACTACCCTGATAGCTATTATAGTGTGGGATTTATGAAAATCACAAGACGATGCATCTGTGCTGTCAGCAACCTAGAATAGTTTCTGTGATGCACAGTTTTCGACTACCTTAACTGCAGAATCTGGAGAAGTGTTCTATAAAAAAGTTGTAGTAAATTTGATAAGCTTTCCAACGGTATAAGCTACAATATCATCAGATTTGTAGAACTTGAGTTATAACTATATTTCTGCACTGCTGTTTTTCTGCTCACGAGGAAGTGCAGGATTACTTGTTCTTGCATATGCTCATCAGTCTCTTTGGGATGCCAGAAGGATATGATGATAGTAATCACTCAGAAATAAATGCAAGTTATCCTTTGGTGTTCTCCAGTTGATCTCTTCTTAAGAAGGGTTTGACGAACTAAATATGATACAAGATAGAGGTTTTATACGTTCTATTTCTTCACCTGGAAGCATCAGCTATCTATATGGTTGCAAAATCACTATCGAGCGTAGGTATCCTTTCTCAGAGTGGTAATCTGTTGGAACCATTTATAAGAATCGTAAGGGTCTAAAGGACACCTTTACAAAGTTGGTTTTGAGCTTGTGGCATCATCATTGGATAGGAGTTGATGAAGGAAAAGTGAATACTTGCAGATCAACCTTATCTTTCTCCCTAGTCTCTCCAAATCTCGAGACGAGATTCCTGTTAAGTGGGGTAGAATTGTCACACCCAAAATTTCCTATTTTAGGTTGTGCATGAAAAACACTAAATAAAATAAATGATTTCAATATTTGAATAAATTTATTAGATAAGTTAAGTTGCTGCTAATTTAAATATAGAAAATTTTGGTTTTAAACTTTTCCATATTGATTTGATAATGTGGTGTTTGTGTGATGCTTGTCTTTGGTGTTGGTGAGTGCTATTATTTTCAAAATACCATAGGACGACGATTACTTCTCATCAGAAAACTTTTTGGCATTTTCTGGGTTTAAAATTCCAATTTCCGTGAGCTTAATATTTTTCCTTGATCTCTTCATCAATCTTTTCATAAGCCCAAACCTATTTAGTTGAGTTCCTTATCTCCCCAAGAGTCCCCAGGATTTTTCCTGTGATTTTTCTGAGCTCCAGACTATTTTCACGGCTTAAAAGGTAATTCTAGATTTTCTGGAATTATTTTTATTCGCGGAATTAAAATAATTCCGAAATTAAGAAATTCTGAAAAGTTTCCAAACCCTACAACTATATATATGCCGGTGTAGCCCTCGATGCCCTGGTTTCAGAAGTACAACCCTTATCGCGAGCCGCCGCTCGTAGCTCCCTCCACCTCTCGTCAAAGTTCTTCATCTAGAGCTTGCGTTCCGGCAAACTCTCCGACGAGCTTTTCCGGCCAAACCGTCGCGTCCCGACGCTAGTCACCACCACCAAGAAACAGCCCTCGTCGTTCTCTACACCGTGGTATATCCGTTTACGCGAATCTATCACCGTTTCATTGAGTTCCCATCTTATCTTGCTTCTCTCCGGCGACGTTCCACCATGGCTGACCGGAGCTCCTCGAAGCCCAAGGTAGAAGATGATACTATTTACAGTTTTGTCACTAAACTTATTTTGATCGTAAAATCTTCGTTTTAACTCCGATTTGACCCGTTCAAGTTGCGTTAGATTTGTATTTGCGAGATCTACATGTTAGTATAGCTGTACAGTAGGTTTGGAAAATTTAATTTTCGAGTTTATATTAAAGTAATTATTTATCTATAGGAAATCTTAGAAAATTCATAACTTTCACGTTTTAAATCCGAATTTCATGATCTTTACATCTATGTGATCGTAGTAACGTGTAGAAGAGTTTTACAAACTTTTTATACTGTTTTGATACTGTTGGTATACTATTTTAATTATATCTCTTTGTTTGTTTCGTGTATGATTGCTCGAATGATTGTGTGTTGATGCTTGAAGATCGAGTATAGACGGTGAGCAGTTTCTTGACGATCAGGAGTATTATTTTGAACCAGATCAGCAGTATCATCAGGAAAGCTTTGATCAAGGCAAGTATAACATGGGACCATCTTTGTTACATATTCACTGAAATTATCATACATATGCATGTGTCTTCCATGACAACCATAGAGATTATAACTTAGCTATTAATATCTTGTTTCCTTGTCACGTATGGGTTGTGCATTTGGGTAGCTATTGCTAGCGCTTAATTATGAACAATAATCTTGTAATTTGATTAATGGATTAAGCAACCAACCATTAAGACGATTTTATTACTGTTGAAAGGGGGCTAGAGCAAGGGGTTATATTGTTGCTCTAGTTACTCTCCGTAAGGACTTACCTGTAAGTGATAACCGAGACATACAGTACAGTTGTGAGGGCTATATGGCTCTGGCTCTAGTTGTTCAAGTGACCTTTTCTAGCTTGTTAGTGGTTACCTTAAATGGCGTAAGAATGGCTTGACACGTTGGGTGTAGGACAACCTCTAGTCTATGAGTATAGCCGAGAAAGAATTATGCCATTTGAAAAGAGAGTTCCTATATCTGCCTACCGAGTGAATCTAATGGCCCTAACTTGTTAGACGAACTTTTGAATGGCTTTATATGGTTTTCAGTGTTTTGGGAGTAATTAACCCATGTATTTGGAAATCATGACTCACAGTGAAAGTGTACACCTCTGTGCAGAGTTTAATAAACTGGTATACTAGCCATGTTCACGGATACGAGCGGTCTTAGGGATTCTTACAGAATAGTTGATCACCATTGTTATATCATGCTTAATTACTGTTATTATTATTATACTCATGTTAATGCTATTCATTATTCTTATTACAATTGATCATTGATTCATTAATGGGATTTGGATTACCTTGAAGCTACTCAATTGCTAATTATATGATGATTAAAAGCTAAACGCAGTCAAACAGTGTCTAGCCTTTTGTGCCTCATGAACCCTGTGTTATACTTGTTGAGTTCGACATGGACTCACTCTTGCTATTTTCACCACACCCAAGTGTGTAGTAAGGTGTTGCTTAGAAGAAGGATAAATAGGTAGTGGAGTTTCCAAAAGTCTTTCAGACGTGTTTGGCATGCGGAGCCACCAGTCAGCCGTCCCTGAGAAGAATAGAGCCTAAAGTTTAGTCACCGTTTCGCGATACTCTGATGTAAGTGTTAATATAGCTATGTATACATTATATAATAACATTGTTTCTGATACTTTTTTATTCTCACATATGTGTGGATTTCCTGGGCACACATATGACTGGCCTGGTTTTGTTCTTTAGAAAACCGGATGTGACATCTACCATTATGAATGATAATTTAAAATACGTCCTATTGAATTTATAAATTATCCACCTTTACTATTATGAAAGATAATGCAAAATAATATTCTAAGTTTGCATTTAACATATTCATACATGTCATTGTGAAAGATAATATAAGGTATTACCTTTATATTTGTGTACACCATAGCCACTATAAAGAATAAATAAAAAAATATATAAAATCTACACGTAAATAGTTTTATATATATTGTTACAAAAAGATAAATTAATATTCATGAAGTACGATATATATTTCTAAATGCTTCTATAATCATGAAATAAAAAAAAATTATAATGCTATGTTCCACCATGTATATCAAATAACCTTGTATATATTAGAATAAGTATTTATTTTAACAAGTTAAGAAAAATGAACAATGTTCACTTAACAAACCACGTAGCAATAACACTTTATATTAATACTCCATGATAATAAATTTTATAAGTTATTATTTTAAATAAGTGTATACATCTTTACTAAAACATTATGCCATATCAATGTTATTAATTAAATTTTATGCACTCTATAATGTATAAATAGTACTACACATATATTCCTGCGATATAACAAATTCAACATGTTTATAGTCGGGATGCAAGCCGTGTTTCAATTTACGTGGAAAACAATACTACTAAGACCTAGACTATTTTTAATTTCAAATAATCCTCTAACTTTTGTATCTAAATTAGCCATGTCTAGGCTCAAAAAAATTACGCATGTCTACCATTATGAATGATAATTTAAAATACCTCTTAATAAATTTATAAATTATCCATCTTTACTATTATGAAAGATAATGCAAAATAATATTCTAAGTTTGCATTTAACATATTCATACACGTCATTGTGAAAGATAATATAAGGTATTACCTTATATTTGTGTACACCATAGCCATTATAAAGAATAAATAAAAAATATCTAAAATCTACAAGTAAATAGTATTATATATATTGCTACAAAAAGATAAATTAATATTCATAAAGTACGATATATATATATATATATATATATAATCATGAAATAAAATAATTATAACGCTATATTCCACCATGTATATCAAATAAACATGTATATATTAGAATAAATATTTACTTTAACAAGTTATGAAAAATAACACTTTATGTTAATACTCCATGATAATAAATTTTATAAGTTATTATGTTAAATAAGTGTATACGTCTTTACTAAAATATTATGCCATATCAATCTTATTAATTAAATTTTATGCACTCTATAATATATAAATAGTACTACACATATATTCGTGCGATATAACAAATTCAACAGGTTTAGTGTCGGTATGCAAGCCAAGTTCCAATTTATATGGAAAACAATACTACTAGGACCTAGACTCTTTTTAATATAAAAATAATTTTTGAATAAATATAAAGAATACTAGAATTTCTAATTAACATGTGAAAAAATTACAACAACTTAATTAAAGTTAAAAGATAGATTTTAAATCCGTGACTAGAAAAGAAAAAGATAAATACTAGAAATTCTAACTAGAGGTCCCCACTGAAACTTCATGTTAATCCTCCCAAGACTTGATAGGAAATCAAACGATAGATCCTAGAAATTTTCATGAAAATTAGAAACATTTTACCATCAATTAGATATATACTAATAATAGCTACTAGATCTATTCTATTTTTTAAATAATTATCTACTTCCTCTATTGTGTAAAACAATATAAACTAACTTATGACTATAATTTATATTACCCGCATATATCATTAAGAAACATGATCTAAAGTAGACCTAAATTTAAATTTAGCTAACATTTGCTTATTATGATTGATTACATAACTCAACTTTCATCTCATTATTGGAAAAATTAAATACCCCCTCAAATCTACATCTAAATTATCAACATTTCTGATTACAACAAATTTCTTTAGATAACAAGAGCATATATATGTTTCTACGTTACCCAACCTCTGTTAATTAATATAGTAAGATTTAATTAAAGATAATATAAGCGCATGCATGAGCAATAAAATACATATGTTATGTTTCATCACATAAAAACTATTTTCTTAATTAAAAACTCATATACTAATGATACTAACAAAATATTTAAACCATATTAGTAACCATAACATATAATTTATATAGATTGTTACTTTAGATATATTTATGTATTTTAACTAAAATATCTAATATGTTTATATTGATAGTACAACCATAACTGTAAATATAATTTCTTGATAGGAAAATTCAACTATCTTGAGCAATTGAGAAACTAAAAGTCGAGCATTATAAGATTTGAGTATTAAAATTCTTTAACGTAAAAGTGAAGCATTATAAGGTTTAAGTATTAAAATTCTCTTGAGGTTAGCATTAAATCTCACTTCAAGTTCTATGACTTATCTTAAATGATATATTGCAAGTTTCAAATAATGGCTTATGCTATTGAAGTACTTAAGAATATACTCTATGACCTAAAATACTAATTTTGCAAAAAGTACAAAAAGAAGAGTTAATGAAAGATACAACAAGGACAACAGTTTCAACTTAACCTGAGGAGAGAGAGAATCCATAGCAGTCAATAAGAATAAAATTCAAAAAATAAAAAATTTAGACTCATAACTTCAGAATATATATGATGCAACAAGAGCCACCATGATTAATGGTAAGGTTTCAAAGTAATTGCATATTTAAAATATATAGAGGTTTCATGAAAAAGAAAGAAAGTTCCTTGAAAAAATAGTAATTAATAAGTTTATGATAACTAGATGTTATGATTACTAGATATAGACTACAAAGTATCTATTTTGTCTATTATGTTAGAAAATAAACATAGAAAAACTTACGATTTAGTAAAAGTAATTTTTTATTACTTAGATGTACTCTTTCCGTTCCAAAGCATTAAACAGTACATAATACATATATCTCCTAAAATTATAACCCGTGAGCACGGGTTGATGGACTAGTTAATTATAATTATAATCATGGATAAGGATGTTTCCACATGGAAAGATTGTGCCAAAATCTAATCAGGTAAGCTATAAAGCTTTGGTGTACTGCAGGTGTGAACTGTGAATTGAAGCGACAATAAAGAGGCGGCAAGGGTTACATGTGTATGGCAATGGAAAGAGTATACACATAATAAAGACAAATGATGATGATATAGCATGGCATCATGCTTAGGCAATGAAATTTTGACCATCATCTGCCAGGAAGACGGAGACGATCACACAGTAAAAACAGATAGATAAAGCGTCAGAGAGTGTAGATTGTTTTGATTCGGCTAGGTAATTAACGAACTGAGGGCCGTTGCGGCGTTTAGATGCTTGTTTATGTTCCCAAAAAACCCCCGGGACTGGAATAAGGAGTTCTCATTTAAACTAGCTATCAAAATCATACGGGTGCTTATCACGTGAAATTCATTATAATTGGTATGGTTGCGCCTTACTGATTAAGACTGTTTAACATAGAGTGGTAAAATTAAAGTCCGAGGGGAAGATATTTAGCAAAGTCTCAACGGAACGGCGGTGAAGTTAAAATCCCCGTTCCCACAAAACCCATAGCTAGTTTTTGAGCAGAAATACAAGGCCTGGTTACGTTCTTTATTCAATAATGAACGGTACCACTAGATGAGTATATATAGCCGGTAGGCACTACTCCAGTAGAGTAATGCGATCGATGTGCCAAGCAGACACATATACTTTTTCCTTGTATCTTGCATGTTACACGAACAAGCAGTCTCAGTGGATCCAAAAGTCGAGAGCTTGGCGACAACACGTACACGTACAGAACACAGGGAAGAAGTAGAATGGATCGTGTTGATGACAGGTTAATGGAGATGTGGTTAGAGGTCTGTCAGTTAGCTTTTTCTGTTGTCTTTTACTATATGTCATGATAAAATAGTAAGATTGTTGCTATATAGATGACCAACCTCGGTTATTAATGGTGGGTAAAGAAATAAATCTATTATTACTTCTAACTTGGTTAAAAGTGACGGGTTTTTTTTAACCTTTACTTACTTATAAGATTGCTGTCACAATGTACCAAGTGATAAGGAAACACAACCACTATCACGATTACGGGATAGTGATGCCTCACAAGTGTCAAGTTATGGTTACCAGTAATAAGTACTAGTACTAGTCAAATTTGCCCTGTCACTATTGATGTCCCTATGTTGGTATTATTAGCCGTACCGCCTGTCATTACTTCTCTGTTCTGAAAACCTAAAGAATTTTTAGTCATCCTGTAAGTGCAACCATTATAAACTCATAGAGAAAATAAGAATATTTATGATATAAAATTGAGTCAAGTAGCTAAGTATTTTTATAATTTATTTGTTGTGGTAGATGTTTATATTTTTCTCCGTAGATTTAGTCAAATTTAGAATGAGTTGATTGAGAACAGCTAAAACATATAGTATATTTTAGAACGAAGAAGTATACATTTTTTTCACATTCACATATTGAGTAGCCGGATTTCTCGAAAAGGAAAGACAGTTTCGAGATGGTCAAAGTCTTTGCCCAACTTGCAGCTGCCGAATGATGAGACCGATCAGAACATCATCATCAGTCACAGGACTCCCGTGACGTCGATGGTCACCGATCACGTGTAGGAGTACACACATGTGGTCCAGAAAGCAACTGGATCTTTTCTTTGGACCTAGAGTAGCAGATTAGGATGTTTTTTCTATTGTTGCTTGTACCCATTGGAAAAAAAATCCTTTTCGCAAAAAGTGATAGGACAAACCTCCCTGTTGTCAACTTGTCATGCATGCCTGAATATTACTAATAATTCTCGTTGGGTGCAAAACCTTTTCTGTTTCGATTGCTTATTGCAAAGATAGAGTATATAACTAATACTAGTATATATGCTCGAGCACGATCCTTGGTCGTGTGTGTTATTTGACTCTAATAACGAATTAATCATGCGGTGTCACGACATGATCTCCTCTTCTTCTTTCTTTCTTTCTTTCTTTCCTTTCCTTTTCTTTCTTTCTTTTTTTTTGGCCGACGAGAACGATCTGAACTTTGTAGTTGACACGTACGGTATGAATGGGATGATGATGTACATATCCAGAAATTAGCACAAGGATCGGATCGGATACGGCTAGCCGGGTCAGAGATATCGCTGTTACTGCGGTACTGCCATCTCAATCAAATATATAATTCAAAAATGCCTTTTCTTATTATTTAATCTTTTGGACTGACACCTCTCAAATACTATGTGACGGTGATATACTCTAGGATTCCTGACTTGCTACCGAGTCCGTACCTAAGACGACCCAGGAAGATATCTGAAGATCATGCCAAAACTCCGACTATGATACGACTATGTAATTTATAGGGTAAGTAGGCCTCAGATATAAATAGCTAGTCATTCGTCCTGTTGTAATCATCGAAACTCTCATAGACATAGCCATCTTGTAATCGCTATCTCGCTATTCAACGAGATCGTAATACAAACAAGTAGCAACTGGACGTAGGGCTTTTACCCGCTTCCCAGGGGCACCGAACCAGTATAAATCCCGTGTCTCCATTGTGTTTGCTCTTTGCATCAAGCAAGTTCTGCTAAGAACCGAGTATCTGCCAGTAAAAAACACTGACAGAGGCGCGTCAGGTAGGGGGATTTCGCGCAAAGAGTGGTCATGCCGATCTTCAACAACGCTTGTGTCCAAGATCCGATTGCTTTCGACGCAACCATCTGGCCAAGTTCCATTAGATCCGAGGCAACAGGAGAAGTTCTTCAATTTCCTCGGCCCGTGTCGGCATCCCGCTACGTGCCACCAACTATCCGCTTCGGGAGTTTGGTATTCGAGCACCAGGAGAATGTCGACTCACCGTTTTACAATGCACAAGGGTCTGATTCGGTCCTTGTCGGGAGTATCCCGATCAACCTATCCTCGGGTCAGGCTTCCACTGAGCTGGATAGCTAGAACCAACCCAACCTAGACAACTCACAAGACGAGATCAACCTTGTGCAAGACTGTCACATCTGTACAGTGTCTCAGCATCGGAAGGTTATTCACACCAAGCGATCAGAGATCTGCACGTCCCAAAGTGCTGATGAGAGATCGAAAAACGTGCACTTCGTCGAGATAGCCCAGCCAGGGTTCTATATGAAGCCATGTCCGGGGGGCTGGTTAGCGATTCCATGCCTATCAAAAAAGGGGATCCTGGGCACCCGATGATTTCTATAGCAATTGGCCAGCTCGACGAAGTCATCTGCGACATCGGCTCCAACGTCAACATCATACCTAAGGTAATCTACGATAACGTTCTACAATTCGGGCCCCTTCTGCACACGACCATGCGCTTGAGGTTTGCATATCGATTGACTTGTCAGGTAGAAACAATCGCAGATAACATTTGCGTGTGCATCGGGTATTCGTACGTGCCCGCAGATTTTGTAGTCCTAGACAGGAACCCAAACGCCCCCATAATCTTGGGTCGTCTTTTCTACATATTGCGAATGCCACCATATATGCCACCATATACGTTGGAACAGCCAAAGTCTGTTTCTATCTCGATCAAAGAATAGAGCAATTCCCCTTTTGTCGTCCCGTCAATGCATCCATCCAATGAGTACGAACAGGAAGGTCAAGGAGAAGGGCTCTGAGGTCTTGTGGCCTCAATAACGCTGAGCGTTACTGAAGCAGACCGAATAGGGCTGTATTGGCTCAATCAACACCTACTCAGGAGAAACTAATCTCCCGACTAAGGCAAGTTGAAGGCCCAATGGACAGCTCCTCAATTCGAAGGAGGCCATATAAGTTAATACAGGTTAGAATTGCCAGGTGCCTAAGACTCAAGGCAAACCTAATTAGCTAGACAACTCAACCCCTCCTAACAGGGGACGATTGAGCGCTTTTTCCTGAGAATCACCAAGCATGGGAAAAAAGACCGAGCACTCAAACATTCAGGCGGTCAAGACGACCGATTAAAAAAAGCCAGAGAAGTGCCCTCTTCATCATAAAACGTCGATCCTCAGGAACAATCCTATGACCAAAAGACAGGTGACCCATGTTTAAAGGAAAAAACAATGGTGTAGATTCAACCTCCCGTTGTAGATCGCTACGTGTTCAAGGTCTCCCCCTAGAAGATCGGCAAAGTAGTGTATGCAACAACTACGAGGATTAGGCTACATTTGTGAACTCCTTCGGTGTACACTTTTTCAATAATAAAAAAGATGTCTTCTGGTTTCAAGTTAATTTCTTGCTTGTTGTCAATTTGTGTGCAAAAGCTATTTAAGCTAAGTATTTTGTAAAACACATTTATGACACTGTCGAAAAAGTAAATTAAGCCATATTTCTCAATCGAAAGAATCGACATAAAACCAAGCAAATTCCCGATCAATACGTTCAACTTGGGAATAACTATCTTTATATATCAAGCGAGAGGCGCATGACGACAATACCCGGAGGGTGCCATCAACCCAAGTATCCAACAAGGTCAGGTCACAGAGGCTAAGGTACACAAGTTTGAAACCTTTTTTATCTTTCAATTATGAAAGATTTTTGAAACTTGTGAGTCACTAGCCCCTTTTAATGTTGATATATAGAGCAAAACCTCAGCTTAGTACATTTTTGTTTTTCTTCCATGGCTTAACCACCTGTATGACACAATACCCGTGTCATGCGAATCGCACCCTTATGGAGATAGCATCCTGTACATGAGCATTGTTGCTTACAAATAAAATACGGGTAAATCTAAGTCAAAGGGGGGAATAATAATTTGATAAAAGGTAAAGTACTTTTGTGACATATACTTTAAATCTTATAGTACTTGATCATACGAGAACCTACTGAAGTAATACTGCACCCAATCTCGAGTGAATCCAAAGTACAATTCGAAGCATTCAATGAACTGAGGGTCCAAAGGCTTGACGGAGTTCTGACCTCACACGATTCAAATGCTCATTACTTTCAAAGTACACATCATGCGAGGGTCCATTGCGCTTGACGAAGTGCTCGACCTCGAATGATCAAGGTACTCACCTAATTTCAAAGTACCATCACGCGAGGGCCCAAAGACTCAACGGAGTGCTTGACCTCAAAATGACCAAAGTACTCACATAAAATAGAATCCCAATCATGAGAAGAAACATTGTGCTTGACGGAGCACTCGGCTTTGAATGATCTAGGAGCTCGTAAATTCTTCCAAAATACACAATCACTAGACTTCAGTAAGTCACAAAAGTACTCCACCTATTACTATCATCTACAGGCAGCGGCCATGTATACAAACAATCAAAAAGGGCTGGTTTAGGGGTATAGACCGAGTTGAAAGTAACTCAATCTCCCTAAAAGTTGTCAGTACTTTGTCGTGGCTTCACTTCCTTCCCCCCGATCCATACATGCTCAGGGGCTGGAGCCTAACGATAGCGTCATACGACCCCACTCTAAGGGCTTGGGGGCTACCCTAAATTGATAGTCGTTCAAATACCCCTCGTTTGGACAGAGATTAACTGACCATGCGAAGGGCAAGCGGATTTAGGTATGTTCTAAATAAGTCTCTACTCTTCATCCAAATAATTTCCTTATTCAAATAAAGAGTCAGGGGCTACTACACATACATCTCCATCAGTCCATAATTTTTGGATCTAGCAATGCTAGAACGCCTGAACATTCGCAGTCACTAGGAGAGATAGCACTACAGACCGCTCGAGTCTTAGCTACTCTAATCCTATGATCAACATGAATACGACACATAGCAACCAGAAAAGGGAAATCACAAATATACCAGGTCGCTTAGAAGACAAATGACGATAATGTGCCTAGCATTACAAATTGTCTTTAGGCAAATTCCAGAACACGGTGTTTGATGCAAGATAAAAGTTCACTCGCCATCCTCATCATCATCGTCAATGGAGAAGCCAAGCTTCTCAACAAAAGCTATGGCCATAGGGTGGATACCATCAAGAAACTGTTGAACATCATCTGCCTGACTACAATTGTAACAATTTAATATGAGGCCCAGGTCAAAATTAGGCTAGCGACTCTTGATGACTCCCACCACATGTTCGATAGCAGTAACGGCTCCCTCGATCAGCTTCTCCTCAACGACGGCCCGACGCGCCAGCTTGCTGCTTCAAAGTCGCCTTCTCCCACTCCAGGATATCGACGTGCTTGCGTAAGCCTAAAAGAAACAACAAGAAGTTAAGGCCCAATAAGCAACGGGTGTGCTTCAGAATCACATCCAAATGTACCTTCAGTACCCTTCAGGAGTTCATATACCTCCTGCTACAGCTTAGCATTGTCTGATTCAGATTGCTTGGCCTTTTCTTGATCTTCTTCCCAAAGATAATAGAAGCTTTGAATCTCTTGGATAAGAGCACGCAGCCGAGAGGGGTTCCTCCCTGTGAGTACTTCCTGGGCCCCCTGAGCTAGGGCACTGGTTGCTAAGGCCAAGTCTAAAGCATTAGGGGTTGGAGTTGCACCAGGCTCTTCAGTGGCAGCCTTGGCCGCACCCTCAGGCATTTTAGCTCTCCTGTAAATAGCAACAGAGCATCAAATAGGAGTTTGGGAGAAACATAATTAAAGTTACTACCCATGCACTTACGGATCAAGTGGGATCACACATCTCAGCTTCTTCTGTCGCTGAGTCATCGGTTTCGGCGCTGGTGGGGTTATGGCTTTCTCCTGAGTACAAACCTCCCAAACATGTTCAAGGCTATCCAGATGGCTAAAGACCCAATCAATCGGTCAAAAACATGTCTAAGCGGTACCTGATTGCTGGAACGAAGCAGTATCTCCTGCTCGGTCTCCTGAGGCGTCGCTGACTAGTTTTCACTAGTCCTGGTGATTGAAGGGAGGTTCTTAGACTTACCTCAGTTTCTTTTAGAAGCGGGCAGTTTGAGCTCTTCTGCACTTCCTTGCGATCGGGTCTTCCTCTTTTTGACAACTCGAGGGGGCTCGGGGGCTGGCTTCCCCATGGTGGCACCCACTTCAGTTTGTGCAACATTGAGTGTTTCCTCTTGCTGCATACCTGAGCCCTATTTAGGAGCAGATGGGGTCGTCTGAGTGGCCTCATCGGCGGAAGCTTGATCGGTCACCGGCCTCTCGGGGGTGTCTTCATCAACACTGCCGATGCCCATGCCCCCCGACAACTGAGCCCAAGGGGACAACATCCTGGCATCTCATAATTAAGTAAATATCAAGATTGTTAAGGAAGCAAGTCAATAAACATCTTGCCTTTACCTGAGGCAGATGATTCTCGGCGTGGTACAGCAACGGGACTCTAGTCTAGTCCGGCCGATCAACGTCAAAGATGTCCTTTACTCGCTGAGCAATTTTTTCACCTAACACTTCTAATGCAACATGATAGAATAGACTTTAGAAATAAAAAAGTCACAAACAAAAGACTCCCGAACAAGCGGCAAACTCGGAACAGAGGTTTTAACCTTCAGTCAATTCCCTATTCAGGTCACGGATCCCTTTGTAGGTGTAGGCCAAGTCCCACTGCTTCAAGGGAACAATCCTCCACCTGACAAAGGTCTCCACCATGTGTGTCGCGGTAAGCCCAGTTGTCCAAAGCTCCTGGATATGTGCAATATGCTTTTGCATCTTCTCGATGATAGGGCGGATCGATCTCCACCTCTCATTGGTCACACGCATCAATGCTCTGCCTTTGATCAGGCTCTCTTCATGGAGTTGGATGTAGAACTATTTTCTCTGATACCCTTTCCAAGAGGTCTTGATTGGGAAAGTTATATAGTCGTTCCCCTTTCTCAGGGAGAAACCGATCGATGCGATGGACAAATTCTTGTCATAGTAAGTGGCAGAGTAAAAGTAGCACCACAAGTCTAAATAAGGCTTGACCCTGAGCCATGCCTCACACAAGAAGGTGAAAATGCTAAGCATTGCTACCGCATTCGGCAGCATATGAACAATCTCGATCCCATAATGTCTATAGATCTGCTCTAGGAACTTAGACGAAAAAACCCCGAAGCCACACTTGAAATGCGCAATGAAAACTGCAGCTTGATGGGTGTCAGGGGTGGGAGGAGCCTAACCTTTAGTTTCAACCCACTCATAGATTTGTGGGTCTAGGCGTAAGCCTCGCTCCCTCAGCAGAAGGCGGATGCAAAAGTGCGAAATGATGCAACAGTGGTTGGCACCGAAGCAAAATGAGGGGTTTTTCATTCGTTGACAAATTAAGTCATTAAGCCATCAGTCTATTTCTATGCACAAGGTACATTCAAACTGCAAAAATAAGACCAAATGATAGCTTTTTCATTCTTAAACTTCGCTTAAAACACAGATTTACAAAAAGGGATTCCTAAAACCCTAACTAATTATTTCTAGACCAAACACCCGGTCGGGCCTAAAACAAATCCTAATCCGCAAGGACGAAATCCTTGCGGCGGTGGCAAAAGGGCCCGACCCAGGTGATAGTCACCAAGTTTAGGCGCTTGGTGGAGGACTGGGAGGCACGACGGCCTGCTCCGGTGACCCATCAATCGTCATGGTGCCCTCCTCCACCTTATCATCTGGCGTGACCTTCTTGCCTTCGCAGGCGTCGTCCTCCATGGCCTCCTCATCATCGCTCACCAGGTCGACCAAGGCCCCATCGTCGGGGATTCCGATGGCTTCCTGGTTCAGCTCAACAAAGAGCTTACGGGTGAACTCCCAATCACCACTCGTGTCAGGCACGGCGGTGACCCGAGGAGCGAAAGGCCCGGCCTTAGAAGGACCAGCGCTGGTGGCGGTGGCAGCGACAGGGGCGATCAAGTCTTCTGACTCATCGTCGGAGAGCTCGATCCCCCGCGGCAGTGCACTCGACTCTAGCTTCGCCAGGGCCGGAGCAGTGATCTCCTCGGCACTCGCCGAGACCTCCTCCTTCTTCTTCACGATCGTGGTTCCTTCTTGCGAAGGCGTCGCGACTGAAGATGGGGTTGCGAACGGAGTTGTGGGTGACGCCAGGGCTACAGACGATGACGCCGAGGGGGAAGATGGAGGCGAGGCCCTAGCGGACTGCCCAGGCGAACTCCCGAGCAATAGGCGAGGGATCTGGCGATGGCGGCCGATGGTCTTCGTCTTCATGACAACTAATGTGGGGATGCTAAATGGATCTAACCTAGCACTCAGACGCCTACTTATAAAGCCAAGGCTAGGGTGAATGGGAAAGCAAGCCAATCGTCACCCACGAACCGAAGCGACACATTAATCGCAAGCCACGCGTAATCCTCTGAAGTCGAACCGGCGCGGCCACTCGAGTGCCTGACAACCGTCGCCTGACTCGGACGGAGACCGCATTGACAAGACAAGATGACTCCTGAGTATGGCTTATTTTATTTTACAGCTCATCGCCTAACTATGCGACCCTGTAACTTCTACTTGACCGGCCTCGTTCTCATGGGTAAGAATTCGGGCTCTTGATAAAGTCCCGATTCCGAACGCCCTGAAAGGCCCGAGTGCAGGAAAGTTACCGAGTCTGGCTTGCCCGATAAGCTCGGGGGCTACTGACGGTGCCATACTCTCAGGATTCCCGACTACCGGATATGCTAGCTACTGAATCCGTACCGAAGATGACCTGAAGGTTCACGACTCGCCTATTCAAGGAAGGATATCTGAAGATCACGCCAAGACTCTGACTACGATACGACTATGTCACTTGTAGGGCAAATAGGCCTCAGATATAAATAGCTAGTCATCTGCCCTGTTGTAATCATTGAAACTCTCATAGGCACAGCCATCTGATATTTGTTTAACACGACAAATGAACAAATTGAATATAATTCTCTTCTAACTGTTTCATTTCCTACGTGTGTAACTAGTTATGTCCAATTGTTTCTTTTAAAAAAGGTCTCTGACCACGTTCTATGATGACTCAACTAATCATCTTTTTATGTGCTCATATTGTTTTTAGATTCTTGTATTTATTTAAGAATTTAACCACTACTATTTTCAGAGGTGTCTTTTTTTCTAGAGTCGGTTCTATCAAGAAAGTATAAAATAGTTTCACATATGGCCATCTCTAGAACTCAATTTCTAGAGACAGCTAATAATGTGAGTTGCCCCTAAAATAGATGTGGTACAAAAAAAATTATAACTCTTCAATAAAAAAAGCTAGATGCTTTGACTCTCAAAATGATGTTGGATTTATTGTGAGCCAGGCCCATTTTAAATTTAATAAATCAATAAAACTCTACGGTGTGTAACTGTTGGGCATTTAATATTTGTACCAGATTGAAACTTGACCTGATGTTGACTCGACTTATATGGTTGGACTTCATCCGTCCATATTGAGAAGTTGAGAAAAAGGATAAAGGCGTGCCACGCGCGCGCTGCCGGCCGGGCCAGGGCGTGGGCGAGGCAGGAGACGAGCGGACGGGCGAGACGTGGCCCGGTTTTGCCACTCACTCTCCATGATAGCGGGAGTTACAACTTTCTGAGTTAATCCCGGGAGTTACCGTCTCTTCACTTGCCCCTCTCCTGGACTGCCTACGTGAGCCTCTTCCCCTCCCTCTGCGCGAAAGCATAAAAGAGACGACATCAGTTCCTCCAGTTCTCTCTCTCGGTACCTGGAACACAGAACAAAATCAAACCTCATCTTCTACTGCGGAAAGGTTTTCCCGTCTTGTACCTCTACGTGCACAGAGAGACAAGAGAGCATGTGCTTCCGAAGCCCTTATCGTCTGCGATCCCTGCTCGGGGAGTGTGGCAATTAGGTTTTTGGGGAGCGACTACGCGACTGCTCATTCCTGGTCATCTTCTTCCTCTGGACGCGGACGGGAACTGCACTGCGATCACCTTCCTGCATCGACTGTGGTCCATGATTTCGAGCAACGCACTATGGCGACTAGTGCGAATGGAGCCTCTGATGCCCTCGGCATAGGACCCTCCGCTGGGTACATCTTATTCTCATCTCTTTGTCAATTCAGGGTGTTCATGTGCTATGTTGTCTCTGTTACGTTCTATATGTCATGAATGTTTGTTTATGTGATACTCATGCTTACTAGTATGTTTAGACTATCATGCTTATATGTTTTTGATCATGATCTTGGCTCATATATGATATATAACCTTATTGTTATATTTGTCTTATCTTATCTTGGTACATATGAACATGTTGATCATCCTTTTTTTATTCATGTGAATATATATGATGCTATGCTGCAATTGTTTATTATCATACATGTCATTATCATGCTATTATTATTTTTTAGAATTAAACTGAGTATAATAGTCTAAATTTCTAATAATCCAAAAACCTAATGTTAGGCAATTTTTTCTCAGTGGTTTTGCTGCTGCATTGAAACCCAATCAATTTGATGGAAAGAATTTCATGATTTGGCGTGCACGGATAGAATTGTGGCTCACTGCGGTGAATTGCTATCACTCTGCACAGGGGGCGCCATGAGAACTTGGCTCCTGAGGATGAGCCTAAGTTTTGAGCTGCTGATAACCTGTTCAGAGGTGTCGTGATCAGTGCTCTTCATCCCAAGTATGAGAAAAGCTATATTTCTTTTCCATCTGGCAAGGATTTATGAGATGCTCTTGAGGCAAAGTTTGGTGTCTCTGATGCTGGGAGTGAGCTGTATCTTATGGAACAGCTGTTTGACTATAAGATGGTTGAGAACCGTT
This sequence comes from Saccharum hybrid cultivar R570, assembly GCA_038087645.1. Lineage (NCBI taxonomy): Eukaryota > Viridiplantae > Streptophyta > Magnoliopsida > Poales > Poaceae > Saccharum > Saccharum hybrid cultivar. The sequence continues at coordinate 926,524 of JAQSUU010000240.1, forward strand.
CTGTGCTTGAACAGGATCATAAGATTTAGGCACTAGCTAAGGAACTCGAGCTTTTTCCCTATCCTTTACCCAACAAGTTTGTGGTTGGTGGTATCATCGTTAAATTGCCACCTTCTTGAAAGGATTTTGCTACCTCTCTAAAGCATAAGAGACAAGAGTTCAATATGGTTGGACTCATTAGTACTCTTGATGTTGAGGAGAGGGCGAGAGCAAAGGACAAGAAAAAATGGATTAAGACCTCTTCTGCAAACATGGTGCAGAAAAAAAAACTCATTTGCATTCCGTAACAACAAGAAGAAGAACCAAAATAACAAGCAAGAGAACACTTCTAAGCCAGTTCAGACAGCACAGTTCAAGAAAAAGAACAATAATAATAAAAAAGAAGGTTGCTTTGTTTGTGGTAGTGAAGAGCACTGGGCAAGTGAGTGCCCAGACCGCAAATTTAAGCAAGAACCTAAGAAGTCAGCCAACATGGTTAGTGCTGATACTGAAGGAGGAACATCTGGATATGATAATCATTTACCTACTGTTCTTTCAGTTTGTAATTCACCTGAGTGGTGGATGGATAGTGGTGCTAATATTCATATATGTGCTAATGTTTCTTTGTTTGCTTCCTATCAGGTCGGGAGGACTGGAGCCTTGCTGATGGAAAATGGCTCACGTGCGCATATTCTTGGTGCTGGTATGGTCAATCTAAAGTTTACTTCGGGGAAGACGGTGCTATTGAAGAACGTGCAGCATGTGCCCTCCATCAAGAAAAATCTTGTTAGTGGTTCGATGATGTGTCGAGATGGCTACAAAATCGTCCTTGAGTCCAATAAGTGTGTTGTGTCAAGACATGGTACTTTTATTGATAAAGGATATGATTACAGAGGTCTGTTCCACTTGTCTCTGCTTGATGTGTGTAATAAGGTTGTGAACATCGCTAATATTTCTGATGAGTCAGATTTAAGGCACTCACGCTTATGTTATGTTAATTTTGGTTGTCTTATGCGGTTAGCAAATCTGAATTTAATCCCAAAAATTAACATGGTCAAAAGTTCTAAGTGCCACGTGTGTGTGCAATCGAAGCAACCCCACAGCCTCAGAAGGCTGCTGAGGCAAGGAATTTGGCACCTATAGAACTTGTTCATTCGGATTTATGCGAAATGAATGGCGATTTGACTAAAGGCGGTTAACGATACTTTATAACATTTATAGATGATTGCACTAGATTTTGCTACGTGTATTTACTTAAAACAAAAGATGAAGAGTTGCATTATTTTAAGGCCTATAAAGCTGAGGTAGAAAATCAACTTGAGAGGAAAATTAAACGGTTAAGGTCTAATCAAGGTAGAGAATATTTCTCTAGTGAATTTACTGAATTCTATGTGGAACATTATATTATTCACGAGAGGACATCGCCATACTCACCACAGTCTAATGGTATAGCTGAAAGGAAAAACCGCACCCTAACTGAGTTGGTGAATGTCATATTGGATACTGCGGGGTTATCCAAGGAATGGTGGGGTGAGGCGATTTTGACAGTGTGTCATGTCCTAAATAGAGTTCCTACAAAGAATAAAGAAATCACACCATTCGAGGAATGAGAGAAGAAGAGACTAAATCTCTCCTACATGCGCACTTGGGGTTGCTTGGCCAAAGTGAATGTGCCTATCAACAAGAAGCGCAAACTTGGACCTAAAACTGTTGATTGTATGTTCCTTGGTTATGCTATTCATAGCGTTGGGTATATGTTCTTAATTATAAATTCTAAGGTACCTGACATGCATGTTGGCACAATAATGGAATCCAGAGACGCTACATTTTTTTAGAATGAATTTTCCATGAAAACTACACCTAGCACAACTAGTCATGAATCTGTAATTCCCCATGAGCATGAGTATAAGCATGAGATGTTCACACCGGTACAACAAATTGAAGAACCCCATGAGCAAAATCCTGAGGAGAATGATATTGTAGTCACCAGAAAGAGCAAGCGACAGAGAGTTGCTAAATCTTTTAGGAATGACTATATTGTGTACCTTGTGGATGACACACCAACGACCATTGAATAAGCATATTCCTCTCCTGATACTGACTTGTGGAAGAAAGAAGTAAGGAGAGATGGATTCTATCATGTCTAATGGAACTTGGGAAGTTATTGATCGACCTTATGGGTGCAAACCTATAGGTGCAAATGGGTGTTCAAGAAAAAGCTTAGCACTAATGGTACTATTGAGAAGTACAAGGCAAGACTTGTGGCCAAGGGTTATACCTAAAAAGAGGGTGAAGACTTCTTTGATACTTACTCACTAGTTGCCCGATTAACTACAATTCGAGTGTTGATTTCACCGGTAGCTTCCTATGGTCTGACCATTCATCAAATGGATGTTAAGATAACTTTCCTAAATAGAGAGTTAGAGGAAGAGATCTATATGGATCAACCAAATGGTTTTATAGCAAATGGTCAAGAGGGCAAAGTGTGTAAGTTACTAAAGTCGTTGTACGGCCTAAAACAAGCACCTAAGCAATGGCACGAGAAGTTTGATAAAACTTTGACATCAGTTGGATTTGTTGTGAATGAAGCTGATTCTTGTGTCTATTACCGATATGGTGGGGGTCAAGGAGTTATCTTGTGCTTATATGTTGATGACATTTTGATCTTTGGATCAAGCCTCAGTGTGATTGAGGAGGTGAAGAAATTTCTATCAAACAATTTTGAGATAAAAGATCTAGGAGAAGCTGATGTTATTCTTAATATCAAGCTCCTAAGAGAAGGTGATGGTGGGATAACTTTGTTACAATCTCACTATGTGGAAAAGGTTCTGAGTCGCTCAGGGTTTAGTGACTATCAGCCTGCTCCCACACCTTATGACCTTAGTGTGCTATTGAGAAAGAATCGAAGAATAGCAAGGGATCAATTGAGATATTCCCAGATCATTGGTTCACTCATGTATCTTGCAAGTGCAACAAGGCCTGACATCTCTTATTGTCGGTACCAACAGTACGGGGGTACCCACATCCATCGCTAATAAAAAAACTAAAACGACTGAAACCGCAATAAAAGGCAGCCCGCCTCGACCGCGTATCCAGTCTGCCTCGTACGAGGCCTGCTCGACGGGGCACCTCAACCGCGCTCCGGCTCCGACTCGTATGAGGCCCGCTCGACGGGGCGCCTCGACCGTGCCCCATCCCGTACAGCAAGGTACCTCGATGGCGCTCCGACCCGCGCGAGGCTCGTCCGCCCACTAGGAAAAACTCCGACTCGCGTGAGCCTGGGTCGAGCGCCTCGACTCCTTCTCTTTACCTACCCCAGGAAAAAAGCCATAGCATTTAATGTGGTTACCTACTACCACCTACTGGCATGGCTGTGACCAGGATCGACATGGGAACAATGCCCATGTCAGATCTCACTGTTTTACCGCATATCCCGTGATGGGAGGTGAAAACCGTCACTGTACCCACCTTACCGCGCACTGTTTACCATCGATCACCCTCGAGGGAGGATAAGACAAGGCCTGTTCTCCGCAATCTCGGGGATTCGGCCTTATCCATCCGGTCTCGACCCGGCCTCGACCCAACCTCGACGCTCGGCACAGTTCAACGGCAAGGGAAGGACGGTATGGCACGGCGCTCCGGGTCATTTCGCCGTCTCGTCTCCCACGACGCCATGGTGTCCAGGGATGGCCGGCCATTCCTAGAGCACGTCGCTACGGTCAGCTCAACAGGAATCGACAAAACATCACCTCAGGGCTCCCCGTCGTCTTGGCCTCCTCTCGCCCTATAAAAGGGCAGGCGAGGGTTCTACAACGAGGAGGGATAACGAAGAAAAACAAGAGACAACAGGCAAGACGCAAGATAGAGATCGATATCTCAAGCAATCACCCTTGTCCTCTTTTTCCTCTCTTTGAGGCTTGGGCTCGACACCCTCTCTCGCATGCTTGTAACCCCTACACGAGCACTTCGGTGCAAGGAAATACAAACTTCTCCCCCCCACTGGACGTAGGGCCTTCTTTTGCCCGAACCAGGATAAACCCCCGTGTGTTCTCCTTGCATCACCATCCAGGAAAGAGACACGCAGCATTTACTCGTTGGTTTAGGACCTCCTCGGGTCCGAACATCGACAGTTGGCATACCAGGTAGGGGATCGCTGCGTGCCAACGTCGCTTTCTCGCCTTTTTTCCTGGATGGCTGACCCCGAACACCCTATTCTGTTGGCCACGGTGATCTGGTTCGGGAGTTTGGAGTTCATGTCGCTTGGCTATGGCTACGATATGGTCCTACTTCCACCCAGGCACCCAACCGACGAGGACTATGAGCTCTCCTAGCCCGGGGGAGCAATCCGCCGGTACCGTCGCTCTAGGCGGGCGTGGGCCGCCCGATGACGACGAGCCTGGTACAACCACCGTCTTCACCTCGCGGAGGGTGATGGGATCCCCCGGTCTGGCACCCCCTAGCCAGGCGCCAGCCCAGATCTCCTTGTGGAAGGTTTGGGTAGGACGAGCTTGACTGAGGGTAACATGCCGATGGAGAATCTCGCCGCTCCCCCGTCCGGTGAGACACCACTGTCCGGAGCATCCATTCCAGCACGGGCAGCAACATCTCCATCACCATTCCTGTTTGGGCTAGACTCGGCTGCCCGGGTATACGCATCTTCCGTGAGCAATCGCATGAGTACTTATGAGGAACTCCTCGGGCACCATCTATGCTCCACTCTAGACCTCGTTGCATCCACACCGGCTTCTGATTATTGGGACTCTATGGAGACACCGAAAACAGAGCCCCATGTGACTGCTTCTCAACATCGCAACCCCAGTGACAATTTGCAACGGCCACACATTCCCCCGTCATACTACTACTTTGGCGCTCCTGACTCCGGCTCGGCTGACGACACCCATGATCTGACCCGCGAATGCTTCAACATCGATGTTGAAAGCACCTCAGAATCAGAGGACGAAGAGCCAGTCGAAGGAAGGCACACACCACCTCATGTCGAGCTTCCTGCTGAGCGAGACGACCCTCAGTTCCTTGTGGATCAAGGAACGCAGCTCGAGCAGATTTGTGAGTTGCAGGACAGGCTTGACGAGGAACGGGAAAACCTAGATCTACTCCAACAAACCCTCGAGCGTGAGCGTGCGGAACGCGCACTTGGCGGGAGAGCTCGCGAGAGAGCTCGCGACGTCAACCATCGCATCAACGAGGATCGGGTGGTCGACCCCCCCGGTTTTCGCTCGAGCCAGCCAAAACGTCATCGCCGCCGCCATGCTCCTCCGCAACATGCCCGAGCCATCAAACCCCGACGCCCATCAGGCTGGAGATGAAATCCGAGAACTCCTCGAGACCGCCGCCATGCAGCAGGCCGAGAGCTCTGCCTCGAGGCGACGCGAGGCAGCCTCGGAGCGGATCATCGAGCCCTCCTGACAGGAGAGAGAAGCCTCGGTTCACCCCGAGCCTGCCTAGCGAAACCGGGTAGCTCCGGCCCCTGAGCCTACCACCAACGACCACGAGCCTTGAGACACCCGTGGCAACATCGTCGAGCGCCGCACGCGCAAGCATGGTGACGGCGTGGCTCGAGGCTACCACATACACAGGGGCGGACGCTACAACAGTTTGGAAGATCGTAGCCCTTCACCCGAGCCCCCGGTGAAGGGTCGAGATGGCGGACTAGAGGAGGGGTGAATAGTCCTTTCTAAAACTTAAACGCGTAGGCTAACCAAAACAAATGCGGAATTAAACTTATCGGTCTAGCCAAGACTACACCCCTCTATCTAAGTTCTCTAGCACCTTGCAAAGATCCTAATTAAGCAACTAAGGTGCTAAGCTTACTAAGAGCTCACCTAATCAATTCTAGAGCAAGGTCACACAAACCTATGCACTAGTACTTTGCCAAACGAGGGAGCTCCTACACAACTAGTGAAGCAAAGGCACAAAGCTTAAGCTTGCTAGCAAAGCTCAATAACAAGGCAACTAATGCCAAATTAGAGAGTGCAAAACACTTAGCTACACAAACTAAGCAATGTGACTAACAAGGTTACACAAACCGAATTAGCCACGCAAAGGGGATACTTCTAGCTACACAAGCAAGAAGATAACTAGCAAGCTACCCAAGCAAACTAGTTACGAGAGCAACTACACAAGCACAAGTATATATGAAAGTAAATACAAGCTTGTGTTGCACGAAAGCAAACCACCGAGAAGAGTAGACAATGTTGACACGGTGATTTTCTCCCGAGGTTCACTTGGTTGCCACCAAGCTACGTCCCCGTTGTGTCGACCAACACTTCGTGGTTCGGCGGCTAATCGGTCACACACCGAGCCTCTCAAAAGGCACCGCAAGAACCCACCATAAAGTGTGGTAGCTCAATGACACGCTCAACTAGAGTTGCTCTTCGCGATCCCCGCGGGGTGAGCACAATCCCCCTCACAAAGCTTCTCCGGAGCCTCGCACAATCTTCTTGCGAGCTTCGACGGAGCCACAAGCCACCAAGCCGTCTAGGAGGTGGCAACCTCCAAGAGTAACAAGCACCACCGGCTTGCAACACGATCACCTAGTGCCACACGATGCAATCTCTCAAAGCAACGCACTAGAATCGCTCTCTCACTCGATCTGATGAACACTATCAAGCATGAGTGAGTTAGATGGCTCCCAAGCACTACCACACAAGTCACAAAGACTATAGTGTGCTCAGCTACTGGCCATGGCCGGCCAAGGCATCTATTTATAACCCCATGATCAAATAGAGTTGTTACCCCTTCACTGGGCAGATTTCGGGACGACCGGACGCGCCGGTCGTAACTGACCGGACATGCTCAGCCGCGTCCGATTCTCCAACGGTCACTGACCCCCAACGGTCAAATCAGCGACCGGTCGCACCGCTGCCATGACCGGACGCGCCGCTGCCACGACTGGACGCGCCCCTGGCAATGACCGGACGCACCGATCGCACAGTACTGCGTGCGCAACGATATGACCGGACGCGCTCCTTGCGACGACCAGACACGACAGTGCCAGCGTCCGGTTAGAGTCCAGTAAACACCTTCAACGATCGGACGCGTCCGATCATGTGTGACCGGACACGCCACGCGTCCGATCATCCTTGCGTTCTGCAATTTCCACTGGGTGCATGACCGGACGCGCCGGTCCCGCGATTGACCGAACACGCCGGTTACAAACCCTAACATCCGCATCTGCGCTATACTGACCGGACGCGTCCGGTCATACCATGACCACGTCCGGTGCAGCGTCCGGTCACCTCTGTGACCTCCGTTCGCCTCCGTTTCTTTTCCGACTTCTGGCGTAGTGGAAAATAGGCATTTCAACTCCTCGAAAACGTCTGAATCCTGCGCTCGCAAGCTCGGCGGGAGGGAGAGAGGACCCCAAACCCTCTCTACCGCTCAAACTTCATCGCCTTCGTAAATGTGCCAACACCAACAAGTGATCACCACCTTGTGCACATGTGTTAGCATTTTCATAATCATTTTATCGAAGGAGTTAACCACTCAACTTGCCACGCCACTCGATCCTAGCAACGATGCATAGTTAGATCACACGAGTGGCACTAGATGACCGATATGCAAACAAGTTTGCCCCTCTTGATAGTACGGCCATTTATCCTAAACCCGGTCATAAACTTCTCTACACACCTATGACCGGTGCAATGGAAATGCCCTAGGTTATACCTTTGCCTTGCGCATTCCACTTCATCTCCATTGATGTTGATGCAACACATGCACCAACCAATCACCAAATGATATGATCCACTTCATATCATCACGTGACCGTATTGGTTCATCGATCTTGACCTCACTTGCTCTTCACCGTTGCCTTGGTCCTTCGGCGCCAAGTCATCACACAACTTGCCCTTCACCCTAGCAACCGGTCCATCAAGCCAAGCCTCATCTTGATCTTCTCCACCTTGGTCACATGACTCCATGTCATGTCTCATATGCAATGAGCTCCTTCATGACACCGTCACATGTGGACTAATCTCCTGTGCATCTCACATAACCACATATTAGTCCACCTAAGTTGTCACTCAATTACCAAAACCAAACAAGGACCTTTCAATCTCCCACTTTTTGGTAATTGATGACAACTCTACAAAGATATGGAAATTATGCTTTTTCAAGCTAGCACTTCACACAAGTGTAAATTGCTAACTTGTTTTGGATTTAATGTTACTTATCCAACTTTTAAGCTCTATGTCAAGATTTGGATAAGCACCATAAAATCCGACTTGGTAGTGATAACTCCCCCTATATATGTGCTCAAATGGTTTGGTTTCAAGCTTGCACATATGCATAAATATGAAATTTGTGGGAGGGTTAGCACTACTAAGTGATGCTAAGGTGTACAGAATAAACCTTTGTATCTCACTACCAATTAGTAGCTTGATACCATTTGAAAATCACAAGTTTGCCATCATCCTTAGCATCATGAGTAGCTAGACATCAAAAACACTAGAAACCCCGTGAGATCAACATTATAAGTAAGGTTCTAGTTTTTGCATGATAATCATAAGTCTAGCTAACATCCTATGCATGCTAGTTATCAAATCATCATTCAAGTTCTATAACTAGCATACACCACACAAGTATGCATATTGAATTTAAGAACTTTATGCAATGCAAGCAAGCACATGAATTATGCACATATCAAATGGAATCAATCAAAGTTCATGAGCTTGCTCCCCCTACTTGTGTGCTTTCTTTGTCCAAGAATGTTTGATCCCCGTACATTCTTCAATGTTGCTCCCTCTTTGTCCATGTCCATGTCCAATTTTTCAATCTCTCCCCAAAGCTCAAAAAGCTTTCATATCTTTGTCCAATCTCTCCCCCTTTGTCATCAATTTCCATAAAAGGTGTTCTTCTCAATTGATACAAAGGCTTGTATTGGGGTAGATGGTTGAGACTTGAATATAGCATTTTTGATGGACATTACCACATATGTTGGAATGACAAACTTTATGGTTGCTCTTGAGATACCACATAGGATCTTTGACCTTGATACCAATCGGTGGGGCTCCTCCCCCTATGTCATAGCATGTGTCATTCACTTGAGATATCACTTAAAGATGAGGGTAGCATTACTTGATTTGATCACTTAAAGTTGAGGATCACTTGTGAAACCATCGTCTTGCATGAATGATACCACGTGAAGATACCATGAGTAGGAATGTGATACCATTTGAAAGAATTTTCTAGTATGGATTCACTTTGAAGGATTTGGTAATAATATTCACTTCTTGAACATTTGCTATCTTCATGAGTACCACTTGTAAGATATTACTTGTAGATCATGATCTAGACACCACTAGTGAATACCACTTGGAAGGTCAAGTTAAGTCTAGATACCACTTGAAACAAACTAGATATCCATTTTTATTGTTGTCTTGTGCTTGTACTCTTATCATTGTCATGAGCTTCTTGTATGACTTGAACTATGTTGATTTGCCTAAGATTCCAAGTCCGGTTTGATCCAATGACAAGCTTCTTCACACCTCATGCTAAGGGTTATCTTGCCAATGTTGTACTTATCACTTGTTAGCAATCCAAACTAGATCAAGTACTTGGGTTCACTAGCTCATGAACAAATTCATACAAATACCACTAGATCATCTAAACAATTCAAGCAATAGTGGTAGGCTATGAATTTAAACATTTCATTTGTTATGCATGATCCTAGTAAGCATGTACTATATGCACTAATCGCATACTAGTAAGAGATGAAATGATCATGCACATTGCAATGATATCTTTGTTATGTTGGAGTAGAGAATAGTCACATATATTCCAAATCATTACTCCAATAACAATGTGAAGTCCAATTTATAAGCTTGGTGAAGACCAATCATCATAGATAAATCCATTCTTCACCCCATATGAAATGAAAACCACTTATGATCAAGTGCACTATCTCTTGAGTTGTGGTTGGCTTGCTTCATCTTTTTTTGATCAATGCTTGCATGAGAGAACTACTTAGAATACCACTTGAAATATATGACTAGCTCTCTTTTGGGTGTTGCTTGCTTTTCTTGATCAACCCTTTTGATTGCTTCAACTAAGCATCACAAGTTTCTCGGATCACCACTTCCATGTTAGCCTTCCAAGTCCCAAACTTGGTTTCACCTACACACGGCGGCAAGCCCCTCACTAGAGAGAAGTGACCTTTCTCCAAAGAACCACTCTTGATACTCACTTGAAATGATATAGTTTGATTGATCCAAATGATGAACTCAATCTTGATGAATAATCCTTGAATCTTTATTTGAGTCTAACTCTTTTTACTTGTTTAAGTCTTTTTCTTTCTACAAAATGATCTCTAATCATCACTAGAACTTAAACTTCATCTTCATCTTAAGTTTGATCTTGATCTTCAAATTGAGTACCAAATCAGTACACCAAGTACATTTCACAAAACAAAAGTCTTGTACTCATTGCTTGTCATGCTTCTAGATCAATCCAAAACCAAACTTAGGTACCTCAACCACTTGTAAACATGTTTCCAACTTGAGGACCTTTCAATTAAAGTGACTCTAGATTAATCCAATGATTGTCACTTTTCTGGCAGATTCTGTACCCTTCAAATAATAATTCATATCTCACAATGTACAGATCCAAATGCCATGAAATTTGGTGGAGATGTGCTTCACTAAGTCATCTAGCAACTGTAACAATTGGAACTTCATTTGACATCTAGATTGCTACCAGATTTCAAATCTTCCACCACTGCTACATGCTAAAAACTGCTGCATTATGGCTGACAAGATGTACTCCAAAATCATAGCATTTCTTGTCCAATTCCCATGAAATTTCTACAGCATCTCATACCATAAGTCTAGAGCATGTATACCAAATTTTAAGCCAATCCAAATAGATTTGGTCATCCAAACTCAGACTTGATCACTGCTAGCTCAGATTTTTAATTTTGGACAGATTTCAATACATTGAGCAATACTTCATCAAATATGAATCAAACTTGAAACTAACTTGTTCGAATACTTTCACAAGACATATAACATCCAATCCACTTACTAAATATCATCTCATGAATTTATCCAACACAAACCAATCCAAACTTGATTACTAAGCATTTAATCCATTCAATCATCTCATAGCAAGCAACATTGCACATTTATCCAATTCAATCAACTCATATGCACCCAAATGAAATGATCAACTAGAGATATACCTTGGTTAGCTCATGATCATCCAATAGCAAGCTTTTACTCAAATAAATTTCAAGCCATCAAATAAGTCCAATAAATCATCCATAACTTGATCATGACACTTGTATGTTGTAGCACTTGGACTTCACTTATTTTGACTTGGCATTGGGATTGGATATGCATTGAGCTTCATAACTTGACTCAATATATGATGAACAAAATGAAACCAATTGAATCAAGCTTCCAATGCCGATGGTACCTACAAACAATCATCCACTCTTTGATGGTACCCAAACAAGTTTGGGTCCTCTCAAGTTAGGTGCAACATACTTAGGCATTACCTTAGTATGAATAGCGGGATGTTTTGCAATAGCAATCATAGAGGTATCATTGCCATCCTTTCTAAGAAAATTAGTATCAACAATTGAAACGAGCTTAGAATTTTTACCTAGGGGACATGAATGAGCCATGTGTCCCCTTTCCCGGTATAAGTAGCACATTCTCTTTGCTTGAGCCTTTTCTTCCTTGCTCATATTGTGCTTCCTATTGCCTAGCCTCTCATGAGTTGCTTGAGCCTTCTTCTCAAGCTTGGTAGGACACCCCGAGGTGAAGTGTCCCATATCTCCACACTTGAAGCACTTGTTGTGAGTCAAATTTCTTTTCTCATTTTGATTCTTGCTCATCATCTTGGCATCTTGAATTTGCATTGGATGCCTTGCTCTACCACCCCTTCTTGTTTTCTTTTTCTTTATCATCAAGTCACTAACATCTTCATGATTGATCTTGACTTGAGCTTGGGGCTTTGCTTTTGGCTCAACTTGAGACTTGTTGGTAGGGCAACATTTGGTAATATGTCCCACTTCATGGCATTGGTAGCACATGAGTTGGGATAGCTTCTTTGCATCTTGCTTCTTCATAATCTTGCCCTTGCTCTTGTTGTAGCCAATACCACTCTTATCACCATATCTTCTTTAATTGGTCATGATATGCTCAATGGCGATTTTAGAGTTGTAGCACCTCTCCAACTTGTTGCTCAAATTCTTCACTTCACTTTTGAGCTCATTGTTCTCCTTCAAAAGGTTAGTCTCACAAGACATAGAAGTAGAATAAGCATCTAATTGTGAAGAACATGGCATATATAATAAATCATCACAAGAGGTGGATACATGCTTCTTGCCTACATCACAAGGGTTAGTAATATGTGATTGATCATTTAACCCAAAAGATGAGCTCTCACTAGATTTGGTTTCTTCATTAGAAAGCTTCTTAGTGAGTAAAGCATGTTCTTGTACCAAGTTATCATGAGCAACACTAAGTTCCTCATGAGCCAATTTTAGCTCCTCATGTGAACAAGTAGTAACATAAAGTAGATGCTTTTGTTGTTCACATGTGGTCTTTAGAAAAGAGTTTTCTTTTTCCAATTTACTTACTCTTTCCATTTCCCTTTTCAAGGCTCTTGAGAGTTTATATAAAAGCTCTAAATTTGGATCATCACAATCCACAACAAAACCACCAACATATATCTTAGTGTTACCATGTGATGATGTTGAAGAGCTTGTTGAAGCATCACTCTCATAGCCATCATCTTCACCATCAAGTGTGCATGAAGTAGAATCATTGCTTGCATCACTTGTGGCATTATCATTCTTCTTATCAAGTAATCTTGTGGTATGATCATCTTTGTCATCACTTGACATTGAGGTGGAGCAATCCTCCACAACCACCTCGTTGTGGTCATGCTCAACATCCTCATGTACCTCCATCACTATGTGATCATCCTTCTTGAATTTTCCATCATCCCAAAATGAGGAGCCATAATAGTGATGCTTGAGCGCCGTCCACATGCTATGTGCACTTGAGAGACCCCTCACCTTGTCAAAAATCTCATCATTTAAAGCTTTGATTAGATAAAACTTAGCTTGTGCACCAAGTGTTCGGCAATCCTTTTGAGCTTGGGTACGGTTACCACACCCATCCAAGTCATGAGAAAAGCCAACAACTATGATCCACCAAAACTTAGGGCCAAGAGCACAAAAATGATCAAGCATGTGATTTTTCCACCGTGCATAGTGAGTGCCATCAAAAATGTGTTCCACACAATCATCTATCCCATAAGCCGCCATCCTCTCGGGTCAGTGAAGACCACAAATGAGAGACCCGGCTCCGATACCACTTGAAGGGTCGAGATGGCGGACTAGAGGGGGGTGATAGTCCTTTCTAAAACTTAAACGCGTAGGCTAACCAAAACAAATGCGGAATTAAACTTATCGGTCTAGCCAAGACTACACCCCTCTATCTAAGTTCTCTAGCACCTTGCAAAGATCCTAATTAAGCAACTAAGGTGCTAAGCTTACCAAGAGCTCACCTAATCAATTCTAGAGTAAGGTCACACAAACCTATGCACTAGTACTTTGCCAAACGAGGGAGCTCCTACACAACTAGTGAAGCAAAAGCACAAAGCTTAAGCTCGCTAGCAAAGCTCAATAACAAGGCAACTAATGCCAAATTAGAGAGCGCAAAACACTTAGCTACACAAACTAAGCAATGTGACTAACAAGGTTACACAAACCAAATTAGCCACGCAAAGGGATACTTCTAGCTACACAAGCAAGAAGATAACTAGCAAGCTACCCAAGCAAACTAGTTACGAGAGCAACTACACAAGCACAAGGATATATGAAAGTAAATACAAGCTTGTGTTGCACAAAAGCAAACCACCGAGAAGAGTAGACGATGTTGACACGGTGATTTTCTCCCGAGGTTCACTTGGTTGCCACCAAGCTAAGTCCCCGTTGTGTCGACCAACACTTCATGGTTCGGCGGCTAATCGGTCACACACCGAGCCTCTCAAAAGGCACCGCAAGAACCCACCATAAAGTGTGGTAGCTCAATGACACGCTCAACTAGAGTTGCTCTTCGCGATCCCCGCGGGGTGAGCATAATCCCCCTCACAAAGCTTCTCCGGAGCCTCGCACAATCTTCTTGTGAGCTTCGACGGAGCCACAAGCCTCCAAGCCATCTAGGAGGTGGCAACCTCCAAGAGTAACAAGCACCACCGGCTTGCAACACGATCACCTAGTGCCACACGATGCAATCTCTCAAAGCAACGCACTAGAATCGCTCTCTCACTCGATCCGATGAACAGTATCAAGCATGAGTGAGTTAGATGGCTCCCAAACACTACCACACAAGTCACAAAGACTATAGTGTGCTCAGCTACCGGCCATGGCTGACCAAGGCATCTATTTATAACCCCACGGTCAAATAGAGCCATTACCCCTTCACTGGGCAGATTTCGGGATGACCGGACGCGCCGGTCGTAACTGACCGGACGCGCTCAGCCGCGTCCGATTCTCCAACGGTCACTGACCCCCAACGGTCAAACCAGTGACCGGACGCGCCGCTGCCATGACCGGACGCGCCACTGCCACAACCGGAGGCGCCCCTGGCAATGACCGGACGCGCCGATCGTACAGTACCGCGTGCGCAACGATATGACCGGACGCGCTCCTTGTGACGACCAGACGCGACAGTGCCAGCGTCCGGTTAGAGTCCAGTAAGCACCTTCAATGATCGGACGCATCCGATCATGTGTGACCGGACGCGCCGCGCGTCCGATCATCCTTGCGTTCTGCAATTCCCACTGGGCGCATGACCGGACGTGTCGGTCCCGCGATTGACCGGACGCGCCGGTTATAAACCCTAACATCCGCGTCTAGGCTGTACTGACCGGACGCGTCCGGTCATACCATGACCACGTCCGGTGCAGCGTCCGGTCACCTCTGTGACCTCCGTTCGCCTCCGTTTCTTTTTCGACTTCTGGCGTAGTGGAAAATAGGCATTTCAACTCCTCGAAAACGCCTGAATCCCGCACTCGCAAGCTCGGCGGGAGGGAGAGAGGACCCCAAACCCTCTCTACCGCTCAAACTTCATCGCCTTCGTAAATGTGCCAACACCAACAAGTGATCACCACCTTGTGCACATGTGTTAGCATTTTCATAATCATTTTATCAAAGGAGTTAACCACTCAACTTGCCACGCCACTCGATCCTAGCAACGATGCATAGTTAGATCACACGAGTGGCACTAGATGACCGATATGCAAACAAGTTTGCCCCTCTTGATAGTACGGCCATTTGTCCTAAACCTGGTCATAAACTTCTCTACACACCTATGACCAGTGCAATGGAAATGCCCTAGGTTATACCTTTGCCTTGCGCATTCCACTTCATCTCCATTGATGTTGATGCAACACATGCACCAACCAATCACCAAATGATACGATCCACTTCATATCATCACGTGACCATATTGGTTCATCGATCTTACCTCACTTGCTCTTCACCGTTGCCTTGGTCCTTCGGCGCCAAGTCATCACACAACTTGCCCTTCACCCTAGCAACCGGTCCATCAAGCCAAGCCTCATCTTGATCTTCTCCACCTTGGTCACATGACTCCATGTCATGTCTCATATGCAATGAGCTCCTTCCTGACACCGTCACATGTGGACTAATCTCCTGTGTATCTCACATAACCACATATTAGTCCACCTAAGTTGTCACTCAATTACCAAAACCAAACAAGGACCTTTCACCCGGGTCCTCGGGTCTTTAGTAAGGCTATCCGTGAGACGATGCTCCCGGCTCGGTTTCGCCCCCCCCCCCCCCCCCGACTCTCACCAAGTACAACGGCGAAACCAAACCCGAACTTTGGCTCGCCGATTTCCGCTTGGCGTGTCAGCTGGGCGGGGCCACCGACGATCGGGTCATCATTCAACAACTCCCCCTGTTCCTCTCCGACACCGCCCGAGCCTGGCTCGAGGATCTCCCACCTCGATAGATCCACGACTGGGATGATCTCATAAGGGTGTTTGAGGGAAATTTCAAGGGGACCTACATGTGCCCTGACAACTCGTGGGACCTCCGGAGCTGCAAGCAGAAACCAGGTGAATCCCTCCGGGATTACATCCGGCGCTTCTCCTGGCAGCGTACCGAGATCCCCAATGTCACCGACTCTGACATAATTGTGGCCTTCCTCTCCGGCACCACCTGTAAAGAGTTGGTCCGAGAATTGGGCCGTAACACTCCACTCACTGCCAATGGGTTGATGGACATTGTCACCAACTTCGCCGCCGGCGAGGAGGCGGTTGGTGCAATCTTTGGTGGCGACCTGGAAAGGGGGAAGCAGAAGGTCGATGATCCCATGAGCCCCACCCGGGGCTCCAAGAGAAACAACCGCAAGAAGAAGAAAGGCCAGCAGGGCAAGCTCAAGGCCCCGACCGACGAGCTCGTTGCTGCTACCGAGCACAAGAAGCCTCGAGGCCCCCCGGCAGGGGCATCTTCGACAAAATGCTCAAAGAGCCATGTCCCTACCATAAGGGACCCACTAACCATAACCTCGAAGACTGTCATATGCTTCGCAGGTACTTTGGGGATGCCGGCATCAAGAAGGATGACAAGGAGGACCCTAAGAGTGATGATAAGGACGGGGGATTCCCCGAGATCCACGATTGCTTCATGATCTACGGAGGGCCCTCGACCCGCCTCTCGGCGCGCCAGCGCATGCGAGAACGGCGTGAGGTTTTCTCCGTACAAACGGCAGTCCCCTGCTTCCTTGATTGGTCTGCGGTGGCCATCACTTTCGACCATGACGACCACCCAGACTACGTCCCCAACCCGGGAGTCTATCCGCTCATTGTTGACCCCGTCATCGCCAACACACGCCTCACCAAGGTGCTCATGGACGGCAGAAGTAGCCTCAACATCATCTACTCCCAGACCCTCGACCTTCTGGGGGTCGAGAGAGCGCGCCTCCAACCTAGCGTCGGGGGCTTCCACGGAGTCATGCTAGGGAAACGGGCGGAACCCCTCGGACGGGTCGATCTGCCTGTTTGCTTTGGCACACCGGCCAACTTTAGAAAGGAGACTCTCACTTTCGAAGTAGTCGGATTTCGTGGAACGTACCACGCTATCCTAGGGCACCCATGCTATGCCAGGTTCATGGCAATCCCGAACTACACCTACCTCAAGCTTAAGATGCCAGGCCCAAACGGTGTCATCACTGTAGGGCCCTCATATGAACATGCCTACGAGTGCGACGTCGAGTGCGTCGAGCACGGCGAGGCTATTTTGGAGTCGGCGATCTTGGCTGCAGACCTCGACGGCCTCGCCAATGCGATTCCCGACCCAAAACGCCATGCCGGCAGCTTCGAGCCCGCGGAAGATGTCAAACTCGTACCCCTTGACCCCGCTGATCCCAAGGGAAAGGCGCTGAACATCAGTGCCACCCTCGATCCTAAATAGGAAGCAGTGCTCGTCGACTTTCTCTACGCAAACACCGACATCTTTGCGTGGAGTCCCTCAGATATGCCGGGCATACCCAGGGAAGTCGCCGAGCACGCGTTGGAGATCCGGGCCGGATCCAAACCGGTGAAGCAACGCCTGCGTCGCTTTGATGAGGAGAAGCGTAGGGTCATCGGCGAGGAGATACACAAGCTGTTGGAGGCCGGATTCATCAAGGAGGTTCATCATCCCGAGTGGCTAGCTAATCCTGTATTAGTTAGGAAAAAGAGTGGGAAATGGAGGATGTGTGTAGACTATACCAGTTTAAATAAGGCATGTTCAAAAGTTCCCTTTCCTTTGCCATGCATTGACCAAATCGTTGATTCCACAGCGGGATGTGAAACTCTCTCATTCTTAGATGCATACTCCGGCTACCACCAAATCAAAATGAAGGAGTCCGACCAGCTTGCGACTTCATTCATCACCCCATTCGGCATGTATTGCTACGTTACAATGCCCTTCGGTCTCCGGAACGTGGGGGCTACGTACCAGCGATGCATGCAGCACGTTTTCGGAAAAGCACATCGGGTCGACCGTCGAGGCTTATGTCGACGACATCGTTGTCAAAACCAAACAAGCCAACGATCTGGTCAACGACCTCGACGTTGTGTTCAAATGCCTCTAGGCAAAAAACATCAGACTCAATCCAGAGAAATGCGTCTTTGGCGTCCCACGAGGTATGCTTTTAGGGTTCATCGTGTCTAAACACGGCATCGAGGCCAACCCTGAAAAAATCTCTGCAATAACCAAGATGGGCCCCATCCGAGATCTGAAGGGCATACAGAGGGTCACAGGTTGCTTGGCGGCACTCAGCCGTTTCATTTCGTGCCTCGACGAAAAAGCACTCCCTCTGTACCGTCTCTTGAAGAAATCAGAGCATTTTTCCTAGACCCTTGAGGCTGAGGAGGCTCTCACAAAACTCAAGGCCACACTCTCTAACTCACCAATCCTCGTCCCTCCAACCCCGGGGGAACCACTCCTACTCTATGTCGCCGCGACATCACAAGTAGTCAGTGCTGCCCTGGTTGTTGAACGGGCCGAGGAGGCACATACCTTGCTCGTCTAGAGGCCGGTCTATTTCATTAGCGAGGTGCTCTCAGAAACCAAGATTCGATACCCATAGATCCAGAAACTGCTATATGCCGTCGTCCTAACACGGCGCAAGCTCCGACACTACTTCGAGGGTCACCCGATTACTGTGGTTTCTTCTTTCCCCGTGGGAGAGATAGCCCAGAACCGGGAAGCCTCGGGTAGGGTTGCCAAATGGGCAGTCGAACTAATAGGCGAGACCTTGTCCTATGCGCCACGAAAAGCTATCAAGTCACTGGTATTAGCAGATTTCCTGGCTGAGTGGACCGACACCCAACTCCCCCCTGCACAGCTTCAGGCGGAGCTGTGGACCATGTACTTCAATGGGTCATTGATGAAAACGGGAGCAGGCACGGGCTTGCTCTTCGTCTCACCCCTCGGGGTTCACATGCGCTATGTCATCCGGCTTCATTTTCCTGCATCTAACAACGTCACCGAATACGAGGCGCTCGTCACGGGATTAAGAATCACCGTCGAGCTCGGGGTCCAACACCTTGACGTTCAAGGCGACTCCCAACTCGTGATCGATCAGGTCATGAAGAGCTCGAGCTACCGTGACCCCAAGATGGAAGCCTACTGCCTAGAAGTACGGCGCCTCGAGGACAAGTTTCATGGCCTTGAGCTCAACCACATCGCACGCAGGTATAATGAGGCCGCCGATGAACTGGCAAAAATCGTGTCCAGTCGAGCTACGATTCCACCGGACGTTTTCGCAAAAGACCTTCAACAGCCATCCGTCGACCTCGGGCCAGACGGAGGGGTTGACGGGACGTCACTCGACCCTCCACCTGAGGCAGAAGCCCCCTCGACCGGGGCTGAAGCCATGCAGGTAGAAGACTTGACCCCACCGTCTGACCTCGAGCCTGACTGGCGCGTCCCGTACCTCGACTATCTCAGTCGAGGGGACCTCCCTCAGATAAGACTGAGGCTCGACGGATCGCACGTCGGGCCAAAACCTTTGTAATCATGGGCGACAGCAGAGAGCTCTACCACCGTAGCCTTACTGGTATCCTCCAACGATGCATCACAAATGAGCAAGGCAGGAACCTGCTCAGCGATCTCCACTCGGGGGCTTGCGGTCACCCGTAGCACCTCGAACCCTCGTCGGAAACACCTTTTGACAAGGATTCTATTGGCCGACCGCGGTCTCCAACGCTGTCAAGCTAGTACACTCCTGCAATGGTTGTCAGTACTATGCGAGACAAACCCATCTTCCGGCACATGCCCTGCAAACTATCCCCATCACATGGCCGTTTGCCGTTTGGGGGCTCGACCTTGTCGGACCATTGAAAAGGACAACTGGCGGCTTCACCCACTTGCTCGTCGCAATCGACAAATTCTCCAAGTGGATCGAGGCCCACCCTATCACCAGCATCAGGTCCGAGCAAGCTGTGCTCTTCTTCACCGACATTATTCATCGCTTTGGGGTCCCCAACTGTATCATCACAGACAATGGCACCTAGTTCACTAGCAAAAAGTTTTTGGATTTCTGCGATAGCCACCACATCCGAGTGCTCTGGTCAGCCATGGCCCATCCAAAAACAAACAGTCAGGTGGAACGTGCCAATGGCATGGTCCTACAAGGCCTAAAGCCCAGAATCTTTAACAAACTAAATAAACATGGCAAAAAAATGGGCTGCTGAGCTACCCTTGGTCCTGTGGAGCCTAAGAACAACGCTGAGTCGAGCCACGGGGTTCACTCCGTTCTTCTTAGTCTACGGGTCTGAGGCTATGCTCCCAACCGATATAGAATACGGATCCCCAAGGTTGAAGGCCTACAACGAAAGAAATAATGACGCCACAAGACAGGACGCCCTCGACCAGCTCGAGGAAGCCCGAGATGTGGCTCTGTTGCATTCTGCCAGGTACCAGCAGGGTCTCCGACGCTACCATGACAGACACGTCTGCAAGCGTGACCTCAACGTCGGCGACTTGGTGCTATGGCGGAACCAGAACACCAAGGGATGGCATAAGCTCACGCCACCATAGGAAGGGTCGTACATCATCTCAGAAGTACTAAAGCCGGGCACCTACAAGCTATCCAACGAGAAGGGCGAAATCCTCACCAACGCTTGGAACATTGAACAGCTACGTCGCTTCTTTTCTTAAAAAGCCTCGAGGCTCTGTAATTTCTTTTTCGTCAATAAAGAATACAACGATGTTCAAACTTTTGTTTCACAATGAGGAAGGATCGACTCTGCACTTCTAGAATCGACCCTCCCTCAGGGGCTACAAGGGGGGAACCCCCCAGTCCCCAAAAAAACTTATGCTCTTTTTTAAATTTAAGAACCGCTTCTTAGATCGACTTCGCTGTAAGAGCACCCTAAGGTTCGAAAGGGCTCTCGAGTCAGGAGTATCACCTATGCCTCCGAGGCTACGGTACCTCCACTCACCCCTCACACCTTTTAGAGGTGCGACTTCACGCTAGAGAGATCAAAATAACGGTTCCTAACTTTGAAAAAGAACATACCCCCTGTCGCTTAGATCAGGCTCTCACACGATTTACAAGGCCGCAACATCACCCTGAAGCTCGAGGGCAGTTGAGCCATGAGATCACTTACGCCCCCGAGGCTATGGTACCTCCACTCGCTCCCTTACGCCAAAGGATGCAACTGTGTGCTAAGTAAATCACGCGAGAACACGATCCAAGCGATAAAGGGAAGAAAAGCTCGAATAAAACTAAATTAACCACGAACCGGTTTATGTTTCAAATTCTTAGGGCTTTCGAGGCCACCACGACTAAAATTCAAAATACTAACTTATTACATGGGCCTTCATGCCTAGATTTGGCTCACAGGCCCTCATCGTCAGCAGGCGGAACCACCTTGGCTTCAAAAAGCGAGGCCAGACGGCTTCCAGGCTCTTCCGCGGCTTCAATCAGCTCCAGGCAGGCATCCTCGTTCTCCTCGTCCGTCCGATCCGGGTCTGTGATGAAGCCATCAGCGACGAGCTTCATGTCGAACACAAACCCTGAATGGACGACGGCCAGCGCCCTCTTTACGCAGGAGCGCAAGGGACCGGTGGGGAACGCAGATCCCTAGGCCTTGATTTTATATGCCCAGGCGGAAGCCCAACGGCCGCACGAAAAGGTAGGAATAGTTTCCCGCATTAAATGCGCCCACCTAACCGTTTCCTTACATCTCGCAGGAGTTAGGCACGTGGACATCCCCCACGTCGTAACCGTACGCCACGTCGCCCACTACCACGCCGATCTCGCCTCCCCTCCTAAAAAGACGCGCTCGGCTAACGGGCAGGGGAGGGATCCACGGATGGATATTCCCAGATACCTGGGAAACAGGCCCCGAGCTCGGTATGAGCCTCGAGGGAGCAGAAGCTGGCCCTCGACCAGGGTTCGACAGCTGCCCTCGAGCAACAGAGTTAGGGACGACCAAGGGTGCGCCCATACATGGCCAGGGCTCGAGCCACGCTCTCGAGGCACCCTAGGACGTATTCGAGGCCAAAGGAGGAGGTCGACGTAGGAATCCCCTCGGGGGAGGCACCGAGCCCTCGAATCCTGTCGCAGGGAATCGAGATCCACACGATCACTTCTTGGCATCTTTGAGAGCGCCTCCGGGCCACTAGCCGACCCCTAACGACTGGGGCACGGACTCTCACTCGAATTCCCCCGTTAGCAGCTCACCGGAGGCCGTCGAAACTCGCCCAAACGAGGGTAGTACGACGTTCTCCACCCCTCCTCCTTTTTTTGGAAAAGGAGCATGAGGGACGAACAGTAAAAGACGGTTCGGACTCTGATTGACCTTGTGCGCGCGAGGCTCGGGGGCTCGACCACAGAAACCAAAACCTTGAGGGATCGAAAGCTAGCCCTCGACTAGGGTTCGACAGCTGCCCTCGAGTAACAGAGTTAGGGATGACCAAGGGTGCGCCCGTACATGGCCAGGGCTTGAGCCACACTCTTGAGGCACCCCAGGATGTATTCGAGGCCAAAGGAGGAGGTCAACGTAGGAATCCCCTCGAGGGAGGCATCGAGCCCTCGAATCCTGTCGCAGGGAATCGAAATCCGCATGACCACTTCTTGGCATCTTTGAGAGCGCCTCCGGGCCACTAGTCGACCCCTAACGACTGGGGCACGGACTCTCACTCGAATTCCCCCGTTAGCAGCTCACCGGAGGCCATCGGAACTCGCCCAAACGAGGGTAGTACGGCGTTCTCCACCCCTCCTCCTTTTTTCGGAAAAGGAGCGTGAGGGACAAACAGTAAAAGACAGTCTGGACTCTGATCGACCTCACGCGCGTGAGGCTCGGGGGCTCGACCGCAGAAACCTAAACCTTGAGGGATCGAAAGCTGGCCTTCGACTAGGGTTCGACAGCTGCCCTCGAGTAACAGAGTTAGGGACGACCAAGGGTGCACCCGTACATGGCCAGGGCTCGAGCCACGCTCTCGAGGCACCCCAGGACGTATTCGAGGCCAAAGGAGGAGGTCGACGTAGGAATCCCCTCAGGGGAGGCATCGAGCCCTCGAATCCTGTCGCAGGGAATCGAGATCCACACGACCACTTCTTGGCATCTTTGAGAGCGCCTCCGGGCCACTAGCCGACCCCTAACGACTGGGGCACGGACTCTCACTCGAATTCCCCCGTTAGCAGCTCACCGAAGGCCGTCGAAACTCGCCCAAACGAGGGTAGTACTGCGTTCTCCACCCCTCCTCCTTTTTTTGGAAAAGGAGCGTGAGGGACGAACAGTAAAAGACGGTCCGGACTCTGATCGACCTCACGCGCGCGAGGCTCGGGGGCTCGACCGCAGAAACCTAAACCTTGAGGGATCGAAAGCTGGCCTTCGACCAGGGTTCGACAGCTGCCCTCGAGTAACAGAATTAGGGACGACCAAGGGTGCGCCCGTACATGGCCAGGGCTCGAGCCACGCTCTTGAGGCACCCCAGGACGTATTCGAGGCCAAAGGAGGAGGTCGACGTAGGAATCCCCTCGGGGGAGGCATCGAGCCCTCGAATCCTGTCGTAGGGAATCGAGATCCACACGACCACTTCTTGGCATCTTTGAGAGCGCCTCTGGGCCACTAGCCGACCCCTAACGACTGGGGCACGGGCTCTCGCTCGAATTCCCCCGCTAGCAGCTCGCCGGAGATCGTCGGAACTTGCCCAAACAGGGGTAGTACGGCGTTCCCCACCCCTCCTCCTCCTTCCTGAAGGAGGAGCATGAGGGTCGCACAGCAAAAGATTGCCAAGACTCTAATCGACCTCGTGCGCGCGAGCCTCGGGGGCTTGACCGCAACGAATCATTCCCCAATAAAACGAATACAAGACCTCGGAGGAGTCTCAACACTCCACCGAGGCCTCGGGGGGCTACGACTCCAGTTCAAACAAACCTCTGGGAGAGTGATCACACACTCACCCAAAGGCTCGGGGGCTACTATCGGTACCAATAGTACGGGGGTACCACATCCATCGCTAATAAAAAACTAAAACGACTGAAACCGCAATAAAAGGTAGCCCGCCTCGACCGCGTATCTAGTCCGCCTTGTACGAGGCTCGCTCGATGGGGCGCCTCGACCGCGCTCCGGCTCCGACTCGTACGAGGCCCGCTCGACGGGGCGCCTCGACCGCGCCCCATCCCGTACAGCAAGGTACCTCGACGGCGCTCCGACCCGCGCGAGGCTCGTTCGCCCACTGGGAAAAACTTCGACTCGCGTGAGCCCGGGTCGAGCGCCTCGACTCCTTCTCTTTACCTACCCCAGGAAAAAAGCCATAGCATTTAATGCGGTTACCTACTACCACCTACTGGCATGGCTGCGACCAGGATCGACGTGGGAACAATGCCCGTGTCAGATCTCACTGTTTTACCGCCCATCCCATGATGGGAGGTGAAAACCGTCACTGTACCCACCTTACCGCGCACTGTTTACCATCGATCACCCTCGAGGGAGGATAAGACAAGGCCCGTTCTCCGCAATCTCGGGGATTTGGCCTTATCCATCCGGTCTCGACCCGGCCTCGACCCAACCTCGACGCTCGGCACAGTTCAACAGCAAGGGAAGGATGGTATGGCACGACGCTCCGGGTCATTTCGTCGTCTCGTCTCCCACGACGCCATGGTGTCCAGGGATGGCCGGCCATTCCCAGAGCACGTCGCTACGGTCAGCTCAACAGGAATCGACAAAACATCACCTCAAGGCTCCCTGTCGTCTTGGCCTCCTCTCGCCCTATAAAAGGGCAGGCCAGGGTTCTACAACGAGGAGGGACAACGAAGAAAAACAAGAGACAACAGGCAAGACGCAAGATAGAGATCGATATCTCAAGCAATCATCCTTGTCCTCTTTTTCCTCTCTTTGAGACTTGGGCTCGACGTCCTCTCTCGCATGCTTGTAACCCCTACACGAGCACTTCGGTGCAAGGAAATACAAACTTCTCCCCCCCCCCCCCCCCGCTGGACGTAGGGCCTTCTTTTGCCCGAACCAGGATAAACCCCCGTGTGTTCTCCTTGCATCACCATCCAGGAAAGAGACACGTAGCATTTACTCGTTGGTTTAGGACCCCCTCGGGTCCGAACACCGACACTTATGCTGTATGTAAGCTGAGCCGGTTTGTTTCAAACCCTGGAGACGATCATTGGCAAGCTCTTGAGAGAGTAATGCGCTATCTTAAAGGTACTATGAGTTTTGGTATGCACTATACTAGAAACCCAAAAGTGCTAGAAGGCTACAGTGATGCCAACTGAATTTCTGATGCTGATGAGCTTTATGCCACAGGCAGATATGTGTTCTTACTTGGAGGTGGCGCTGTTTCCTGGAAGTCTTGCAAGCAGACTATCTTAATGAAGTCTACATTGGAAGCAAAACTCACAGCATTAGACACTGTTGGGTCTGAGGCCGAGTGGCTCCATGATCTCCTTATGGATTTACCGGTGGTTGAAAAACCTATACCGGCTATTTCCATGAACTGTGATAACCAGACTATGATAACCAAGGTTAACAGTTCTAAGGATAACATGAAGTCCACAAGGCATGTTAAGAGACGTCTAAAGTCTGTCAGAAAGTTGAGAAACTCTAGAGTAATTGCGTTAGACTATGTCCATACATCCAACAATCTGGCAGATCAGTTCACTAAGGGCCTATCACGAAATGTGATAGAGAGTGCATCGAGAGAGATGTGTATGAGACCCATGTGAAATCTACTATAGTGGTAATCTATCCTATGTGATCGGAGATCCCATGAAGTAGGATGGTGAAACAAGCTAGTAATAGATTGAGAGAAAAGATCCCTTTCTGAGCTCATCTCTGATGCACATGTTTCCTTCTGTAAGGCAAGTTGGTTTATACCTTAATGTGTTCCAAATGTCTTGGTCAAGAAGAGATGTTGTCCTACAGAACATCTTTTGAGGAACACACCTATATGAGTTAGACTACTGGTCATGGTCTATGAGACTTGGGTAATCTCTAAAAACTCATGAAGACACTGAAGTGTGACTTATAAGCTTCAAACAGATGGGATGCTTGTTGCAGCCCAGTACCAGTAAAGGACTTGAGTGAATCTCACTTCACACAAAACTGTTAATTCAAGGCATAGTTCATTGTTCAGTTGTGACTAAGTGAAACTTTTGTTCTAGATGGATGTTCAACTTAACAGTCTCCATTAAAACACTGGTATATCAAAGAAATGTGATCTGAAGCAACATTGTTACAAACCCTAGAGTTTGGTGGGGATTGTTGGATTTATTATGGGCCAGACCCATTTTAAATTTAATAAATCAATAAAACTCTACGGTGTGTAACTGTTAGGTATTTAATATTTATACCGGATTAGAACTTGACCAAACATTGACTCGACTTATATGGTTGGATTTCATCCGTCCATATTGAGAAGTTGAGAAAAGGATAAAGGTGTGCCACACGCGCGCACGCGCCACTGCCGCCGGCGGCCGGGCCATGGGCGTGGGCGTGGCGAGGCAGGAAGGTAGGCGGCGAGCGGACGGGCGAGGCGTGGCCCGGTTTTGCCACTCACTCTCCATGATAGCGGGAGTTACAACTTTCTGAGCTAATCCCGAGAGTTACCGTCTCTTCACTTGCCCCTCTCCTAGACTGCCTGTGTGAGCCTCTTTCCCTCCCTCTGCGCAAAAGCATAAAAGAGACAACACCAGTTTCTCCGGTTCTCTCTTGGTATCTGGAACACAGAACAAAATCAAACCTCATCTTCTGCTGCGAAAAGGTTTCCCCGTCTCGTACCTCTACACGCACAGAGAGACGAGAGAGCAAGTGCCTCCGAAGCCATTGCCGTCTGCGATCCCTGCTCGGGGAGTGCGGCAATTAGGTTTTTGGGAGCGACTACACGACTGCTCGTTTCCGGTCATCTTCTTCCTCTGGACGCGGACGGGAACTGCACTGTGATCACCTTCCTGCATCGACTGCGGTCCACGACTTCGAGCAACGCACTATGGCGACTAGTGCGAATGGAGCCTCCGATGCCCTCAGCATGGGACCCTCCGCTGGGTACATCCTATTCTCATCTCTTTGTCAATTCATGGTGTTCATGTGCTATGTTGTCTCTGTTACGTTCTATATGCCATGGATGTTTGTTTATGTGATACTCATGTTTGCTGGTATATTTAGACTATCATGCTTATATGTTTTTTATCATGATCTTGGCTCATATATAATATATAACCTTGCTGTTATATTTGTTTTGTCTTATCTGGGTACATATGAACATGTTGATCATCCTTTTTTGTTCATGTGAATATATATGATGCTATGTTGTAATTGTTTATTATCATACATGTCATCACCATGCTGTTATTATTTTTCGGAATTAAACTGAGTATAAAATTGTCTAAATTTCTAACAATAGATTAGAATAACTTATAATTTGGGACGATGCGAGTACTGAATATGCTCCACCTTGCCAAATTGTGAACTGCGATCCAGCATGCATGTGCTAAAATTAAAGAGCAAATCTGGTACATACGAGCAATACTAGCAGAAACAACATGCATGGGCGATGCGCGCGTCATGACACCGTCATTGCACATCCTTTTGCATGTCTTCTAGGACTAACATCTTATTATCTTATGATGATTTGATATCGAACGACCGGGGGGAAACCCAGATGTTTCACGCCACCTCTCGCCGACGATCGACTAAAAAGCTTCTATAGTCAACTTAAAGAGATCTCGCGTTCGCTGCCTCTGTCCTTTCTTCGGAGAAATAATAATGAAATCCTCCAGCTGGCAGTGCAACCCAATTGTTCCGGAATGCATGCATGCATGCATGGCTCCCTGGTTCAACGTGTCGTGTCCCCCGTTTTTATCACAGAATGTGGCACAGTGATGACCTTGGTTTTTTTTCCCCCTAGGCCCCTACTAATGCCCATTTTCCTATAAAACGCTGGCTGCCGTCATACGCAGGCGCGCAGTTATCCGGAGAAGCCATCCATTCCATATAGACGATCGGCGCTCAAAGATCATGCATACAAATCAGAAGAAGGGGCGGGCATGGCATGTTCTACATACGTGCGTGCCATTGCCATGCCACTTGTATGAGTGGCGACGCCCGCCACTCCACGAAAAGCGATGCAAGTACGCGACAAGCCATATATGGCTAGGTAGCCGCGCGTGCTAGAAACGGCACCGCATTACCATTCGCACTGCTGATACGGCGCCTTATCATGGGACTGGGACTGGGACTGGGACAAGAGCAGTAGTGCGGAGGTGTAGGTGATGGTGGGGCTTTTCTTTTCGCGCTTTACTAGATTTCTTTTTTGTTCTGCGGCTGTGTTCAGTTCCTCAAAAAAAAAAGTACTGTACAAACAAAAGATTCTCCGTCACATTAAACTTGCGATACATGCATGGAGTACTAAATGTAGATGAAATGAAAAACAATTGTACAGCTTGGTTGTACTTTGCGAGACGAACGTTTTGAACCTAATTAGTCAACGGTTGGACACTATTTACCAAATAAAGCCAAAACGTGCTACAGTACTTTTTTTTACACCTTTTCGCGGAACTAAACACACCCTGCGATTCAGATGTGGGATTGGGTCTGCCGCCGGCACTGTACGTCGAATCCAAATGTAATGAGAGCCAAGAAAGAACTAGTATAAGCAACATCTTTGTATATCTTCCTTGTTTTCATTTTCTTCCACTTTTGCTGTCAACTTAGTACTATCTTGTTCATGTTATGTGAACCATTTTTTGCATGTCCCTGGCCCCACTTTTTATCGTTTCAAATACCCCCCGTATCATTTCGTACGTCTCTGTGCTCTGCGTCATCCAATACTATTCATCCGTTCATCAGTATCTGATTTGCTGGTTTTCCCATGCTCAATCCGCCGAATGCATGCGTCGGATATGTTGAGGATGCACGATGCTCGTATTGAACCATGTGGTTAGGCTTGTTTTTACCTGTATGTAGATAGAGATCTTCGATTTTGTTTCGAGCACTTATAGCACTAAGGGCCCAGCCCACCCCAGCCGGCGGCCCTGTTGGGATGGACTCATCCATTGTGGCCAGCCCAGTCAGAAACACGGCGTGCTAGTCGAGAACTCTTTTTAGCCAAAAAAAAGAAACTAATAACATTTTAAAAGACCATTCAAACTAAATTGTCAGGTAGCCCTTAAATTGTCAAATGACGGCGCAACTTTACTAAAGCCACGCCACATATATTGGTCTAAATAACTAGATACAGTGAGATATCTAGAAAACATTTTTCACGTAAGTTGTTGATGACATGGCATGAGACTTAGTCACACCACCACGGATGGCGTGACTGACCAATTAAGTCATGCTAAAGCATTGTTCGTCTAAATGGTCATTTAGCTCGTTTAGACACAGTTTTCATTTAATTGGTTCTGTTTCGACATCTGGTTTGTCCAAATAATGGCTAACTATTTATCATTTAGAGTTTAGGATAACAATGCACCAAAGTGTATGGTGTGATTGAGACCAATATCTCTAGCTTCTCCTCTAATCTTGGTTAGTTAAATCTAGATCTCAAACTCTCTTTTGATCGAGACCAATGTAGCTAGTTCATGGCTAGAAATCACCCCAAATAGCTCAAATCATGACCTAGGCTTGAAGGGCATAAATCACTCCATGACACCATAGAAAACCTCCTACAAAGGCCTCACACACATGCAAGGATCACACAAGCACTTGCACCCATGAAATCACTTAGCAACTCACTCTAGAGACATCATACACTCTAAAATCTCTTGTTGATTAGACGGGCAATCCGTTACCGTTAGATCTCACACTTGGTCGTTTTTCACCTAGAGCATACCTTGACAGATGCCATCCGACATCGTCGGATAGTCCATCGAACATTCTCCCCAACACATAGAGGGATGCTTTGGTTCATACCCCCATAGATAGTTCATCTGGTCTAAGCTAAAGGAGAGTTGGATAGCAAGTCCTACATTATCATGCTCCGACAGACTGTCCGTCAAAACTTAAGGGACAGTCGACAGTCTAGCTATGCGTACCTAGATGCGGAGTGCTAGTAGACTGTCCGATCTAGACCGGACAGACTATCAAAGCTAGAAAAATGCAGTTTTATCTTGGGCCCTGTTTAGTTGTCAAAAAAAATTTGCAAAATTTTTCAGATTTCTCATCACATCGAATCTTTGACACATGCATAAAGCATTAAATATAGATAAAAAATAAAACTAATTACACAGTTTAGACGAAATTCACGAGACGAATCTTTTAAGTTTAGTTAGTCTATGATTGATAATATTTGTCAAATAACAACGAAATTGCTACCGTGGCATTTTCCAAAATTTTTCGGGAACTAAACAAGCCTCGTTTGTTTTCCAAAATACGAACTTTGTTAGTTTGCCATTGCTCGCAAAATCAGATCACATTATGGTGTACTTCACCTTCAAGGTCCTCTCAGAAACTAGAAAAGGTTTCTAGTCTAGTCATAAAAAGATATGATAGGTAGATAATAAAGAATTAAGACGTGATGAGACAAAAAATTTATTTTGAGAAAACTATTCACTAAAAATATGGTTTCTATATGCACTGATACATAAGATAATTTAATAATAAATTAGAAACCACCTGTGGGTTCTATTATTGAGACTGCCCTAACTACCCTCAAGACTCAGTGGTAAAGACGGCTAACGAGAGCATTTATAAACAAAGCTAACAATAATAAGTAAAACCGCTATCACAAAAAAAAAAGTGGGGCCTCTTGCAATTGTGCCTTGCTATGTTGAATGCCACATAATTTGTCAAGAACGATTACAAACAGAAAACGTCCAAGAGTTGACACCTCAAAATTTCAATCAATACAGTTCCCAAAAACTTCCTCGGTAGGAGTATATTAGACGCTGGCAGACTTGAATTGCTACATCTGACAGGGCCACCGCGACAGGACTTGAAATTACAGCCTCCTTCCTCTCCTACCGCCCTTTCTGCGAGTGCTGTCAGTGGGGACTGGAGTAACATCCTCTGTACACAATGAAATCCCAGGTTAATAAACCATGCAAAAGAAACCACGGTAAATTTTGATGTCATAACTTTTCAAAGCAAGATAACTACATGCTACCAAATATTTCTACCAACCACGGTAAAGTTTGATTTGTCATAAAACCTTTTCATCAAAAGATGATTATATTCACAGTACATTCTACAGTTTATGTATATCTAAAACAGGATGTATTTTAATGGAGTTATGCCTCCCTCCAGGTTTGGTTCAATGATGCCAATTGCCAGCCTAGTCCTCCCTGGGTTTGGTTCAATGATGCCAAGTGCCAGTTGGGCATACCAATGTTTTCAAGTCATCCGATTAATCGCGATTAATCACGATTAATCGTCCTAATCGGTCCTTGGTGACCGATTAGGGGTACCGACGCGATTAGCTCGACCAGAAAGCTGGTCGTCCAATTAGTCGATGACTAATCACGATTAGTCGTCTGACTAGGCCATGGACGACCAGTGTGGTTGCTTTGTTTTTGGGCCTGTTCAACCGGGCCTATATGTGGCCTATTGGGCTTCCAATTTGGCCTGTTAGGGTTAGAATAGGCACCCCAAAACACAGGAGGTACGCAGGCACGGTGGCAAACGCAGGGCGGCCGCAATTTTTCCCTGCGCGCCTCCACTCTCCCACGCGCGTTTCCTGTCTCCCGCGTGCGATTCCTCCCCTTCCCGCGCACTACTCCCTCTCTCATGAGCTATTCCCCTCCCTCGTGTGCTATTCCCCTCCCTCGCACGCTATTCTCCTCTCTGGTGAGCGGTGAAGCCGGCGGCGCCCTCTGCCAGGTCAAGTGGCCGCGGTCTTCGTGATGACCTTCTCCGACGACGGTATGTGCCTTTCCTCTCTCCATCTTCCCTCCTCCCCCATCCCTCATTCTGCAGCGTCTCTGGCTCTCTGCTAGACCGCTAGGTTGCTTGCTGTGCTGTACTGCTGTCCCTCTGCTATTCTCTGGTTCCAAAGGAAAGAAGCAATCCACTCTGCTAGACTAATCGGCCTGGTCGACGAGTAATCGCGATTAGTCGCCTGATCGGTCCCATGGCGACTAGGTTCGACTAGACGACTTGAAAACATTGGGGCATACTATAGAACAATAGCCAGATGATGTTTTCACTTGTTCATAGTAGCTCAAGCTGAAGTTTTGCCCTTGCCAAGCACAGCACGTACGTGTTTACCCCAAAATACTAGGCCAAGGTTCTGCATAACATACAGCAGCAGACATCTAGGACTTCTTTAAATCTAGCTCAGATGACTGAAAGATGCAAAAGGGAAAATTCATAGGCCAGCATGCTTACCAATACGGCCAATCTTCATGCCAGATCGAGCAAGGGCTCTAAGGGCAGACTGAGCACCAGGGCCAGGGGTTTTGGTCTTGTTTCCACCAGTAGCACGGAGTTTAATGTGCAATGCAGTAATTCCAAGCTCCTTCAAATGGGAAATATGAAAATGAGGACCTACTTATCAACAAGTACTGTATTTTTTCCACAGTACAAAAATACCTTGCATCTTTGTGCAACATCCTGTGAGGCAAGCATAGCAGCATAAGGTGAGGACTCATCACGATCAGCTTTAACCTTCATGCCACCTAGACAATGCAAAAATTGTCAAATTCTAGTAAAAAGAAAAAGGAAGACCTGAGTGACTAGAAAAAGAACTTGCAACTTTAAGAAACGAGGTCAATAGGCAAAACAACATTTAGCTTTAATCCAACTCAAAATGGTTTAAAAAAAAAGCTGTCTGAAACCTCATAACAGAGCATATTATTTGTATCTACATAAACTAAATCACAACTAACTGGTGACAGGGGGACCATTTGACAGTAGTCACAAGTTCAGCTGTCAGAGCAAATATACAGACAGCCAATCTGCAGTTAGAAATTATTCTCAATTGATCTGATGTTTGATTCAGCAACAGGTTATAGAAGCCTAAAATAACTTTTTTTTGCGAACAGAAGCCTAAAATAACTGGTAAGACAAAGTACACAACTAAACAGAAGATGAAACACAACAAACAGAAATCATGTTCACTTCCATGATATAGGCACCTTCATTCAATTTAGCGATGGTACCCAGCAGAAATGACTCAGCTAAATCAGTGCAAAAAGCAACTGACTGAGACCAAGCAAACACCACAGGATACACAATAGCAAGATGAAGACACCTAAAACAAACAGGAAGAGAGAGGACCCAGAGAAAAACTCTCTGGTCCCTCATTATCAATGTTGCACAGCTATGACTCGAAACGCTCCCACGTGAATGGAAGGGAGGCGATCTTAAGGGCTGTGCTTGAGAAAGAAAACTAGAAACCAATACAAAGCATTACGATATAGCATTCCTTCTATCATAAATAAACCAAGATAGCACACAAAGTCCATCCAATGTGATGCTAGACACTATGTCCAGGGAAACAATGCAATTGAATCAATTGAATGAAGTGGATGGCAAGCTCGACCAGCCAAACTAAGCAGCATATTCATCAACTACAGCTACATCTCCTTACAGAGAAAGGGACAGTCAATAGACAATAGAACAAATAAGCATATGAAAAAATAACAGTGTCATCGCAATCAGAGAGTAACCCCAGTAGCATAGATCAACTACAGCTACATCTCTTTACAAAGAGACTATGATAGTAAATAGGCTACCCAACATTACCAAAGTCATTGCAATGGTACTAAATACCCAACAGTACCAATGTCATTGCAATCAAACAATAATCCCAGTATCATAGGGACTCGCAAAAGAAACGTGAGAAGGCTAAGTACCAGTGATGCGGACTAGCGTCTCCCTTCCGGACAGATCTGTCACATGCTGCAACACCACACATAAACACACATGTAAGTTTCAATTTTTCGATCGTTTCTACGAATCCTTCGCCCAGAATCGGATGGGAATGGAATCGGGGATTGCTGCGTCTTACGATGAATGTGTCATTGAATGACGCGAAGATGTGGGCAACGCCGAAGACATGCTCGCCCTCGCGGACGGCGGGGCCAAGCGTCACGTTCTCCTCCTTGGGCTCACGCGTCTTCTTCCTCCCAGACTGCACAGTATCGGCGCAAAAACAGCAACACAGCGATCATGGCCAGCGCGCTTTGAGATCTGAAAGAGGACGTAGAGGTAGAGGTGGCAAAGCTACATACCATGGCGGCGACGGCTGCAAAAGAGGGGGCGGCTGCAAAAGAGGGGTATGTTAGAGTTTGCTAGGGAGGACGGCGGTGAGTAGCGGCGGCAAAACCCTAACACACAGCGGTTGTGTTCCGGCTTCACGCTGCCTGTATAAGTAGCGGTCGACCATTCGTGGGTACTAGAATCCTTGAACAATGCACTATCTAATTACCAGAACTCAACTGATATTATTCTAAGCAGTCTTGGACAGGGTTTAAGCTACCACTAAACAACCTACACAGCTGATCAGCAAGCACCCAATTGCTGCCAACTGGAGACCCACAAATTGAGGGATCTCTCGGCACCAAACACCTGCAGACTGATGTACTTACTCACTAACTAACTAAACAGCCTCCCTGGACCAGAACCAAGAATCGATTTCAATCACGCCAGCATACCAGAGTTACAAGACAAGCTTCACTGATAATGCAAAAGCAGAACACAACATTACAAGAGGGACGCTTCACGTATCATGCAAAAACACAACACTCAATACCCAATACACAGTAGCAGCCTAAATGGGAACGCACAAGAGCATCACGAATCAACGCAATCGTGTCAAAGCAGCAGGAGGGGCAGGGATAAATCAAGAAGCCGACGAGGCGCGAGCAACGCCACCGTCGTCCTCCGCCAGCCCCGTCCGCATCACCTGACACGCTCTACCACCTCATCGCGAAGCCGATTCAAAGCCCGGATCTGCTATCGTTCGGGAGGACGGGAGGGAAAGGGACGTGGAGACAAACCTCGACGGACGGCGGGACCGAGAGGAGGGCGCAGCGGCGGCGGGCGCTGGAGAGGAGATGCTGCTAGGGTTTTGCCCAGCGCAAGCGCGAGGCAGTGCTGCTTATATTGCGCTTGGCCCGGCGGACGCAGGTAGCACAGGTACAAAGCCTTGTTGGGCCAAGTCGCCGTCCAGCAAGTCAAAAAATCCCATGGGCCGTCCAACAAGCCCAAGAACCCCAACCATGCCAGATCACACGGTACGACCATTTCTTCGACTGGCTATTTCTCAAAAAAAAAAAACTTCGACTGCCTAAGGAATGGGGCGAGGCAATGAGTGAGGCTACGAGAAAATGTGACGTAGGTCCCAATCCCAACTTTATTCAGGTTCTTAGGCACACTGTTGGCATCTTCTATAAAGATATATACATGTGTAGATGTACGGCACCGTTTTACTGTTACTCTATAGCACTTTGTCTTCACCTCCTTTCTGGCCTCTCTATGGCCCGCATGTTAGAGACTCACCCTCCATAAGCCTTCCCTCCCGTTTACTGCTACCCTGTGGCACTTTGTCTTCACCTCCTTTCTGGCCTCTCTGCGGCCCGCATGTCAGAGACTCACCCTCTAGAAGCCTTCCCTCATGTGTTTACTGCTACACTTGTGCCTCCTCCCTCTTCGTCCTCGCCGTAGCGGCCACGGTGCTTCCTCTCTTCCCTCAGCGTCGCCATAGGCGCACCCAAGCTGTTCCATCCCGGTCAAGGGCCCCAACAATGGAGGCAAACACCGTTGAACCAGGTATATTTCAGGTTCCATGTCTGTTCTCCTGTTGTCTCCTACGTGTTCGACGCTATGCCTCTTTGGTGTCGTACTTCGCTGCAGCCTGCTAGGTTTTGTAATGGTCTATACGAAGAAGATGCTACTTCTGTGTTTCGTTAATTCAACCAGTTGTTTTATGCGCCACTGCCACCATATGCTGACATAGAGCTCTTCGTAACTATGCAAGGTTCTTCTACCAGCGAATGAATACCACAATCAGAGATACACACGAGTGACTCTCGAGAACAGAGCTTTCCTTCAGGTTTCCATCTTCCATCGCGCCGAAAAATTAAATGCCACATTACGTTCGCGGTTGACTACGAGTCCATGTCATTACCTACTGACATTCTTCCTAAACATACTATTGTATCAGTTATAGACCACCAAACACTTCCTACTCAAGCAAGCGCTTCTCATTCTAGTGATTCTCTTTATTTATGGTGCTCTCACTTTTTCCCTCATTCCAATTGCCTTGCTGCTGCTATTGTATCATGTGCAGTTGTCCCCTCCCCTGTTCATTTTTTTGGCCTATTCTTGTGCCTTACCTTTTTATTCATCTATTCTTTGTAGTAAAAATGAATTACCTTTTGTGCCTCCCATTCTTATAATTTTCTTACAGAGCATACCTCAGCTTCTAATTGTTTCGACGGTGGTGAGGGATGCACAATCCATAGGTCTTATGTTTCTCTTGAGAGACAAGAAGGTAAGTTTAAGATAATTATGGGTTCTATTGATTCCCTTATTTTAGTTTCCTTCTCCTGCTACATTATGACCAGTTCAAAATTGAATTACCTTTTGTCCCTCCAATTCTTATAATTTCCTTACAGAGCATACTTCAGCTTCTAATTGTTTCAATAGTGCTGAGGGATGCACCGAGCACAGGTCTTATGTTTCTCTTCAAAGACAGGAAGGTAAATTCAAGACAATAATGGGTTCTATTAATTTTTTATTTCGGTTTCCTTTGTCCTGTTGTATCATGTGCAGTTGTGCCCTGTCCAATTCAGTTCCCCTGCTCCTGTGCGTTCCTCCTTTTTTTCCTACATTTTTTGGAAGACGAATTGATTTAATTTTTTCTCAAACTGTTATGATTTTCTTGCAGTCCATGTCTTGGGTTCTAACTGTTTGAATGCTGGTGAGGGGTGCAGAAAGCCTAGGTCATTTGTTCCTCTTCAAAGACAAGAAGGTGAAGTTTTACTATTACCCTGTAGCACTTTGTCTTCACCTCCTTTCTAGCCTCTCTGCGGCCCGCATGTCAGAGACTCACTCTCTAGAAGCCTTCCCTCCCGTTTTATTGTTATCCTGTGACACTTTGTCTTCACCTCCCTTCTAGCCTCTCTGTGGCCCGCATGTCAAAGACTCACCCTCCAGAAGCCTTCCCTCCTGAACGTTTCCTGCCTTCGTACCATATACTTCCGAGGCCTCCGCTGGCGCGTCGCGCGTCGTCCCTTCCCTCGCCGGCCGCACAGCCACCCCGGAGGTCACGCCGCCTCTCTTGGTCGATGCCGCACCAGCCGCGGCAGCCGGATCGGCGCCGCAGCGGCCAGCCATGCCGCAGCCACCTCCGAGGGTGCCCGGTCACGCGGCCTACACCCTTCGCTCGCTGGTGCCACAGGCACACCCGAGGTGTTGGGCACGTCGTGCCTCCTCCCTCTTTGTCCGTGCAGTAGCGTCCACGGCGCTTCCTTCCTTCCCTCAGGGTCGCCACAGGCACGCACAAGCTGTTCCATCCCGATCAAGGGCCCCAACAATAGAGGCAAACACCGTTGAACCAGGTATATTTCAGGTTCCATGTCTGTTCTCCTGTTGTCTCCTACGTGTTCGACGATATGCCTCTTTGGTCTCGTACTTCGCTACAGCCTGCTAGGTTTTGTAATGGTCTGTACGAAGAAGATGTTGCTTCTGTGTTTCGTTAATTCAACCTATTGTTTTATGCACAACTGCCACCACATGCTGACATAGAGCTCTTCGTAACTATGCAAGGTTTTTCTACCTGTGAATGAACGCCACAATCAGAGATACACATGGGTGACTCTCGAGAACAGAGCTTTCCTTCAGGTTTCCATCTTCCATCGCGCCGAAAAATTAAACGCGCCTTACGTTCGCGGTTGACTGCGAGTCCGCGTCATTACCTGCTGACCTTCTTCCTAAAGATACTACTGTATTAGTTATAGACCACCAAACACTTCCTACTCAAGCAAGCGCTTCTCGTTCTGGTGATTCTCTTTATTTATGGTTCTCTCGCTTTTTCCCTCATTCCAATTGCTTGCTGCTGTTGTATCATGTGCGGTTGTCCCCTCCCCTGTCCAATTATTTTGTCTATTCCTGTGCCTTACCTTTTTGGTTCATCTATTCTTTGTAGTAAAAATGAATTACCTTTTGTGCCTCCAATTCTTATAATTTTCTTACAGAGCATACCTCAGCTTCTAATTGTTTCGATGGTGGTGAGGGATGCACAATCCATAGGTCTTATGTTTCTCTTGAGACAAGAAGGTAAGTTTAAGACAATTATGGGTTCTATTGATTTCCTTATTTCAGTTTCCTTTCTCCTGCTACGTCATGACCAGTTCAAAATTGAATTACCTTTTGTCCCTCCAATTCTTATAATTTCCTTACAGAGCATACCTCAGCTTCTAATTGTTTCAATGGTGCTGAGGGATGCACAAAGCACAGGTCTTATGTTTCTCTTCAAAGACAGGAAGGTAAATTCAAGACAATAATGTGTTCTATTAATTTCTTTATTTCGGTTTCCTTTGTCCTACTGTATCATGTGCAGTTATGCCCTGTCCAATTCAGTTCCCCTGCTCCTGTGCGTTTCTCCTTTTCTTCCTATATTTTTCGGAAGACGAATTGATTTAATTTTTCTCAAACTGTTATGATTTTCTTGCAGTCCATGCCTTGGGTTCTAACTGTTTGAATGCTAGTGAGGGGTGCAGAAAGCGCAGGTCATCTGTTCCTCTTCAAAGACAAGAAGGTGAATTTACGAGAACTATGAATGCTCATTCTAAGGTTGTGTTTGACCCTTCACTCTTTAATTTCTATGTATGTATATAACATTACAGAGCATGATGCGGGGTTTTCTCATTCATCTTCCCATGTCCGATGATGCAGCTCTTCAACCGTTGTACACAAAGGACGACAACATGTATTGCAAGCAAACCTTTCAACTGCACCAGCAAATCGACATTGTCGTAAGTTTGTTTGCACTAATATTTTCGAGGGCCCACGTTTCTCTTCTGTTTGTCCAGTAGGACTTTAGTCCATACTTCGAT
Source organism: Saccharum hybrid cultivar R570 (assembly GCA_038087645.1). NCBI lineage: Eukaryota > Viridiplantae > Streptophyta > Magnoliopsida > Poales > Poaceae > Saccharum > Saccharum hybrid cultivar. Next base: position 965,517 of record JAQSUU010000240.1, read on the forward strand.
TACAGATTAACATCATACCCATTGTCCAATGCATGATACTATAGCAGTCCTGATGAAAAAAACACTGCTATATGATCATGGTGAAAAATGTGCCTATAATCATGGCAAAGAGCATCGACAATAGCCCTTCTCATATACTCAACATGAGTGTCTGATGTGCAGTTTGGTAAAAATGACAGCACCTATTTATATTACACATTTATCACCATTGCCTCCCATCTATCTGTTTTATCCACGCAATGTAGGTTGGCTTATCCCATCCTATTTTGCTTTGCCAATTTCTAGGTACTATTTTCTCGCCTCATTATCTCAGATGGCACGCCATGCTTGCATTTACTGTGGTGCTCGCTTCTGGTCTGAAGAGCGTGTGCATGGGGTAGGAACTTTGGCTTTGCCTGTATACAATACATGTTGCAAAGGTGGAAGGATACTGCTACCTTCCTACAAACCTCCACCAGAACCACTCCTTAGTCTTTTAACCGGAGTGGATCATACATTGTCCACACACTTTTATGACAATATAAGGCAGTACAATTCTATGTTTGCTATCACATCTATGGGTGTCAATGTCATCAGCTCCATCAATGATGGTCGGGATCCTTATGTCTTCAAAATCAGTGGCCAAATATGCCATTGGATTGGATCATTAGTACCGCAATCTAATGCAAAACCAGAATACTGCTAGTTATATATTTTTGACACTGACAATGAAGTGAAAAATAGAATGGCAATAGGTACTCATGCCGAGAGGACTTTCAGGCCAAATGAGGCCATTGTTGAGTCTTTGATGCACATGTTGGACACACACAACCCAATTGTGCAGGTCTTTTGAACTGCCCGTGATAGATTATCTGATCAGGCTGATGATCATTATTCTATACAGCTATTTGTTGTTCCCAAGCAACATGGTAGTGTCTATAGTGCCCCGGTTGCATCGAAAGTCGTTGAGTTGGTTGTCAACGATTTGGGGACAACTGATGATGGTCGTGATTTAGTAGTCCAGGACCATGCATCCCACCTACAGAAGGTATATGAATCACACCGAAAGTTTATGGCTATGTAGTATCCACTATTGTTTCCCTATGGTGAGGATGACTTCCATGAAGATCTCAAGTATCGACAATATGGTCGAGCAAGAGCTATCAAACGTGATAGTGTAACCATTCTAGAATACTTTGTCTACAGATTACATGATAGAGATGATGACTTCAATACACCCTTGCGGTGTCGAAGGCTAACATAGGCATATATTGTGTGATGCCTACTGCTGCGTTGAGGATAAACGCCTAAGGCATTACAGGAAAGAATCATTCCAGCTCAAGTATAGAACTGCTCAGTACAAGTCTTTGCTTCAGGCAGTCAATAGTGGCATTACCCAGGCGTCATCTATAGGACAAGGATGTATTCTGCCATCCACGTTCACAGGAAGTCTGCGCTATTATTATCAAAATTATCAGGATTGTGTGGCCCTTTGTCGGAGATTTGGATGTCCAGATCTTTTTATCACTTTTCACATGTAATGCTTCTTGGCCTGACATAGAGCAAGCTCTAGCATCCATAGCAGGTCAGCACCCATCTGATTGACCTGATATCGTGGATCGTGTTTTTAGCATGAAGCTTAGGCTGTTCATGGATGATATCACAAAGCATAATTTTTTTGGACCAATACTATGAGGTGTGTCTTCAGTCTTCTTTCCATCTCACATTCCTGTATACATAATCTCATAAGTCTCATTAATTCTCTGCTTTCATGCAGTGGTCTACACGATTGAATTTCAGAAGCGGGGCCTTCCACATGTGCATCTAATATTATGGCTTCAGAAGGATAAACCTCTTGACGCTGAACAGATAGATTCCTTTATATCTGCTCAGTTGCCAAACCCATCTGTTGACCCTACATGCCATGAGGTTGTCTCAAGGTTTATGATACATGGTCCATGTGGGGCTCTAAATCCATCTTCTTCTTGCATGGCTGATGGAAAATGTACCAAGTTCTATCCCAAGGATTTCTTAGACAACACTACAGTTTTATCAAATGGCCATGTGCAATATGCTCGGCCAAAAAATGGTATTACCACTGCTAGAAATAATATTGAGGTTGACAACCAGTTTGTCGTACCTCACAATGTTGACTTACTGGTAAAATACCAAGCACACATAAATGTGGAAAATGTTAACCGTAATGGCATGGAGAAGTACCTTTTCAAGTATACAAACAAAGGGCCAGATTGTTCTAAGGTTGGAATTAAAAGGAAACGGTCTGGCAGTGATCATTATGGTGGCCAGGGTGACGAGATAGCATGGCGACTACTCCAGTTTGATATCCACCACACTAATCCACTTGTGGAACGTCTTCCTTGCCACCTTCCCTTGGAAAACAGCATTCTAATAACTGAAGATGACTATCTTGACCAAATAATTGAAGACCCATGTAACACTGTCACCAAATTGACAACATGGTTCGATGCTAACAAATTGTATCCAGAGGCTCGCCAACACACCTATGCTGACTTCCTTGAGCACTTCACTTGGGATGCTAATGGCAATTTCTAGGCTCCACATTAGAATAATCGTATCAAGGTTGGTCGAATAGCTAATGTTGGACCTAACCAAGGAGATGGCTTCTACTTGCGTATGTTACTACATATAGTAAAGGGAGCAAGATCCTATTCTGAGACACAAACTGTTGGTGGTACCCGGTACCAAACATTTCATGATGCATGCGACACATTGGGATTGCTAGGTGATGATCATGAGTGGTCCCATGCTATGGCAGATGCAACACGTTGGGCACTTCCATATCAGTTAAGACAGTTGTTTGTTACACTACTTTTATTTTGCCAGGTAGCAAATCCAACCAAGCTATTTTATGACCACATACACGCAATGGGAGATGATATAAGGTATGACACCAGTCAGCTAACAGCAGGCATTTCCCTACCACAAATTGAGCTGCATATTAAATCTTATGTCCTGCTAGAGTTACAAAGGTTGCTCAACAATATAGGACATGCATTGGGTCATTTTGGCTTACCACAGCCAGATCATCATGCTTCCTCGATACTCGAGAACAATCTTATATTGGATGACCTTACTTATGCCTCTGATGATAAACTGCAAAAGGCGACAGAACAGCTCAGCAAACTAAACGATACCCAGAAAACAATTTATCATATCATAGATCAATCAGTCCAAAACAATTATGGTCAGACTTTCTTTGTTTTTGGGTTTGGAGGAACCGGGAAAGCATTTCTGTGGACTATTTTGCTCAATAATATAAGAGCCCGAGGCAAAATTGCTTTAGCAGTTGCATCTTCAGGTATAACAGCTTTATTACTGCCTGGTGGCCGTACGCCACACTCACGGTTTAGGATTCCTTTAGACGTCCAAGAGCACTTCATGTGTGCCATCAAGAAAAACACCAAGCTATATGCGCTCATTGAACAGACATCACTCATAATATGGGATGAGGCACCTGTGAATCATAAGCATTTGTTTGAGGCACTTGATCGTACTCTTAAGACAAATATTTTGGAGGTATAACAGTTGTTCTAGGTGGTGATTTTCGGCAAACTCTTCCTGTCATCCCAAATGGGAAGAAAGAACAGATACTTAATGCTTCCATCACCCACTCCTATTTATGGCACAACTGCGTGCTTCTTGAATTGACTGAAAATATGAGGCTACAATGTCCAACTCTATCGGACTCCGACAAATTCGAGCTTCAGCAGTTTGGCCACTGGCTTCTCTCTGTTGGTGATGGTGTTGTCCCAGGCTGCACCACCACTGACAATCCAGATATTGCTTGGATTGAAATCCCTGAATACCTCATGCTACCTGTGGAACAAAGGAATCTAACAGGTTTAATCTCTTTTGTCTATGGACCAGGGCCATATACATGTGCAACACCAAATTATCTATGTGAAAGAGCGATTTTGGCACCAACAAATGAGGTCGCTGCCACCATAAATGCACAGATCATCAGCCAAATTGTCACCGAGGAAATGTCTTACTACAGTTGTGATAGCATCGACGATTTGCTAACTATTGCACTGTTGAGTCCCTTTACCCTACTGAATTTCTCAACACAATTTCCATGAGTGGTCTTCTGGATCATCATCTGCGACTTAAAGTTGGAGTGCCTATAATGCTCCTTAGAAACTTGGATCCGTCAAAAGGCTTATGCAACGGAACAAGGATTATTGTCACACAACTAACTCATCGTATTATTGAAGCACAAATAATCACAGGAAAGGCTACAGAATCCAAGGCTTATATTTCAAGGAAAATTTCAGTCTCTACTGCTCCAAAATGTCCTTTCAAGATTAAACGACATCAATTCCTGGTTCGTGTTTCGTATGCCATGACAATAAACAAGAGCCAAGGACAGACATTAGGTAAAGTTGGTGTCTACTTGCCAGGTCAGGTATTCTCCCATGGCCAACTCTATGTGGCTTTGTCCCGTGTTACATCACCAAAAGGACTTCGGGTGCTCATTGAAAATAACCCACCTGGACTTGAAGCAAAGGTGCAAAACATAGTGTACAATGAAATTTTCCAGGACATATCAACCCGGCGATGTTAGTTCTACTCCAAGGTATTTATGTTACATACCCTATGCCTCGCTTGACATAGCTTGCATAGTATTCTTCCTAATATATCTGCTATCATACAGTCTGGTCTATTAGCTTAATACTAGACACATAATAGCAGTAGTACCATAATAGCTACAGTCTGCTCTGCTGCACTCGTTTCTAGCGTTGCTGCTATAACTGTTGTTGCAGATCACTGTAGAACAAACTAGCACATATATAGTGATGTACATGGAGCAGCTACAGCCACAGCCATAGGAAGAAGCATAACCGAGCAGTACCAAAACCGAAACAGAACATGCATGTTCATCATATATCGCATCAATAGTAATAGCAAAACTGTACAGCTATGTTTTATATCAATGCATCCATGGTTCAAACTAATTACCAAATATTCAGTTAAACAGACCAGCTATTAAACATCTTTGTCCATCAGACATTGGACTTTAAATTCCATAACAATGTTATGGCTGAACATATCTAATCCAGTTCCTGATAATCCTAGGATGAACCAGTGAAACCTTACTGATAGCAATGAAGTTCATAATTCAACAATGGTTTCCACTTCTCACTTTTGCCATCCAACGATGGACTTATTTTACAGCATGCACACATCGAGTTACTAAAAATCATAATAGCCACAGTATATTGCGCATTTTTTTTACCACAGTTACTGCCATGCAAACTAAAACGTGACACCTCTTCTTAGCCACCATCTTTACTATGCTGCACACATGAATCTTCATGTCATCACACTTTTAGTTCGCTAATTTGCTTAGGACTCTGCTGGTCCCTTGCTATATTGGACCTTCCTTTCGGCACAATCTATAGCAAATTCTTAACCTCTTTACAAAAATTATCAATTTTATGTATCCATCGCATATCTAAAGATATTAGCTACATTGACTGCAAATCTTTTTTTTCCGTAGATTCCACAGTGGACAACAACCTACCACATGAACAAGGACCTTCCCGCCTTTCTCTTGCGTCACAATATTTTAGCCCTCCTTTTGCCATTCTAATTATATTGTATAGTTCACCAGAAACACTATAGAAGTATAGATCTAGCTGGATACGTTTGAGTAATCATGCCCTTCATATCAAAAGGTTTGGTAGCACTAAAGGTCCTGAGGTTCCCCCTTTAGGATAATACAACTATGCGGGTTACACTAGGTGCCTCCAGCCCATTTGCTTTTGTTACATCATTATGCGGGTTACATCAGTGCCTCTAGCCCATTGGCTTTTGTTCTCACGTTTCTTACCACTCTGTTTGATATTGACTAATTGACTTACTGCTGGTATTTGCTGGAGCTTCTTTCCTATGTTGCCTGGATTTGATAAGGTGTAATCATGTTTACTTTATGATACTGGGTGTTTTAATATCTTAATAAAAAAATATGATAAATACAGGAGTATATCCAAATAACATACTATCAACTCCGATTACACTTCTTCCTACCACCCGCGGCAATGTGCGGGGGGCTCACTAGTTCCTCTGAAATCTACAGGTTCAATAGAAGAAGTTTGTTGATATGCTAATACGAATTTCAGAAGTTACAAGACAAGCTTCACTGATCATGCACAAGTGGAATAATTTTCTCTAGTCTCTTCTTCGTTTTATGAGAGAATAAGTTTCAGATCAGTCTTCCTCGTTCTTCGGTGGCAGAAAAAAGAAGAAGGAAGATACTAGAAAGAAGAAGTTTCTCAACTCTGCCTGTAAGAATGTTGGTCGTCGTTCTCAGACCTTTTGCCGAGTCTTTGTCTATGCGGTTATCCATACTACAAAGCGTCGTACAGGTTTGGTTTTGAGATCTGGAGATTTTTACAGCGCAGGTACAATTTAGATGAAAATCAGTTTATGGATATTTGTGGTGTAATCCAGAGTGATTGTAACGTGTTGATGTACTCAGCTATTATCTAATATAATTCTTCTTTCGTCGCAAAAAATGTGAAACATATAACATTATAAGAGACGGGCGCTTCAGGGATATCTGTATTCATTTTGTTACGATTGATATTTAATAAGACTTGTATATATATGTCTGTATTTGCATCCACTTCTGATATGGATACTAAATAGATGTATTTTAATCCACTTTTCGTTATCATTTTCTATCTGATTTCATATCATGGAATATCCGATTGTTATCCCTGTCTATGGAAAAAATATGGAGATGATGAAACTATTTAAAAGTTATTTTTGTGATGACTAATTATTAGTTTTAATATTACTAATTTTGTACAAGTGAAAAGAATCAAACTTGGCCAAAATTGGATAAAATGGGCAAAATCCAGTAAACCAGCCCAGTCCAATTTCTATGGGCTTCGGTCAAGCTATCCGAGCTCAATTCAACCGAAGTGTTCAATCCAAACTCCTCCAATCTGGGGGGAAACATGCAAATCATATTTTGGAAATGTTTTCTATTGGGATAAGACTACCCTATAGGATCACGGATGACTCAGATATTCCAATACACATTCAACTAAAAACCAATCTATTTCTACTTTCTTTTGCCTTTAGCTCTTCCAACCTTCTGTTGTCCAGTGTCTCTTGACGAAATTCGTTGGCATTCTAAGTGGTCTTGTCGATCTTAAAGCAACCCCGTTGTGCTCATCTCTGATGGGTCTTACCGAAAGGTTTTCATGAGTTTTTTGGACTTTTTTTGAAATAATATTATTTGAATAAATAATAGCAAACCTAGATACTGTTATATAAAAATTGTAAAAATAAGTGTCCATCGGCCATCAGGAAGCCGACTAGGGACTTATCGGCTATTGAGTTGCCGACTGGTTCATATTGGCATTTTGGGTGCTGATTAATGCTGGCATGTAAATCTAAGCATGCCACGTCAAACCTTTTCGGGCCGACAGACATATCAGCACTGGAAGGGCTGATTAGCCCTATCGGCTGCCCCGTGGCTGGTAAGCCTGAGATGATTACCGCGCGTTGCTTATGCTTTGGCATTGGGTAGAGATGTCTCCATTGGAATCTAGCAAGGAGGCTACAAATACTACTTTATATATTTTATTTTATTAATTTAATCATTTTGTTGACACCCAAAAATGTCCCACGGTGAATTATAGGCACCCCAGCAAGTTGTATATATCGTATACACTAGAAACCATGCACGGCGTTGCCGCGCTTGTGTAACACCCCTGGTGTTAAGCAACACTAAAACTTGATCATGTCATCATCATGCATGTTAAGCATCTATAGTAGCTAACCATGCTTTGCATTCACTAAAATTAATATTTACTTGCTAGTAATGCAATGCATATGTGATGTGTTGAGCTTAAACCAAAAACTCTTTTAAGGTATTTATGACCTTCTATTTTTGAATTTCACTAAAATACTGGAAATTATGCTCTAATAAACTTTGAGGTGTAAAGTAGGTGCTTTACACTAGTGTCAAGTATGGAGTATGAATTCAAGTCCAAACCCTTAAAATTGGAGCCTCAAATTTCAATTCAAACTTGAATTTCAAAACTTAGTCATTTTGGCTAAGTGACTAGATTGCAGCATTGGATTCAGTTTTGGGCAAATTATTAAAATGAATTTCATAAATAAACTTGTTCAAGCAATGGCACCATTTTGAAGTATAAAGTTTGTACTTCACAATGATGCTATTGGTTGATTTGTTTGCTCACTAATTAATCACCAATTAATTCACCAAAAATGACAAACTTAACTGTTTTCCTAAACCCTAACTTTAACTGAAAGTTGAGGTTTACAGTTTCAATCTCCCTCTCTTCTCTAGCCTAGATCTTCGAATCCAGTTAGAATTGAGAGGGGATTCTTAAAGCAAAGTTGAAGATCGAAGTATGATGAACAACTTTTATTCTTGGAGCTCCTCGAGTTCATGTTTGGAATTGGGAGAAAAAAGAGGAAGAAGAAGCTCTGTCATGCTGCTACAGTGCACGCCGGTGAGCTGCCTACTTGCTGCCACCGCTAACCGCTTTGTACCACCTAACACAGGTGCAACGCGCAGCTGCTTTAGCAATCGGTTTGCAAGCAGGTGCTGGACGCCCAAAAGCCGCGCCAACATCCTGAAGTCACCGAGTCGGTCGTCGAGCTCATCTTCTCCTTTCCCGCCGCCACCGTCGAGCCCTCCGTTCACCGATCAATTTCGCCACCACCGCTTCACATCCTCGCAATTCACCTCGCCCACCGCTTTGCCACCACCTCGCACATCGCTTGAGCCAACCAGCGCCATCTCTAGTCGACGGAATCGCCTTGACGTCGTTGTCTTCCCCAGCGTCGAGCAGAGCACCGTCGTGAGCCCCTCACCATGGCTAGCCCTATGGCATACCTCTGTCTCAGCCATTTCATGTTTCCGCTTCCTCTTGTCACCTAGTTGCTCACTGGCCTTTTGATTTTCATAGTGGAGCCCTAGATGAGCCGGAACACCACCGTGTCCGTGATCCGTGCCGCCGCCGTCATCCTCAACGCTAACCACCTAGCTCTATCACATCTTCGTCTCAACCAGCTAGCGTTTCAGAGTTGCGGTGAGCTCCTGGTGCTAACTATGCTATCTGTTTAACTTCTACCAGGCCATAGTGGACGAAGCGCTGCCACGCCGGCATGCCCTGCTTTGCCGAGCTATCGCGGTCATGGTCGCGTGAGTAGCTAGGTCATACATGCCCAACAAACCCCTTGGGCATGTTTGCTTGAGCACCCTGAGTGTGTTGGTCAGCTTTGTGTCACCGGTGACCTTGCCGATGGTCACCTCCGCCTTGTCGGAGTGCCGCTAGGTCGCCGTGGTCGTAGGCAGTCGTGCTGAAAGCGTTAATTCACTCGACCAACCCTGTGGTTAGGTTCACATGGGAGAGAGGAAGGTGTACGAGTAGCTCGCATAGTCGAAGAGCTCACCGTTGCGTGTAGCCACCTCGTTGGAGCTCCGCCGTGCCACCATGGTCGCCGGTGGGCATGTTGCCATGTCTGAGCCGATCAACCATCACCATGAGCATGTTTGGGAGATCGAGAGGAACGCGTTAGGGCAGCTAGTTGTTGCCACCGGAGTCATTGTCATCGATCATCACCGCCGCACCGAAGCGCCGCTAACTCGTCGGACCTGCCGCCGTGCTCGCCGTTGAGCACTAGACGATAAACTGGTACCACCAAGAGATGCGCAAGGGCAAGTAGAGTGCACCAGAGCAGATCTTGTCACTGACGAGCTCGCCATCGGTGAGCACACACCGGTCAACGACCACGCACCCCATGGTCAACACAAGCGCACTGTTGAAAACCCTAGTTTGGTTTTGGTTAATTGATGAAACCTAGGACTAACCTTTGATCTAAGTGTGTGAATTAGATAAGGTGGTCCAACCCAAGTGGTGAAGCTAGATGATGGCCATGGTGAAGGTGATGGCCACAAAAGAGATGATCAAGTGCTTCACATTTGGAAAAGAAGAAAGAGAAAAATAAAAATAGGCTCAAAGCAAAGGTATAATGATAGGAGCCAGTTTTGGTTTGCACTCAAGACACCATGGAAGGTGTGAGTGATTTAGGATCGATAGTCATACTATAAAGAGGGGAGATCTTTGGCTAGGCAGTTTATCGAGTGCCACTAGGTGACATGATTCATGCATTTCATTTAGGAACCTAGTGTGCTGACTTTGACCCTTGTAAAATGCTTAAAAAATGCTAACATATGTGCACATAAGTTCTACACTTTGTGGTTAGCAAGTTGGAAGCAAAGGCAAAGTGGTTCAGGAATTAGAAAAAGAAAAAGGAGGAGATAGCAGTGACCGGACTCTGGTGCCAGGGTGACCAGACTCACCCTGGGCACGTCTGGTTAGACAGCGCGGAGAAGGAGGCGCTCGAGCGATTGATCGAACGCTGGAGAACTAAGCGTGACCGAATGCATGGGGAACACTATCCCCATGTCCAGTCAATACTCAGTGGCACACGCGCAGTTTAGCTAGAGCGACTGGACTCACCGGTGTTCCGGTCATCTAAGACCTGATGCGTCCAGTCATTGTTTTTCGGCTCTAGATCATCTCTAGAAACGATGGGACGTTGCGTGTTCCCACGTCAAGTTGCATGAGCAGCGTGTCCGGTCAATCGTTAACATTTCACGCGACTGTGACTTGACCATTGGAGATGAACGAGCGAGGTTTGAACAAGGACATGTGGATGGCCGAGGGTGACCGGACACTGGGGTGCGTCCGATCAGTGAGTCCGGTTGGCCCGATAGTGCCCAATGGCTCTTTGAGTGTTGGGGCTCGATAAATAAGAAGGTACCAGCTTGGGGCTCACTCTCTTGGCACTTTGACATACTTGACATCCTTGTGACCCTAAGCAAACACCTTCCACTCATCTCCATCATTGATTCACTATCATAGTGAGATTGAGAGTGATTCCTCGTGTATTTGCTTGAGTGATTGCATCTAGGGGCACTTGGGGATCGTTGTGGCTGTGGATTTCTTATTACTCTTAGTGGTTGCTGCCACCTAGATGGCTTGGAGTAGCGAAGGAGCTTCAACATGTGTTGGTGATTGTTCGTGGTCGGCTCCGGTGATTGTGAGGGGTCTTGCACCTCCCCGGTGAACAGCCGTAAGGTAGCTCTAGTAAATTGCTCATGTCATTGAGTTACCTCACTTGTGGGTAGGTTCTTGCAGCGCCTCTTGTGGTGGGATAGGTGTGTGATACCTATTAGCCACTGAACCACCAAGTGTTGGTGACATAACAGGGACTAGCATGCCGGCAAGCATGTGAACCTCAGGAGAAAAATTGTGTGTCATTCTTGTGTGATTAGATTTCTCCCAGTGATTGGTTGTCATCATATTGTGATTGGTTCATTCCTCGACATGGCGGTATAATCACCTCACTCACCCCTTTACATTCCTTGCAAACTAGTTGTAGCAAGCTCTTTAGTGTAACTAGAATTGAGAGCTTGCTTGGTAGTTTAGTTTCTTCTAGTGGAACTCTTTAGTGTAGCCTTGTTGAGAGCTCTTAGTGAGTAGCGACTTAGCCTCTTATGTGATTAGTGATCATAGCAACTAGAATTATTAGGTAGGTGGCTTACATCCCTTGTAGAGCTAGAGCAAGTTTGCATTTTGGCGTTTGTCTTACTACTCAAATTGCTCTAGTGTAATTGTAGAATTTCAAATAGGCTATTCACCCCTCTCTAGCCATATTAGGACCTTTCAAGTGGTATTGAAGTTGTGGTCACTATTTGATTGAAGGCTTAACAACCTCGGTGTCAAAAGATGGCTCAAGTTGTGTTCAACCATGTGGCAGGCAATCCACCATTCTTTGATGGCACATGCTATGATTACTGGAAGAGAAAGAGAAAGATGTATCTTGGTTCAATCAATGATCAAGTGTGGGATGTGACCGAGAATGACTATGCTATTATTGATCCCAACAATCTCACCAACCAAGATAAGGTAAACAAGCAATGCAATACCATGGCTCTTAACACCATCTACAATGCCATTGATTCAAAGGTGTTTGAGCAAATCAAGGATCTTGATAGAGCTAGTGAGGTGTGAAAGAGATTAGAGGAGACCTATGAGGGCACACCGGTGGTCAAGAGTGTCAAGCTATACATCCTCAAGGATATGTTGACAAGCTTCAAGATGAAGGATGCTGAGAGCATTCCAGAGATGTTCCATTGGTTGCAAGTAATTGTCAATGACTTGAAGGCCTTGGGAGAAAAGATCAAAGATGATGATGATGTGTCTCATCGGTTCTTGATGTGCTTACCTCCAAGATTTAAGATGTTGAAATTGCTCATCATAAGAGGAGTATTGAAGGAGCTTACCCCTAACCAAGTATTAGGTGATGTCATGACACAAGAGACATACCATGTGGAAAGGGAGGGGGTTGACAAGGATGAGAAGAAAGAAGATGAAGACAAGAAGAAGAAGAGTGTAGCATTCAAGTCTAGCTCATCATCTAAGAACAAGGGCAAGTCCAAGAAAAAATCAAATGATGATGAAGATGCTAATGACATTGATGATGAAACCATGGCTCTCTTTGTGCCCAAGTTTGGAAGATTCATGAAGAAAAAGGGCTATGGTGTAAGAAAGAGAAGAGACAACAACAAGAGCAAAGAATATGTGAGAAGATGCTACAATTGCAAGAGCCCGGACTATGTTGTAGCGGATTGTCCGTACAATAGTGATAATGATGAGGATGAGAAGAAGAAGCAAAAGAAGGAGAAGAAGGAGAAGAAAGAGAAGGAGAAAAAGATGACCTTCCAAAGGAAGAAAAAGGGTGGTGGCCATGTGGTGACATTGGATAGTGATGCTTCTTCGAAGGATGATGACTTAAGTGATAATGACAAGAAATCCAAGAAGAAAGCACTTGCAAGAATAGCCATCAACAACAAGCCTTCCATCTTATTCATCAACATACCTCATGACAAAGACCACCAAGGTAAAATATGATGAAAGTGATGATGATGCTTGTGAAAGTGATGAGTGTAGGAGTGATAACAACGATGATGATGATGAGGACTCCAAGGAAGCTTTCATGGACATATTGGAGAATGCCCACACATGTCTTGAGATGAAGAGAAAGGAGTGCAAAGAATTGTGAAAAGAGCTCAAAGCTCTCAAGCGATCCTTTGATGAGCTCAATGTTTCTCATGAGAGTCTAAGGGAAGACCATAAGGAGCTTGGCAATGCTCACACTAAGCTTGAAAGAGCTCACTGCTCTCTCCTCCAGCAAGTCAAGAAAGAGGAAGCTAAGAAGGAGCAAGTGATTGTGTCTTGTGATGTGAGACTAACATGTGATATTCTTAATAAATCTTTTTATAAGCCCATTGTTGTTCCTCCAACTAACCCTTCTTGTAGCACTTCCACTTCTACTTCACCTTTGAATGATGGTTTCACTTGTGGTGCCTCACTAATGATAGAAAATGAGACCCTCAAGAAGGAGGTGAATGAGCTCACTCGTACCTTAGGCAATGCCTATGGTGGAGATGCCCACTTGCTAAAGTGCTTGGGTAGCCAAAGGTTTTATCTCAATAAAGAGGGATTAGGCTATACCTCTAAGAAAGGGAAGGCGACCTTTGTCACTCCTAAAGCTAGCTTTGTGAAGGGCAATGGTTGGTTTTGCAATCGATTGAAGCAAGTTGGGCATATAGAGCAATATTGCAAGACTAACAAGAACAAGCAACTTAATATATTCTCAATTAGATTTTATTCTTATTATATGCTTGTTAAGGATGCTAATGGTGTAAAGGCTAAGTTCATTGGTACACCAATTGTGGGCCTAAAGAAGAAGGCTATTTGGGTACCAAAGTCCTTGGTAACTAACCTTCAAAGACCCAAGCAAGTTTGGGTACCTAAAAAGAATTGATCTTCTTTTATAGCTTCTCTAACTTGATATACAAAGGATTTTGATATGAGAATCTATACTTGGTTGATTTCAATGCTAGAGAAGCTCAATTATCAACATGTTTACTCACTAAGTCTAGCATAGGTTGGTTATGGCATAGAAGGCTTAGTCATGTTAGAATGAAACAATCGAACAAGTTGATTAAGCACGATCTAGTTAGAGGTTTGAAGGATGTCACATTTGAGAAGGATAAGCTATGTAGTGCATGTCAAGCCAGAAAGCAAGTTAGAAATACACATCCTAAAAAGAGCATGATGAGCATATCTAAGGCATTTGAGTTGTTGCACATGGACTTATTTGGACCAACCACTTACACTAGCATTGGTGGAAACAAATATGGATTTGTGATTATAGATGATTTCACTTGATATACGTGGGTGTTCTTTCTTGTTAACAAGAGTGATGTGTTTGCTACCTTCAAGACGTTCATCAAGAGAATCTACAATGAGTTTGAAACAACCATCAAAAAGTGAGAAGTGATAATGGAAGTGAATTCAAGAACGCAAGAGTTGATGATTTGTGTGATGAATTTGGGATTAGACATCAATTTTCTGTCAAGTACACTCCACAATCAAATGGCCTAGTTGAGAGGAAGAATAGAACTTTGATTGACATGGCAAGATCAATGTTGAGCGAGTACAATGTTAGCCATTCCTTTAGGGCCAAAGGAATCAACATGGCTTGCTACTATAGAAACCAACTCTATTGTCACCCATTGAAGGATAAGACAACATATGAACTCTTAAATGATAGAAAGCCCAACATTGCATGTTTTTAGGTTTTTATCTGCAAATGCTACATCTTGAAGAAAGGCATAAAATTGAGCAAGTTTGAGAAGAAATGTGGTGAAGGTTTCTTATTTGGTTACTCAACTACTAGCAAAACTTATAGAGTTTGAAATTTGGCTAGTGGTACTCTTGAGAAAGTTCACGATGTGGAGTTTGATGAAACCAACGGTTCCCAAGAGGAAGATGAAAATCTAGATGATGTAAGAGGCACTCAATCGGTCAATGCAATGAAAAAAATGGACATTGGTGACATAAGGCCTAGAGAAGTGATAGATGTTGAAGATGACAAGAATCAAGTGCTCTCTAACTCAAATGTGCAAGCTAGTGGTTCTCATGATCAAAATCAAGCTAGTACAAGTGATGACAAAGTGCAAGATCAACAACAAATGGCTAGTTCATCATCTCAACCAAATGAGCAATCAAGTGCAAGCAATCAAGTTTAAGTGCTCCAACCAACTAATGTTACAAGAGATCATCATTTAGATTCTATCATTGGTGACATCTCAAAAGATGTGCAAACAAGATCAAGATTGACATCATTTTGTGAACGCTTCTCATTTCTGTCATCCATTAAACCAAAGAAGATAGATAAAGCTTTGTTGGATGTTGATTGGGTGAATGCCATGCATGAAGAACTAAACAACTTCGGTAGAACTCAAGTATGGGAGTTAGTTGAGAGGCCTAATGTTCATAATGTGATTAGAACTAAATGGGTCTTTCGAAACAAGCAAGATCAAGATAGGATAGTTGTAAGGAACAAAGCAAGATTAGTGGCTCAAGAATATACTCAAGTTGAAGGTCTTGACTTTAAAGAAACATATGCCCTGGTTGCAAGATTAGAAGCAATTAGAATCTTGTTAGCCTATGCTTGTGCCCACAACATCAAGTTGTACTAAATGGATGTGAAGAGTGCATTTCTCAATGGGTACATCAATGTGCTTGTCTATGTTGAGCAACCTCCCGGTTTTGAAGATGAGAAGAAACCCAACCATGTCTACAAGTTGAGAAAGGCTTTGTATGGATTAAAGCAAGTATCTAGAGCATGGTATGAGAGATTGATGGATTTTCTACTCTCTAAGGGATTCAAGATGGGCAAGATTGACACCACTCTCTTCACTAAAAAGCTAGGCAATGACTTGTTTGTATTGTAAATCTATGTTGATGACATTATCTTTGGATCAACCAATCAAGATTTTTGTGAGGAGTTTGGAAAGATGATGACAAGTGAGTTTGAGATGTCTATGATTGGAGAGCTTAGTTATTTTCTTGAACTTCAAATCAAGCAAATGAAGAATGATACTTTTGTGAGTCAAGGCAAGTACATCAAAAACATGTTCAAGAAATTTAGCATGGGTGAGAGCAAAGATATTAGTACACCAATGGGGACAAATGAAAACTTGGATAGTGATGCTAGTGGCAACATGGTGGATCAAAAGATGTATCGGTCAATAATTGGAAGCCTACTTTATGTGACCGCATCAAGACCAGATGTGATGTTTGGTGTATGCATGTGTCCTAGATTTCAAGCCTCACCAAGAGAAAGTCATTTGAAGGCAACCAAGAGAATATTGAGGTACTTAAAGCATACACAAAATGTTAGATTGTGGTATCCCAAAGGAGCAAGATTTGACTTGATTGGATATTCGAACTCTGATTATGCAGGATGCAAAGTTGAGAGAAAGAGCACATTGGGCACATGTCAACTATTGGGAAGATCACTTGTGTCTTGGTCATCAAAGAAGCAAAATAATGTAGCACTTTCAACCGCCGAAGTGGAGTACATTTCGGTCAATAGTTGTTGTGCTCAATTACTTTGGATGAAGATAACTTTGAGTGACTTTAGAATCAAATTCAAACAAATGCTATTGCTATGTGACAATGAAAGTGCGGTGAAGCTTACCAACAACCCAGTTCAACATTCAAGAACGAAGCACATAGATGTCCACCACCATTTCATAAGAGATCACCAACAAAAAGGGGACATTTATATTGAGAGTGTGGGCACCGATGATCAACTTGCCGATATATTCACCAAGCCACTTGATGAGAAGAGGTTTTGCATGCTAAGGAATGAATTGAACATACTTGACTTCTCAAATATGTGTTGATGCACCCCCATTATATGACATGCCTCTCATTCGACCAAAGCAAGGTAAAATTGATTGTCATGTCATGCACACTTTGCTAAGGACTTGTTTAGTGCATCTAGTCATTTCTCATATGTCTTAGGCTCCTTCATGAAAATCAAATGAATTTGATGCTTGTATGGTACCACTATTGTTTCCATGCTTGAATTGATCTAGTGGTAGCATATGACATATTTGTAGGCTTGTGAACCTAGAGTTTGATCTAGAAAATGAGCTATAAGTATTTGACCTAACATGGTATAGGATAACCCTTATTTAGAGGTGTGAAGAAGTTTGTCCTTGGATCAAACCAAGTTAAATATCTTTTGCAAGTGCTCTAGATTGAACCAAATATGGGAAAATGATCCTCACTTAACACGGTTTCACCCCTAACTATCTAAAATTTAAGCTCACCTTTTGTAGTC
Organism: Saccharum hybrid cultivar R570; assembly: GCA_038087645.1. NCBI lineage: Eukaryota > Viridiplantae > Streptophyta > Magnoliopsida > Poales > Poaceae > Saccharum > Saccharum hybrid cultivar. The sequence continues at coordinate 982,800 of JAQSUU010000240.1, forward strand.
ATCGATGATAAAGGGGGAGAAGTAATTCACAAAGAAAGGGGGAGAGAAACCCAAAGATAGTAAGATAGGAGAAAGAGAGGGGATCAATTAAAATTTGAAGCACACAAGTAGTAGGAGCAAGCTCATAAACTTGTTTGATGCATTTGTATGTGCATTACATATGTTTTCTTGCATGGCACAAGTTTTTAAATTCCATATCCTTGGTTGTGTGATGTATGCTAAATTGTAGAAAATGATTGATGTAATGAAAACTATCATGCATAGGATAGCTAGACACTTGAATTGGTTTTACAAGTGGTGCTAGAGGCTTGTTTCTAATGTTGATCTCATGAGCTATCTAGTGTCTTTTGTTTTAAAGTAATACCTAGCAAACCATGGTGCTAAGGATGGTGTTTAAATGGTAACTCCGATTGGTATCACGCTTCAAAGGTCCATTCTTTACACCTTAGCATCATTTGGTAGTCATTACTTCTCCACACTTTCTAATCTATGCATATGTGCAAGCTTTCAAATCCAAACTCTTAGCACAAATGTAGGGGGAGCTAATGCTACCAAATTGGGTTTATGAAACTTGTCCATAACCTTTACACATGGTAATATGCTTGGGCAAGCAATATGAATCCAAGAAAATTTCATTGAATATCTTTGTGAAGGATTGTCATCAATTACCAAAAAGGGGAGATTGAAAACCCTAGTTTGGTTTTGGTTAATTGATGAAACCTAGCACTAACCTTTGATTTAAATGTGTGAATTAGTTAAGGTGGTCCAACCCAAGTGGTGAAGCTAGATGATGGCCATGGTGAAGGTGATGGCCACAAAAGAGATGATCAAGTGCTTTACATTTGGAAAAGAAGAAATAGAAAAACAAAAATGGACTCAAGGCAAAGGTATAATGATAGGAGCCATTTTTGGTTTGCACTCAAGACACCATAGAAGGTGTGAGTGATTTAGGATCAATAGTCGTACTTTAAAGAAGGGAGATCTTTGGCTAAGCGGTTTATCGAGTGCCACTAGGTGACATATTAATGCATTGCATTTAGGAACCTAGTGTGCTAACTTTGACCCTTGTAAAATTCTTTGAAAAATGCTAACACATGTGCACACAAGTTATACACTTTGTGGTTAGCAAGTTGGAAGCAAGGGCAAAGCGGTTGATGAGTTACAAAAATAAAATGGAGGAGATAGCAGTGACTGAAACTCTGGTGCCGGGGTGACCGGACTCACCCCGGGTGCGTCTGGTCAGATAGCGTAGAGAAGGAGGTGCTCGGGCGGTCGATCGGACGCTGGAGAACTAAGCGCGATCGGACACACGGGGAACACTATTCTCGCATCTGATCAGTACTCAGTGGTGCACGCGCGGTTTAGCTGGAGCAACTGAACTCACCGGCATGTTCGGTCATCTAAGACCTAACGCGTCCGGTCATTGTTTTTTGGCTCTGGATCGTCTCTGGAAACGATCGGACGCCGCGTGTTCCCACATCAAGTGGCATGAGCAGTGCTTCTAGACAATCCTTAATGTTTCATGTGACTCTGATTTGACCATTGGAGATGAACGGGCAAGGTTTGAACGAGGATACGTGGATGGCCTAGGGTGACCGGACGCTAGGGTGCGTCCGGTCAGTGCGTCCGGTCAGCCCGAGAGTGCCCAATGGCTCTTTGAGTCTTGGGGCTCTATAAATAAGAAGGTACTGGCTTGGGGCTCACTCTCTTAGCACTTTGAAATACTTGACATCCTTGTGAGCCTAAGCAAACACCTCTCACTCATCTCCATTATTGATTCACTATCGTAGTGAGATTGAGAGTGATTCATAGTGCATTTGCTTGAGTGATTGCATCTAGTGGCACTTAGGGATCGTTGTGACTGCAGATTTCTTATTACTCTTGGTAGTTGCTGCCACCTAAACGGCTTGGAGTAGTGGAAGACCTTCAGCACGTGTTGGTGGTTGTTCGTGGCTGGCTCCGGTGATTGTGAGAGGTCTTGCACCTTCCCCGACGAACAGCCGCAAGGTAGCACTAGTAAATTGCTCGTGTTATTGAGTTACCTCACTTGTGGGTAGGTTCTTGCGGTGCCTCTTGTGATGGGCTAGGTGTGTGTAATACCCCTGGGTGTTAAGCATGCATTCACATCCCAAATCATGATCATTAGCATTTCATGCATGCTCATCATCATATGGCAATTTAAGTTGGAATTAATTAAATTGTGAAGAACATATGTTTGAACCCTAAATTAGTGCAATTTCCAGCTAAGAGTGGTAAAAATTTGTTGGGCTATAACTTTAAATGACTTAGAATTAATTAGCATGATTTTTGGAGCAACTTTTGTATTCAAAATCTCCCCAAATTTTGTTTTTAAAATTATTCTAGAAAAATGAGTTTTCATTTAAAATTTGGACTTTAAGTCACTAATTCAAAATCTATTTAGAATTTTGAAAAGTGCCCTAAATGAAAGTTGTAGAGAATTAAATTTTGAACAACTTTTGTTTTGGGGGCAACTTGTGAAAATGTCTTTTTCATTTTCAAAAAATTTGAATTTGAATCAATTATAAATCTGGAAATTTATTTTTTTTTAAAAAAGGGGGGACTCCTTACCTTAACGGGCCGCGGCCACCCTTTTGGCCCGCGAGCCAAAGCCAGCCTGGCCTCGCTCGCCCGCGCCCACCCCGCTCGCGCGCGCTCGCCACGCCAGCGCGACCGGCCGTGTCAGAGCGCGCCCACCGCGTGGTCGCCGCTCACCGGCAATGGCGTACGGGTGGCGTCCCGCGGGCCCCACGGTCGCTCGCCCGGCTTCAAGACATCGCCCGCCAACGTCTGCTCCACTCCCTTCCTTCACTCGCACTCCATCCACCTCCTATCCTCCTTCCGAGCCGCAGCGGGAGCTCCACCGCCGCCCGCCACCGCCTGCCACCGCTCGCCGGCATCTCCAGCCACCGGTGGGTCGCCTTCGCCTGCGTTTCACGCCTCGTGAACCCCACTAAGGCGATTGCCTCACCTCCTGTCCCTCGCGGTGACCAGATTTCCTCCACCACCGCACGTCGTCCGCCCGAGCTCGCCGGCGACCACTGCTGCCACTGCCAGGGGTGCTTTCCCGCCTCCACTTCTTCCACCCTTGCCTCCGCCTTGCCGTAGGGGATCACCGAGAGCCGCTTGCCTCACCGGGAACCTCGCCACCGGCAAGAACGCCGGCGGCGGAGCTCCTCCCCTGCTCTCGGGTCGCTGACCCGTGGGGCCGCAGGGCCCAGCCACAATGGCGTGGCTCCTTCGCCTCGGCCGAGCTTGGCCAATGAGGCCATGGGCCGACGCCCTGCCGGGCTGCATCCCCCTTCCCTTCGCTCGGGCCGTGCGGGCCAAGTGTGGCCGTGGGCCGGCCCAGTAGCAATAGGAGGATTCGTTTTCAAATTTTTCTTTACCTTTTGAAAATAGAAATGGTTTAAAAAATGTTTGGATACTCAAATTTGCTCCAAATCTATTGAAATAAATTTTGTTAGGTTCCTTATCATCAGATCTACTTGGAAAAAATATTGCGTGTCAAGTTTGAAATACTTTTCTGTAGGGTTTTTATTTAATCACTGAAATTGTTGTTTTCTTGTTAAATATGTAATAAATCATAGAAAGCTCAGAAAAATATGGTTCCACTTGTAATAATTTTCTTTTGTGATGTACTTTCTAGGAAAAATATATGCCATGCATGTTCTGTAGAAAACATTTTATGTGTAGTACAAGTGCTTATTATTGTAAATAATTGTTATTTTTGATAGAGAGAAAAATATGAATAAAACATGCAAGTAATAATTTTTCTATAGTGATTGTTTATTGTGTAGAATGTTGGAAATATGCTAAATCTATTGTTTGATACTTTTCATAGTATAAAGTATTTTTATGCTTATTTTTAGGCCCTAGCTTGTTATTTTTGTGTAGGCAGTTCTATTAATCCAAATGCAATGAAATTCTTGTGGCATGCTAGATTAGATGATAGTAAGCTACTGTAATTTTGTCAGATTTTTCTATGCTACAAAAAGAGGTGTTGCTGTTCAAACCTAGTTGCAATTAGGGTTTAATTAACCTTGTTAATGCATGACTAGTTAATAAGATTTGCTTTGGTGTATCTTTGAAGCATTTAATAAGATGTGTTGACTTAGCATAGTAGTATTTGAAGAGAATGCAGTAGATGACATGTGCTTGTAGTATATGTTCTTGGATGATGTTGACTACCTTGTAGAAGAGTTGTATTCCTACTTTATGCAATAAAGTAAACCTGTTCATCTACATTTCATTCATCATGATCATTATATGCCATCTCTGCAATGCACCTAGGCATGAGCACTTATATGTTTGCATCATACAGGATCGCAGGAAGTAACTCTAGTAGCAGTTCACGAGGAGCCGGAAGAGCAGCCCGAGGTGCAAGAGCAGGAGGTGCCCGAAGCCGACGAGGAGGTCGGTGAGGATCTTCTAGAGTGCCCAGACCACCGTCCGAGCTCTTTCGAGAGAGACAAGCCCCGGAGTATTTTCTCTCCTGGTTTGCAATTATTTTATTAATGCTTTACTTTAACTGATGCATTACGTTTAGGCGTTGTTTGCAACCGTTGTTGCATTATACCTTGTTTACTCTGTTCTACCATATCCTTGTTACCTTGGTATTCGCAGTCAAGAAATGCTTAGCTTGCTTAGACCGGTAGAAGTCGGGTGATTTCCTGTCACCTGCGAGCTATAGGTGGTTACCTGGATCTGCTTGAAAAAGTATGTCATCGTAGAATAACTAAGTGTTAATGTGAAATTGAGACCGGATGGAAACTTGCAGGGTTTTAGACTGTAGTGTTTTTTGTCTGTGTCGATTAAGGACTGACCATTGTTGGGCTTCGAGTCATGTTGAATGCATGCCTTACATTTAGCTGGCCGAATAATGTACCTTTCGACCGCGAAGCTGGGAGATTATTCGGGCCGAGTGGATTGCCCGCAACGCACTATACCGGAGCAGTAGTGGCAGGATACGAGGGCGCGATGATAAGGCCAAAGAGCAGTCGGGTGGCCCCCGGGTACATGTGGTTCCTGGCAAGCTCGAGACTTTACCTGAATGGTTGACTCGGTGACCAATACCTCACTTTAGCGGGTGAGTGAGGTTTGTGTGAGGAATAAATTACCAGCTGGTTAATAATCGATTGGATCGCCATCGTTCACTGGATAGTGAGCACTTGACTTGAGTTACTTCATCGTAGTAATTCTAATGGAACACTTAGACAGTTATATGGTATATGACATGATGGAAGTTGTTAATGATCATTGATTATCCTTACCTGTTTAATTACGTGTTACTCTAGTACAGGTGCAAATGTAGTTGACAGGTTAATAAAGATTTAACGTGATGCAAAGCTTTTAGAAAGATTCTTTAAATGCTAAAAATGCCTTTTTGCAAATGAGTCAGCTACCCCACAATAAAGCCTGTCATGATCCTTGGTGTCTTTTATTTTCGGTTTTATCGGGTAAGTCTAGCTGAGTACCTTCTGGTACTCAGGGCTTTGTTCCCACTTGTTGCAGATGGGCAGATGTATTACGGCTACTATATCAACTATCTTTATCCTGCGATGGGCGAAGCTTAGGACCATGGGCAATGGTCATTCACTACATCTCGTCTGATGCTTTTGTTGGAGATGATCCTGAGCTGGCACTTTATTTTGAACTCTGTGTGAGTGTGTGATTTAAACTAAATGCTTCTGCTACTTTTATTTGAAACTGGTTTGTAATAACTATGTTTAAACTCCGATGTATTTGTGACGCGAACTTTTATGTAACTTGTGATGGTGACTGCTGAACTTATTACGATCTTGGCTGGTATGTAAGTTGGTTTGAAATCCGTCGTGATTTCACGGACTACCGGGTTATACGGGCTTAAGTTTGTTAAATCATCTGCTCGGTGGATGATTTTCTTTCTTAATCTCGTATAATTGGTCGGTTCTGTTACAACTGGCATCGGAGCATGGTTTAGCGTGTTTACTATTCACAAGTGTATTTAAACCAAAATTTGGTTTGAAAAACATGATTTCCAAACTAAAAGTGTGCTAATGGTGATATCCTTTATGCCCAGTAAGGATTCTAGGTGGCTTATTTAAGTACTGACTTGGGATTCTTGCACCATATTTCTCTTTCATTGCTCATACGGCGTGCTATTGTATGAGTGCCACTTAATTGAGTGGTAATGTATGGATCAATTGCCTCTACGCCTCGGTAAGTGTGAGATGTGAGAGCATGATCGGATACACCGCCGATCTAGGGAGAGTGCTTATATGATGCTGGAGTAATTACATGTTCTACGCATGTTTTTACAAAAGTGTCGCATGTGTGGTTGTTCCGTCCATTGAGGCGATGCCGTCAATAGGACGATGTTTTGGGTAGTTACTACCGTTGTACGTGTATCTGGGGATTCGTGTAGAGCGTGTAGATAGATTTACTGCTTTCATGCATTCATAGGGAATTGGGCTGAAATGAATCTTCTACAGGTACATAACAACGTTTCTCGTGTAGAACATATTAGTTACGTATATGAGAGATCGCCTGTATGCCACCGAATTCATCGCTAGATGTTATTTATTTCATAAGTTTGTGAGAACATAAGAAACATACATGCATCATATTGCTTGTGCATTTCATTCATGTCATGCATTCCTCCCCTTATAAATTGATTATCCCCTTTTGATAAAAATTGTATCCACTTAAAATATGTTCTCACGGGTAATCAAAACTTTTGCTACAAATGGCCCGCACGAAGCAGACTGCCCGTAAGTCCACAGGCATAAGAGCACCCCGACACCAGTTGGCCCCGCGGGAGCGCCGCAACATGGACACCTTTTTGAGCGAGTTTGGCATGCCAACCTTGCTTTGGAGAGTGCTCCATGATGTGGGGTACCCAGAGGGTCAGGAGCCGGTGTACTCTTGGAGTGAGAGCCAGTTAGCTAAGGATGAACTTGCAGTAGTGGAGATCACAGTCCCTGCTCTTGGTGATGCTCCAGAGTGGGATGGTTGGCATTTAGAGTTTGAGGGACGCACTCCGGTTGAGGGTGCAGAGGGAGCAGCTTTCCGTGTCATCCGGGACATAATGAGAAGATTTCCCAATGAGCTGGCAGCAGCCTTGGCTGGCACTTTTCCTAGAGATGATCCTCGTGATGCCATTTAGATGCAGCCGCAGGGAAGTGCTTTAGTCAGAGGCCCAAACGAAGGACAGGCTAGCGACAACCACGCTATGAGTGCAATGTATGCAGCTATCAGAGCATACCAGGGTCTTGAGTGCACTTATTGGATGTTGACTGGTTTGCGTGGTGATGATCGGCTCAAAGCCAGAAAACAGAAGAAGAAGCAGGCACGTGCTATAGCTAGTTTGCAGGAGCAGTTGACTGACATGAGTTTGCAACAAGACCAGGCTCTAGAGAGAGGTGATAGTGCTCTATAGCGGGTGCATACGTTGACTCAGGCCAACAATAATGCAGACCGTATGATCGGACAGTTGGTTCAGGAGAGGAATGAAGCCTAGAACGAGAGGAACCTTCTGAGGCAGAGGGTCGAGGAGCTAGAGGAGTATAACGTCAACTTGCATGAGGAGTTTCACGCGCTCTACAATGGGATTGGCCCGTATGCTCCTCCAGGCGCCGCTGGTATGGACATCGACCAATATGAGGACGAGCCTGCAGTTGCACCTGCCGCCGACGACGACGTTGCTACTGATGGTAGCGATGGTGACGTCTCCGACCCCGATGATAGCCCCGAGGAGTAGGCTAGTTGCCTTGTGTTAGCTACTAGGCCCTGTCGCAATGACCTTTCTTTTGGTTTCTTGTACCTTGATGTATCTCGTTTCGAACCTTGAGGCTTAGTAGCATGTTGGAACTTGGTTGGTCATGCGATACCTGAGCGCATAAAAGTCTAGTGTATGTATGCTGGCAATCTAGTTGTATGAACGTGATGGTTGCTTTTGAAGTAATTTAATTAGTGATGTTGTTCTAATTGGAATGCGATTATTGTGCCTCTGTTTTATTGTATGACTTGTTCTCTCCAATGAATTCAGTACGACATAATTTTTCATTCACTCACAATTACTACAGCTTCACTTAATCATTACTTGTTGCTGAAATATGCAGATGACAAACACTCGCCGCGCCATGTATGAGGCTGTTGAAACTGGTGGTAATGGTGTCGGGGCAGGTGGGAGTGGTGAAAACAACGTCAACCATAATGAGCCACACCCGGAACCACATTTGCCACCTCCTCCACCGCTCACTGCAGAGGTATTCTTTGCATAGTTTCTTGGAAGTCAGCGCAATGCCGAGCAGTCGCAGAGGAACATGGAAGATTTTCTGCGTACCATTGCCAACAATGTTCAACGTGGTAACAACCAAGGTGGTGGCAATGGGGTGAATCAGTACAACAACTTCAAGGATTTCATGGACACCAGGCCGCCAATTTTCAAGGAAGCAACAGAGCCACTTGACGCTGAAGAATGGATCAACACCATGGAAGATAAGTTCCGTGTGTTGAGGCTGACTGAAGTACTGAAGACAGAATATGCTGCACATCAGTTACAAGGACCAGCAGGGATGTGGTGGAAGCATCATCGCACCACCTTCCCTCTAAATGCTCAGATCTCGTGGAGAGAGTTCACTGAAGCCTTCCGTGGAGTTTATATTCCACCAGGGCTGGTTGAGATGAAGTTGGGAGAGTTCTTGGCTTTAAATCAGGGCACCAAAACCATGACGCAGTATTTGCATGCCTTCAACAACTTGTGTCGTTATGCTCCCGACATGGTTGACACCGATGCTAAGAGAATTGCTAGTTTCAAGAGAGGGTTAAGTCCGAAGATGATGAAGCATGTGGGTACCAATAACCACGCCAGATTCAATGACTTCATCAGTGATTGTCTGAAATAAGAGAAGAATAACAATGCGTACACTGCATCCAAGACTTGCAAGAGAGCCTTTGAGTCAGGACCATCACAGCCAAGAGTTTTCACTGCTAATCGTTCGACCTATCATCCGTCTGCACCAGGTGCAAGGTTTAGGCCACCACAGCATAAAACCCAGAACTACAAAGGACCGCAGAAGCCGTACAAGATGGCCGTGCCGCCAGCAAGGACAACCGCAGCTACGGGACAAGGCAACTCTAAGGGAGCTATAGGATCTGCTGGTACAGTGAAAGGACCCTGCTATAATTGTGATCAGCCAGGCCACTTTTCAAAGTTCTATCCTTATCCGCCTAGAAAGAAGCAACAGACCTATAATGCTCGGGTACACCACACCACTGTGGATGAGATTCCTAAGGGAGAGCCCATAACTGCTGGTAAGTTTCCTATTAACCAAAATCCTGCAGTTGTTCTATTTGATTCTGGATCATCGCATTCTTTCATGAGTCAAGCATTTGCACGAAAACATGAACAACTATGCACAGATTTAAGTTATGGTTACCGTATAAGTTTAGCAGGGGCTGATGTTTTAACCAATCAGATGATTAGAGGGGCAACCCTTGAGTTAGGTAGTCGAAAGTTTCGAGTAAACTTGATAGTTATGCCTGGACTAGTTCTGGATGTCATCATAGGGATGAATTGGATGAAGGAATGGGGAGCAGTTATAGATACAGGAAGTCGGGTACTTACCCTTAAGGATCCCTAGGGAGAGGGTACTTTTCAGGTACCATTGCCCAAAAGAACAGACCTTGTGAGTGTGACATGTGCTATGGAAGTCATTCCGATTTATCAGATTTTGGTAGTGTGTGAGTTTCCAGATGTGTTTCCAGATGAGTTACCTGGTCTTCCACCAGATAGAGATGTTGAGTTTGGAATTGAGTTGATCCCCGAGACAGCTCCAATTTCAAGGAGACCTTATCGGATGCCTCCAGATGAGTTAGCTGAGCTAAAGAAGCAACTAGAGGAATTATTGAAAAAGGGGTTTATCCGGCCAAGTAAGTGTGAATGGGGATGTCCTGCCTTGTTTGTGAAGAAAAAGAAAGAGGGTACTTTGAGAATGTGTGTGGATTATAGGCCTCTTAATGCTGTAACTATCAAGAATAAGTATCCCTTACCTCATATTGATGTTTTGTTCGATCAGTTAGCCAAAGCCAGAGTGTTCTCCAAGATAGATTTAAGATCGGGTTACCATCAGATAAAGATTAGACCACAAGATATACCAAAAACCGCCTTTTCCACCAGATACGGGTTGTACGAGTATCTTGTTATGTCTTTTGGCTTAACAAATGCTCTTGCATACTTTATGTATCTGATGAATACGGTTTTCATGCCAGAGTTGGACAAGTTTATGGTTATGTTCATTGATGATATTCTAGTATACTCTGAGAACGAGGAAGATCATGAAGAGCATCTGAGAATTGTCTTAACCAGACTTAGAGATCATAAGTTATATGCTAAGTTTAGCAAGTGTGAATTTTGGTTGAAGAAAGTTCCTTTCCTTGGTCACATTCTGTCAGAGAATGGAGTTTCTGTAGATTCGAGTAAAGTGCAAGAGGTTATGGATTGGAAGACACCAATCACAGTTTCGGAAGTTAGAAGTTTCTTAGGATTAGCTGGTTACTATCATCGTTTTATACCAGATTTCTCAAAAATTGCCAAGCCAATGACAAGTCTACTACAGAAAGATCACAAGTTTATGTGGACAGAGGAGTGTGAGACAGCTTTCCACACCTTGCGAAAACTGTTGACCACTACTCCAGTTCTAGCGCAACCGGACATTGAGAAACCTTTTGATGTATTTTGCGACGCATCAAAAATAGGATTAAGCTATGTTCTTATGCAAGAAGGAAGAGTCATTGCTTATGCCTCCCGCTAGTTGAGAAAGCATTAGATCAACTATCCGACACATGATCTTGAACTTGCTGCTGTAGTGCATGCATTAAAAATTTGGAGACATTACTTACTTGGTAATGTGTGCAATATTTTCACCGATCACAAGAGTCTCAAGTACATCTTCACCCAACCTGAATTGAACATGAGACAGCGAAGATAGTTAGAATTGATCAAAGATTACAACTTGAATGTGCAATATCATCCTGGAAAGGCCAATGTAGTGGCAGATGCTTTGAGTAGAAAGTCACATTGCCTGAACGCGCAACCTTTGCTCGAAGATGGTTTTGATCTGATGCACCCTGCCATGTTACATAGTATTCAGATTAGTTATTCATTAGAGAGTAAGATAATAGAAGGCTAGAAAACCGATAAAGGGATATTCCATATCAAAGAAAAGATTAAAGAAGAACCATCTAAGCACTTTAGAGTGGATGAACAGGACGTGTTATGGTTTGACGACCGTCTTATTGTTCCCAAGGATCAAGAGCTTAAGAATAAATTTATGGATGAGGCTCACCTTTCGAAGTTATCTATCCATCCCAGAAGTAGCAAGATGTACCAAGAACTAAGACCTCGTTATTGGTGGACAAAAATGAAGAAAGAGATTGCAGCATATGTAGCCAGATGTGACACATGTTGTAGGGTAAAAGCCATTCATCTGAGACCTGCCGAACTGTTGCAACCTTTGTCCGTACCTAGTTGGAAGTGGGATGATATAAGTATGGATTTCATCACAGGTTTGCCCACTACTCAGAAAGGACATGATTTGATTTGGGTAATCGTGGATCATCTTACGAAGACAGCTCACTTTTTACCTATCAAGACAGATTATAGACCACCTCAATATGCAAAGAAGTATATTGCAGAGATTGTGAGATTGCATGGCATACAGAAGACTATAGTGTCTGACAGAGGGTCACAATTCACTGCTCAGTTTTGGGAGCACTTACACAAAGGATTGGGAACTAGTTTGATTCGTAGTACTGCCTATCATCCTCAGACAGATGGTCAGACCGAAAGAGTTAATGTTGTTCTGGAGGATATGTTGAGAGCCTGTGTGTTATCTCGAGAAAGAAGATATTATGGTATTGACTTTGTAGAAGAAGCCGAGAAGAAAGTTCATATCATTCAGCAAAATATGAAAGCCGCTCAATCACGTCAGAAAAGCTATGCGGATAGAAGGAGGAGACCGCTTGTGTTCGAAGTTGGTGACTATATTTATGTGAAAGTCACGCGAATGAAGAAGAAACGGTTTCATGTACGCAGAAAGCTTGCAGCCAGATTTGTGGGACCATATAAGATCTTGGAAAGAAAAGGTCCAGTAGCTTATAAGTTAGAGTTACCTGAGACAATGGGTGCTATATTCCTAGTTTTTCATGTATCGCATCTCAAGAAGTGTTTGCGTGTTCCAGAGGAAAGAATCAAACCTCGAGGCATAAAGCTCAAGTCAGATTTGGTATATCGTGAGCAACCGGTTCGAGTGTTGGACTCTAAAGAGAGGGTTACTCGAAACAGTGTGGTGAAAACATATAAGATACATTGGAGTCATCATGATGAAGGAGATGCAACTTAGGAAATGGGTGAATATCTACAAAAAGCTTATGAGGATTTTTATAACAAATGGTTCGTAACCCAAATCTCGGGACGAGATTTTTATAAGGGGGAGGGCTATAACACCCCTGGGTGTTAAGCATGCATTCACATCCCAAATCATGATCATTAGCATTTCATGCATGCTCATCATCATATTCACTCTGGGCACAAAACCCGATACCCGAACCTCGAACCCAAAATACCCGGACCCGGATCCGAAGTACCCGAACCCGCACTACCCGATATCTTGTTCGGATAGTAAATCTTATTACCCGAATTTATATCGGGTAATTCGGGTAATTACACCCGGTACCCAAAAAACCCGAATAGGAATACGTATCAGGCTGCCAACGATTAAGTGCAGTAGCAAACTAGTCAAATTTCCCGTGGCCCTCCTCGGCTTTGCTTCCCAATTAACTCACCTCTTTACTTTTGTCTTCGTCTCCTTGACTCCTCAAGACTCCGAGTTCCCGTGTGAAGCACAAGCACTGTTATGATGGCAGGCAGCAGGCTTGAACTTTGCTTTTGTATCTTGTCAGTAGTAATAAAGTAGTCAGTACCTCAATACCTGTGTCGTGGTTTGGACCTGCGGTTAAAAACTTGAATGCGTCGTTTATCTATTATGTTAATGAGTTATCATCTATTCTGTGCAAAATTCTATGATGTTATCACTTTTGCTATGATTTTATATATTTTGGGTATATTGGGTATACCCAAACCCGAACCCGAATTTGTGGGTACCCGAACCTGCGGGTAGTGGTTTTTTGGGGCTGTTATCGGGTAACAATTCTCATTACCCGAACTTTTGAAAACCCGAACTACACGACCCGAACTTTGTGGGTTACCCAAACGCCCAGAGTGACATCATATGGCAATTTAAGTTGGAATTAATTAAATTATGAAGAACATATGTTTGAACCCTAAATTAGTGCAATTTCTAGCTAAGAGTGGTAAAAATTTATTGGGCTATAACTTTAAATGACTTAGAATTAATTAGCATGATTTTTGGAGCAACTTTTGTATTCAAAATCTCCCCAAATTTTGTTTTTAAAATTATTCTAGAAAAATGAGTTTTCATTTAAAATTTGGACTTTAAGTCACTAATTCAAAATCTATTTAGAATTTTGAAAAGTGCCCTAAATGAAAGTTGTAGATAATTAAATTTTGAACAACTTTTGTTTTGGGGGCAACTTGTGAAAATGTCTTTTTCATCTTCAAAAAATTTGAATTTGAATCAATTATAAAATCTGGAATTTTTTTTTTAAAAAAAGGGGGGACTCCTTACCTTAATGGGCCGCGGCCACCCTTTCGGCCCGCGAGCCGAAGCCAGCCCGGCCCCGCTCGCCCGCGCCTACCCCGCTCGCGCGCGCTCGCCGCGCCAGCGCGACCGGCCGCGTCAGAGCACGCCCGCCGCGTGGTCACCGCTCGCCGGCAACGGCGTACGGGTGGCGTCCCGCGGGCCCCGCAGTCGCTCGGCCGGCTTCAAGACGTCGCCTGCCAATGCCTGCTCCACTCCCCTGCCTTCACTCACGCTCCATCCACCTCCTATCCTCCTTCCGAGCCGCAGCGGGAGCTCCACCGCCGCCCGCCACCGCTCGCCGGCATCTCCAGCCGCCGGTAGGTTGCCTTCGCCTGTGTTTCACGCCTCGTGAACCCCACTAAGGCGATTGCCTCACCTCCTGTCTCTCGCGGTGACCGGATTTCCTCCACCACCGCACGTCGTCCGCCCGAGCTCACCGGCGACCACTGCTGCCACTGCCAGGGTGCTTTCCCGCCTCCACTTCTTCCACCCTTGCCTCTGCCTTGCCATAGGGGATCACCGAGAGCCGCTTGCCTCACCGGGAACCTCACCACCGGCAAGAACGCCGGCGGCGGAGCTCCTCCCCTACTCTCGGGTCGCTGACCCGTGGGGCCGCAGGGCCGAGCCACAGTGGCGTGGCTCCTTCGCCTCGGCCGAGCTGGGCCAATGAGGCCATGGGCCGACGCCCTGTCGGGCCGCATCCCCCTTCCCTTCGCTCGGGCCGCGCGGGCCAAGTGTGGCCGTGGGCCGGCCCAGTAGCAATAGGAGGATTCGTTTTCAAATTTTTCTTTACTTTTTAAAAAATAGAAATGGTTTAGAAAATGTTTGGATACACAAATTTGCTCCAAATCTATTGAAATAAATTTTGTTAGGTTCCTTATCATCATATCTACTTGGGAAAAATATTGCGTGTCAAGTTTGAAATACTTTCTATAGGGTTTTTATTTAATCACTGAAATTGTTGTTTTCTTGTTAAATATGTAATAAATCATAGAAAGCTCAGAAAAATATGGTTCAACTTGCAATAATTTTCTTTTGTGATGTACATTCTAGGAAAAATATATGCCATGCATGTTCTGTAGAAAAATTTTTATGTGTAGTAAAAGTGCTTATTATTGTGAATAATAATTATTTTTGATAGAGAGAAAAATATGAATAAAACATGCAAGTAATAATTTTTCTATAGTGATTGTTTATTGTGTAGAAGGTAGGAAAAATGCTAAATCTATTGTTTGATACTTTTCATAGTATAAAGTATTTTTATGCTCATTTTTAGGCCCTAGCTTGTTATTTTTGTGTAGCCAGTTCTATTAATCCAAATGCAATGAAATTTTTGTGGAATACTAGATTAGATGATAGTAAGCTACTGTAATTTTCTCAGATTTTTCTGTGCTACCAAAAGAGGTGTTGCTGTTCAAACCTAGTTGCAATTAGGGTTTAATTAACCTTGTTAATGCATGACTAGTTAATAAGATTTGCTTTGGTGTATCTTTGAAGCATTTAATAAGATGTGTTGACTTAGCATAGTAGTAGTAGAAGAGAATGCAGTAGATGACATGTGCTTGTAGTATATGTTCTTGGATGATGTTGACTACCTTGTAGAATAGTTGTATTCCTACTTTATGCAATAAAGTAAACCTGTTCATCTACATTTCATTCATCATGATCATTATATGTCATCTCTGCAATGCACCTAGGCATGAGCACTTATACGTTTGCGTCATACAGGATCACAGGAAGTAACTCCGGTAGCAGTTCACGAGGAGCCGGAAGAGTAGCCCGAGGTGCAAGAGGAGGAGGTGCCCGAAGCCGACGAGGAGGTCGGTGAGGATCTTCCAGAGTGCCCAGACCACCGTCCGAGCTCTTTCGAGAGAGGCAAGCCCCGGAGCATTTTTTCTCCCGGTTTGCAATTATTTTATTAATGCTTTACTTTAACTGATGCATTACGTTTAGGAGTTGTTTGCAACCGTTGTTACATTATACCTTATTTACTCTATTCTACATATCCTTGTTACCTTGGTATTCGCAATCAAGAAATGCTTAGCTTGCTTAGATCGGTAGAAGTCGGGTGATTTCCTGTCACCTGCGAGCTATAGGTGGTTACCTGGATCTGCTTGAAAAAGTATGTCATCGTAGAATAACTAAGTGTTAATGTGAAATTGAGACCGGACGGAAACTTACAGGGTTTCGAACTATAGCATTTTCCATCTGTGTCGATTAAGGACTGACCGTTGTTGGGCCTCGAGTCATGTTGAACGCATGCCTTACATTTAGCTGGCCGAATAATGTACCTTTCGACCGTGAAGCTAGGAGATTATTCGGGCCGAGTGGATTGCCCGCAACGCACTGTACCGGAGCAGTAGTGGCAAGATACGGGGGCGCGATGATAAGGCCAAAGAGCAGTCGGGCGGCTCCAAGTACATGTGGTTCCTGGCAAGCTCGAGACTTTACCTGAATGGTTGACTCGGAGACCAATACCTCACTTTAGCGGGTGAGTGAGGTTTGTGTGAGGAATAAATTACCAGCTGGTTAATAATCAATTCGAATCGCCATCGTTCACTGGATAGTGAGCACTTGACTTGAGTTACTTCATCATAGTAATTCTAATGGAACACTTGGACAGTTATATGGTATATGACATGATGGAAGTTGTTAATGATCATTGGTTATCCTTACCTGTTTAATTACATGTTACTCTAGTACAGGTGCAAATGTAGTTGACAGGTTAATAAAGATTTAACATGATGCAAAGCTTTTGGAAAGATTCTTTAAATGCTAAAAATACCTTTTTGCAAATGAGTCAACTACCCCACAATAAAGCCTATCATGATCCTTGGTGTCTTTTATTTTCGATTTTGTCGGGTAAGTCTAACTAAGTACCTTCTCGTACTCAGGGCTTTGTTCCCACTTGTTGCAGATGGGCATATGTATTACGGCTACTGTATCAACTGCCTTTATCCTGCGATGGACGAAGCTTAGGACCATGGGCAATGGTCATTCACTACATCTCGTCTGATGCTTTTGTTGGAGATGATCCTGAGCTGGCACTTTATTTTGAACTATGTGTGAGTGTGTGATTTGAACTAAATGCTTCCGCTACTTTTATTTGAAACTAGTTTGTAATAACTATGTTTAAACTCCGATGTATTTGCGATGCGAACTTTTATGTAACTTGTGATGGTGATCGCTGAACTTGTTACGATCTTGGCTGGTATGTAAGTTGGTTTGAAATCCGTCGTGATTTCACGGACTACCGGGTTATACGGGCTTAAGTTTGCTAAATCGTCTGCTCGGTGGATGATTTTCTTACTTAATCTCGTATAATTAGTCGGTTCTGTTACAGCGTGTGATACCTATTAGCCGTTGAACCACCAAGTGTTGGTCGACACAACATGGACTAGCATGTCGGCAAGCACGTGAACCTCGGGAGAAAAATCATATGTCATTCTTGTGTGATTGGATTTCTCCCGGTGATTGGTTATCATCATATTATGATTGGTTCATTCCTCGACACGGTGGTATAATCACCTCACTCACCCCTTTACATTCCTTGCAAACTAGTTGTAGCAAGCTTTTTGGTGTAACAAGAATTGAGAGCTTGCTTGGTAGTTTATTTTCTTCTAGTGGAGCTCTTTAGTGTAGCCTTGTTGAGAGCTCTTAGTGAGTTGCAACTTAGCCTCTTGTGTGATTAGTGATCATAGCAACTAGAATTGTTGGGTAGGTGGCTTGCAACCCTTGTAGAGCTAGAGCAAGTTTGCATTTTGCCGTCTGTCTTACTAATCAAATTGCTCTAGTGTAATTGTAAAATTTCAAATAGGTTATCCGTCCCTCTCTAGCCATATTAGGACCTTTCAACTGTGCGCTGACCCAGGGGGCCCATCTGTTAGTGAGAGAGGGTAGAGAGTGGGTGAGGAAAGGGATTTTGATCTTTTCATTTTTTTGAAAATGCTAATAAATCATGAAAGTTGATTAATTAATAACGAAATAATTAAAGGTAATAAAATTATGAAATTTTTTGTGTAAGCTTGTTATCATGTTCTTAATCATGGAAAAATATGAGTTTGCCAATATCAACAGTTTTGCTATGGTTAAAATTATATCTTTTAATTACTAAATGGACATTCCATGATTTTTATAGGCTAAAATAAATGTCCTAAAATCATGAAACTTTTTGTATATGCTTTTTATGCTTAAATAAACCTCCACAAAAAGTTTGGCTCTGTTTTGATCAAAATAAATTATTCACTTAATTCGAATACCTTTTATGGATTAATAAAAATACTAAAATAATTTCTATAAACCCCTAAATGGCTTTATCAATTTTGGGATTGATTGTAGACATTGAAACACTAATCCCTTTGTTGTTCCTTGGCAACCTAATCATTTCATGTTATGCTCATGCTTAAACTTGTTAATACGAATAATAATATTGCTTTGTGGGTAATTAACCTAATTGTTTAGTGAAGGAAAGTTTTATTCAAATTAATTAATCTTGTTAAGTCATTTTAACCATGTTGCACCTTCTATGTGTTGTGTTAGTACATCATCATTCTAAAGCATGCATATTTATTTACATTTAGTGAACGAGGGTGGTAATCCTAGTGTTGAGCAAATCCCAGAGGAGGGTTTTCACTCTGTGGAGGTTGGGTCTGAGGGCTGTGGTATTTCTGGAATATCTGACAACCTCGATACTGCAGGCAAGCCCTAGAGCATACAACCTCCTCCTTGTGTTTTACAAATATTATTCACATAAGTCTTATTCCTAGTGCATTACAATAATAGGAGTTGATTGCTTACCAATTGCTGCATTGCCTGCCTTGATGTTCCAATACCATTCCTTGATATCCTTTTTAGTATGATAGGTTAGTTATGCATAGCCTTGCTTAGTGATAAGTGTCAAATAGTGACTTCATCTTTCATGATGGTTCTTAACTCAGGAAATGTCCTAAGAGTTTAATTATGAATATGCTTTAATTGGAGACCAGATGGGACATGGGTTATGTCTCTAGTGGTTAAACCGACACTATTACCTGGTCGTGCTTGTCCTGTTTGTGTCGATTGAGGACCGTATTGGTTGTAGATCTGTCGTGGTTGAGACTTTGTAGTACTGGCCACATACTCCGGTAAGTCTAATACCTCAGCTATTCCATTATGTGAAAGGCCAACCGCACACTAGGAGTAGAGAGATGGCGAGAGTAGCATGTACACATCCTGTGAATCCGCTAGGAGCAGCACAGGGAGGTGGAGTACTGTGCTTTCTGGTAGCACTAGACTCGTTCATGTTTTTGGAGGATCCGAGTGAGGGTTGATATATGTAGGTTTGGGTCTAGGCCTAGACCTACGTATGTCGTGTGGTAAGGAAACCCCAGCTGGGCCTAATCGATTCGAATCGCCATTGCTTCTCAAACAAGGAGACTCAATCCCCTGATCTACATCGTAGTTAGTAACTGAAACATTAGTGATATGATCTTGAGATGAGATGGTTAAAGAAGTGATCGATTTAGATCAAGTGCAAATGAGGGACTCATAATTACTTAACTTGAGCTAAAACCTTGAAAGTAAGGATCAATCATTAGTAAGCTTTTCTACAAAAGTTAATCTTGATTCTTGCTATAGACTTACCTTGATTCCCCGTAAGCCAGCATATATTTGGACTCTTTCCTTTTTGTCGATTAAGTCTTGTTGAGTACCTTCATACTTAGGGTTTGTTAAACCCTTTTTGCAGGTGAGCCTCATGAGTAATTAGGCTTTTGCCCTTGCTGCATGATGGCTCTAGAGGAGGAGTCCCAGCAGTAGAGCAGTTGTTGTGCAGCTTGGGCAGGGTGAACTTCTTTTGATTGCAGTATAAGTGGTACCCTTTTGCTACCCCACTGCCTGGATGGCTAAAACTTATGGTTTGTAATAACTAATAAATGGTTTGTAAATTTATGGTTTGTAAGACTTCTGCCATTTACTCTGATATAACAAATTTGTATATTTGTACAACTATTGTAATACTACAATGCTTCCTATGATGTATCCTGCTTGGAAAGGTAAACGTGGATGATTTGGGGTTTCTTGAGGACACCTGGCAGACTACCGGAGTTATCTGGTCCCATGTGCAGCAGTTAGAAGTCTGAAGGACAATGATAGGCACATATGGGCCATATAACTTAGGCGGTTTTGCCACAGCCTCCCTATGTTGGGCTAGGCCGTGATGCACCAGTATGTGGAGAGTATCAGTGTGGAGAGCACCCAATGCTCTTTCCTTTCTTAGACTTTAGATACATTTTTAAGGGAATAGACTTTAGATACATTAGAGCATCTCTAAGAGTATCTAATATTTTCGTCCCCCAAATATGGTGTTTTCCAACTCCTAAAAGGATATTAGGAGGAATAAATGAGGTCATCTCCAAGAGTTTCTAATAATTTATTCCCAGGGTATCAAAATTTTGGTACCACATATGGTTTTGTTCACGACAAGTTTGTTTTTCTACGTGAGATTGTTCCCTCTGCCATCTATGTAGCCGCTGATGACCTGCACGCTCCTACCGACAATGGCACTGGTCGATTCGATCGGCAAGAACACAACACACATCAGGACACGAACAATCCAATTGCTTTGAATTGCTAGGACAGGTGGCCAGAGAAATTTGGCCAGACCATACCGGTGTGCTTGGGGATGGCGATCCTGCAGCTGTGGCCATGGGCAATGATGTACTTGGAGAGCTTCTTGTCCTCCTCATCGCGTGAAGGAGGAAGATGTTGTGTCACGGGGAATACGCGTGACGGATACGCGAATGCACGATGCGCGTAACTTTACGCACTTGGGGGTCAGGTTTTTGCAAGTGCTAAAATATTAGGAGGTAAGATTAGGAGTTGTTGGAGATATGTTTTTCTAATTTTGCCAAAAATCAAAGGATTGGGAGAGTGTTTTGGGAACTCTTGGAGATGCTCTTAGATAGAAAAGGGATTGCATACACATTGATGTATCTATTTAGTGATGCAAAATATAAAAGAGGTATAGTTAATTGCAAGGCTAGTAAATAAGGAATTGGGAATACCATTTAATTATCATTGACAGGGAAAAGGGCTACTGAATTTGATTGAGAAACAAGTTTGCTAGAGCATTGTGTTATCGCAATATTTGTGGGGGAACATTGATGAAACTTTATAGACAACTCTGATGAAACAATTAGCTTGTCATTGGCGTATCAATCATAATGATATTAGAGAAATCATGGTATTTCAAAGGACATAAAGAGATACACATGATACTACATAATTAGAATCACATCAAATCATGCTAATTTGAAACCTTAGAAATCGCATGAAAAATTAGTATGGTCAATATATAGGTGTGCCCGTACTTCAATCTTTTATGAACTCCTTATTTATTTATGTTCTTCGAGAAACCACAGTCACCAATTTGACGCCCGTTAGAATTAGTGTACATCAGTAAATCAATTGACCAATCACTTTATCAAACTCTTTGCCATAGGTAGTGCAATGTGATCAAGCTTCAATAGAGCAACGCTGAAGGTGAGTTGCATTCTACTGCATCATGGGTAAGCCTCCTTTGCTGTCTCCACCACTGCTCCTAAATGGAGTCATGGCATCGAGCACAAAACTAATAAACAAGCCAATAGTACTAATTGCCTAAAACTCCATTAAAAATAAGGAAAAATATCAAATGCCTAAATTAGGATATGGGTGATGAAATCCATGTGGTAAAAACTTAAATAGAATCAACAAATTGAAATCCATGGAATAGCATGTGAATCTAACATATTTTTCTCATGTCCTATTCCTGCTAGCTTGTCTAGAGTGGAAATCAGTTAACCAACCACAAAGGCACAAAAGAAAGAAGGCAAGAACCTGATAATGAAAGCAAATTTGTGGCCAAGCAAATCTGCTTTCTCAGCTTTATCACAGTGTAATCTAAAACACATTAGCTAAATATGTACTACAAGGTAGTGTAAGCAATGTGATGCCCTATTCATTTCACTAAAAAGTATTGTTCACTGATTTGTTGTAAGAGAAAAATATTGTACCATGGCTGATAAGTAAAGGGAGATGAAGCATGTCCTAAGGCATGCACGTGTTAAACAGCATTTGCACAACCTTGAATCTCCCATGATCTCAAACACGAAGATATTCATAACATTTCACCTCTATTGATTCAGAAGCAAGTTAGTAGACAAGCAAACGAGGAAGGGACGAAGGCACACCTAGGGGCATTGTGTGAGCGTGTTTTGAATGGACAATTGATTGAACACCCTAGGGACGTTCCTCCAGTAGCTACAAGAAGTGTAGATGGTGACAATGGAGAGCCACGGAGGCGCGCTGAGATGGCTCCCAGCAATGCTCGTGGAAGAGGCACGTGGCTCGCATGAGTTGCCCTAGCCACAGTGGTGCACAACATGACATTTAGTGGCTCGAGGGCTGAGGCCATGGCAGTGGTTGGCTCCCCTACACCGTTTCAATGGTGGGTCATGCTCCGTCTATCTCAGAGGCGATGATGCAAAGGCCCTGCCATAGCGGCGAGGCAGCCCTAGCGGGCGTAGTGGGGCGAGGTGGCACTGGCCCCCGCCATGGTGGGGCAGACCTACCCCTCGGCACTGCGGCTCACACCTCCAATCATGGCGGGCAGACCCGCCCCCCAATTCGACTATGGGTGGCCGTAGCCCCTGACCATGGCAGTGCGAGACACCTTCGGCCATCGGTGCAGTCACGGCCGGCTCCTAGACACGAGTCGAGCGATAGAAGAAGAGCGACTGGAAGAGCGAGCGCGTATGGTGGGCCCTGCTAGCGTTGGGCGCGAGGATCTGACCGTAAGGCAATGGGAGGCACGCCTGCGGGTGTGCCGGTCGCCAGAGCAATGGCGAGAGGCGGCGAAACACGGACGCGGAGGCCAGGTCAACCTGGTTCGTGCAGTTGCCCACTCTCTTCCTTCTACATGGCGGGCCGAATCGAGAATTTATGTGTCGATGCCCAAACTAATCCGCATCGGACGAACCCTATGGCTTCTTTGTTGGATCGGATGGCCAGCGGCCTAACGGGCAACATGGCCCTATCCATTAGGCCACTATTGATGCAGAAATTTTATATAGATAAGAGATGGGCTTGTTTGGGGCATGCGTGGCTACGGGCTTGTTTGGGCCATGCGTGATCATTGACCAGGTCTCCATCTCGTGAAGCAACCCAATAGGTAATAGTTGTTTTTGAGAATCCAAATAGGTAACAACTTCAGTTCTCTATTTTCTTCTGCTAAAAAAAGAAAGTTCTCTTTTTCTTTAAGTGCCTATATATGTAAACGGTTTCTTTTTTGAAGCAAATCGTAAGAGATTTTGTTTGACCTATCAATCTATCATCCAAATTAACAATGAGCCTCTCTAGGAGAGTTCTAGCAGCTCCAGATACATGAAAAAAATCCACCATAGCGATCGGCTCTCCATACGTGATCGGTGCTCCCCACATGGTACCAACCGAGGAAGATGAACTTTTTTCAATTTGCCCTTGGATATTTTTGCGATTACGTGTGAGCCCATATCAGAGCTGGAGCTGTACTAAACACTTGGATGAAACCCAAATCTATAGTGGAGCTACTCCACAGTGGATTTGGTGGATCTGGAGCTACTGAAGCTCTTCCATATAGGCCCAATATTTTTTGGTTCTGACAACTAGGATTTAGGGTGAGAGTAAGAGCATCTCCTATAGTTCCAAAAATCAATTGATAAATCAATGAGTTTTCCAAGTAGCAAAAAAAGATAGGAGTATATGTGATGATCCTTTCTCGGGGGCCAGTTGGGTGTGGCTAGGCAGGGGCATGAGCGGCAAAGGAGTGTGGCGGCACTACAGAAGAGAAGCAGTGGCTCTAAGGAGAGCGGTGTGGGGGTATTAACCCCTATACCCCTATGGATAGACTTGGGTTAGCCCAGACCAGTGGGCCTAGCCCATCAGAAGACGACGTGTGGCCCAATCGATCTGCTCGACGTCCCATGCAAGGAAGGGAAGCAAACTTAGAGATCAAGCAAGATCCTAGTCGGTTAGAATAGGAATCCTTATCTGGCCAGCTATGGCAATTGTAACCGAGTAGGATTAGTTTCTAGATCTGTAACCCTGCCTCCTGGACTATATAAGGCGGGTAGGGGACCCCTTCAAAACACATCCCATTATACATAGCAATATAAATCAGACGCAGGACGTAGGTATTATGCCCTCATGGCGGCCGAACCAGGATAAAACATTGTCGTGTCTTGCGTCACCATCTAGTTCATAGCTTGCGCACCTATCTACCAACAAATCACTACATTAGGCATACCCCTTGGTAGACTGCCGACCAGGTTTCGTCGACAAGAGGCGACGGTGGCGCTGATGCGCCAGCTGCAAGGGCTAGGTGGCGGCGTGCGTAGGGGCGGGGCAGGGCAGGGAGGCAGCGGCCAGAGAGATGGGGAGGAGACCAAGGCATAGAAGAGAGAAGAGTGAGATAAGGAGCCAAAGCCCACTTCTTGCTTAAGATTGAAAGGTTACATCGCCCCTCTATTTATAGTCCTAGGAGACTTAGCCCCTAGGCAATGGTGACATCCATGCAGCATCGGCCCCACCACACCTCGTTCCTCATGATCGGTCGTATAGCACCAGTGCCGCCCTTGGTGTTGGCAAAATAGCCGACACATGGCACAAAACTAGTGGCCACACCCCTCCTGCTGTAAGGTCTAAAAAGGCTAGAGGGGGGTGAATAGCCTAATTAAAACTTCTACAAGAATTACTTAACCACAAGTTAGTACGAAAGGTGGCGAAGCAAAAGCACTAGCTCTAACTAATTAAGCAAGCCACCTACACAACTCTAGTACAAGGCTATTCACTAAACACAACAATAACTACAAGTTAGAAACAAGAAGTAATACGAGAGAAGAGCTTCGAGTGATTATACCGCCATGTAGAGATGAGAAGTACCAATCAATCAATCACACAAGAGAAATCCTCAAGAAGAGAATGACACAAGAATTTATCCCAAGGTTCACTTGCTTCCCGGCAAGCTACTCCTCGTTGTGACGATACACCCACTTGTTGGTTCGTGAGCTAATCGACTATCAAGAGTCGAGCCCTCGGCGGGCGCCACACAACCACACACAAGATGGGGATCCTCCAAGCCACGAGCTCCGCTAGAGTATCCAATTTGCGAACTCCTGCGGGGAAGGATCAAGAACCCCTTACAACACTTGGTGAGGGCTCCAACAATCTCCAATTGCGAGCTTAATCACCTCCGCTGCTCTAAGCCGTCTACCGTGTCGGGAAACATGGAAGAGTAACAAGAAATCCATAGCAACTCGAAGATCAAGTGCCTCTAGAATGCAACTCTCAAGCAATGCACTTGAATCTCACTCAATCTCACTCAAGATGTGCAACTATGCAAAGAGATGAGTGGAGGGATTGTTCTCTAGCTCAAAGGATGTCTCTAGGTCTCAAAATATGCAAGAGTTACCCTCAAACCCCGGCCAACTTCTATTTATAGCGAAGGGGTACGTAGCTAGCCGTTACCGGACGACACAGTTCAAAACGAGCTGACCGGACGCACCGGTCAGAGTGACCGGACGCGTCCGGTCACTACAGGACAAGCGTGAACAGTGCACGTCAGAAGTTACCGTTGCTGTGACCGGACGCGTCCTAGCGATTGATCGGACGCGCTCTAGCGATTGACCGGACGCGCTGCACCTGGCGTTCGGTCAGAGTCCAGTAAGCTCCCACCATGACCGGACACGTCCGATCGCACGTGACCGGACGCGCCGCGCGTCCGATCAGCACTCTGCTGCTCTCTGCCCCTCTGGATGCCTGATCGGACGCTCCGGTTCCATGAGGGACCGGACGTGCCGGTCGCGCGCTCTTCTTCTGCGCTCAGGAGAACTGACCGGATGCGCTGGTCAGACCAGATCAGCGTCCGGTCAGAAACCCTAACACCCACGCAAATGACAACTGCTGAGAACTGACCGGACGCGTCCGGTCAAACCGCGGCCGCGTCCGGTGCAGCGTCCGGTCACCACAGTGACCGCCGTTCGCCTCCATTTCTTTTCCGACTTTTGGCACAGTAGAAAATAGGCATTTCACTTCCCCAAAAAGCGCTGAATCCCGCCTCGCAAGCTCGGCGGGAGGGAGAGAGGAACCCAAACCCCTCTCTACCGCTCAAACACCACCGCCTTCGCAAATGTGCTAACACCACCATAAGCAAAGTGTGTTAGCATTTCACAATCATTTTTCAAGGCGTTACGTTAGCTCTCTACTAGATCCTAATGCATATGCTCAAGACAATGATCTAGTGGCACTTGATTCCCGAGCTAACCATGATTGCCCCTCTTGATAGTCGGCTATGTATCCTAAACCCGGTCAATCACTTCTCTACTCATCTTAGACCGGCAAAAGGAAAAACCCTATGGTTATACCTTTTCCTTGCGCTCTTAGTTCCTTCTCTTCTACTTGATCATCATGTCCTTCATTTTATGTGCATCTCCACCATGATCATCATTTCATGTCCATGCACCATCTCTTTGTGATCTTGTGGCCACCACTCCTTGCCACATACACCTTCATCACATGTGTTGCTTATTCCTAACTCAAAACACTTAACACATGGCATTAGCAACTTGGTGTCATTAATTACCAAAACCAAACTTGGGCTTTCACCTGCTGCCACACAAATGGTTGTTGGCACTCCTTAGTGTCGCTTAAGCTATGTTGTCATCCCTAACACGATGCCAGGAGCGTGGTTGTACTTATGATCATGACACTTACTCTAAAAAAATATACTATAGGTTATCCGCAAGCGCACAGATAAAATACACCCATTATAGCATTTCACCTAGGAATGTTCTAGGTATCGTTATTTATACTTTACCACTGGGAAGGATAGGGGAGAAAATAATGAGAGCTATAACTTTTACACACACACATATGATAAGAGAGTAACTAGATCATTATCTTTACTCATAATAGGGATCAATTCTCAAGATAAAGGTAACATGATAATTAATAGAGTTTAGCCTATGATAGTCTTTAGAGCATTCCAAATCTATATCACTAGCATTGATTAGAAAGAGAAAATAGAGAAATAACTACTAGGTCATTCTAATTATAGGTCATAGAATACAGTGATTAGTGCAATTACGTCTAGCAATCATGGTTATACTACTCCATATCTACACACAAGGGACATTTCTAAGGTGGATCAGGAACAAAGCAAGATCTAGCCTTGAAATCAGGTCCTACTAGGCCCATATTCGAGGAGTGGACTATAGAGGACTCAACAGGACTATCACTCCTATGATCTACCACTTGTTGGCCTAGAATATAGGGTACATATGTAGGTAAACAGAGTATAAACACCACGCTTACACACTGTCGACCACTCACCCCTCGATCGTTAGGATGAGCTCTATATGAACATGTACTTGAATACAAAGATAATCTAGCTATGCTAAACATATAATCAAAGTAGCCCATAAACATTATAATTAAGAACACATAAACAATTAAGATTGAAGTCATATCTAGATCAAAGACAATATTGACAAGAACAATAAGAACTATATTAAGAACTAGAACAAGAATTAGATGAACTAGAAGATTAACACGATGAACTAGAACAAGAACACGATGAAATAAATAATCAATAATGTTGATACAAGATAGAAGTACAAGGATATTACCGAGCCTCCTCGTGACACGATCCAGAATCCAAGCGATGCTTGTCTCCTCTAATTCTAGTTCTATCTAGCTATGCCCTAGAATTGGTGGAGCTCTAAAGAGATTAGGGTTTCTGACTCGAACTTCGCCTTCAAGAGAGATTGAATTGATGCCCCAAGGGGGGTCTGGGTCTAATTATATAGTCTGGTGGGATGAATTGTAGCCCTTGGATCAAACTGACATTGAATAATGGTTGAGGTGTGATCCTTAGGTCGGTGGAGCACTGCCATACGAAGGAGGGGCCAATGGCAAGTGGGGGTTGAGATGCGATCCTTAGGTTGGTGGAGCACCGCCATACGAAGGAGGGGCCAATGGCAAGTGGGCCCATGCTGGCCGGCCTAGGGGTGGGGCCGGTCGGCCCCACCTGGCAGCCGCCAAACTCCTGCTTCGTCCTGGTGTCTTCTGGAGTCTTCCACGTCCTTCTAGTGCCTCTTTCTGATCCGTTTGCGCATGTAGTCGTGTTGTGGTTGGATTCTCTCTGTATTTAGCCCTGTTTTCCCTATTTAATCCCTACAAAATCATAATTCGCCAAAGCTCATGGAATCTTGTCAGTTTAAACCCTAAACCTCTATTGATAATTATATCCATGGCCTTTCTATGTTTAATTGACCTTTCAATATGATAGATAACTACCGTCAACAATGGCCATAGAGATCAAAGCCGCAGTTGGATCTAGCCTCCTTCTCTCTAGACGGCATATGCAGCCACACATGCATCCTACAAACACACGCATCTGTGCATGTAGTCAGGCCCACCTCGGCACCTATGCATGAAGACCAGCTCACCACGGATCGCTGACGTGTACCTCCTAAAAACTAGATCAGAGGCCACGCGGATCCATCTCCACCGTTCATGCAATTTATGTTTTCTTTAAGCCGATGACACCTTGGCCCCACCTGATCTTAGCACGTCCTCCCACCCTATTCCAATATTTTGGACAAGGCCCTCTCTCTCGTATGCCGCACTCCCCTCTCTCTCGTCTCACATACACCAGAGCGCACCCCTTCTCCTTCTCCCTCAGCGCAGCTGGCGCTCTACCCCACCCCGAGTTATGCCCTTCCCCTCGGCTACAGAGGATCCACCTCCACCTCTGGTCATCCCCCTCCACCTACACCTCTGCCCGGCCTCCTCCACATCCAGTTGGCCCCTCCACCTCCACCTCCGGTGGCACCCTCCACCTCCAAACAGCCCAGCGATGCTTCTCCTCAGCGTCGGGAGTAGTAGATCCGGCAGTGGGCGTCTCTTCTGGCCACGGCACGATGGCGGCGGTGGGTGCCTCTTCTAGCAATGGCACGGCAGTGGCAGGTCTCGGATCTGGCTGCCATGGCTCAGATCCAGCGAGGAGCACCCAGATCTAGTGGGCGGCGGTGGCAGTGCGTCGATGGGCTCGCTGGGCCTCATGGATGGGGTCACCAGGATCGTCGATGGGTTTTTTATTTTTATTTTTTAATCTATTAATGGAGGTGGATATTTTGACCACCTCCAAAAATAGCCATTAACGGAGGCGAGCACGTTAGGGCAACTGCCTCCGTTAATACATATTAACCGAGGCGGTTGCCTTAAGGTGCCCGCCTTGGTTAATCAATTAACGTGGCGGGCAAAGCAAACACCTTTGTTGGTCACCATTAACGGTGGCCTTTGATTGGAGGCAGTTGCGTTGCCACCACGGAAAATCCAAAATGCCCGCCTCCAATAAGAATATTGTAGTAGTGTTATCTAGCAAATCTCTTATTTATTTTCCTACCTTTTTAACTTTCCTATTTTATTCTGGATCTCCTCGAATGTCGGGAGATCCAAGGACGACGGCGGGGCTTCCCCTAGTCGTGCGTTCCTCGGCCACGCATGGGGTGCCTCTGGCCTCTAGCCGAGGCCGAGTACCGAGCTCCTGTGGGCCCGCTGAGCTTGTCTTGGGGGCCCAATTAGGCGCATGACAGTATATTAGTTGACCTTCTCTAACAATTTCCAAAGTCTCACTTGCCATAAAAAAATTCCAAAATCTCGCTCCTATAATTTTGCATCATGAATTCTGGACTATTTCCAAATCACCCTAATTGTTTTTATACTTTCTTTCTCTCTTATACATTTGCACTAGGACCCTATTGTACCCATACTCGTACTCCTTATCTTATCTTATACTCTTATAAAGCAAAACCCCACTGGCTATTTATCTCAACATGCAAGCTATCCCACTAGACAATGCACTATGTCATACAATTAAAATCCACTAAGCAAAACTCCACTAGCTATTTATCTTAACATGCAAGCCCATCTAGGCAATGCACTATCACATACAATTAAAATCTACTAGCACATGCAAATGTAATGTCAACGTCAACAAGACACATAGGTATTTTGTTGTTCACGTTATCATACCATGTAATCGATTCATCCGCAATTTCCGCAGCAACGCGTGGGGTACGCTTCCAATTCTTCCTCAAATGAAAAGTAGTGTTTGACACCTAGATTTTTTTATTTTTAACCTTTTTATTTTAATTGTTATTTTAACTAGAAAACATGTTCGTGCGTTGCAACTAAACCCAAAACATATATGAATTAGACTCCGCATCATCGTTACATGCGGGTTGTTCTAACTCGTATATGGCTGTGAGTCATGAGTTCAAATCACATGCGAGATACGTTAAGTACAACCCAATACGAATTAGAATCAGATTCCATAATTTTTCCTTGAACACGTAGGAGAGCTGCATATTATTGTATTAATAGAAGGATAAGAATCATACAAAGACCCAAACACACACACACACATCCACGTAAACTAACAAGAGTTAATTACCAGAAAACAGAAAGGTGAGACCTGACCCAAAACCAAAGGCACTCTACCTGTTGTGAGTAGGGTTAATCCCTTGGCTCTAGCCAAGCACCAAAGATGGGCTTCATCCCTAGTAAGGTTCAAAACAGTAGCATATTAGGGATAGCCCCCATTGAATACACAGTCATTCCTGAGCTTCCAAATAATCCAAGCGCCGAGGGTGATGAGGGAGTTTAATACATGTAAGTGCAATCAAGCCCTAATCATGGGTTTTGGTGATAATGACCATGCAATTAGAAGACTAATGAGATTTGTCGAATTGACAAGTAGGTGATACACAAAAGAGGATGTTACATGAAATGGTCAACCCCTCAATTACATTTGATCACGGCGATGGGCTCAAAGGTGTTTAATTATTTCATATTTTGAATTTGATTATAGGAAAAGCCATACTATAAAGAGGGATTCAATGCACAAGCTACTATGTGCAACCAAGTGCTCAACTTTACACAAAAGCATCCTTAAAATCTCAGCCAAGACAGTAAGCTACATTCTTTGCATGTGAACCCATCCGGACCTAGGGCCTTATCAGATGGCAAATTTTTGATAGTGTTCTAGACTTCCTCTTCAGAAAAGGGTGTCTCCAGGACATCCAGCTCATGTCTTGGTAAGGCGAGGCCATCTAGATTGATTGTTCTATCCCAACTACTATCTGCACCAATTAGGTTAGAACAAAAGTCAAAAATAGCCTCAGCTTTTTCTTCATGTGAGGTAATAATTCTATCCTCTTCCTTAAGCTTGGCAATGAAATTTTTCTCTTCCAATGGTGTGCATGCATGTGAAATAGCCTAGTGTTAGCATCTCCATCTTTTAACCAGCCAATCCAAGATCGTAGTCTTACCACTGTTCTCATCAGAGAGGCAAGGCCTAGACCATGCTTCTTGAGGTTATTAAGCAACCATAGTTCGTTGGACTAGAGGGTTCAGCTGTCTTGGGCGATGTCTAGCTGGTGGATGATCTCCTTTGCAAGAGAGTTGCGAGGTGGTATATATGTCCAATCCTTTTCTGGCTCTAGCTCTGAAGAGCTTTTGCTGTTGCCTTGAATTTTAGGGACAATATCTCCACCAGGCAAGGGCATTGCTGAACAGAATTCCATGTCACCTCAATGGTATCCAAATATCCATCCACACCCGGCTAGAAAGCTTCGAAATGGAAGCGTCTTTTGCTTTCTCCACTGTCACAAAGGCCTAGTATGAGAGGGCAGTGATTGGATTCATCTGAGGCCGAGCTCTGCAAGAGACAATCAGGGAACAACTCCTCCTAGTCTAAAGAACAGAAAACCCGATCCAGTATCACAAGAGTGGGGGAAGCACTGGATGAGGAACTAGACCAAGTGAACTTATGTCCATGGAGGGGTAATTCCTCCATTGTCAAATCATTAATCCATCTTTTAAATTTGCCCATCATAGCATGATTTAGATTATTATTGTTTTTGTCCTCATCATTGTAAATAAGGTTGAAATCCCCTGCCACCATCCTATGCACTGAGCACGAATTTCCCTAAGGTCTTGCAAAAACCATATCTTCTCTTGAGTATCTTGTATCACATGTGTAGAGTAGCCTTTAATTAATATGTGCCCCTCCGTTTGTTCTCCTCTGGTTAAATATAAATAACGATACCTAGGATAAACTTGGGTGAAATGCTGCAACAGGTGTATTTATCTGTGCGCTTACGGATATATACTTTAATATCTTTACATAGTTAAGTGGCATGAGTACAATACAACCACACTCTTGGTGTCATGTTAGGGATGACAACCTAACGCGAGTGATGCTAAGAAGTGTCAACAATCATTTTTGTCAAATGCCACATTCATCCTCATCCTTCTGATCTTATCACCCATGTTATAAGAATAAACGATACGCATAACATCAACTTTATCTTGTTCAATGTGCCTAAGGCTAGAGAGAATAAATAAAGTTTTGGTTCTGTTGATGTTTTCCCACCAACAGAGCCCATGCACTTGATCTCTACCTTGTCTTTATGAGCAAAACACACTTCAAGCAAAGTCTGGGGGAGTCGATCCCCTAAATTCTACAAGTGAAAGTTCTGAACCGGCAATAATGATACACACAAGATGTCACCAACTTCTACTATTGATGCTTGATTTTGAAACAATAAACAAGGAGAAAGAACAAGTCAAGAAGGATGAACCTATCAAATCAAAATCTAATTCAAAACCAAGACGGTTTTGGCAGAAGAGGGTGGCACCACCATTGGAAGCGCCACTACTGGAGATGCCACCACAAGAATCCTCATCTTCAAGAGCGAACCGAGGTACTCGATCAATGAACTTTGCTAGAAGAAGTCCCCGTTTGAAGGACTTAAAACATTGAACCCTCGTCAAAAAGTAACTCGGTAGTTACCCATGTTTATTTATTGCATAAAATTTTATTTAGCATTTTCATTCATGCGTTGCATCTAAAAAATAATAAGTAAAATCATTATTGCATAATCATATAAATTTTAAACTTTAGCATGTTTATTTCTGCATTGCATTTAGAAAGCTTGTATGCATATCATATATAAAAAGAAAATAAAAAGTTGTAACTCTGCATAATAAATTTAACTTAGCCTCATTCTAAATTTTGCATCAAGTAAATGTTTAAACCCCATATGAGCAATCTTGTGGCGTGTAACAACTCATATGGATGTTCATTGGGGTGGCAGTAATAATAACAATAAAAAAAATTATAAAACTTATAAAGCAAAAGAAATCAAAAGTCAACTTGGGGGAGATATATCCCCATGAATAAGCTAGCTTGGCGGTCAAGATGGCAATGGGTACCCGAAACCCAAATAACCAATGGGTTTTACCCGATAAAAAGGCGGTATGGGATAATATTGTCACCTGCGGGTTTCGTAATGGGCAAAAACCTCTACCTAGCGGGTAAGTGGGTGTGGGTATGGCTGCATACTACCCGTACCCACATACCCACGGGCAAAAAATACCTGGCAAGTCTATATACATTTCATGTCATTTCAGCCTAAAAACACAACTCGCCCAGCCCATCTACCAAAGCAAGCTATATATATTCGATGCCGATGGGAGCCGAACCCTAATCTCATTCACATCTTCCCTTCCTCCCACTCCCCCAGGTAGCTGCCACCGCTTCACACAATCACACCATCGGTCAGGAACCGCTACTCGCGCCGCCCGTTGCCTCATTCTATTTCCATCCGGAGGCGGCGACTCCAGCACCACGTATTGTCAAGCCAACCTCTTCTCCAACGGCTACAGCTGCTGCTGCTCGCCAAGGCAAGGCTAGAAGCCTGGAACCAGAACGTTCGTCTCTTTCTTGGATAAGAAAAGCAGATGTTAGCTAGTTAGCTTTCTCTATTTTTAGTCCTAGATCTGTTGTTAGCGACTGAAATTGGTTGAGCACGACTTGTTTCTTCCCAGATTTATGCGCACAAAGAAACTATTATACGGCTGTACATTGCTTTCTCAAACGGAGTTTTTATTACCTTCGATTTCATTTTGATACAAGCACCTAGTGTCACTTTGTACACCTGTAAACCTTGAGATTTCTGTTCCTGTATCGGGTGGGGGTTACCCGTCGGGTATAATTACCTGCTCGGCGGGTATGGGTGCATTTTTATACCCGCGCGCGGTTACAGGTAACCCGATGCGTAAAATTTCATCTGGCGGGTGCGGGTATGGGTTCCTACTACCTATCGGGTATGTATCCGTTGCCATCTTTACTTGGGGGTGACGCATCTTCAATTATCCAGGTAAGTATCTTTTCGCTTCATTTTATTTTTTAAGCATTTCTAGCAATAAGATAAAATAAAAATTATGTGTGATAGTTTTCTTAGTACCAATAAAACAAAATAAATATAGATAAGAAGATATGTTAGTCACACATAAAAAGGGAGTTTAAGACTTTCTCCTCAATAAACTTTTGATGGACATGATGAATAGTTGCTCTGTTGTAATTCTTTTCAAGTGTCTAGTTTTCGGTCCGAAATTCTCCCGAGTATTAGATAGAGTTGATTTGATATAAGAACTTACTTTGAACTTGATACTCGTGGGTAGTGTATGCTTAATCTAAGTCTAGGTGGTTGATGGATATGATATGAGATGGTCTGAGCTACTATTATCCTGTTCCAAAGTGAGATTAAGTTTCGGAGTATTTTCTTTTAAAAAATGACAAATCAATCATGATGAGTTCCTATATGACAAAGCTAAAATTCCTACCGATGCCATATATATTTAGATTAGGAAAACCATACACTTTTATGCTGCTTGTATATGTGTTGAGTTTTGTCAAGCTTTATTGACCCTTATGAAGAAGCTTGTCATGCTTTTAAAATCAAGATCATGTACACTCCACCCAAATATGCACTATTCCTACACTGGGAGTAGGCGCAAAAACATACCTTCCATTTAGATCCACCTAAAAATATTTCTCCTACACTGGGAGTGAACACAAAAACATGCTTGATAGGTTTTCCATTTACCAAATAAATGCTTCAAGTTCTTGTTGCTATCTCTCAAAAGTTTTTATTGCAGAAAAGAGACATGGGGCTATGCAAAAGAAAAAAGAGTGAAAAAATGGACACAAAAGTGTCCAAGATATTAAAAACAATGGGTACTTAAGATGCCCGTCTAGAAAGAAAAAGAGAGAGAAAAGAATAAAGATAGCCCATGTTCTCTCGCAAAAATATTTCCAAGTTTCAAGAGAGAGATATGTGTCAAGGAGCATAGTAAAATTAGGTTAGCCACTATATATATCCACCAAACATTCCACACACATGCACATCTTGATTTGATCGTATGACATTTTTCTCTTTGGATCCATTGTTTGACTTTACAATATATGCATTGCAAGTATGCTCTCTAGTTTTATCCCTACCTATGAACTCTACAAAGGCTCCAAGAAGATAAGGTAACAACAAGATATGCCTTGGAGAGGATCTACAAATACCACATATAAAGAGAGACTAGAGAATGAGGATCCAAAAATACCACATATATAGAGGGATCTGAGAGTGTCATCCAAAGGAATCTCTGAGTTTTATTTAAAAAACTTATAAAACCTCCGGAATAAGGTGGAACAAAAGAACATGAGACATAGTGCTTGACTTGATCGTTCTGTCTTTCAACTACTCAAGACCCAAGTGAAGGCTAAGAAGTCCCATGGTTGAAGGTAATATGGGTAAGTTTGAAAGTTAAGTCAGTTTATTTTAATCCGGAGGAGAATTTTTGATTGAGCGCCTGTGTACTTTTGAGGTGTGAAAGCATTGTAGCAACTACTGATCCATTACTGAGTTTAGCTTTACTCAAGGACTGGCAAAGGTTAAGCTTGGGAGAGTTTGTTGATGGTAGTTAACACTCATCATAAATCGTCAACATATCTTGTTTATATACTTAATTCCATCACCAAACATAGGTCTAGAGGTTTAAACTAATAAATTTCACAAGTTTTGGTGAATCTGTGAATGCAGGAAGATTTATCTAGAAAATGGGTAAGGAGGACCCAATCGTCAGAGCAAATCGCAACCAACCATGACAAAACCAACTTGGAAGGTTCTAGAATCACCGTAGAAGACTTACCGCCGAAGATTGGGCCAAACGGTGTCAGAAGTGGATCGGCCGGCCCAACCCCTAGGCCGGCCAGCCTGTGGGACCTCCATGTCAGCCTCTGCTTCAAATATCAGTTCTCCACCGCCTCCTAGGTTCAATCTATACCGTTGCTCAAGGTCGGTTCGTATTGAGGGCTCAGATTTAATGTTGTTGTGGATTCATGGGCCCATAGGACTCCTGGTGTCCCTATATAAGGCCCCCATACCCCTCCCTCCTGAGGAATCTCTCCAATCTCCAATCTCCAGAGAAATCCATCAGAGATCAATTTAAAGACACACCAAGATGAATAGATCTTGAGCTCTCCAATTTAGTAGATTAGTATCTCGGGAGTGAGGGTCGAGTTGGGCTCATGCTCAAGTTTCAGATCTAGTCTCAGAGGCCTGATAAAACCATTGTATCTTCACTTATATATCTTATGAGACTTATTTATCTTATATCATTTTTTCTACATGGCTATGCTTACTTTGAATATATATCTTGCTTAGTTAAAGTTATCTTTACTTTTGTGTGCGGGTTCATAGAGCGCTTAGCCTGCTAGTTACCGGTTAGGCTGAGTAGCCGAGCCTCATGAAGCAAGGTTCTTATACGATGCTCTACCTATGAGTGCACCCTATTCCCTGGGCGTGTGGTAGCAGTAGGTGGTGACAGCCCCGTCTATCCTTTGTAGTCCACCCCATGTTGAGCAGGTTCTTAAATTATAGGACCATAGTCGCGTCAGTAGAGTTATCTTTTGTGGTGCTCTACCGTCTAGCGGCGTCCCGAAGTGCACAAGAGTAGAGTGAGTCTTAGCTATAGTTGGATACCTACTTTGATCATGTAATAAGAATATCATAGGAATCTACCTCACCCGTTGTTCTCCTGAGTTAACTAGTTTATATTATCTTTATAGATTTATCCCCTATGTGTTGATATCATTACCTTCACCCCTGCTATGCTGGTATGTT
This sequence comes from Saccharum hybrid cultivar R570, assembly GCA_038087645.1. Taxonomy (NCBI): domain Eukaryota; kingdom Viridiplantae; phylum Streptophyta; class Magnoliopsida; order Poales; family Poaceae; genus Saccharum; species Saccharum hybrid cultivar. The sequence continues at coordinate 1,019,608 of JAQSUU010000240.1, forward strand.
AAAAAGATACTCCTTTGTTATTATTCGACAAATCTTTATTTCATTGTTTCCCTGTGGTAAAATATAAATAACGATACTTGGAATACTCCCGGTAAAATGCTACAGTGATGTTCTGTGTGCTTGCGGAATCCTTAATATTATATTTGCACTCACAAACGTTAATAATAGGAATCTACCTTACCTATTATACACTCAAGTTATTACATATATCATTAATGGTCTATCCCCTGAGTGTCATTATGCTTAATTTCGATCATTATATTCACCCCTACTCTAGCTATGCTAGTATGTTGACTGATAGATATTCTTTTATTATTCAATAAATATTTACTCTATTATTTTCCTATGGTAAAATATAAATAACGATACCTAGAATACTCTCGATGAAATGCTACATTGGTGCTCTGTGCGCTTGCGGAATCCTTGATATTATATTTGCGCTCAGAAACATGCCCGGAGAAGTGGACGTGGATGACTACACTTTCTTTGGTTTCCACACCATTTTGTTTGTTCATGGTGGTGTGGTGGTGGACTTTGGAGCTTCCTCTTTTTGTTTCCACACCGTTTTGTTGTTCTTGGGTGGTGTGGAAACAACCTTTGGTGTCTCTTCTTTTATAAGTTGCTTTATTTTCTTTTGCTCTGGCCTTTTTTATTTTTCTTACGAGGCTGTCCAGTAGTTGAGGTTGTTATGCCTTGTGGATTTGGCTCGTACTTGATCCTTATCATGGAGCATTGCTCCTGCCTAGGCCTGAAGTCGAACTTCTCTTCTTTGCCATTGATGTTGAAGCGGATTTCTCCGGATCCAACATCAATTTGCACCACCGCAGTGCTCAAGAAAGGTCGCCCAACGATGAGAGGAGATTCTTTTGTGGTTTCCACATCAAGCACCATGAAGTCGACAGGGACGAAGTAACCCTAGATTTTCACTGGGATATCTTCAGCAATCCCTGTCGAATAGCGGACCGACGAATTGGCCAGCTGGAGTTGCATCGGCATTGGTGCTAGACGCGTGAAGTTTAACTTGTCGAAGATGACCTTGGGCATAACGCTCATGCTAGCCCCAAGGTCTCTCAAGGCATGATCAAATTACTGGGTCCCGATGGAGCATGTGATGGTGGGGCACTAGGATCCTTTTTCTTCTTAGGTAGATGGTTGAGTATAGCCGCGCTACACTCTTCCGTCAGCTTGACGACCTCCATGGACTGTAGTGGTTGTTTATTGTTGATGATGTCTTTGATGTATTTGGCATACAAAGGTACATGCAAGATGTCCATTAATGGAACGCTTACATGTATCTTCTCAATCATCTCAACAAAATGAGCGAATTGCTCATCCATGTCTTGCTTTCGGTTTCTTGTGGGAAACGGCAAGTAGCTTGTGTCGACAAAGTCTTGCGGTGTCGTTTCCTCTTCTTCTTGATCTTTTTGTATTTTCTTTGATGATGATCCTTCCTCCTGGTGCTCTTTTGCTTTTCTAGTCTTATTGTTAGGATTTGGTGGATCATGAGTGGACTTACCACCCCTCATGGTCACCGAATTAACTTTTTCAAAAGATTTCTCGGGTTGCCCCGAGATCTTTCCACCATTATTAATAGGAATAGGAATAGCAATTTGAGCTAATTTTTTGACCCAAAATACTATGGGGGAGGTCCCCACATAATTGTGTTTCTATCATTTTATTAAAGCTCAATTGATTTTTAACAGAGGAAGATAGACCTTCTATTTTTGAATTAATATTCTCTAGCATTTTATCATTGGACATTAACTTTCTAGTAAGATTTTCATTTATTTTAGCTTGGCCTAGGACCAAGTCTTCCAAGGAAGGTTGATTTGAATTGTAATTTGAGTTGTAGTTCGAATTACCTCCTTGAAAGGGTGGACGTTGTTGGTTGTTCCACCCGTTATTGCCTCCTTGTTGGTGAAACCCATTGTTGATGAAAGCAGCTTCTTCACGGGTTTCAGGGCAGTCATTCCCTGAATGGCCAACATCGCCAGACCTCGCATGTCATATGCGAGACCAGGGCTTGTATTGTATTTTTCATTGCTTCTTTTTCATTGGTGCGTTCTTCCAAGCGCTTCATGAGGAGGTCCATTTTTATGGTAAGCATATCCGTCTCCTTCATGATATGCATACCTTTTTGTTGTTTATTGGACCTTTCTCCCCCAGCTCTGATTGGACACCATCTTTTTGATGAGAGCCGTAGCTCCATCGATGGTGAGGGAAAGAAAGGCTCCTATAGCAGCGGCATCGATATGCCCCCTTGACATGGGTATTAACCCATCATAGAAGTTCTGGAGCATGAGCCAATTCTCTATCCTATGGTGTAGGCATGCCTGGATGTAGTCCTACAACCTCTCCCGTGCCTCGGGGATAGTTTCCATTGAATTCTGCTAGAAGTTAGAAATTCTCCCCCTCAAGGCATTGGTTTTGCCCATGGGGAAGAATTTTGCGAGGATTGTCGTGGAACACTTGGTCCATGTGTTGACAACTTCCTTGTCCTTATAGAACCACTATTTCGCCTTCCCCACGAGGGAGAAGGGAAATAGACAGAGCCTAATGCTTTCAGGTACGACGACTTTTATGATGATAGTGTCACATAGCTCGAGGAAGTGTTGAAGGTGCATGTTCACATCCTCGCTAGGCAAACCACAGAATTGGTTTGGCTGCACCATCGTGATGAGGCCAATCCGAAGCTCAAAGTTTCCCGTGCCCGTGTTGACAGCGGGCCCAATGGGTACGTTAGCAACAACGGGAATGGAGTAGTCGCGGAGTGATTTGGCCATAGCTGGAGTAGCTGATGGTGCAGGGGTGACTAGTTCGCTTGATAGAGGAGTAGCAGAAGAAGAAGCGGTACGGGATCGGTTCTTCCTTAGGAGTGTCTCTGGATTTTTGGTGTAGTTTTCTGGTAGAACGAAACCGATCATACACTATCCTATTTTCATCCACAATAGGAGAAAACAAGCAGAGTTAGCCTACATAAACAGTGGCTACCGTACATGCATATCATCATGAATATGTCCTACTAGATTCTTTTTAACCAATGCCTTCCCTAGCAACGGCGCCAGAAACGCTTGTTGGCATTTCTAAACGTCGCTACCAAGTATGGAGATAGAATCCATCACCGGCAACAGCGCCAGAAATGTCTGTTGGTATTTCTTAGCGTCATCACTAAGATTTAGTAAACCTTAGCAATGCCACCAAGAAACACCATTACGATAGTTCTTAACGATTACAGAAAATATTCGCACGCGCACGGCTCTATCATTGTAGTATTTCACCTAGAAGTATTCAGGGTTTTGTTATTTATATTTTTTCCAAAGGAAGACATGGTGTAAAGATTCTAGTATGATATGAACAAGATGGCATGCTTGTAAAGTGAACCAAAGTTTATAACAGGGGTAAACATGGTATAGTTCAAGATAGTGGACACACACTCAGGTCAACCTCAAGGATAAAAGAGAAAGAAAGAATAAAAGAATGTTCCTAAGTGGAGCAAGCTTGATCTAATATAGCCATGCAAAGAATAGTTGATGATCATACAAATTACACGGTTAGAGCTAAATCTAAGTGTAAGATGGACGGGGAGACCTCCGGGCACTGGTCTGTCAGCAAGCATGAGAGGCTTTATGAACTCCTATACGAATACCCAAACGTGATGGATTACAAGGGACGGACAGGGCTGTCACCACCTGTCACCTACCCCTCAACCGTGGAGCACCGTCATATCCGAAGGTTCCCGTATACCCGAGCACCATGCCCGTGTATAAAGAAACTACCCATATCCCCCCGGGGCTCCAACCCTACGAGTCAAAAAGCATAAGACATGGGCAAACCCGAAGGAACAACAAAACGCCACCTCAACTTAGCTCTAATTCTAATCATATAAGTTATATGAATAGTTAAGGATAAAGTTCTTTATGCTAAGTTCATAACATAGAAACTATATGCTAGTTCATATGTCAAGACTATACTCTAGTTCATAAGTATGACTATATTGATAAATTGAGAACAAGACTATGGAAGAACTCTTCATATTATTCATACCAAGAATTCTCCAAGGAGTCAAGCCCTCCAAGGTAGCTTTGCCTTGCTCTCAAAAGACTACTAAAGGTAAAAGTACAAGAGGTGGTAGTGAGGTGTAGCTCCAAATGGTGTGTGTTTTGAGAGAGGGGGCTCTCCCCCTCCTCTTATACTACTCTAAGGACGGTTTGCAGGGAATATTTGGATGAGATCCCGCATGCAACTGTCTTAGGAGTATTAATGGCACCGCCTGACCGAAGGTGGGCCTGAGAGGCGGCGCTGGGGTTGTGGGCGCAGACAGGGTGCAGCCGCACCCTGGCTGGCCCCTCTGGCCACCGCCTTCGCGTGGCGGGCTACTGGCTGGGCCTGGGCTACTCCTTGGGTGGTTTGGCACCCAAATTGTCTGGGTAAGTGGCCCTTTCTTCTTTATTCCTTTACGCAAATCTGCTTTACACTTTCCGGGTTGCGCCTTTTGGTTTATTTTCCACTGTATTCGTGCATAAGCCTGCAAAACATTGATCTTCCAAATACATGTGGAATTATGTTAGTGGTAAAGGCATATGTGTATAAGTCTGCCTATTTCTCCCCTTTTTGAATCTTAATTGGCGGTCAGATTTGGTCGTTAAGGACCGCCAACAGCTAGACACGGTCCTAACTTGTGTCGGTATGGGTCATGAGTTCGAGCTAGATACGAGACACGAAGGGCATGAGTTCGAGTCAGATATGAACCACATGGTGTGGCAGTCTACCATGCTAATACCCGGGGGTGACCTGTCCAGCGTGGTGGGTGGTAGGATTGTTCTATCACGTCACCCCCGTTGGGTGCGACACTTAGTGTTTGGTTGGAGGGACCAAGTGAGATGAAACGAGACGACCCAGTTCTAGTGGTGTTTGGTTCAAAGTCAAGCTAGAGTGACATCTCACTAGAAAATATTCCCTTAAATGCGGGATGACTCTAGGCCCCCTATCCAAAAAAACAAAAACAAAAACAAAAATAAAAACAAAACTGAAGTACAGAGTCATCACAGGGGGGACAGGAGCGTGGCCATTGTCTCATCTAGCAGTTGGATCTTGTACGTCATTGTCTCATCCCATTTTTTGGTGTCCTACACCAAACAGAAAACGGGTCAATCTAGAACCAAACAAAAAATGGGTTCGTAACTTTTCTCTCAACCAAACGCTATGCACATTTTTGTTTTTTCTTTTTTTTTGTATCATTTGAAGGAACGATAATTTTCTAATCGCGCAACAGAGGTATAAAATTTCGTCGAGGATTTACCCTGTTGTTGTGACCCCTTTTATTCTGTAGTAATAAACTAGATAGATTGGGCATGGCTTTAACATAGCAACTTTTAAATAAAATAAAAAAGAATGATATTTAAAAATATCAAAAAAAGATGACCCTGTTGTTGTGACCCCTTTTATTCTGTAGTAATAAACTAGATAGGTTGGGTATGGCTTTAACATAGCAACTTTTAAATAAAATAAAAAAGAATGATATTTAAAAAATATCAAAAAAAGATGACAGCTGTGGGATTTGAACCCACGCCCTTTCGGACCAGAGCCTAAATCTGGCGCCTTAGACCACTCGGCCAAACTGTCAGGTTATGCTAGGAGACGGAACAATAAATTATATCAAGATAACACACCAGGCGGGCTACAGGTAACCTTGGCGAGATTGATTCAACTTGTCACAAACCGAACGTACGTACAAGCATGAATCTACTGCTGTTATCGGCAACATATGTGCCACAAAACAGACAAAGGAAAACATATTGTCATATCAACCTAATCAAAAGGGTCAATCCGTGGATCATGCTCACTTGCCATCGCCATTCCTGTGCACAAGCATGTCGGGCACATCACCTGGGAAACATGGAGATGCAACAATAAAGGAAGTTTATTTATACTTTATAGAGGCAAACATGTTACTGGTGGAAAATGATATGGAATGCCCTTTCTAATCTGCAACCAGGAATTCCCATATGCATTCCCACAAAAACTCTATGCAACACTTTTTAATTTGAACAAGACTCGGACAATCTCTGCGCAGCATTGAATTTAAGCATTAATTACTTGTTTGATCTGCGGTACCACCTCGTCATTTAACCTAAAGGCAGTACCTCAAGTATGATGAACTTTTCTATTGTTCAAATCTTCTAGAATGCATCAAACTGGCTATTGTGAAACACAACGGCAATATATAGAATACCTTTCCAGCTCCAGAACAATTCTGACACCTTCCTTTTATTGACCACATATTATGCCCCAATAATGAAAAGTGCTTTGTGTTCAATAACATCCCACTAGCAGAACAGCGAGCACATGGCAAGTATCCTATATTGCAGAAGCAAGATCAGTCAAGAGAGTTAGTGTTAGTATAGCATTTTTTTTATTTGGATGCCGTGCATTAGGAATGGCTGAGCTATGTTTGGGTCAGGTAGTTGAAAAGTATCTTGTTTGTACCAGTCCCATGGCAATATGTGCATCTTTTCTTCTCTTGCTGCCTGACATTTCTCACTTCAACCAACATTAAAGCTGAGATAACACCAACTGCTCCACCTGAAAATGATGCCACTATGGGATCTACCTGACTGAACAGCAGCCAACAAAATGTATCAAACACTTCTCTAAGTACTGCTACATAATTCACTATAAGAGACAGGTTCTTCAAAGCACCTCAATTGAAGAGGTAAGTGCAAGGTCCTTATGAAATCTTCATAAGATGTGCCACCCAGCCCTAATTTCAGTTCAAGCTGCATCGAAAGGCATCTCCTTTAGGAAAACTTACTATATGACCTAATAGTGAGAAGAGGTTCTGGTAAAAATAATAGGGAGTTCAACCATAAAGTGACGCGTGTACTTACTACTGGGGCTACCAAGCCTCCGAAAATGATTATCCCAGATATGACAGAGAATGATGTCATATAGAGTTGCTTCATAGTCTTTGGTGACTGTTTTGGGGAAAGGAAAAAGACAAGATAATAGAAGTTAGAACAACTCCAGATGCCAATGTGATCATTTCTCAAAAAAACAGATGAGTGCTGTTGGTCACCGCATCAGGCATAAATGGAATAGTTGATGGAATCTCAGGCATTTCATTTTCTTCAGTGTTGGCATCTTTGCTTTCAGAAGTTCGGATACGCTGCTGCACTCGCAATCGTCTAACCTGATTAAATTTTCCCATACAGAGAACTTCACAGTGCTGTCTTAGCAAAGCTACAAATGGATAGCTAGAATTGGACAAATGAAACACATAGTCTGCAAAACTGAAAACCTCTTCCATCAGAAGGAAAATTTTGTTACGTCGGCTCTTGATATTGTCTTCAATCTCTTGCGATTGCATTTTAACAAAGTCCTCGATTGTCTCTGGACCTTCAATTATACAAAAGCTGCAGAAAAGAAACATGATTGATGCTGTAAGGCTGAGCCAGAACGGATTAGCATAGGCCTTGTTTAAATCCAGAGTATAAAGTTTTAGAGTGTCACATCGGGGTGTCACATGGGAGTATTCGGATAGTAATAATAAAACAAATTACAGAAGCTCTTAGTACTCCGCGGGACGAATTTATTAAACCTAATTAATCCGTCATTAGCACATGTTTACTGTATATTTACTGTAGCGTCACGTTGTCAAATCATGCCTAATTAGGCTTAAAAGATTCATCTCGCAAATTAGACGCAATCTGTGCAATTAGTTATTTTTTAGTCTATATTTTATACACCATGTCCAAACATCTGATAGGATAGGGATTAAACTTTAGGGGGAGGAACTAAACAAGGCCTATTGTTCAACTAAGTTTCCATAGAAAGATATTGATGGTTACTTAATCTACTAGTACTAACCAGTTAGGACAATAACTTTTGCTTTTTATTACTCCTCCACTACAAGGTTAATAATGCACTTCAGATCTATCAATTTGATCTGACATATAAATATCTTTTTCATGATATATTTCTAATATCTAATATGAATATATCTCGGTGAATCTTTGATGTAATCTTCCCTCTAAGGTCACAACTTAGCGTTAATATAAACTCTAATTTTAGAACTAGAGCAGGAGGCTTCGGAATCGAAATATCTTGGGAAGATGTCCCCAGCAGATGTCATTACTCATTAGAATCGGATATGCTGTAAGCTAACTGGGACTATATCTTCCCAAGCAGCTTTGCAAAAAGTCTCAAACTTGACGAGTGGATGCTAATGCTATCCCCGCCGCCGCCGCCGCCAAGCAAGAACCCGTCATACTAGCTTGTAGTACTAGCTACTAGCTCAACAAAACCCCGTCCCTCGAACCATTTCGTAACTGAAAAGTGGGGAATTTCAATAGTGAATTAAGGTAAAGCTACCTGGAGAGTCCGCCGTCCCCAGACGCCCTGGACTCGCCAGCTGGGGAGCACCGCCGCAGCACCAGCTGCCGCCGTCCGCAGCCGGCTTCTTCCCCTCCCGTCGTCGTCCCCCGCGCCGCGTAATAATGCAGACCACGACAGGGCGAAGGCGAGCGCAAAGGAGCGGCCGCGCAGAGCAGGCGCGGTCCCGCCGTTGGCGGTGCCGCTGGCGGCGCGGCGAGGCAGGACATGGCCGGCCAACCCAGCGCCGCGTGGCTGTTGCCTGCTGGGGCGTTTGGAAGCGTCCGCTGGCGCCTGGCTGTGACGGATTTGGATAGGCGACGGCGAAGCGGGTCGGGTCACCGTACACGGGGGCGTTAGGCCGTTACCGCATTACCGCGGGTAGATGACAAATGTGGAAAGGCGAAGCATCTCGCGACAACGGACAGCAGCATCGAGATTTCCTTCGTTGACGCGCTGCAAGGGTTGCGGGTGGCAGATTGCATCTTCCCATGAACAACTGCATGTCGTTCTTGTGTCTCTATCAATAGATATGGATGAGCCTTGGTCTTCCAGATCACCTTAACTAAGGTCCTGTTTAGTTCTCAGAAAATTTTACAAAATTTTTTAGATTTCCCGTCACATCGAATCTTTGGACACATGCATGAAGCATTAAATATAGATAAAAAATAAAACTAATTACACAGTTTAGACGAAATGGACGAGACGAATCTTTTAAGCCTAATTAGACTATGATTGGACAATATTTGCCAAATAACAACGAAAAGCGCTACAGTGCCATTTTACCAAATTTTTCGGAACTAAACCGGCCCTAAACTATTAGCAATAATAATTGCTCCAACAGCAGAAAGCACCATATGAAACACACGGCTGCAAAACCCTGCAAAGTACAACTCAGTCTAACCTAGAGTGATGAATCACGTGGGCACATTCAGTATGGCTAGGATATATAGGCATGCGGATGGAATATATAAGCTGGCTCCGACTGATGCTGTTTTGTTGTGAGAGAAAAACATTGTACCATGGCTGATAAACCAGGTTGGTAAATTCAAGCGAACAGGGTGAAATGACCATTTGGCTTCTCAACTGTAACTATGGTAGTGACCCTAATTATGATGCAACTCTGGCAACAAGAATTTCCTCAATCGCATGGTTGATCACTCCCTTCACTGTGTTTTACGTCTTGCATAGGCTTAGCAATTAGTAGACTCCGAAGAGTGTTTGTTAATTGGCGCGCGCCATTGGTTCATGTATAGGACCCCACTTACAGACTTACTACTCTCTTGTTGATCCATGTACGAATTGCATTACTGTCGGTAAGCTGCAATAAAAGTGACAAAGGGGGCCATAGAACCCACACAATATTAGAGGAAATTATGATACCAATGGTTAGTAGTAGTGTAGCTAGGGTTGGAAGAGAAACACTGAGGATCAGAGAAGTAGCAAGTGAAGCATAGAAATCTAGAGGGAGAAGAACCGTAGAGTGGAAGCAGGATTCCAAAGGAAGGAGGAGATCTTTTGATTTCATAGTAATCATGCATGGATATCCCCTTTGGCTTGTAGTTCAAGCTCTTTGTATCATTGGTTTGGCCTTGACCTTCATCTATTCGACAACTTAGGTCCAACTGCCAGCATATCCTTACACATGTCCCTAACAGCTTCCCTCGGACAACAAAAGCCATTCTAGAGCAACCCTATCTTAGTTTAATTAATATAAAGATTCCTTGTAGAAATATTTCCATGAATGCCACCATGTTTAAGAGATGGATGGAGAAGCTGAACAAGAAGTAAGGGTTGTTTGGTTTATTACCTAACCCCACAACGACATTTTACCAAAAACGAATGGTGTCCCATAGTTTTGTAACAATAGCGAATTGTTTGCTACCTACAAAAAAGTGACAAGATTGATGTTGAAAATGTTGTCTATGATGACAAGTGGGGTACAACATGCTTGTAGAGACGAGATTTGAGCTCGGATGATGCTCCTAATTGATATTTGCCTCCCTCTATCTTTGAATCATAATAATCAAGTAGAAATTCTTTACTACAAATAAGAATGAGTTATTTTCCCTTAAAGCTTATTTGACTGCACTTGTATCTATCTCGATCCACGTGTGTTAGAGTGAATTATAGCAGAAATTAGTTATTTTGTCACCCACAATACATATGTATTGAGGTGGATATGTGTGCGAGAGAGCATCCTTGCTGACTTGTGATAGTCACTGATAAATGAAACCAAGTGAAGTTAACTTTTTTTACAAGGACATTATATTGGTCAATTGTAACCAAATCATAGCATTTGTCAGCACACTTAGGTTTCGCATGGTGGAACCTTTATATGCGGGTTCAAATCCACGGTGCTTGTATTTTTCTAAAACTTACTCTAGGATTTAATAGCGCTACTCTTTCAACAATAGATGAAGTTTTTGTCGATAGCGACGCTTGTGGTGGTATGGTGTGGTGAGTGTTCGTGTATGTATATGAGTAACTGCATATGTAGTGCCGGAACCAGCGATTTTGATTTGGAGGGAGCAAACAAATATGATCGTATTTTTTAGTGTGATAAATATACATAATTATATGTTTCAACAACTTTTTAAATTTTTTACACTTTATAACCAAAATCATAATATTTTAATAAAAATAGGTGAAAATTGATATTTTTATGTTGTAAATTCAAATATTTATATAGGTATTAAATGAAGTCTACTGTGCTTGGGGGTGGAGGGGGCCACGGCCCCTACTGGCCCCCGGTTCCGCCATTGTTTATATTTACTGTGTTTTGTAGAAATAAGAATAAGAAATTTCACAATTATAAAGCTTATAATTTCAAATAAAGAACTCCCTCAGCTTGCATGGGCCGGCATCACAAGTCCATCTTTGAGAAACCATATATCAGGATGATGTACGAGCTTAATTAAGCCCTATGCTAGTACTCTCTTCAAATCTTCATCAACCCTTGAGTAGAAAGTTTAATGACCCTAAATACCTCCAAAAAAATAATTTTAACTGTATTAACATCGGCACGTTGCCTAGTCCCGATGTGGTACTAAATCCATCTCCCACGCTCTTGCAGCCCCACCGTGCCTTGTCCAAATGGATACGGGCTGTGTGTTTACTCTACGTTACGGCCCACGGGCCCGTTGCTTCAATGGCTGAGTGGGTTGTGCTACGAAGAGCCTGGCGAGCGGCGGCCTTGGCGAACTTGTCTTCCGCCCCTCTGTTTTTGTTGGGAGGTTCAGAGCTGGCTATTTATGCCGTGGCTTGATGAGCGCCAGAGCCCGCGTATAGGCTGACAAGTTGGTTGGCCAGTGATGGCCGGCCGCCGTGATCTCAATACATCCACCACCCCTCCGATGTAATCTCCTCTCCTCGGACTACAAGTACCCGCGACAGCTAGCGTTGAGCGACAGCGAGCAGGTGGTCTCAACGGTCGACGCGCCACCTTTCCTTGTCCAAGCAGATCGCCTATGGCTCCTCGGGTTCCCCTCGTCGGGGCGCTCCTGCTGCTCCTCGCCGTCGCGCTCGGCGCGGCGCCGTGCGACAGCGCCACGCCCCGCCTCCGCGGCTCCGTCGCCTGCCTCGACTGCGCCGCGGGACACGACCTCTCCGGTACGTACGTACGTACACTGGTGGTCTGGTCTCACTTGTCCCTGTGTCGCGTCAGCCAGGCCGATGTACGGCGCCTGAGAGTCCGAGCGTGACATGCACGTGCGCGCTCGTGCCTTTTGTGCTTGGTATTACAGGTGTGGTCGTGGCGGTGAAATGCGCCGGCGACGACGGCGGCGCGGGCCTCCACGCGGCGCAGACCGACGGACGCGGCAACTTCGACGTGGCCGTGCCAGGAGCGTCAGCCTCTTCGGCGTCGCCGTGCGCGGCGAGGGTCCTCGGCGCCACGGAGCAGCTCTGCGCGCCGCAGCGGCTCACGGTCGCGCGCGTCGTCCCGGCCCGGGCGCCTGGCTCCGCGGCCGCCTCTTCCTCCTACGTCTTGGGCTCCCGTCTCGCCTTCTTCACAAGGTGCGCCGCAGCTAGCGGCAGCTCCGCTGTCGCGACCACCATGGCCGACAGTGGCGAATCTAGGATTTGAGGTGAGGGTATGCTTCCCAAAAAATTCATACACAATTCGGTAAATCCATTTAGCAATTCGGTAATAAGGCTTAAATTCATGAATTAAGTAGACACCATATCCACTAAATACAATATAAATAGTTTCAAAAGCCATACCGATAATTGAAATATATGCATAATAGAGTACCAAAGACTTACTATGTTATTTTGCTGATGTTTTTATTCGACGCTTTCGAAGGGACATAAATGTCTCAATTATATCATCTTCATCAACTTCAAAGAAAATGTCTCGCTCAATGAAAGTGACTAGACAATCATCCAAAAGACTATCTCCCATCTTATTTCGTAACTTTGTTTTCACTAAAACCATTACAGAAAATACCCTTTCAACACTTGCCGTTGCCACGGGTAGAAGCAATACCAATTTGAGAAGCTCATAAACCATATCATACACTTTATGCCTCCTTGTTTGAACAAGCTTAACTGAGAGATCAACAATATTTTCTAAACCTTTGAATCTATCATCCTGCCTCATGTCATCAATATAATTATCTAGCTGCAATTCAAGTCTGAGCAAATTATTATTTGAGAAATCCTTTGGGTAGAACTCAGCTAGTCTGCGTAGCTTCTTTGCATCAAAATACTCAAATGAATTAGAAGGATTGAAGGTTGCCATACAAGACAACAACTCCATATTAATCTCATCAAACCGATTATCAAGTTCTTGACTTATTTGATCAATGACACCAATATATACTTCTCTTCTGAAGTGATCATCATTGGTTTGCTTTCGAGCACGAGCATATGCACGATCTGCATAACGCAAGCACAGAGCTAGTTGTTCTTTATGTGATATATCACTAGACTCATCTGCTAAAATTGCAAAGGGCTCATCACCAAGTTCTTCAATTATTTTCTTTCTAGTTTCTAGGGCACAACAGTGAATAATTTGCTTTTGTATGTCTGGGCTAGTTAATGTACAGTTACCTGGAGCATTGTCCAAAACATACTTGTTTACTTCTTCACTATTTCCGGCAAGAAATTTCAAAAGTTCAATGAAGTTCCCTCTGTTACTAGATTCTTCACTTTCATCATGTCCACGAAATGCCAACCCTTGATGCAAAAGAAACTTGATACACCTAAGTGAATAAGTCAACCTTTTCTTATAAAGTCGAAGATCCTCATCACTCCACTTCTGAATATTATAATCAATTCCTACCTTGGGATTTATAAAGGCAATGTATCTCTCTTGAGCTGCAATATGTGCCTTGGAACCCAAATGTTTTAGAAGTGCATTCTCTCCTATATTCCAATTATTCCAGCCATCAACAGTAAATGCCTCTGACCCCGTGCCCTTCTTAAACAAGTAGCATATAAAGCAAAATACAGCATCCTTCTTAATACTATACTCGATCCATTCATGATTGTACATCCAACAAAAACTGAATTGGCGATTTTGTCCTGAAATCTTTGTTTTCGGAAAATCATGTGCAAAAGGTTTGAATGGACCTTTAGTAATATATGCTCTTCGAATTGCATCTTGATCATTAACAGGATAACTAAGAATGGGACGTCTTTCACCTGGATCATGTGGAAGGCGATTGATGTCATAAACTGGTGGCAGTGAAGATGGCTGTGCTGGTGGCGGTGGCGGTGGTGGCGGTGGTGGCCGTAGCATACGATTTTCAATTTCCTCAACTACTCTCTCATCTGTCTGTTCTTCCACCATAGGTACAACCGGATCAGGAGAGCGATTAGAAGTAGCACCAGTTGCCGCTGCCTTCCTCTTTGCTTCATGCTTCTTAAAAAGAGATGCAATGTCCCCGTTTCTCTTCATAACTGTTGATTGCAAAAATATTACAAAGAACACAATGCCAAATAATTAAATAAATTATGCTTGCATGATTGGACTGACATATGTGATTATGGATCACTCACATGATACGAGTACTGAACAAAAAATCAATCCAGGTCAACTCCGATGTTGGGAAAAATCCTCCACCTTGCTGTGTGATAGATGATTCTATAATTTTAGCGCTAAGCAATTAGCAATTAAAGTACACATGATTTTTTTTAAAACAAAGAACAAAAAATGTCACCTGAATGGCTGGACAATTCTGATGCCGATGCTTCTCGTCTGTCAGTCTGTGTGCCTGTGCCTTTGCTTTCAATCGGACGAGAAGACACAAGGACGAGCGGCTGGCGGCTGGTGGCTGGCGACTGACGGACGGAGTATTGGCGTCGGCGTCAGTCTCGGCGATTGGCGTAGGGCACGCCGGCACGGCGCCGCACGCCAAACTCGCGAAGACTCAAGGCGATCGAAGTCCAACCGTTCGCTGCGCCGCTGCCTCGATCCGTCCACGGTCCACCGTCTGATTTGGCGTAGCTGGCCGCATGGGCCGTGTCCGCGTGGGCCTGACGGACGCTTGCTTGCACTCGCGAGTCGGCCTGCCTGCCTGCTCGTGCCTCGCTGATTCCTTGGTCTCGTAAATGAGGGATTTTTTTTTGATAAATACGTATATGTACGCCACTTCATGCCGGAAACACAGGGTATGCTGGAGCATATACAGCATACCCTGTAGCTCCGCCCCTGATGGCCGACCGTGACCATGACCACCAGGGGAACGCCCCGCCGGAGCCGGAGCTGAGGCCGGCGCCCCCGGCGGTGCAGACGCCGGTGTGGCCTCCACCGTTCGCTGGAGGCAACAGCCCGCCCTTCAGTTTTGGAGGACTGCCTCTCATCTTCTTCTTCCCGTTCATCCCGATCATCGGCATCCCTTGAACGTGAACGCTGCCGTGTCCAAAGTAATAGTATCAGGGGCGGAGCTACAGGGTATGTTGTATATGCTCCAGCATACCCTGTGTTTCCGGCGTGAAGTGGCGTACATATACGTATTTATCAAAAAAAAATCCCTCATTTACGAGACCAAGGAATCAGCGAGGCACGAGCAGGCAGGCAGGCAGGCAGGCCGACTCGCGAGTGCAAGCAAGCGTCCGTCAGGCCCACGCGGACACGGCCCATGCGGCCAGCTACGCCAAATCAGACGGTGGACCGTGGACGGATCGAGGCAGCGGCGCAGCGAACGGTTGGACTTCGATCGCCTCGAGTCTTCGCGAGTTCGGCGTGCGGCGCCGTGCCGGCGTGCCCTACGCCAATCGCCGAGACTGACGCCGACGCCAATACTCCGTCCGTCAGTCGCCAGCCACCAGCCGCCAGCCGCTCGTCCTTGTGTCTTCTCGTCCGATTGAAAGCAAAGGCACAGGCACACAGACTGACAGACGAGAAGCATCGGCATCAGAATTGTCCAGCCGTTCAGGTGACATTTTTTGTTCTTTGTTTTAAAAAAAATCATGTGTACTTTAATTGCTAATTGCTTAGCGCTAAAATTATAGAATCATCTATCACACAGCAAGGTGGAGGATTTTTCCCAACATCGGAGTTGACCTGGATTGATTTTTTGTTCAGTACTCGTATCATGTGAGTGATCCATAATCACATATGTCAGTCCAATCATGCAAGCATAATTTATTTAATTATTTGGCATTGTGTTCTTTGTAATATTTTTGCAATCAACAGTTATGAAGAGAAACGGGGACATTGCATCTCTTTTTAAGAAGCATGAAGCAAAGAGGAAGGCAGCGGCAGCTGGTGCTACTTCTAATCGCTCTCCTGATCCGGTTGTACCTATGGTGGAAGAACAGACAGATGAGAGAGTAGTTGAGGAAATTGAAAATCGTATGCTACGGCCACCACCGCCACCACCGCCACCGCCACCAGCACAGCCATCTTCACTGCCACCAGTTTATGACATCAATCGCCTTCCACATGATCCAGGTGAAAGACGTCCCATTCTTAGTTATCCTGTTAATAATCAAGATGCAATTCGAAGAGCATATATTACTAAAGGTCCATTCAAACCTTTTGCACATGATTTTTCAAAAACAAAGATTTCAGGACAAAATCGCCAATTCAGTTTTTGTTGGATGTACAATCATGAATGGATCGAGTATAGTATTAAGAAGGATGCTGTATTTTGCTTTATATGCTACTTGTTTAAGAAGGGCACGGGGTCAGAGGCATTTACTGTTGATGGCTGGAATAATTGGAATATAGGAGAGAATGCACTTCTAAAACATTTGGGTTCCAAGGCACATATTGCAGCTCAAGAGAGATATATTGCCTTTATAAATCCCAAGGTAGGAATTGATTATAATATTCAGAAGTGGAGTGATGAGGATCTTCGACTTTATAAGAAAAGGTTGACTTATTCACTTAGGTGTATCAAGTTTCTTTTGCATCAAGGGTTGGCATTTCGTGGACATGATGAAAGTGAAGAATCTAGTAACAGAGGGAACTTCATTGAACTTTTGAAATTTCTTGCCGGAAATAGTGAAGAAGTAAACAAGTATGTTTTGGACAATGCTCCAGGTAACTGTACATTAACTAGCCCAGACATACAAAAGCAAATTATTCACTGTTGTGCCCTAGAAACTAGAAAGAAAATAATTGAAGAACTTGGTGATGAGCCCTTTGCAATTTTAGCAGATGAGTCTAGTGATATATCACATAAAGAACAACTAGCTCTGTGCTTGCGTTATGCAGATCGTGCATATGCTCGTGCTCGAAAGCAAACCAATGATGATCACTTCAGAAGAGAAGTATATATTGGTGTCATTGATCAAATAAGTCAAGAACTTGATAATCGGTTTGATGAGATTAATATGGAGTTGTTGTCTTGTATGGCAACCTTCAATCCTTCTAATTCATTTGAGTATTTTGATGCAAAGAAGCTACGCAGACTAGCTGAGTTCTACCCAAAGGATTTCTCAAATAATAATTTGCTCAGACTTGAATTGCAGCTAGATAATTATATTGATGACATGAGGCAGGATGATAGATTCAAAGGTTTAGAAAATATTGTTGATCTCTCAGTTAAGCTTGTTCAAACAAGGAGGCATAAAGTGTATGATATGGTTTATGAGCTTCTCAAATTGGTATTGCTTCTACCCGTGGCAACGGCAAGTGTTGAAAGGGTATTTTCTGCAATGGTTTTAGTGAAAACAAAGTTACGAAATAAGATGGGAGATAGTCTTTTGGATGATTGTCTAGTCACTTTCATTGAGCGAGACATTTTCTTTGAAGTTGATGAAGATGATATAATTGAGACATTTATGTCCCTTCGAAAGCGTCGAATAAAAACATCAGCAAAATAACATAGTAAGTCTTTGGTACTCTATTATGCATATATTTCAATTATCGGTATGGCTTTTGAAACTATTTATATTGTATTTAGTGGATATGGTGTCTACTTAATTCATGAATTTAAGCCTTATTACCGAATTGCTAAATGGATTTACCGAATTGTGTATGAATTTTTTGGGGAAGCATACCCTCACCTAAAATCCTAGATTCGCCACTGAATAGTATAGTACTACTCATATTTGAATCCCATGTCCGGTTGCAAGTAATCTTCAGGTATCCATGACATAATACCAAGTGTATGCACGCGAAAACAGCAGCCAATAATGCAAGAGTTTGTATGTTCCGCAGAGTAAAGAGCGCAGCTACGTTTCATTAAAAATGTAACCGTGCCAACTGAAGATGGGCGACAACTTTCCAGTCCAAGCGAGCAGCAGAACAAACTATTCCATGGTCCAGCCTTTGCCTGCTCAAACCGAGCAAGCCCGTCACGAACAGGGCTTCACCAGCAGCCATGGTAAATGAATTGGTAATGGAACACACACAAGAAACACACTACACAGCACCTCTACTGCTCGACAACATACGCTAACCTCTCTGGCTTTGACACGCTTAAACATTAAAATCCTTCAGCTTCAAACAGGTAAACATCCAATTTAAATTCAGACACTAAATGTTGTTTCAAGTTACGGTCCAGAGTACAAGGAGAATCACGAAAGATTTCCAAACAACCACCTTGCGCAAAGCTTAAGTAGCCCATCCTCAAAGTTTTCTCACACTTCCAAATGAAATTCTCAATAAATTGCAGCACGATGGTGTTTACATGGTACGAGATACAACGCGAAAATAGCTTAAGCATGGTGTGAATTCACACCGCATCAGCATTATGCCAACCCTTTGTGCATGGAGGTATCTCCATAAACTCATCAAACTCCTTGACATGAACGTCACAGCATTTCCACTGCAAGAACAGATAATACTGGTTTAGGGATGGCGAGAATAGTTATTTACAGAGGCAGAAAATCAACATATAACTTTGAACAGGTACATACCCCTCTCATCCTGTCATGGAAAACGGCAGGACCTGGATGGTAGTCACAAGCAGAATCATGGTTATCCTTCTCCTTGTAGGATTTACCACATCCTTTATTTTTACATATCCTCGGTTCATTTATATCAATCCTTTTCTTGGGCGGTGGGACAGAGGATTTCTCAACAGGCTCCTTGTTTGTATCATCAGTAGCAGCTGGTTTTTGTGGCTTGGGCTGTGATCCTGAAAACATAGCAACGCAAGCTCCACTTAACAATTTGTTTAGTAGATAGCTAATAATGCTCTTTACCAAATTATTACTGTAAAAGACCATATGGTGTGGCCAAACATACGTGCAGGGTGGTAAACTGCTAACACTTACAAATAAGAATCAATCAGTTTAACAAAAACAAGATTACTGTAAACACAAACTCACCATGATCAGAGCAAAAGAAACCTTGACGACACCTTGCACATGCATCAACTCCCACACCCTGCTTAGAGGACTGGATTGGTGTTGCCTTTATAGGGTTAGTTGAAACAGCTTTTGTGATTGGTTTTTCGGTTGTATGTTTTCCTGTTGTGCATCTACACCAAAATAGAGCATGCGGTCGGTTACTTCTTTCTCTGGCGATATAAGAGGTGGTTGAATGATATTGGTCTATAATGATAAAACACCATGATCAAAACCAGAACGCAGGCCAAAACACTATTTCATAAATGATAATGGTAGAAAGACATCAATTCTTGAATATTTATTCACCAGCAAACTGAGACGTATATCTGGATCTCCATGGAGAGTACAAAAAATATGTTGAGCTGAGCCCATTCATGCAGATTTTATTAGAGAATTTCCCGCACATTTCTACTAGTGTGTTCTGCCACTTAACCATCAGAAGCACTTTTCATCAACTGCTGATAAATCAAATCACTTCTGTGTCTACAGTGAAATATAAATCAAGCAACTTATAGTCAACCATAACCCACAACTCTTAACCTTAGCTAGTTAGATAATAAGCAACTACCACTTAGCCTTCTTTATTCTTTCTTTATTATTAATTTTAGTCAACTGTTGCCTACGACTTAATGGTCATCCAAGTCACTTCGCGGTCATGGTGACCATAAATTACATAACCATCCGACGATTTGAAATCAAGCACTTATATCAACTCATTGCCTACAATTGCTGTTGGAAACTTATGTCAATTCAGTCTCTGGTAAATACTGCAGTTTCCAAGTTTAAGTCAAGACACCAAAAATTAAATGTGAGCATCCAAATATGAAATATACCTGCATATTACTATGAAAAGCAAGGTTGCTAATTCACAAGCACCAAATTATCAGATATTCAAAGTGGATATGGTGATCTGCCCAATGGTTTTTATATTGGGTTGGTAAGTAGCCAGAGATATAGTTTGCGTAAACTTAGCACATTACACGAAGTAAAAAAAGAGCACATCTTTTTTTTACTCCTTCCGATCCCAGATATAAGTCCCTTCTCTCAAATGCACAAATATAAGTCCATTACAACTCCAATGCACCTTTTACTCTCATTCTTCCATGTCTGCCCCTAGTTAGATGCACCCTAATCAATGCAGCACAACTTGTCATCTATCTTAACTCAAGCAATCATTGATGGAATGATGGGTAATAGGGTCACTGTACTCCATACCCTAGTTGTTGTGCCCAAGCTTAATTGACTTATATTTGGGATCCAAGGGAGTTAGGACAAGGCAAAGCATCATATTTATGCTATATTCAAATCAGAAGCATACCTTCATTTGCTCTGCAGCGTAATGGAAATGCATTGAGCACAATATGTCCAAAGCAATGTTGTTAAATAGGGCGACTAATCGCAATTAGTTGTCCTTATCGTAACAAGAACCTCGATTAGATCCCTCGATCCGATTACCTTGACTAGAAACCTAATTGTCCGACTAATCATGGCCCACCCAGACAACTACTTGCCCAGCCCAAATAACTTCTGTGGTGAGGGAGGATTTTGGGTCAGTCTTAGCAGACCCATTAGGTTTCCAATATATATATCGTGGACAGGAGGAGAGGAGAAGCTCCCAAGTCGCGTAGCCACTGCTTTTTTTCACGCTCGCGCAGTAATGTTGCTCATTTTTTCTGCGCTGCTTGTTCCTCCCGCCTCCTACTGGTCCTCCCACCAGCACCTAGAACGTGGAGGAGCTCCTTTCCTCGCGCCCGTCGTCAAGCAGCCAAGCTGCAGTGGCCGCAGTTGGTTCTCAATTCTCAGGCATCTCCGACTCCAGGTCCTCAAGCAGCAGCACCCTGTGCTCAAGCTGCAGCAGTCACAGGTTCATCCTCAACCGACTGAAGTGCTTGGCTGCTTGCTTTGTTTGCCTCTTTCATTTGCCGATTTATGATGGTGTTTACATACATTTACACTATATATACATGGGTTATATATACATTTACATTTACACTATATATACATGGGTCCATCTAGGCACCTGGACGACTACATGACCGACTAACCAGCCCTGATGACGACTAATCCGTCTGATCAGTGGTCTTACAAGTAGCCTCGACTAGACGATCTGATAACATTGGTCCGAAGCAACAAAAAATCTTATCATATCAACTGCAAACAGATTTTTCCCCCTTTCAGGCAGCAGAGCCTTACAGAGAAACTGCCATTTAGCGTATCTCTATAAAAGACTCTACTGTGTTACTATCATGTATAAGAAACTCCAAATACTCCAGTAGTAAGTAAAGAACAAAATGAGCACAAAATACAAAGGAGGGGTTGTTGCTCAGTAATAAAGATATGTTTGGATACAATGTTTGCTCTATCATAAAATAGCCAAAATAGAACATAAATCTAATTTGTGAATATCAATGTAGAGAAGATGGACTGACATAGCTGCATTTTCACAAAGCACAAATTTTGCCTGTTTGGTTCATGTCCCCACAGAGCAAAGTTTTTTTTTTTTGGCAAAGCTAACTTATTGGTGAAACCTAATTTTGATAATTACTGCATCATTTGGATAGTGGACAACCTGCAGGGACACCAATTTAGCTGAGTGATGCAGCGCAAGTGATTTGATCACTCAAGGATTTCCCACACACGATGTTAGATTTTGTTTTGAGCATTACCAATTATTGGTCAGGTTTAAGTCAAAAGTCAATTCTCAACCAGACAACCATACTGACAATGTCATAGTACATCAAATTCCCTCTGTCCAAGAAAGGATGCAACTACTGGTTGCGTGCCAGTTAAATTAGTTCACGTTTGACCAAATTTCTAGTGAATGACATTCACATTTATGGCTCCAAATCAATTTATTATGAAAATACATTTCGTAATTAATTTAATGGTATTTATTTGATATCATAAATATTAATACTTTTTTATCCATAATTGGTCAAACTTAAGATACTAAGACATGACACTATGCTAGAATTGCATTCTTTCTTGGACGGAGGGAGTACACACTAATATTGAAGTCAAAATATTGCCAGTGGCTCAGTGCATACCAAGGGAGGAAGAGGGATCCTTACCCAGGTATCTGCAAAAATAAGCTGAAATCGTGGCTTCTTTGCTTGCAGCAGCTCCATTCTTTCATGCCATCATGAAACATAGGCTGAAAAAATATATATCTTAAGGAAACTGACGATGATTTCCTAAACAGAAATGCCTCTCAACAAAGGGGGAAACTTACTGCCTGCAAGAGAATACAAACAATTGGGAGAGCAGTTAGAACTTAGAACAGTAGGTGTGAAACAAATGTGGAGCAAGCAACTATACTTTGGAGCACTCTTGATGAAACATAAAAGGAAGATTCAAATTCATCATGTAAGATAAGCAGGAACGTGTGCATAATGTACTGTCTTGTTATTTGTATGAGGTTCTACTATGTGAAAAATCCTATATGTGCCACTAATATTCCATAGGCACCTTCAGTGGCAGTAGCCAGTAGTGTGAAAAGGGCTTAAACGTCACAATCCAATTTACAATCACCTCAAACATAGTGTTTGTGGTTGTCTAATTGGTCAATTTAATCTGAATAAAGCAAGATAATAGTTCCTTGTGGAACAGGTAGCCATTCTTTTCCCAGTCTTGCAGTCATTTACTTTTGACAAGTACAGTTATCAACTAAAAGATTGCAACAGTCACAAAAGATGGTACTGACTATTTTCATTTCACTGAAACATTTTTGCACAACTAGTGCAGCTAGTGAACCACTACAAGGGATGGATCAAGTGAACATTTTAAGCATATAAGGGACCTGGTCAGCAGAAGAAACGAAACAATACTGTGACTTAAGTGTCTACCCGTGGGGAGGGAAGAAACTTCGTTACTTTTTTACTATAATACTGATGAATTGTAATGTGGCCCATGACCCATCTAGCATGGGACAAAAATATTCCCCAGTTGCTCACCCGTCACATATAGCGCAAGCTCTCCTCAAACTAAAGGTTCCCAACATTATGTTTCGAATTAGCATCAACCATAGTTTTAAATAGCGGGATTTAGCCCCAGCTATAGCGGGATTTAGCGTTTGGGAAGCTCCACCGCTCCACCGCTAAGCTATGTCACTTTTGGCGCTAAATGGAGTTTGCCGCTAATAGCAGCTAAAAACGCGCTAAAGAGCACTAAAACGGAGGCATCTTAACGCCGCTATCAGGGCAAACTCAGCATGGGCTTTCAGCCCCGTCTGGCCCAAATCACACGCCAGCCCAAAACCAGTCAATACACTGCATTGGAGAGTCTCGATGCGAGGTTTTCTTCAGACTACGACGGCGGCGGCGGTCCCGACGCGAGGAGTTGCTTCGATCGGCGGATGCTGCTGCTGTTGCTTCGACCGGCGGCGGGCTTCTCAGGATCTCAGCTCTTGACAAGAGAAGTTCTCGCGGCTGCGGCAGCATGCCGGCATGGTAGCGGCTGCTGCTGTTGGCCGGCAAGCAGGTGTGACTTGCAAGCGGCAGCTGTCTTAGATCTGCGGCTGCGGGCGACGAGCAGGTTCGATTGGGGAGCAGCGAGCTGGCGACCAAGTCCCAACCAGAGCAGGCAGGGAAGTTCCTTCTTCCTTTCCCACTTTAACACTTTACTGATTTGCTTCGATCAGCAAGACTTTAACGCTGTGGATGCCTGGATTTGCTTAGGTCCTGTTTGGCAACTTAGGATTTTTTGTACTGTGCTACTAGATTTGCTTAGGTCCTGTTTGGCAACTTATGATTTTTTGTACTGTGCACAAAGTCCCAACTAAGTACGCTACCCTCATCAAGGATATGTACAGAGATGTGGTGACGTTTGTCCGAACATGTGATGGCGACACCAGTGACTTTCCAATTAAAATAAGACTGCATCAGGGGTCAGCTTTGAGCCCTTATTTATTTGCTTTGGTCTATGCAGCACGGATACGGATACGCGTATCGGTATCGGAAGGATACGGATACGCGGATACGGCAATTTCTCCGAAAACACGATACGCGGATACGTTTTACTATTTTTTAATAAAATAAATAATAATGCAAATTAACATTGTGAAAGTTTAAAATTTGAGTAATCACTAATTATTAGTTTAGTACATACAATCATATATGATACATCGCTAGATTCAAGTCAAGAATACTGGATGAATGCAGAAGTATAGAGTAGACCCAGCTCAGCTTCAACAGTGAGTCACGCAGGCACCACACGCTCCGTCGTCCCTATCCTCTCTCTCTTCCTTCTCGTCCTTATCCTCACGCTACTCTCGTCCCTATCCTCTCTCTCTTCCTTATCCTCACGCTGAGTCACGCACAGGCACCACACGCGAGCCTCTTTCCATGGAGACCGCACCACGCGCGAGGCCTCAGCGTGAGCGCGCTCCGGCAGCCATGCATCCGTGTCTGCTTGCCCGGTGATCCGCGCGCTCCGCCGGCTGCGACTCCGCCAGCCCCGGCGGCCCCACTCCGCCGGCCTCGACCCCACGCACCTCGGCGAGCTCCTCGGCGGTCAGCTCGCTCCGGCGGCCGTGCGCCACCGGCATAGAGGGGGCGATGGCTCGGCGGCGATGGCCGGCAAGCAGTGGCGCATCTCCTGTGCGGGAGGCGGCGCGCGCGTGGAGCCGTGCGAGGCAGCGTCGCTTTCTCGTTGGGCTGGGCCGTATCCCACAGGCCGGATACGTATCAGGTCACGTACTAAATATTCCCAAAATTAAATAAAAATCGGATACTCGCCGGATACGTATCGAAGCCGT
Source organism: Saccharum hybrid cultivar R570 (assembly GCA_038087645.1). Taxonomy (NCBI): domain Eukaryota; kingdom Viridiplantae; phylum Streptophyta; class Magnoliopsida; order Poales; family Poaceae; genus Saccharum; species Saccharum hybrid cultivar. The sequence goes on from JAQSUU010000240.1 coordinate 1,044,488, forward strand.
GTCGGGTGCGTATCCGTATCGGATACGTATCCGATACGTGATACGGCACCTTCTTGACGTATCTGTGTTACAGAGGCTTTGGTGATGGATGAGGTCACAAGGGACATACAAGGTGATATCCCTTGGTGTATGTTCTTTGCTGATGATGTGGTGCTAGTTGACGACAGTAGGGCGGGGGTTAATAGGAAGTTAGAACTATGGAGGCACACGTTAGAGTCGAAAGGGTTCAGACTTAGTAGGACTAAGACCGAGTACATGAGGTGCGAATTCAGCGCGACTAGGCACGAGGAGGGAGACGTTAGCCTCGATGGGCAAGTGGTGGCCAAGAAGGATACTTTTTGGTATTTAGGGTCGATGCTACAAAAGGATGGAGACATTGATGAAGATGTTAGGCATAGAATTTCAGCCGGCTGGTTGAAATGGCGTCAAGCTTCTGGCGTTCTCTGTGACAAAAGGTTGCCTCAGAAGCTGAAAGGTAAGTTCTATAGGACGGCGATTCGTCCGGCGATGTTATACGGTGCTGAGTGTTGGCCTACAAAAAGGCGACATGTCCAGCAATTGAGTGTAGCAGAGATGCATATGTTGCGTTGGTGTTGTGGGCACACAAGGAGGGATAGAGTCCGGAACGACGATATTCGGGATAGGGTTGGGGTGGCACCAATTGAGGAGAAATTGATTCAACATCGGTTGAGATGGTTTGGACATGTCCAACGGAGGCCTCCTGAGGCGCCGGTGCGTAGTGGAGTTCTAAAGCGAGCCGATAATGTAAAGAGCGGTAGAGGTCGACCTAAACTAACTTGGGACGAGTCCGTTAAGAGAGATCTTAAGGAGTGGAATATCTCTAAGGATTTAGCTATGGACAGGAGCGTTTGGAGATTGGCAATCAACGTGCCTGAACCGTGACCTCTTTTTGTCTTGTGCCCTTTATGTCCCTTTATGCGTCTTCCTGTTTCTCGTCTCTTTTGGGTTTCATCTCTAGCCTACCCCAACTTGCTTGGGACAAAAGGCTATGTTGTTATTGTTGTTGTTGCTACTACTGCTGTTGATTAGTCCAGGCATTAGTAAGGGCAGCTTAGATCTGGTGTCTTCTCATATGATACTGCGATCTGCATGTGTCACTATATATAGCTACTCGAATATTAGTTTTACAAGGCATCCAAGCCTTGTAGCAGCTACTGGCATATTAGTTGAAACAATCTCAGACTTCTGCCATATTAGTTTTTTTTTAGGAAATTCTGCCATATTAGTTGGTAATTGGTATTTGTAATGTCTTCATCTTCTACGTTTATTATGTGTAAAATTACCTTATGCTTGACATATTTTTTTGGCTGAGCCACTAAATGGCTTAGCCCGCTATTTACACCATGTTCGCTTATGCTAAAATTTGGCTTATGCTGATGCTTATGCTAAAATGGTGTAAGAGGAAAACACTGTTCCATTGCTAAAAAGTAAAGCGAACAGGGAGTTAGCCCGCTATAACCATTCTTAGCCTTTGGGAGTGGCAGCCGCTAAGGGGCTTAGCCTGCTATTTAAAACATTGGCACCAAATGAGTTAAATCTAGACACCAAATATGTGCCTGCTTGAGTGCAGGCTCTGGCCACACCCCTAAACCTTATCACAAAGATTGAGGAATCCAGCCTAGGGGTAGAACTGCAGGGCCGGCGCACGTACTCGGGGGCAGGCGAGCAGATGCCAACCCCCGTCTATTTGGGATTTAAAGCAGTGATGTGACTCGTAATTGTCTTGCCTTGCCCGGGTACCAGGGTTTTGGGAGGAGAGGGAGGTCAGATGAGGCGGAGGAGGAGGAGCTTACGGAGGGGTGGTATTGGCAGGAGCCCTCGGGGTTGTCGTCGTCGGTGAATACGGCGTCGCAGCCGATCCGCTGGCACCGCACCGGCTCGGCTGTGCCGCTCTTCGCCGCCTCCGTCGTCGTTGACATCGCCGCCGGTGCCCTCTCACCGAGTCCCCGTCGCCCGCTCTGGAAAAATGTCGAAAGATCTCGCTGAACCCACGGAAGGAATAAAAACGTGGGCGGTGTGGGGGCAGCCTGTTCGCTTGGCCGAAAATAATAGCGTTTGACTGGTTTATTGTGAGAAAAAAAATGCCGCTGGCTGATTGAAAATAAGTGGCTGAAAGCTTAAACGAACAGGTAGAACAATGGGTCTGAATCGAATGTACGAGCCAGGAGTGTAAACGGATCCGAGACAGATACGAATACACAGTATTTCTTGCGCTCGGATTTGTATATATACGGATAATAATATTATTTCTCGCATTTAGATTTCTATTATGAATAATATTGTTGTGTCAGATTATATATAAATAGGTATTGATAATATATTTAAATTTGAATATCTTGATACCGATAAGATGTCTGGATTCAGCTATGATGATAGATTTTTTTTCTGAAGTCCTTTGGTGAAACTATGGGTCGAGAAATATCCATACTATTTACTCTCTTCGTCTCCATTTGATTGTCGTTTTAGCTGCCCTTCTGGCTGTCCCATTCAAAGCTTTCGCCCAAGTTTAAAGAATCTTGGATGTGCTAGGTGAAGACTAAAACGACGGATAAACAGGGATAGAGGGAGTACATATTTAGCATGAGCTCGTTTTAGTTTGATACCGATGCTATTATAAACCTGCGTGGGTTATCAATATTATTGAAAGAAATGGTCCTTTCCATTTGGGTAAATAGCACCATATATATGCCACATATATGTATCTTGGAACCACTCATTTGAGTCAATTTTGTTTAAATGGTGCATTTTTTAGAACGAACCCACGAGCTTGTTCTTGTGCTACTCAAATTTCAAGAAAGTTTGAACAATAACAAGTAAAGAATCTCTTCGCATTTTCAAATTATCCACGTTGTAGCTTAAAAAAAGCAGTCCATGTTATTTGGTGGACGATTTTATTTCAAACTTTGACCCTATCGGCAATGTCACGAGAAGCCAACCAATCAAGGCACTGGTCTCTTGGTTTCACTAGAGTTTCATTTTAACGAATTTTGCGAGGGTGAACACAAAAACTATCACAAACTCTTGATCGGAGTCACCAAACAATCACCAAGAAGGCGCTCAACGATTCAATTAGCTCCAAACCATCTAGGTGACGATAACCACCAATAGTAACAAGAAACTGCTATCACCACACTTCTTTAATGTCGCAAGACGCACAACTAAGCAATGCTCACTTTAAATCAATCACTAATCATGCAAGTAAGTTGAGTGTGTGCTTGAGCTCTCCGAGAGTGTGTATCAAGAAATGGCCAAGATAGTCAAAAGAGCGACGTGTCCTCTATTTATAGCCTCTTCAAGATTATAGACATTGGGAGCTCAAGATCTAGATTCTGCGGGGTTACTGAAAAATCAGGTGAACAATGGAGAACCCCCACTGAAGAATTCTTTATAAAGATCCAATAGTATATATTCAAATCAATCTAGCTGTTACAGAGCCTTTTTATGGTGACCGTTGTGGAGCCACCGATGGATAAATCCGGTGGCCTCCCAAGGCCACTGTCTCCAATAGGTGACCGTTGGAGTTTCAAAGATCGGATGACCACATGCTTTGGCACGCATAAAACCTCTCTGATCGCCAACCTGAGAGCTCTGTGATAGTGCCAAAAAAGTCTGATGACCCTGCCAAAAAAAAGTCTAATGACCCCCACAGAAGCAAGTGTTCTTGCCTTTGAATTTTCACGTGCAGATGACCCCTAAGGCCCTAACCCTTTTCTCCGGTGCTGCACAAGTACCTCACCGTCGGATAAATTTGGTGATTGTCTGCCAACAACAACTTAACATTGAACAACACATGCTATTTCTGACGACTAGCCTAGAGGGTCATCAGATAAATCTAGTGAGTGCAGAAACTCTGCACTAAGTCATTCTCTCAGATGCTTTTCAAATTTACTAACTCCAAATGCGTTCTGACTCGAACCCAATACCTTTAAGTTCCGAGTTAGCCTTTTCAAAACAATTTCACAAGCATTTTCGCTTGCTTCTTACCACAGGTGTTATGCACGTATACAATTAGACAACAACTAGCGGCACTAGATAACCACAACCGCATTAGAGTTCTCTCTTAATAGTACGATTATTTTTCCTCGATCATACAATCTATTATATCTCGATTGGTAAAAACAAAGACTTATGATATACCTTTGCCCTCGGGCTTGCTTTTCTTCTCATTTCCTTCTTCTCTAAGGTTGAACACTTCATTTGATTATGATCATCTCACCATCTACTTTGCTTTGCTCAATTCCTTGTATTCATCGAAAACATTAGTTTACCAATTATCATTCAACTGCTAAAATCAAACTTAGGGCTTTTAACCACACCCCTCCTACCTCACGTTCGACGCTCCTCCCAAATTTGAACATCCAATTCAGTGTACATCCAATTTTAGTACCAAAGGTGATTTTGTATTGAACTCAATTCAAACGCACACCTCGCTTATCAAGGAGTAAAACTTTTTAATTGATCAAATTTATATAAAAAAATGTATTAATATTTACTGTGTATAATAAATATCATTATATTAAGCATGGAGTATATTTTTATAATAACTTATCTAAAGATAAAAATGTGTATACTATTTTCTATATTTATAATTATTTAAAAACTCAAATTAACAGACTCTCTTGATGGAAGTTTCGCATTTCTGAGTCGAGATACATCGTGTGCATTCGCTTGGTTTGTGTTTGTTGTCCCCCTGTGACAGCGAGGGTCTGAATTCTTGGAAGACAAGAGAGCCACAAACATGCGCCCCTTTCGACCGATTCCACTTCAGAACTTCCATCATCAGACACCGAAACCTCCAACTCCCGCATCGCATCGAACCCTCCGGCCTCCAAGCGAATTCCTCCTCTCCTCTCCTCTCCTCTCCTTCCGGCGCGAATTCAACCGCACGCAAAACCCTGGGCCGATGCGGCCGATCCGGCTACCCGAGCCGCCGGGCGTCGACGGCATGGAGACGCCCGAGATCTTCTCTGGCACTGGCAGCGGCACTGGCGGCGCCACCGTCGTTCGCCGCGCCGTCCTCATCGGCAACGGCTCCCCCGGCGCAGAGAACCAGTGTCTCGGCCTCGCCCGCGCCCTCGGCCTTGCCGACAATCTCACCCTCTACGTCAGTTCCCTCTCCTTCGCTTACTACCCCTAGTACCCTACGATTCCCGTTTTTGGCACTTTCTGTTCTATTGCTGCAACGGGATGACACGAATGGAAACCCCGTTTCGATTGCTCGTGTAGTTGCGCCCGACAGTCGCAAAATTTAATGCTTTTCTGGGTTAATTTTGCTTTTGGGGGCTTGGCTTGCAGCGTGTCACGAGGCCGAGAGGAGGGATCAATGAGTGGCTTCACTTTCTCCCCATTTCCATGCACAAGTTTATAGACCAAGTGCTCAGGCAGTTCTTCAGCAACACGAGGTTCGCGATAGTGATTCAGGGGAGGAAGCCGTACCGTGTTCTGAATGCTGGATCAGTTGGGTTGTCTGCAGTTCTGGAAGCCGACGTCAAGAAGATTGTAACTGTGGCTCGTGATACATATGAGAAGTAAGTCACTATTACTGCTGTAGCTTTTCTCGGTTGCTTCATTCTATAAACCTATGCACCAGTCTAACGTCTTTTAAGTTTGAGCCATTACTCATGCTATGGGTCTGAGCCATTACTCATGCTAAGGGTCACCGAAATAATTGACTAGTTCATGAATTTTGCTCATTGGGCAATCAGAAATGTTAACCTTGTTTATTGCATTATGATGGCCCTTTTTGGTGTATCATTTTGTTTGCCGTCTTAGGAGCTGCTCACATATTGTGATCATTGGATCTTGACATTTATGCAGTGCACACACCTTTTGTGAATACATGATTCTGTGCAGTAAGCTTAAAGGAGGAAACATTGGAACATGGCATATGAGGCACAGTTGTTTGCATCTTTACAATATACATATTGAGTTCAAAAGCCAATTACAAGATTTACTTTATGAGCATCTTGAAACTGCACATAATAAATATTATGAAATGAGTTGCCTGACAATTTCTTTCTGTTTTTTCAATCAAGAATTTGAACCCAGTAAACAATTCCATCCAAATGAATGTTCTAGTGGGGGCTTAAGCTAGAGCTGCCCCTTCTATCACATTGGACTCTACCAGTAAAGAGATGTGCCTTCTTGTCTGACTCGACAGGAATGCAGGAAAAGCTTCTTCTCACCCAGAGTTCCTAGCAGCTTTAAGCCTGTTAGCGACTTCCTTTAGTTGTTCAGGAAGAGCACTGTTTTTTGTTGGAGAGATAGAATGGAGTGCTTTATGAAATTCGATCTCATTCGAATAACATTCATTTGGCTGGTCATTTTTGCTGTTATAGACCATTGTATCACAATGGTGTTACGAGCTGTCACTTATGAGTGCATTCTGTGATGCTCGGCTGGAGCAAAGGGCCTCCAGGAGCTTCTTGCGAGGTCTTTTGGGAGGGATTCAGAACCTTAGTGTGGTTGTTCTGGTCGTTTTATTTTCAGTTTTTATTTTCAGTGCTCTTCTAGACCAGCGTGGGTGTGTGAGTGTTATTGGGGATTTCTTCCCTGTATTTCAAACCTTTCTTCTTAATGAAATGATACGCAGCTCTCTCGCGTGTTTGATAAAAAAACCATTGTATAATTCCGTGTAGAAATACCCTTCATATTTTCTACAACTTTATGGTGGTTGTGTGTGGCCCTGCCTAAGAAACGCGGATACTTCGCAAAACTCACGTACCGGTATCGGATACCGTATCAGATACGGATACTGCACGGATACTGCCGGATACGTATCCCGGACGTATCGGAAATTAACGCAATTTTCAAATAATAAAAATACGCGGATACTCCTGGGATACCTTGCCGATACCTGTAGGATACCTGATAACCCTTAAAACCACTCGTTCAGTTCGTATAAAAGCCGTCCGCTCAGCTGTGCCCCTCCGCAATCCCTTTTCGTGCGGCCACAGCAGCCACCGCCGCTGCACACACGCTCCTCTGAAGCAGGCGTGCAGCACGCCGTAGATCTGCGGCAACAGCGCTGCTCGACCGCCGCCGCTCGGCCGCCCCTTCGTTCTCCAGCTTTCCGCCTGTGTCTTCTCTCCCTGGACCACATCCTCAAGCCCCTGACGCCTCCACACGCCATCGGCGGCCGTGGCTCCTTCCCCTTCTACGGTGAGTCCGTTTTTTCTTCTCTTCTCTAATCTGGTCCTTCCCTTCACTTCTCAGCTATCTCCCTGCTCCTTGTCTGATTCTCCTCTTGTTATTAGATCCAATGGCGACTTCTTCGAATGCTTCTGCATCTACTGATGGTTCTGAAAGTGGAGGATTTCCTATCGCCAACAACCCTGCTATTGCAAGTCAGGTCTTAGCTGCTGCTCGTGTGACTCCTCCACCTTCAGATGATGATGCTAAGAAGCCACTATGGAGTTATGTTGAGTTAATTGAGAGAATTGGAAAGGGTCAGGGGGGCAACTCAAAGATGAGATGTAGACTTTGTGACCATCATTTTCAAGGAAGCTACTCTAGAGTTAAAGCACATCTGTTAAAGATTTCTGGTTTTGGGGTAAAGTTTTGTCGAGTGGTGACTGTACATGTTCTTGAACAACTGCAAGCTGAAGTTGCTGCTGCCAATGCTGCTGTTGCCAGGACCATGCCTAGAGATATTCCACTTCCTACTGAGGGCAACGAGAAGATGAGAAAGAGGAAGGGTGTCTCAGTTATTGAATCTAGCTTCAATCAAGAAGTCCGTAGCCAGCTTGATGAACTGATAGCTAGAATGTTTTATACAGCAGGCCTGCCATTTAATCTTGCACGTAACCCATATTTTAATCTTGAAAACTGAAGAATACCACCATGGTCCATCAGCAATGTGGGATATTGGAGCTGATACTTTTGAGGCTGATTTTGAGGGTGGTGCTGATTTTCTTGAGCATGCTGATCTGTCACTTGATGAACCAGACCTTGAAAGAGTTCTAGAAGATCTTGGGGCGCTAGGAATAACTGAAAGCTCTGGTGCTGCTGCTGGGTCTGACTGAAGATGTTGGATCGATGGATTGATGGATGATTGCCAGTTTGCCATGGGCAGCTGTTGTTCATGCATCGTCATTTCATCACTTTATCAGTTATCGTTTTATCATTTCATCATGTCGTGTCCTTAATCTAGTTGCTATGTTATGTGTGTGTGTCGTACCTAAGTTTGAATTATGGCTTGATGCCTTGAACAACGTTATGCCTTGAACCATGTTATGTAATGTAATATTTATGGTATGTTTTATTTTTTATTTTTTATGTATATTGCCGTATCCCCGTATCTGCATTTTGGGGAAAATGGCGTATCGGAGTATCGCCGTATCGCGTACCGGTATCCGTATCTGCGTATCCGTGCAATTTAGGGCCCTGCCAGGGTGTGCCCCCATAGAAAATCTAAGTTCTTGCCTTAACATATGTATTGCTTGTGGGTTGGTTGTCAGGTTTTGTAACTTCCTCAAAATCAGGCAGTCCTAGTGGCTTTTGAATATTATTATGCTAAGATATGAACATAACATTATGACAATTAATTCTTCTTCCAGGGAAGGTCCGACATTAGTAGTTGCTTGTGGCTGGGACACCATATCATATTCAAGCTTGATAAGGAAAGTAGCTTCAGATAATGTGTTTGTCATCCAGGTAGTATTCATACCTAATCTGCTGACTTTCACTGCTACTCCTATCTGCTAATACAGTAGATCCACACAATAAACTTGCAGATTTTAATCTGATTCTTGTAATGTGTGTTTTTTTTTATTTCAGATCCAGCACCCACGGTCTCGCCTTGATAGGTTTGATTTGGTGGTGACTCCTTGCCATGATTACTATGCTTTAACCGCTAGTGGACAACAAGAAATTCCACGCCTGTTCCGCAGATGGATTACTCCACAGGAACCGCCCAGGAGCAATGTGGTATGCTGCCTTTTTCGTATGCATAGTTTTCAAGTAACTTGCACATTGGTGGCATGCTGATTCTGACTTTTGAATAACCAGGTACTTACTGTTGGTGCACTACACCAGGCTGATTCTGCTGCGCTACGGCTTGCTGCTATAGCCTGGCACGATGAACTTGCCCCTTTGCCTAAGCCGTTGCTAATTGTCAACATTGGGGGCCCCACCAGTAATACTCTGTCTCCTGCGCATGTTTTTGCATAGTCCTGTTTTGCGTTTTCTGCAGAGTAAATCTAGATATTATGCCAGTTGTTGCTCTCAAACAGGGATGCTGTCAGTGTGGCTTGCCTAGCGCATAGTTGCATATAACGAGTGAATGTATTATTTCCTTTACTGATTGGATGGCTTTCCTTTATTTTGATATCATATTGGATAGGCTTGCTTTGTAGTATTATGATCCTAATAAGGATTGGTTTCTAATGAATTGCAGAAGAATAGTACTCCCTCCATTCCAAATTATAAGACGTTTTTGGCTTTTCTAGATACATTGCTTTTACTATGCATCTAGGCATAGTGTATATCTAAGTGCATAGCAAAAGCTATAAATCTAGAAAAGCCAAAACATCTTATAATTTGGAATGCAGGGAGTAGTTTCTTTGTCTGCTAGTGTTGTACTGTGCCAATTGATTATTAGACTTGCAAAAAATAAAGGTGTAACTTTGACAATGGAAATATCATCCTTTTAGGCTGATTAATATGGCATTGTTCATTGGTTTAGATATTCCATCTATTCATGCTATCCTGGACTTCATCTCACCAATAGAACAATTATACATCCCAAATATCTGCTCTATGTCCAATTTAACAAAAGAACTCCACATGTAAGCCCATTGCCCACCCAAGGACCCAACAAGTTATCCTGGCTTCATACTGCGCAGTTATGTGAAAAGGGCAAAAGAGACAAGCATCCAATGGGGTGCAGAAATAAGAATAGGTCTTTCATTACTCGAAAGAAAATTCTCTTAATATTTTTGTTTCATTTTTTTTGTGAACCTTAGTTAACGTGAACAGTGCAGCATATATGCGCATCATTTTCCCTCCCAAAGTCCTTAGCAAACCCATACACAAGTCAACTTGGGTCAATCGATCCAGGGTGCAGTTTGCCCTGTAGCAAATCTGGCAGGTAGAAAACAAGTGCATTGCCATTTCTGTACATGCTATGAGGTACTGTCAACTATTTTGGACTTTTCCCTTTCCCAACTTACATACCTATTGGCCTTTAGTCGTTCCAATTTTCACATCTTATTCTTTGGACACCATTTCCAAATGTGTTGAATTATTTTATTAATTGCTTTTCGTACTCAGATACATGTGATCTTTCTCATGTGTTTTTATCTTTAAATCTTCAGGGAATTGTAAATATGGTGTAGATCTTGCCAAGCAGCTCATAACCTCTCTGTATAATGTGCTAGATAGCTGTGGGAGTGTTAGAATCTCATTCTCTCGGAGAACACCATGGAAGGTATGGTATTTGGCAGTTTTTTTTTCCTGTAGTACAAGTTGGTAGGCTTGACAGTTCAACTGTCTGCTTGCAGGTCGCTGATATTGTATTCAAAGAATTTGCTGGACATCCCAAGGTCTATATTTGGAATGGTGAAGGTAGAATCTGAAGATTAGCTCTAAGTTGTTCAGTATTTATGCTTTTTGCTCAACTTGTTGTACTACAACTATTTTTACTTCTGCAGAAGCTAACCCTCACATGGGACATCTTGCATGGGCTGATGCTTTTGTCATAACAGCAGACTCGATAAGTATGTTAAGTGAGGCATGCAGCACAGGGTAAGTTGTTTTCTTATTGGAACAACTTGCACGTTGCAACCTTTTTATGAAGTTTCATGAGTGTGACTAGCTTCAAATTACCATCGCTACAGGAAACCTGTTTATGTTGTTGGGACCGAACACTGTAAATGGAAGTTTTCAGCTTTTCACAAGACTCTACGGGAGCGAGGGGTTGTTCGCCCGTTCACTGGATTGGAAGATGTAAGTTTTTTCAATATTTCTACTAATGATAATCTGTTTGGAGTGACCACTTTGATACTATGAGCAGATTTTGTTTGAGTATGTTATCCCATTCAAACTAAGTTTTAGTGCCGATCATTTTACTTTATACATAATACTGGACTTTTGTCCATAACTTACATGCGAACTTTGATCCTAACTCCTAAACAATTTTTATGTGCTCGTGAACATCCCTAATAGTTTCTCATGCACAAATAGTTATCTACATATATATGGCAGTGCAAATGTTGTATATTTACTCTTGGCATCATTTATAGTTCCTGTGGTAAATACCACACTATTCTAATTGTTCTTGTGAAACAACAACAACAACATAGCCTTTTGTCCCAAGCAAGTTGGGGTAGGCTAAAGATGAAACCCAAAAGAGACGAGAAACAGGGAGACACATAAAGGGACATAAAGGGCACAAGACAAAAAGAGGTCATGGTTCAAACACGTTGATTGCCAATCTCCAAGCGCTCCTGTCCATAGCTAAATCCTTGGAGATATTCCACTCCTTAAGATCTCTCTTAACGGACTCGTCCCAAGTTAGTTTAGGTCGACATCTACCGCTCTTTACATTATCGGCCCGCTTTAGAACTCCACTACGCACCGGCGCCTCAGGAGGCCTCCGTTGGACATGTCCAAACCATCTCAACCGATGTTGAATCAATTTCTTCTCAATTGGTGCCACCCCAACCCTATCCCGAATATCGTCGTTCCAGACTCTATCCCTCCTTATGTGCCCACAACACCAATGTAGCATACGCATCTCTGCTACACTCAATTGTTGGACATGTCGCCTTTTTGTAGGCCAACACTCAACATCGTATAACATCGCCGGACGAATCGCCGTCCTATAGAATTTACCTTTCAGCTTCTGATGCACCCTTTTGTCACAGAGGACGTCAGAAGCTTGACGTCATTTCAACCAGCCGGCTGAAAATATATGCCTAACATCTTTATCAATGTCTCCATCCTTTTGTAGCATCGATCCTAAATACCGAAAAGTATCATTCTTGGCCACCACTTGTCCATCGAGGCTAACGTCTCCCTTCTCATGCCTAGTCGCGCTGAAATCGCACATCATGTACTCGGTCTTAGTCCTACTAAGTCTGAACCCTTTCGACTCTAACGTGTGCCTCCATAGTTCTAACTTCCTATTAACCCCTACCCTACTGTCGTCAACTAGCACCACATCATCAGCAAAGAGCATACACCAAGGGATATCACCTTGTATGTCCCTTGTGACCTCATCCATCACCAAAGCAAATAAATAAGGGCTCAAAGCTGACCCCTGATGCAGTCCTATTTTAATTGAAAAGTCACTGGTGTCGCCATCACATGTTCGGACAAATGTCACCACATCCCTATACATATCCTTGACGAGGGTAACGTACTTAGTTGGGACTTTGTGCTTTTCCAAGGCCCACCACATGACATTTATCGGTACTTTGTCATATGCCTTATCGAGGTCAATAAAGACCACATGCAAGTACTTATTTTGCTCCCTATATCTCTCCATCAATTGTCGTAATAAGAAAATCGCCTCCATGGTCGACCTACCAGGCATGAACCCAAACTGATTTTGGGTCACATGTGTTACTCTCCTTAGATGATGCTCGATAACCCTTTCCCAGAGTTTCATCGTATGGCTCATCAACTTAATCCTACGGTAGTTAGTACAACTTTGAACATCTCCCTTGTTCTTGAAGATAGGTATTAATATACTTCTCCATTCTTCAGGCATCTTGTTAGACCGAAAAATAAGGTTAAAAAGCTTAGTTAACCATACTATCGCTCTGACGTCTAGGTATCTCCACACCTCAATGGGGATACCATCAGGGCCCATCGCTTTACCTCCCTTCATCCTCTTCAAAGCCTCTCCGATCTCTGCCTCCTGAATTCTCCTCACAAAGCGTTTGTTGGTATCGTCAAATGAGTCGTCCAACTCAAGGGTAGGACCCTCATTCTCCCCATTAAACAACTTGTCGAAGTACTCTCTCCATCTGTCCTTGATCTCCTCATCCTTCACCAGAAGTCGATCTGTCCCATCCTTGATGCATTTTATTTGGTTGATGTCCCTTGTCTTTCTCTCGCGGATTCTAGCCATCCTATAAATGTCATTCTCCCCTTCCTTCGTGCCTAGCTGCTGATAAAGGTCATCATACGCCTGACCTTTTGCTACACTAACAGCTCGCTTTGCAACCCTCTTCGTTATTTTATAGCCCTCGATGTTGGCTGCACTCTTGTCATGGTGGAGACGTTTGAAACACTCATTCTTCTCCCTAATAGTCCTTTGCACATCGTCATTCCACCACCATGTGTCTTTCGCTTCCCGTTTGCCTCCCCTACTCACGCCAAACACTTTCGAAGCCACCTTCCGAACACATATTGCCATCTTTAGCCACATGTCGTCGGCATCTTCTCCTTCTTCCCAAGGCCCCTCGTCTAGCATCCTCTCCTTAAACGTTTGCGCTGCTTCCCCTCTAAGCTTCTACCACTTTGTTCTCGCAATCTTGGCCCGTTTGTCCCGGTGGATACGTACCCGAAAAAGAAAGTCCGCCACCACAAGCTTATGTTGAGGGACAACACACTCCCCAGGTAACACCTTACAATCAAAGCAAGCACATCTATCATCCCTCCTTGCAAGGATAAAGTCGATCTGGCTCGAGTGTTGTCCACTACGAAAGGTTACTAGATGAGATTCCATTTTCCTAAAGAGGGTGTTCGCTATCAACAAGTCATAGGCCATCGCGAAGTTCAAAACATCCTCCCCCTCTTGATTCCTACTACCATACCCGAACCCCCCCGTGCACCCGCTCGAAAACCTACATTAGTCGCACCAACATGTCCGTTGAGGTCCCCTCCTATAAAGAGTTTCTCGCTGATAGGCACAGTACTAACCATGCTATCAAGATCTTCCCAAAACTGCCTTTTGGTGCCCTCGCTAAGACCTACCTGAGGGGCATAGGCACTGATCACATTCAGAGCCGAATCTCCAACTACCAGCTTGACCAAGATAATCCGGTCGCCTTGCGTCCTAACATCAACGACTCCATCCTTAAGGCTCCTATCAATCAAGATGCTTATACCATTCCTACCCGATGTTGTTCCCGTGTACCAAAGTTTGAAGCCAGTATCCTCCACCTCCTTCGCCTTCTGGCCCTTCCATTTAGTCTCCTGGACGCATAGAATATTTACACGGGGACCCTACGTTTCAGCTACCTAGACGAATTCTAGTTGGCTCGACTAGCTTCCTTACCCTTCGCACCCGTCGAGGGAAGTGCGAAGACCCTTGCTCATTTTTCACTACACCCGGGCGTAGATGTAGCGCGCCACTAAGGTTGCGACGGCCTGACCCTTGCTCATTTTTCATCGTACCCAGGTCACGATACGACGCGCCACTAAGGGGATGACGACTCGGCCCTTGCCCATTTAACACCACACCCGGGTTCCGATGTAGCGCGTCGCTAAGAGGGTTACGCCCCAACGAATCTCTTGTGGGTTTCAAATCCATGAGAGTGGCTGTTTTTTTACTGTTGGTTCGCCAGACCTTAACACACCCTCCTCCTTTACCCGGGCTTGGGACCGGCTATGTTGAGACGACTTAAGAAAGTCTTCCAGTCAACATAGGCGGAGTTTAATTGTTCTTGTGAAAATTTCATCTTAATACATTAGAAATATCTAGTTGGTGCATAAATTATATGAATTGGAAGTATGAGTTCTACAGCATATCGTTACTTGATTGTTTTGCATCATGTAGCTTTCCCCACCATATAGAAGATTTTAGTATATACTGGTAGAATGATCAAAATTAACAAGACAAATCTGTTTTATTAGGTGATATTTCCTTGAAGCTCAGATGGATGTACTTGCACAGCTTATCACTTGACTTTCCCTTGTAGATTTCAAATAGCTGGAGCTACCCTCCCCTAAATGACGCCATTGAAGTAGCTACTCGTGTTCGTGAAGTGATTGCAGAACGAGGGTGGACAGTGGGGAGATGATAGTGATCATAAGTAGCCCTGTATTATTCTGTCAACATTGGTTCAGATATGATATATATGGTAAATTATAGAGTTTGGTTAGCATCACTGTGGATTCAGTTTGTCGTTCGGAAGAAGGAAAGAATAACATAGCCATGGAATGGCCTGTTCAAAAGCTGACCCTCTCTTTGGTGGTATACCCCCAAGCCAATTTTTTGAGTAACTGTACAGCTCCGGGAGATGTTTTTTGTTTGGCTACTGGCAACTTGTTGCCTGATGTAAATTTAACGCTGCTAGAAGGAATTGGAGTAGATAGAGTTGGTAATGTGAAAATTTGAAGCTGAGAGCTAGTCAGGTGACGTTTCGGGGTGTTGTATGGTTGTATACTGCTTATGACTTCACCCTGTTTTGGTTAAATTTGTGTATGATGAAACATGCAGAACCCATCAGCTTTTGCCAAGACTGATGCCTTTAGTGGATTTTTCGCTGTATATGCCGGAACTCGGATGTCCTTGGCGTCTATTGCATGCCGGAACTGAGCACACCCGTCAGCTGTGCTGCCTCTGCATACTTATCTGGCTGCATGCAGCAGCTCGCAACCTGCAGCTATTAAATACCTGATACCTTTTTTAGTGCATTTCTATGTTAGTATATGCTAACTGGGATGTATTCTACTTGTTACGGTGAGACGAGTGTCTGCGCACTTGATTCATGAACAAATTTCCATTTGAAACCAGCATTGTTATGCTTGCATAGGTTGCCCAACATGTTTACTGACCAAGAGAAAGAGCCTTTGTTATGCCTGCATAGATTGCCCAACATGTACTAACCAAGAGAGACAGGCTGTGCAAAACGTACCTTCCTGTCCAGCTTTTGAAACGAACGTCAAGGCGAGACCATGAGGGAGGGTTCAGAGCAATGCAATGATCAGTTTGGAGAATTTCTGCATCGGCCAGGAGGTTTTGTTCCCAATTGCCATGCTTTGAACTTTTACACGTTCGGTTTGAAAGAGTCTCGCAGTGCTGAGTATAACGTACAATACTTGCACGTTGACTCTACCAGGATTGTGAAATAGAAATACAAGTACTATACTAGTATTTTGACCATGATGCCGAATTGACTGTCCGATGACTTTCGGGTCTGCAAATCAATTGTGTCCACCAAAAAAGGTCAGTTCTTGTGGCTGGCGCCCTTTGTTTCATCATCAGGTCGCAAGAAGCAAATGCATTGAGCGGGATTTAGGTGGCCATTGCGGTAGTGTATACGTGTATAATACGTTGCAAACAATAGACAAGTATACGCAGCACGATTGGTCTAGTTTGGAGATAAGCAACGGGAGGACCCCGCCTTTGGAATTACAACTGTGCTTGACCGGTGCATGGTCGTCGACAGCTCGAGTAGTCGAGCGACTCCAAGTCACAGGTCGCACAGCAATCCCAAGGGGGAACGCGGTTGTGATATGGCAGCACAGCCGAGCCAATGCTTCTTTCTTTCCTAGGAATTACTGTACATCTGTCAACAGATTTATATTATGACCTATATTTATCAAATTTGTTAGCCATTATATGTAAAATCAAAGCTGTGGATCTCTTTCTCTAAGCCTCCTTATCCCTATCCACGTTGCTGCCTTATCCCTTTACACGTTGCTCACCGTAGCCAGCTGCGGCGGCGACGACTCGAACTTGAAGCTCCTGGCGCTCATCAATTCCCTTCAGATCAGGGCACGACAGTGGCGAAGCTACAAATTTTTGGAAGCCCAAGTAATTTTTATTTTGTATAAACTATTTAACTACAAATAGTGTTTCTATTTAGTGTAAATAAAATTATTTTATTTATATTTTGTCGATGAGCCTGAACCGCTGGCCGGGGTGACCGGTGTAATAAGTCGCCGGTTATTTATATTCAGATCAGGACAATAGCATTGCATAATAAGTTGTTCGATCCTTGTTGTGAACCTTAACCAAGCCTTTGATGCATCGCACCTGTTCTGTACCGCTTAGGATGTCCATGACTCTGAACTAAACACTATCTTATAGTGCAATCTGCGGCATATACAAGCATGTTGACAGCAACACTGAATGCTGTTGCCCAAGCTTACTCTGACCTTAGTACTAATCTAGCTACTCCATATGTTGTAAAGTATAGGGTATTTTGGTTTGTCCTTAATTAAATTCCTTTAGTTTTAACTAAGTTCATAGGAAAAAATATATTGAAATTTACGTCACCATATGAATTTGTTATGAATACATATTTTATGGTGGAGTCAATAAAATTAATTAGATGTTGGTGATTTTTTTCATAAATTTACTAAAAATTTAAATAGTTTTGAACAAACTCAAGCATATATTTGCAACGGTTTTAGTAGTATCCGGCCGCCTTCACCTTTATCTTGCCTGTCTTGTAATAAATAAATAGATTTTTGGCTTTCCATTTCCATACTCTCTCTTTCTCGCGCCTTGATTAGCGAGGATGTTGCATATGGCACCAATAATACGGAATAGTATATCGCTTATAAATATGGAGCAAAGTGTTTTTCATGTCATCGACTAAACTTTTGCTGGACAAGAGCACCCTCAACAATTGAGCAAGCATTCTAGCTCGTATTTTTACCACATCATTTTAAGTTGAACATCAGAGACAATCACTCCAACAATTTTACTACTTTAGATAAGTTGACTGAAACATTATAACATATCAATAATGGTAGTTCAACTTTAAGCACTCTATTTTCTTTATAAAAAAATACAACATGATAGAGATTATATAGTATAGAGTACTTTAAATGATACTCCCTTTGTCTATGAATGATAATCATATTTGACTAGAGAATAAGTCAAATTGTAAATTTTGACTAATAATAGGTCAAATTATACGTAAGTTAAGAGCATAAAACTTACATCAATAGAATTATGTTTAAGTGCCTCTGATATGATATTGATGTATTTAACAATTGACTATATATTATAAGAGAAAGAAGGGTCAAAATCTACTCTTTTGATTTTTCCTCTAGCCAAATACAATAATCATTTCTAAAGGAGGGAGTATTGCATTAGAAAAATGAATAGTTAGTTGTACATAATAAATATATCCTAAAAAATTTTACTAATTAAGCAATATAAGATTATAGGCAGTGTTGAAACACGTTGATGAGTTAGTAGGCCAGTCTTAGTGGAGATTTCATGTCACTGATTCCAACACATCCAGATTTTGGAAACAGTGCAGAAGAGTTTCGTCCACATGAAACTCTCTTTACTTCCATGAAACTTTTATCATCTCTTTCTTCATTAATATGGTGCTACATCAGTATAATTAATGTCTATAAAACTATGATGAAACTCGATAGAGACTGGCTGTATAAAAAAAGGGCGCGGATAAGCCGCGACCCGTCGCGCAATCAGCTACCGCGCGACCCCCTCCGCGTTCGTGTGACTGCTCCCGACATCACTGCATGCATGTACTGGATCAATCAGACCCGCTCTCCTCTCCTGGCTCCCATTCCAATGCATGCAAAGTGACGCAAAAGAAAAAAGTGAAACTTTTGTTTGAATTGCTATAAGTTTTGAACCATGTATTCATTTTCAATTCTGTCCACACCAATGTGTTCTACGTGATGAGACGGACAAAACTAGACCCTATTTGCATATGTTTCGAAAAATTTTAGTATATTAACAATTTATGTGTAATACATGCATGAGTTACTACCATATAATATTCCCCCTGTTTGCTTAACTTATCAGCTTGACTTATCAGTTATGGTACAGTGTTTTTCTCTCACAACAAAAATGCATCAGCCGGCTTATCAGCTACAGAAACCATCAGCCGAACAGGACGACTAAAGTTGCTACTCCAAAAATATACTAAAGTTGTTACACAGTATGCACAAGCTCGGGGCAAAAAATCAAAAGAAGTTACTACCATGTAAAACTAAAGTTGATACTTCAAAAATATACTAAAGTTATTATGTAGTATGGACAAGCTGGGGGCAAAAAATATCAAAAGAAGTTACTATCATGTAATATTATAGTTGTACAACTTTGAGGGGGGCCCGCAAATTATTGCAACACCATAGAAATAGAAGTTGCTAACTGAGGGTACTACAACCCAATGTAGCAACCGGAAAACATGACTAGCGACCAACTGGGGTGGGGACATTTATTAGAAAAACAAGAGTAGTGGCACGAAACAAGGTAAGTTGCAACATGAGGGGCAAATTATTAGAATAAACATTGCATAAATTGCCAATCGATATAGCAAAATTATTACACAACCCATTGCAGCGGCTGGAAAACGTGACTAACTGCTAACTAGGAGCAAAATAATACAAACACGATTATAAGAACCACACAAACACGAATAATTATCAATTGAAAGGCTATTTCATAAATAAACAATTATATCGGCAACAAAACGTGACAAACCTGCCAACTTGGTGGGCAAATTTATTATTAAAAACATTATAGGCACCCTAAAACACAACACACCGCTAACTAGGGGGTAAATAATATAAAAAACACGAGTATCTATAAATTGGATGACACATTATTAAAAAATATTATACCGACATCAAAACATGACTTCCACCTAGGGTGAGTTATATTTTGAACGAGTGGCAAGTTATCGTGAAAATGTACGACAACTCGAATGTCAAATTCTGATAATTATGAGATGACTTCTTATTAGCATCAAACAAAATTTAAAATAAAAAATAAAAAACGTGGTGTGATGAAATGATATTGATGAAAGTTCAAAACAAAGGATTTTGTGAGTAGAGACATGTACAAAAGCATTACAAGTAAGAGGAGCCAAGTGGCTAACAAAGTGCCACATGCCTGGCCAAGTAAGAGGAGGAGCAACACTACTTATGAATATTGACTAAGAGCCAAGTGCCTAACGATGACCAAGTGCAAGTGCTTCACAAGTATAGATGGAGGAGTTAAAAGGAAATGAAAAATAAAATGAAGAAAACAAAAAATCAACAGAGAAAAAAGGACAGAAGAACTATAATTTAACGGAAACATCTCTAAACAAAATAACGGAAATATCATTGAACTGAAAGGGATACAGAAAAATACTCATAACTCAATAAAATGAAAAAGCTGCATGACCTTGTGTGTGGCAAGTTTAATTTCAAAGTACGTAGCAAGTTATATTTTGAGCAAGTGGCAAGATATTGTGAAATGACAAATTCTGAGAATTATGACTTCCAAACATATGAAAATTTACATGGAAATTAAAAGAATTAATGAAACAAAAAAATGGGACTAAAAGGATTGATAAACTGAATCTCAAAACTCATAATACTGAAACTAAAAGGAACAAAATGAAATGTCAGGTTTCCAAGTGAAGCAGATATTCACCCTGACTAAACCTTGGATTTGCAGGGTCAAGATTAGTGACACGACGGCTCCTCATCCTGCACATGACACCTTCCCAATTGCATAAATGAGTGTTGTCATTCCAAGAAATCAATGCTTGTGGATCCAAACTGATCGCCTTCTTGAATTCAAGTAGTGACAGTTCTTTTTTTTTGGCAGCTTCGATCTACGCAAACTGAAATTACTAACTAAAATTAAAAACTGAAATTACAAAATGAAATTAGAAAATAAAATTACAAACTGAAATTACTAACTGAAATTGCTAACTGAAATTAAAAACTGAAATTACAGACTGAAAATGTACTAACTGAAATTTAATACTGAAATTGCAAAATGAAATAGCAACCTGAAATTACAAAATGAAATTGAAAACTGAAATTACAAAATGAAATTACTAACAGAAATTTAATCCTGAAATTGAAAATGAAATAGAAAACTAAAATTAGAAATTAAAATTACAAAATGAAATTGTAAACTGAAATTAGAAAATGAAATTACAAACTGAAATTGCTAAACTTATAACTCATAAAACTGAAATGAAAAAATGAAACAAATAAAAGGAAATATTGAAGAACAACTAATATATAGGATTTAGGAACGCATTCGAACCTAAAAGGAAGAATGAACAGCTAAGGACGTGTTTGGCGCAGTTTGACGGGCTTCGGCTCCCTCCACACTGTGCAACACTGCATGTGACTGTAGCGGCCAGGAAACGGCTCCGCTCCGTCCCAACCCAAGAAAGGATTGAGTAGATGTAGCTGCAGTTTGGGTGCTCCGGGTGGCTCCGCCAGAGTGGTGCTACAGTAACAGAGCCGGAGCAGGTCCGAGCCCCACCAAACACTGCCTAAATCTCACAACTCATAAAACTGAAACTAAAACAAACATTAAAACTGAGAAAGAAAATGAACAAAAAAACTTGACTGAACAAAAACATCATGCTAGGCCCAGTTGGTATGCTGCTACGTAGATATAACAAATGGGCAGACGAGTATACCTACTGAGCTACAGCCGCAAAAATTGCAGAGAATTTTACTGATGAACTGCAAAAGATGCAGACCAAATTGGTTTGTACTCAATAGAACAATGAAAAAAAGCCAAGATAGCTGATGCAATCAATCTAAAACTGAACTCTGATTTTTTTCGGTTGCGGCAGGCATACATCAAAAGCTAGAACATCAAAGCAGTGAGGAATTATAGCATGGCCTTGTTTACTTCCCTTTCAAATTCCAAATTTTTACACTCTCTCTCCATCACATCAATCTTTATACGTATGCATGGAGCAATTAATGTAGGTAAAAGAAATAACTAATTACACAGTTTAGTTATAAATCACGAGACAAATCTTTTGAGCGTAATTAGTTCATGATTAGACACTAATTGCCAAATACAAACGAAAGTGCTACAGTAGCAAAATTGCAAAAATTTGCAATCTAAATGAGGCCTATGTATCAAATATTCACCAATGCTGGACAAATTCATTACCTTACTATTCATCCAAAATAAACAAGCTAGTGACGCATCGATGACACCTGCTGGACTGAATTTAACTTGCTACCGACTACTGTCATTGTTTGCCTGAAAGAAGAAGCAAGTTATGTGCTACGCTACTGCAGAACAGAGACAATACAACAGCTCGAATTGGTGCACTTGCATTGCCACTTGCCGCAATGGCTAGCTGATTAGCAAATGGAACAAAAAGCCTAAGCAAGCTGCTGGTACTACAAGATATGAAACACAACGACTGCAGAAAACCAAGGAATAAACAAGCAAGGTGTGAGTGACTGCTGCTGTTGTAAATCGTCAAACTGCAGAACAGAAAAATATTAACACTAGCACACCTAACTATGTGTTTAGCTAAATTGCACACATCAATTGCAATAGGTGGTAAGTGATCAATTTTGACATAGCAGGTTAAACATATAAGTGTCATATATGAACACTTATCAGTTGCCACCCCTTCATGTAATGCTATAATTAATAGTGCAAACCTAGTGGAATGTAATGTCAATAGCATTTGAGTAGCATGCCACAACAAAATAACTGAAATAAATTTCATTTTAAGAAACGTACCACAGACAGATAATCTAAATTGCTAAAAAAAATTGGGTACAGTCTATATACTATTCTAAAAACAGGAACATAAGGGATTGCAGAACATCATCAATAACAACAAGGATAACCAAAATCGCAAACCTTAGATGACATGATCAAAACTTAACAACATAAAAATGGTTCGCAGGAACAACTGAAATATGATTTGAGGTGAATTCACATCGACCGCACCATACGAGCAGACCACAACGGTGGGGAGAAGTAACAACAAGCGGGCTGCAAAAAGGGTGAGCTGTGCACAACGGGAACGGTGGCGGAGAAGAAGGCAGCACCTGTCTCAGCACCAAAAGGATGGTATTTGACGGGCTGCAGAAGGGTGCACTAAGCACGGCGGAAACAATGGCGGAGATGATGACATCACCTATCTGGGCACCAATGGGGTGGTATTCGATGGCAGTGGGACCGAGAGCTGTGGCCACTGCAGCGGGATTGGCCGACAACGGGACTGAAAGCGACGGCGGAACGATGGCGACTATGGGACCGAGAGCGGCGGCGGGACCAAAAGCGGTGACGGGAGCTAGAGCAGCCGCCACAGCGGGATTGGGCGACGGCCGCGGCCGAACCAAACGGCGGAGCAGCCAAGCTTCTTCGACTAGTGAGTGAGACGCCGCTCCGTCCGCCCCGACAGTAGCTTCCTCGCTCATCTCGGGTATCGGCTTCCGGAGCTTCGGCCGAGGCGTGCGAAGGAAGAAGGCGGAAACCCAGATTGGGGCTCGAGGCTTGTGGGGGCGAAGGCCACTACTGGGCCGGGCCATCAGCCCATCACGCAGGTGTGTCGCGCCACGGAGACAGAGCGCGACGGGTCGTCATGTAGTATAGACTTTGCGTATAAAAAATGATAAAATAACCAGAAATAAGAATGGTTGACGTAGTATTAGTTACTGATAAAGAACTGCTGAGTCTACTGTCAAATTGGATGTTTCGTTTTGAAAAAGTCATCTCGAACGCGGGAAGTGTATTACTTACACGTACGTTGACTCATCAGGAAAGCGAAATGGCACTACGAAATATGGGGCCCACGTGTCAGCTCCATCTTCCACCTCTCTCTTGTCCATCTCAGGCATGGACGAGGACCTGGATGAAACCGCAATAATAGTTTAGGGACATAAATTGAAAGCAATGAAGATTGCGTGAAATAATAGATTGAATTGATTGAGGACCTATGTACATATATATAGGGGTGAGGAGATCTGTTGGTTTATAGAAATAGGACCAAGACGAGATCTCCTCATATCTCTCTAATCAAGTATGGGATGGCCGGCTACACCTGGCACAGGCCCAAATATACAATCACACATAGCACAGATATACAATCTAACACACCCTCGCAGTCGCAGCGTCGAGTCGTCGGACGTTGAGACTGGACCGAAACTCCGTGAAGACAGAAGTGGGCAGGCCTTTGGTGAAAATGTCAGCGAACTACGACATCGCTGTCACGGAACCGCCCAAATTATAAGAACAAAAGTACAAAAACAATCGCCGGAGCAATTAAATTCCCGTACTTAAGCTCCTATAACTCCGGTAGTCCAATAAAATCACGAGGGATTTCAAACCAACCAACATACAAGCCAAGATCGTAGTGGTCCAACATAACAGGTCATATGTTACATCCATTTCATAAGTAATTCAACATATATCGGAGTTCGGTAGAGTTATTACAACTCAAGTTCAAAAGTAGCGAAAGTAAAGTAGTTTGAAAACTAATATCACCTTAATTCAAATACATGCCAGTACCAAGGTCAAATTCCCATAAAAGCAAGAGAGACAAGATAGCTCATACGGATCATGCCCATGATCACACTCCGCCACTACAGCCGGAGTCTTCCAATTCTTGCAGTAGCTATGTTATATCACAACCTGCAACAAGTGGGAATAAACCCTGAGTACGAGAAGGTACTCAGCTAGACTTACCCGTCATAAACCAGAAATAATGACACCAAGGAGTATGCAAGGCTTTATTTCAGTGGGCTAGCTTAACTCATTTGCGAAAAGCATAAGTTATCATGAATAAACTAATTTAAGTATTTTTGCATCATCTTTATTATAACCTATTCAATCTAGGTATGCACCTATGCTAAAGCAATCACTTGATTAACCATTAACATCAAAGGTTACCATTTCAGGTTTAGCATTTCCAATCATCATCCACATAACCATCCATGTTCCATAATCATTACTACGATGCAGTAGCTCGAGTCAAGTGCTCACTAACTGGGAGCGACGGCGATTCGAATCGAATTCCTATCCAGCTGGAGATTTATTCCTCACACAAACCTCACTCACCCGCTAAAGTGAGGTGTTGGTCACCGAGTCAACCATTCAGGTAAAGTCGTGAGCTTGCCAGGAACCACTTGTACCCGGGGGCCGCCCGACTGCTCTTTGGCCTTATCATCGCGCCCCCGTATCCTGCCACTACTGCTCCGGTACAGTGCGTTGCGGGCAATCCACTCGGCCCGAATAATCTCCCAGCTTCGTGGTCGAAAGGTACCTTATTCGGCCAGCTAAATGTGAGGCATGCGTTCAACATGACCCGAGGGACAACAACGGACGGTCCTTAATCGACACAAGCGGAAACTACAAGCACCCCAGAACCCTGTTTGGTTGCCCCATACTTATTCCGTCCGGTCTCCAATTATTCATCAACACTTGGTTATTTCCAGGATATCATCCATTCCATAGCTAAAGTTTCCCAGTAACCACCTATAATTGCCGGTGACAGGAAATCACCGATCTCTACCGGTCTAAGCAGGGCTAAGCAATATTTTCGATCCTGAACTAAAATAGGATTTCAGGCATATTTATGGGACAAGGAAAGGATATATATGCAGCAAGTGTTTTCAATCAACTCCTATAACTTAATGCAACAATACATATATAACATATATATATATACTCAATTGCTTTTATAAAGTAGGAGGCTTAAAATGCTCCGGGGCTTGCCTGGGATCCGACACAAGTCAGTAGTTGTCAGATGACACTCGCTGAGTACTTCCATCTTCGGGATAGTTCCACCAAACACCGTCTTCGGGTTTGGCTTCAACAACTCATCCTTCACGTGGTGCATCTAGCGAACCTAAATGAGATGCAAGATGCATGCGTATGAATAGGATGAATGGTAACACAAGATGCATCACATAATCAATTAAAGAGGGCAAGCACATTAAGCATAACACAAGTTTAACAAGATCAAAAGTATCTTAACTTGACCATCATTAAGGGTATAAGCCACACTTAGCAACACATGGAGTAAACAACCATGACTAGCATCTGAAAATTTCTGGACTGCAAATAACATCTACATGTTTGGATCATAACTAGAGTTATACAAATCCAATAGCCATGCAACAAGACATTATGGAAAGCTTATGAAATTGTCTATGATTCATCTTTAATCATCTTAGCATGATTCTCAAGTTAACCAAGTCAAACATGCATAATTACAGAATCTGGTCCAGAGATTCCAGAGAACAACTATTTCTGGAACCCAACTTGAAACAGTCATTACTCACAAACTATAAGGCCAAATGCCACCAACATTTAACACAAGCTAGATTAATAAGTTATTTACAACTTTGTTATAAGCATGTTTCTCATCAAACATCATTTTCATGGTGCAATTACCAAAGTCCCAGAAACTGTCCAGAAAAGCATCAATTGCAAGAATAAATATTAACTTATATTCCAAACATACATTTGGCCACAACCAATGTAACCATCATAAATGGCATGTTAAATGATCACCAAAAAGCATAGTGCTCATCATTAAATAATTTCTTTTAATGCATTTCTTAATTTATTTAAATAGCAAGGTGAAATAATAAACTTATACACAAAAGTCCATAATAAAATCTATAAAAATTACAGTAGATCTTACATACACCCAATAGTCTACTGTACAAATTTCAAGTCATTTGGACATGTATATCAACATCTATGAAAAAGACAAATTGCTATTGCAAGAATTCACGTGAGAGAAAGATACACTAATAAATCACTCATATGGCAATCAAAATTCATGAAATAATTACCACACATTAAAAATCATATGAATAGCATGCCACAAAAATTTCACTTCATTTGGAGCCCTAGATCTACAGTTATGAAAATGACAAATACAACTAGCATTAAAAACCTAGCTGCACAATTCCATTTTTACAGAGAAAACTTTAAACTAAAACATGCTATATTATAGATCTAATGCATAGAGAATTTCACAAGGATTCCAAAAAGTACTCATTTGCCATTTTATGATTTTTTCACGATTTACTATGATTTTCCAAAGTTCTTGCAAAATAATTACAAACCAGTCCTTATGGCACTATTCATATGAGTCACTGACTTCGCAAAAAGGCCACTTCCTTTCTTCAAATTCCCGCGCGAAGCCCCTGGTCGCGATTTCAGCAGAGAGGGTCGTCAGGAGCTCACTGTTCCGGCGAAGGAGGCCACGCCGGCGGCCAGGGAGTGACGGCGAAGGACTTAGGGCCTCGTGCGCACCCGTGGGTGTCCGCAGCTCGGCCAGAGGTGGGCCGTGGCGCCCTGGCCACACACGCCGGCAGCATGCAGCCGAGCGGTAAGGCAGCAGCGTTGCTCCGGAGGCCAATAGCTCGGGCGAGCAAGCGTGTGAGATGCAACACGACGAGGTGAAGGCGGTGGTGCATGTGGATGCGGCCATGGGGGCCTAGAGCGGCGAGGACACGGGCGGCGCTCTGGTGCGCGCGCGCGTGCTGCTGGCTAGGCGAGGGGCGAGCAGAGAGCGAGTGAGGAGCGTCGGGGCACCTTGGCAGTCATAATGGAGCGGCAGTGGCGCGGCAGCAAGGCAGGGACACGCGGCAAAGGAGGTGGCGTGCGGCGTGCATGCACGGTGACCACGTTGACAGAGCGTCGAGCACGTGGTGGGCGCAGAGTGGAGCACGGTGGGCAGCGATTTGGGCTAAATCTGGGCCGATTTGGACCTCGGAGCAAAAACGAAGTTTGAAGCCCACACAATGCTCTACAACTTTCATTAAGGGGCCAAGGTCATTAGAGGAACCGATTAGCAGTTAATTAGTTGCCAAAATGACAATGTCAACATGTTGATGGAGGTCACGGAAACTCGCATTCGGAGGTCAAAACCTGATCAAACTTAATCCAACTTTTTGCATGCTCTTCTCCAAGATGTAAGCTCCAACTTTTATTTTTGGCTCAACTCAAGTTGCTTAACGAAAACATGAGAACGTGACATGCCAACGTCGACGACGATGAATTCCAGACTTAGAAAAATTCTAAGTCTGAAAACAGCCGCTGATTCAATCTTCGAGCCTCTGTTTGACTTATTTCCAAGTTGATCTAACTCTTGGTCCAAAAACAAAGTTTCTTCTACATAAAGTGAACTACAACTCTCATTTAAGGTTCAACCTCAAAACTGATATAGAAACTGCTGTTATACTTTGACCAAAGTAGGATCACGATAAAGCTTAAATTATCCTTTTTGATCAATTGGAGCATTTTTGGGGCATTTGCTCAACATGAACCTTTTACGACTTTTGTTGTAGAGTCCATCTAGAGTCATTTGGGTAAGGTTGCAAGGTTTGGTTGATGACCTATATTTCCATCCACTTAATAATGCAATTCTAGCACTTAGTAAAGTCATTCCAACAAGCATATAACTTATCATTTCATGTGACTTTTTGATTCCAAACGTCATGAAACTTTTCCAGTGACCAATATAAATAGGTACTAAGGTGAGACACATAAAGATATTACAATAACACCACCCAAGCATATATATTGAAAACTGCATATATGCAAAGCAAGGTGCAACATCCAAGTTTAGATTGGGGCTCGCTTCCATAGGTTTGACCTTGACATCTTCATCACCACTTAAACTACCATATTTGAGCTCAAACCTACTGCTTAACTGGTGGCAAACACCTCGGGTGTTACAGCCCTCCCCCCTTAAAAGAATCACGTCCCGAGATTCGGTGCGAAGGACCTTTCAAGGGAAGAGAAGCATGTTATCCAATTCCAACATCTGCAAGCGCATCAGGCTACTTAGCTTCAAGCATCAGAGAGGCTAATTAGGAAAGACACTTTCTGATACTCGCTTTACACAGAAATTTTTGTCTGAAATTTTTTTTCCTTCACTGACTTCCATGAAGCATTTTTACTTTGGGAGGAATCCAAGACAATACGGTCCTTTGTTCATGGTGTACGAAGAGTACTACAAGCATGGACTAACTACTCATAGCATCTTTTCTGGTGGCATAGTATGTACAACTTTCGATAAGGGTTGGATCCATATACGAGGTAATCATTCTTCGAGGCTATCAGAAACCGTCTAACCAATAGATAATGTCCATCCCGGTCATAGACTATTCACTCACTCAGATGCCAATTGATGGAAAACTACATATCGCTCCATGTGTGCAGTTCTCTTTCTCTGATGCCAATACTGTATTATCTGAGTCTATTGAGGGAACAGTGAAAGTGATAGCTGACTCTGTCGGTTCTGGATTTCTGCCAACTATTACCTAAGAAGATTCTCTTATACAAAGACAACAGTTATCTGGGTTGAATTAGATGCAATCTCTTGGGTAAAAACACATATAAAGTACCGGAGGCACGTTAGCACTAGAGAACCATTACCGCAAAAGGATGTTAGTTAGGTCTCAAAGACAACAAAAGTTGCAAGTATCCACCAAAATAGCTCTGTTCTAAAATGGCAGCAAACCAAGCTGACAAGACATCTCTCAAATCCTATGTTTTACTTAACCAATACTCATATCAACTTAAGACATTGAAGGGTCCTAAGCAAGGAATGAGGTTACCAAGTTTGGGTCAATCCAACTTCGTTTGAGTCACTAACCATTAGTTTGAAGATAACCGGTGTAGTGTCACAAAATTCTAGACATATTTTGTGTTCTTCCTTTTCTTTTGCTTCGCAGGTTGAGGTGTGTGTTTTGCACTCTCTGATCTTTCTCATAGTAGCAGAAGCCTTTCTCTAGTTCTTCACATGGCTAATACAACATCTTGCACTATATACATGATCGTCCAAGATGGAATTGACTTGATAGCACATTTGGAGAAGAAGTAGCACTTGCATTGCTGACCGGCTTCATGGCTTCTTTGCTTACTATTGTTCGTTGGGACATAACCATCATAGTTATCGAGGAATCGTTACTTGACTGGAGATTAACCTTCTTACTGGTAATTAATTAGTTGTCTCTCAATTCTCAAAGTTCCAACCTTTACTCTTGACCACAACAATAATTGCAGTTGAGGCACAAATGGATGGTCATCATCGAAGTTCGTAGATAAGGAGTCACACCAGAGATAGTTGATTTTGACTGTATGACCATCATACACACAAGGATCAAGACTTTGATAACTAGGTCAAATGCACAATGTGACGATAAATTCTTATCCCACAGATAACTTATCCAATCATTTAGTGTTAGGTGCCCATTTGATTCAACAGGGATGGCATGCATTACTCAATCGATGACCGACGTCGGACAAGGGCACATAGGGAGGGTCACTTGTCTACCACCTCTTGCAGTCTGTTAATGCTTATGCCGATGACTGTTCTTCAAAGGTCATCTTCTTAGCAACTTCAAGGGATATCTACTACATAAGGTCTAAGATATGAATCTTCAGATAAGATGTAGGGAGATAACCAAGGAAAACAGTCACGAGAAATAACACATCGGTTGTCGTTTTATAATGGATCATGACTAGCAACCCTGATACCAGTGCGTGCCGAGCAGCACAACCTTGTGTGCGCGCCCACAGGAGGCTCTCGGTTTCGTCGCAGCACCATAGAATGCTAATCAGAACACCATTATTAAACGCACAAACAAAGTGAAATTTCAAGTGGCATCGATTAGGTGGTAAGAACAAGCACCAGACAAGGGAGGAGTAGCAAGCAAGGGTAGTTACAAGGTTTAGAGTCAACATGGAGGCGATTCGAAGATTAAAACATAGCGCAAGAGAAAATAGCATAATTGCCGAAGACAACTGAGCAAGGGTTCTCGGTCACGTTGGACAACAACATGAGATCAAGATTAATAACGTTGAGAGACGTTAGAAGTTGAGATGGACTTTAGCAGACTTCTAGAACAAAATGATACACCGATCAGAGATTGGGTTGATAAGATAGCCACCTGATTTCGCAAGCAAAGATTTCTAGATTAGACAACGAGAGTTTAGCGTTGCTCGGATCATCTATAGGAGAGACAATCGGGAGGTCCAACATGGAACTGGGTATGGGCTCCAAAACTTGGCAAGCAACAACTGTGGTTAAGATCGACGTTCGTTAGGACTTAACTTGGTTGGTCAATCGACAAGGGCATTCTCTAAAAAGTAGTGGATGTCCAAGGCCTAAGCAAACATATTAGGAGACTACGCTAGGGCCTATGGTTCAAGCAAGGCATGGATACACAAACATTCAAGGGTTAGCAACCACGTCTATAGGTTCTGGCTCCTACGAGAGAATCTAATTAGAGACGACAACCAAGTGATTACGTAACCTGAGCGTTGTTCTAGGATAAAGCATCTTCAACACTCATATGCTTACCGAGGACAAAAGAGAGGTCAACTATGACACTACCTAGGTAACAAGCATCTACACAACATCATAGTTTTAAGCGGACACTTGAGACAATTAGTCAGGTTAACTTAAGCACTCGATACTAAGCAGAAGGCTCACACCTAACAAGAATTTATCCAACAAGAACTAACTACAAGTTTAGCTAAAACAAAAGCATGCTAAAGTAATCAACTTAGTGCATGCACATCAATCACAAGTTACTTATTTATTAGGACAAAGGTGGGAGGAGCATAGTTATATGCACAAAGCAACAATCATGATGATGCATGCTTTGTCCTATTCTTCCTCACAAGATTGCCAGCCTAAGGTGGCAATCACGTTCTATGTCGGTGGCATAACACGCATTCTCTCGATATAGAGCTAGTCGTCAGCTACATTCAACTTACGCATTCGTGGTTAGTGTACCTGTAGAAAATTTCATTGCAGCCCAACAATTCCTAATATAGCACACAATGAAAGCAGTAAACTAAATACTCTCCATACATACATCCCCTGATGCATATACTTCGGCATCATAGCTACCCAACAAATGTACCCACAATTAAGTACTTTCATAAATACATGGTTAAACATGTAATTATGCCAGTAACCATAGCTAACTCTCCCCTAGACCGATGGTTGAATGGTCATGCTCTTCCAACTCACACTTACCTTGGCGTAGGTGCGACGTTGCAAGAATGTAACTCTAGCGACATATATGGCTATTTCATATATGAAGGTTACCACTACCATTCGACCACAGGGTAACGGTGCGGTCAAGTTATCACTCATACATACCTCGGCTTGGGCGTAAATGCAAAAATTTTAAACCCCCAAGTTAATACTTAATGAAGCCACCTAAGGGTCCTTAATTGGGCATAAAGGAAATGACCACTGGCATACTTAGACTTAAAATTCAGATTTGAACAAACCTATATATGTAGTAGCTATAAGTTGTCAAAAACTGATTTTTTTGAAAACAAAACCTTTGTTTTTCAATACACATATGACATGTTTAGTGTTGAACCTTGCTCCGATACCAGCTGTCACGGAACGCCCAAATTATAAGAACAAAAGTACAAAAACAATCACCGGAGCAATTAAATTCCCGTACTTAAGCTCCTATAACTCCGGTAGTCCAATAAAATCACGAGGGATTTCAAACCAACCAACATACAAGCCAAGATCGTAGTGGTCCAACATAACAGGTCATATGTTACATCCATTTCATAAGTAATTCAACATATATCGGAGTTCGGTAGAGTTATTACAACTCAAGTTCAAAAGTAGTGGAAGCAAAGTAGTTTGAAAACTAATATAACCTTAATTCAAATACATGCCAGTACCAAGGTCAAATTCCCATAAAAGCAAGAGAGACAAGATAGCTCAGACGGATCATGCCCATGATCACACTCCGCCACTACAGCCGGAGTCTTCCAATTCTTGCAGTAGCTATGTTATATCACAACCTGCAACAAGTGGGAATAAACCCTGAGTACGAGAAGGTACTCAGCTAGACTTACCCGTCATAAACCAGAAATAATGACACCAAGGAGTATGCAAGGCTTTATTTCAGTGGGCTAGCTTGACTCATTTGCGAAAAGCATAAGTTATCATGAATAAACTAATTTAAGTATTTTTGCATCATCTTTATTATAACCTATTCAATCTAGGTATGCACCTATGCTAAATCAATCACTTGATTGACCATTAACATCAAAGGTTACCATTTCAGGTTTAGCATTTCCAATCATCATCCACATAACCATCCATGTTCCATAATCATTACTACGATGCAGTAGCTCGAGTCAAGTGCTCACTAACCGGGAGCGACGACGATTCGAATCGAATTCCTATCCAGCTGGAGATTTATTCCTCACACAAACCTCACTCACCCGCTAAAGTGAGGTGTTGGTCACCGAGTCAACCATTCAGGTAAAGTCGCGAGCTTGCCAGGAACCACTTGTACCCGGGGGCCGCCCGACTGCTCTTTGGCCTTATCATCGCGCCCCCGTATCCTGCCACTACTGCTCCGGTACAGTGCGTTGCAGGCAATCCACTCGGCCCGAATAATCTCCCAGCTTCGCGGTCAAAAGGTACCTTATTCGGCCAGCTAAATGTGAGGCATGCGTTCAACATGACCCGAGGGACAACAACGGACGGTCCTTAATCGACACAAGCGGAAACTACAAGCACCCCAGAACCCTGTCTGGTTGCCCCATACTTATTTCGCCCGGTCTCCAATTATTCATCAACACTTGGTTATTTCCAGGATATCATCCATTCCATAGCTAAAGTTTCCTAGTAACCACCTATAATTGCCGGTGACAGGAAATCACCGATCTCTACCGGTCTAAGCAGGGCTAAGCAATATTTTCGATCCTGAACTAAAATAGGATTTCAGGCATATTTATGGGACAAGGAAAGGATATATATGCAGCAAGTGTTTTCAATCAGCTCCTATAACTTAATGCAACAATACATATATAACATATATATATATACTCAATTGCTTTTATAAAGTAGGAGGCTTAAAATGCTCCGGGGCTTGCCTGGCATCCGACACAAGTCAGTAGTTGTCAGATGACACTCGCTGAGTACTTCCATCTTCGGGATAGTTTCACCAAACACCGTCTTCGGGTTTGGCTTCAACAACTCATCCTTCACGTGGTGCATCTAGCGAACCTAAATGAGATGCAAGATGCATGCGTATGAATAGGATGAATGGTAACACAAGATGCATCACATAATCAATTAAAGAGGGCAAGCACATTAAGCATAACACAAGTTTAACAAGATCAAAAGTATCTTAACTTGACCATCATTAAGGGTATAAGCCACACTTAGCAACACATGGAGTAAACAACCATGACTAGCATCTGAAAATTTCTGGACTGCAAACAACATCTACATGTTTGGATCATAACTGGAGTTATACAAATCCAATAGCCATGCAACAAGACATTATGGAAAGCTTATGAAATTGTCTATGATTCATCTTTAATCATCTTAGCATGATTCTCAAGTTAACCAAGTCAAACATGCATAATTACAGAATCTGGTCCAGAGATTCCAGAGAACAACTATTTCTGGAACCCAACTTGAAACAGTCATTACTCACAAAATATAAGGCCAAATGCCACCAAATTTTAAAACAAGCTAGATTAATAAGTTATTTACAACTTTGTTATAAGCATGTTTCTTATCAAACATCATTTTCATGGTGCAATTACCAAAGTCCCAAAAACTGTCCAGGAAAGCATCAATTGCAAGAATAAATATTAACTTATATTCCAAACATACATTTGGCCACAACCAATGTAACCATCATAAATGGCATGTTAAATGATCACCAAAAAGCATAGTGCTCATCATTAAATAATTTCTTTTAATGCATTTCTTAATTTATTTAAATAGCAAGGTGAAATAATAAACATATACCCAAAAGTCCATAATAAAATCTATAAAAATTACAGTAGATCTTACATACACCCAATAGTCTACTGTACAAATTTCAAGTCATTTGGACATGTATATCAACATCTATGAAAAAGACAAATGGCTATTGCAAGAATTCACGTGAGAGAAAGATACACTAATAAATCACTCATATGGCAACCAAAATTCATGAAATAATTACCACACATTAAAAATCATATGAATAGCATGCCACAAAAATTTCACTTCATTTGGAGCCCTAGATCTACAGTTATGAAAATGACAAATACAACTAGCATTAAAAACCTAGCTGCACAATTCCATTTTTACAGAGAAAACTTTAAACTAAAACATGCTATATTATAGATCTAATGCATAGAGAATTTCACATGGATTCCAAAAAGTACTCATTTGCCATTTTACGATTTTTCCACGATTTACTATGATTTTCCAAAGTTCCTGCAAAATAATTACAAACCAGTCCTTACGGCATTATTCATATGAGTCACTGACTTCGCAAAAAGGCCACTTCCTTTCTTCAAATTCCCGCGCGAAGCCCCTGGTCGCGATTTCAGCAGGGAGGGTCATCGGGAGCTCACTGTTCCGGCGAAGGAGGCCACGCCGGCGGCCGGGGAGTGACAGCGAAGGACCTAGGGCCTCGTGCGCACCCATGGGTGTCCGCAGCTCGGCCAGAGGTGGGCCGTCGCGCCCTGGCCACACACGTCGGTGGCATGCAGCCGAGCGGTAAGGCGGCAGCGTTGCTCCGGAGGCCAATAGCTCGGGCGAGCAAGCGTGTGAGATGCAACACGACGAGGTGAAGGCGGTGGTGCATGTGGATGCGGCCATGGGGGCCTAGAGCGGCGAGGACACGGGCGGCGGTGAGCTTGGCCGGCCGTCCATGGCGGGCGGCGCTCTGGTGCGCGCGCGCGTGCTGCTGGCTAGGCGAGGGGCGAGCAGAGAGCGAGTGAGGAGCATCGGGGCACCTTGGCAGTTATAATGGAGCGGCAGTGGCACGGCAGCAAGGCAGGGACACGCGGCAAAGGAGGTGGCGCGCGGCGTGCATGCACGGTGA
Source organism: Saccharum hybrid cultivar R570 (assembly GCA_038087645.1). Classification (NCBI taxonomy): domain Eukaryota; kingdom Viridiplantae; phylum Streptophyta; class Magnoliopsida; order Poales; family Poaceae; genus Saccharum; species Saccharum hybrid cultivar. The sequence goes on from JAQSUU010000240.1 coordinate 1,080,026, forward strand.
CCACGTTGACAGAGCGTCGAGCACGTGGTGGGCGCAGAGTGGAGCACGGTGGGCAGCGATTTGGGCTAAATCTGGGCTGATTTGGACCTCGGAGCAAAAACGAAGTTTGAAGCCCACACAATGCTCTACAACTTTCATTAAGGGGCCAAGGTCATTAGAGCAATCGATTAGCAGTTAATTAGTTGCCAAAATGACAATGTCAACATGTTGATGGAGGTCACGGAAACTCGCATTCGGAGGTCAAAACCTGATCAAACTTAATCCAAATTTTTGCATGCTCTTCTCCAAGATGTAAGCTCCAACTTTTATTTTTGGCTCAACTCAAGTTGCTTAACGAAAACATGAGAACGCGACATGCCAACGTCGACGACGATGAATTCCAGACTTAGAAAAATTCTAAGTCTGAAAACAGCCGCTGATTCAATCTTCGAGCCTCTGTTTGACTTATTTCCAAGTTGATCTAACTCTTGGTCCAAAAACAAAGTTTCTTCTACATAAAGTGAACTACAACTCTCATTTAAGGTTCAACCTCAAAACTGATATAGAAACTGCTGTTATACTTTGACCAAAGTAGGATCACGATAAAGCTTAAATTATCCTTTTTGATCAATTGGAGCATTTTTGGGGCATTTGCTCAACACGAACCTTTTACGACTTTTGTTGTAGAGTCCATCTAGAGTCATTTGGGTAAGGTTGCAAGGTTTGGTTGATGACCTATATTTCCATCCACTTAATAATGCAATTCCAGCACTTAGTAAAGTCATTCCAACAAGCATATAACTTATCATTTCATGTGACTTTTTGATTCCAAACGTCATGAAACTTTTTCAGTGACCAATATAAATAGGTACTAAGGTGAGACATATGAAGATATTACAATAACACCACCCAAGCATATATATTGAAAACTGCATATATGCAAAGCAAGGTGCAACATCCAAGTTTAGATTGGGGCTCGCTTCCATAGGTTTGACCTTGACATCTTCATCACCACTTAAACTACCATGTTTGAGCTCAAACCTACTGCTTAACTGGTGGCAAACACCTCGGGTGTTACAGTCGTCGGGACGTGGAGGACGCGGACTGCTCCAAGAGCCACTCGTTCGCGAACGAAGTGAAGATCAATCTCAATGTGCTTGGTACGCTGATGTTGAACGGGGTTGGAAGACATGTATACAGTGCTGATGTTGTCGCAGTAAACCATGAAAGCAATGAAGATTGCGTGAAATAATAGATTGAATTGATTGAGAGACCTATGTACATATATATAGGGGTGAGGAGATCTGTTGGTTTATAGAAATAGGACCAAGACAAGATCTCCTCATATCTCTCTAATCAAGTATGGGCTGGCCAGCTACACCTGGCACAGGCCCAAATATACAATCACGCATAGCACAGATATACAATCTAACATAAATGACTGTTTTGATAGTTTGGGGACCGGGATGAAATCCCACCAATAGTTTAGGGACATAAATGCTCGTTTTGATAGTTTGGGGACCGGGATAAAATCTCAGTAATAGTTTAGGAAACTAAATGGTTATTTTGATAGTTTGGGGACCGGGATGAAACCCCACCAATAATTTAGGGACCGGCCATGTAATTTACTCTTTATTTTTCCTGCAACGACTGATCAACAGGCCGGGAACCTTTTGGATCTGTACGTGTGCCCCAGACAAGTCTGAGCTTTCAGGTTTCAAACTTCACAGGTTTTGACAGGTTTGACACCTCTCTAGAACGTATGGATTTCATTGAAATTTCGCAAGAATCAATTTAGTTCCCAGTTTCCCACATGACTGAAGAGAGAAATATATAAAATTTCAAAAAGAAGAGACAGATAGAGTTACATGTTTTTGTCTCTTTTGGTTTCACTGGAACATTGTTGTACATGCTGCTGTATCACCAAAATTAGTGCCTAATAAAATATATAGTAACCAAATTGAAAAGAAAGAGAACTCTCCCAGAGGTATTTAGTATTTACATGATGCTAGTTAAGAACTCCTAAATAATGTTGAGGATGAGATGCATCGCCAGAACACAGCAGCACTACCGGAGCACGACGGTGGCGATGAAGCTAAGAACGGCAACGGCACTGACGGCGGAGCAGCAGAGATCGACGAGCACCTCCTTCCTGGCCTTGGACTCCTTCCTGCCCCTCTTGCTCCTCACGAAGTCCTCGTACCTCCGCTTGGCCGCCTCCTCTTGCTCCTCCGCCCCTCCCTTCCTGGGCCCCGCCATGGCCGCCGCGAGCAGCCGCAGGGTGCCTTCGCCGCTGACCGCCGCGCCATCGGCGTCCTCGACGGTAAGGCTGATCTCCCGGACGTGGCCGGTCTCCTGGGAGCAGGTGACGGTGGCCTCAAACTTGCAGCCGCCGAGCACGACCGCGTAGCGCACCAGCGTGTCGCCCGTGTACCAGTGCCTGTTCACGGCGACGGGGCGGCGGCTGGACACGTTCACCGCGCGCCCGCTGGCGGGGTCGATCGCGACCCAGCTGAGCTCCAGCTCCGCCGGGGCCACGGCGGCGGCGGCGCGGCCGACGATGGGCACGGCGGGGCCGCTTTTGCACTCCACGGCGTCGACGCAGAACGGCGAGGTGAGGAACCACGAGGACGACGTGGAGGTCTCCACGACGCGGGAGAGCAGCGGCTCCCCGCGGTGGTAGACGTCCACGGCGGAGACGAGCTCGCTGGGGACGGGGACGGGGACGGGGTCGGGGAGCTGCTCAGCCGAGGAGGCATCGCACGGGAACGGGAAGGCGTCGGCGAAGAGGCGCTGCGGAGAGACGGCGGCGGAGGAGGAGAGGAGGAGGTCTGGGCGCGCGGCCAGCGACGGCCAGCGCGCGAGGCAGAGCGCGCGCCACGTCTCCGGGTCCGCGGCGAGCGCTCGGAGGCCCGCGGTGGCGCAGCTGGCGGCGGCCAGGGAAGGCCCGTCGAGGCGGCGCAGCGCGCAGGCCAGCACGTCGGCGGGAAGGTCCTCCACGGTGGTGGTGCTCCTCGCCATGCTCTGAACGGGCCGGGCGCTGCGCTGCGATTCAACGGTGCAAGCTCGACGGGTCGAGTGACTCCAAGTCACAAGTCGCGGAGCGCAACACTCCAAGGCTGCTCCTCCTCCAGGCTAAGTGACAATGACAAGCGGGAACGCCGGGCAGCGGGATGGCGATATGGCAGCGCAGCGAGATGCTCGTCCTTTAATAGGGCCGGGGATGATGGGGCCGGGCGCGCGGTTTGTTTATGGAATTATGGCTACGATACCGTGCGGCAGCGTCGTGCCGTGCCCTTGCTATCGGACGAATGGCCCAGGCTTCGCGAAGGCGACGACGTGACAGCCCTCACGGGCCGGGTCCGTCCGGCCAGCGTGAGACGGACGGGCGCATAAAAAAAAGTTTATTACACTCCGGTCTCCGCGACCGCGGGGGCGCCAAATGGAGTTTGCCTTGTGTCGGGGCCGGATGGGAAGCGAGCCGGCCGTGCGGGGAACGCAGCGCGCCTGCCGCCTCGGGCGGGGACGCCGGACGCGCGGCCGGCGTGCTCCAAGGCGCGGGGCACCAAGCGCCATGCGCCCGTGCCCGTGCCGTGTGGGAAACACAGCCGTCTCACCACCAGCTGGTTCCACGTTTTCTGCCTGTGCGCGCAAGGCGGCCGCGCTTCTTGCTCCACGAACGAAACAGTCGGCACGTGTCCTTTTGCTTTTCTTGAAAAAAATAGAAGCAATATATTGCCACATTCCACAGAACATTTAATTTTTTTATGCATATTGAATTTAATCTCCACGATCTACTATGATCACGCCCTTTTCCCTGGTGCCACCGGCTAGTGCCCAGCGGATATTCCTACCTCATACACGCAACACGCATCGCGTGCAGTTGTGTCCCTGCTGTAATCAATCCCAGAATAGAGTATGTGCACAGCCGTATAATTGGTCAGACAGATATCCTAGTAGTATACTGTATAGTACAGCTATTGCCTTGTCAGCGCGATCGACAGCACAGCATGCAGAACCAATCCATTAATCCAACTCGGGATTTGTTTAAAGGCAGGCCCGGCGATCAGATTGGTCGTACGGCATCCTCGCAATAAAATGTAGGGTTTGGTTTTTGCTGATGCATCATGCTTTTGCATGGATTGGTGGAGGTGTATGCTTATCTAGCTACTCTCGGTCGTTCTCTCTCGAGTTCTATGGTTCCTGGTGCCTCTGCCGGCAACAACCACTACTGGATTCGAGCAGTTTGCCGAGTGCCTGAGACACTCGGCAAAGCGTCAAAAACACTCGGCAAACACTTTGCCGAGTGCCACACTCGGCAAAAGCTTGGTCGGCAAAGCACGCTTTGCCGAGTGTCAAACGTCGGACACTCGGCAAAGCATTTGCCGAGTGTCAAAGACGTCACACGGCAAAGGAAGACGCTAGCGGATAAAATCCTAACGGTCGGTTTGCCGAGTGTCAACCGTTCGACACTCGGCAAAGTGTGTTCCCAGACATGCCCCGTGTGGTCATTTTTCCGAGTGTCATGGAGTTGACACTCGGCAAACTGACCAAAATCTGCATTTTTTTGTTTGTTCCATTTGCGACACAATGCACAAATATAATATATATCGTATTAAATCACCACACATTTATCATAGGAGTCATAAATCACAATCACAACAAGCTCACAAGTTCAAATATGCCACAAACACATATGTTCACATATATGACATGTTCATAACCAAAAGTCCAAATATGCCACAAGTTCACAAGCTGACAAGTCTGCAACCAAATATCTTAACTGAAGTTCACAGCAAGCTGCTCACGGCGATTATAGGGGGTGAGGAGGCCCGAGATTTGATGCCGGCGACCCTCCTATCAATTTGGCGCAATTTGTGATGTCGGTGACCCTTCGAGCTGATTTGGCGCAACTTGTGATACTGGATGTAACACCTCAGGTGTTTAGCTCCTTAATTGCATTGCATTTGCATAAGCATAAGCAAGCATCATTTATTTCATGCATCAGCTTATATTATGTAAAACATGCTTTGCAAACATTGCCACATATGTTTATATTTCATGTGAAGTAAGAAGTGGGTAGTGTGCAAAACATAAGTACCTTATGTGCAATTTCCTTTGTGAGACATGTCAACCACTTTAGTGTAACATAATTAGCAAATGTTATGCAACACACTCATGCAACATGTGCAACATGAGCTTGCAACATTTGGGTGAAAGTATGGAATTACTTGTTCCAAAGTATGTGACACTAGGAACTTTGTGCAACCAATATGTAGAGTGGCTAATTAGGTCTTATAACACCTTAATTACATTTAGGGTAAGTAGTGGAGCAATGTTCATGTTGACCAAAATTACCAAATTGCCCTTCCAAATGTTGTTGACTAAATTGGACCCCTAGAGTGATCTGGTTTGACCAATTTAAAAGTCCGGTTTAGAGATCTTGCATGGAGGAGCAACCTTAAGCAAAGTTGTAGAGAATTTCATAAGGAACAAAAGTTCTAATATGGCCATCTCATGAAAATGATCAGAACATGCTCAAAAATGGCCCACAAGTCAGTATTAGGGGCTGTTTTGGGACTTAGCAAATTTTGGCTAAGTGTGAAGCTGAAAACCGTTTCACTGTACCTCACTTTGGCAACTGGTAACTCACAAACTAGGCCGAACCAGTCTTTGAGCCAATTGACAAAGTTGTTGTCCACACATAGCTCTAGAACATTGTCAATATCACCATCACCTAGTTCTAAATGGTTTAGGAGATGTGGTGTCTTGAAAATAGGGTTTCAGTCGGGTTCACTGACTGAAAACACGTTTCAGTTTCCAAGTACACCACTTTGGAGCTCTGTGGTTTCAAATCCAGGCCGAACCAGTCCAAACTCCAATTGACAAACTTGTAGCCCTCATGTAGCTCTACAAGATTGGTGTAATCATCTTCGACTAACTCGAGCTGGTTTAGGAGATAATCATCGACAAAGTTGCTCTGTCAGTCACCGTTTCGGCCTCATCGATTCAGTCGACCGTTCTTCAGTCGGTGGCCGACCGACGGCAGGGCAACGCCGACGCGTGGCCGTGCGGTGGCAGCCGTACGCCGGCCGCGGTCCCACCCGTCAGGTCACCAAGCCTTCAAGGCCGCCACGACGACGGTCTCTGCCTCACTCGCGCCACACCTCCCTCTCCCTTCCATTCTCTCCTCCACCGGGCGGAACAACCGAGCGCAGCTCCCGCCTCCACTCCGGCGAGCTCGTGCGCGCTCTCCACCGCACTGCCGTCCACAAAAACGCGTCCACCGCTCCGCCTTGAAGCCCGCTATCTCACCGTCCACTCCACGTTGCCAATCGCGCCTCGGTAGGGTTGCATTTTCGTTTTCCGCCGCCGCGGTACCTCGCCGGAGTTCCTCCACGCGACGGCTCTCCGTGGCCAGGGGTCTCGGAGCGTCTCTGTCGCCCACTTGTAGGTGCGTTAGGGTCGAGGTAGAATGGGGATGCTCATCGAGGGTTAGGGTTGGGATGTCAGGCTCACCGGCGGCGAGATTTCGCCACCACCGTGCCGGTGGTCCGCCATGCCCGACGGCGAGCACCTTACCGTGGCTCTGCCGCCCCGTTCTTGTCACCAATCGACTTAGCTCGATAACGTGGTCATGCTCGTCCGCTCAGCTTCGCCGGCCGGCTCACCGACGGCGAGCTCCGGCGACCGCAGCTCCTCCCCTCCGCCTCTCTCTCGCTGACAAGTGGGGCCACCTGGTCAGTCATACGCGCGCGGGCGGGAGCCCGAGCAGGCCACGCGCGCGGAGTGGGCCGCGCCGCGCGAAGCGGGCCACGTCAGTTTTCCGGGCCGGCCCAGTAACAAATCCGATTTATTCCATTTCTTTTATTCTGTCACAGTTTTAGATAATGTTTAGAAAATGTAGATCTAGGGTTTTACTTGCCCAAAAATTATGAGATAAATTTTGTTGGGATCTACAGGATGTGTAGTATTTTATAAAAATATAAATTGGATATGTGATGTTTAGTTTTCTGGATATTTAAATAGGTCTTTGAAATGTGTTTTAAATCACATGCAAACTTGTTTAAATTATATCTTGAGTTTCAGTATTCCAAAAATTATGAAATTTGGTGGGTAGACTAATTTATACTTGCTCTAGCTCTGGTAAAAATTTGGGCAGTAGTGCTTAAGTACTTTTCAAGTTATAATGCTATCTTGTTATTTTAAGAAATACTTAAATGAATTTTTGTAATTTTTCTACATGAGCAATGTTCATATAACTTTTTGGAGAATGTCTTGGTACCCTAGAGTATCTAAGAAAATTAGGAAATCTGTTGTTTGACACTTTTTACTATGCCTTGTTATTTATACAAAAATCAGCCTTTTTGGCTTAGGAATTTTGTGTAGGAAGTTCCTGTAAATAAATTTAGTTAAAATTTTTACAGTAGCCTCTTGTTGGGTCAGAGAGTCTCCTGTAATTTTTGTAGAATTTTAGGAGCCGTTTACATATATGTTTGAAATTCCACTTAATTACTTAAGTAAATTAAGAAATGGGTTTAAAAAAATATTCTAGGTGGGCACACCTTACTTTCTGGTGTTTTTTGACATTTGTGAACTTGTAGTAGTATTAGTTTGGTCTTAGAGAATGTTTGCCACATCAATAAATATTTAACCTTTACAATTTTAGATTTTCTGGACAGCTGATAGTATTTCTAGGTTTGACCTTGGATAAAGGTGGTTGCTGGAAAACTTGTAAATACCAAAGTTATAGTAAAATTTGTAAATGAGTTTGTGTCAAAATTTGGGAGCATTTGGCTTAGTAGTTTGGGAGTTATTGCTGTTTAAAGTGTCAGTCCAGAATTGACAACTCTCTGTTTAGAGAGAATAGATTCTGGAACTTTGGAATTTCGATTAGGTAAACTTTGGAATTTAGTGTTGTGATCTGAAAACATTTTGTGGTACATTTCTTAAGCTTTCCAGATTGTCTTAGATCATATCTTTTGGAGTTAGGAATCCTCAGTTATGTTAGAAACAAGTAGCTGCTGTCCAGAATGTCTTACTGTGATAACCTAAGTAATATTACTCTTGTATTGTTAGGTGCTAGGGCCTTAACCGAAGAAGAATATCTATATCTTAGGTTGGGTAGATTGGGTAAGTACTTCTCCACCGGAGAAGAGATTTGCACGTACTAATAAAGTAACTTGAATAGAGTACTTTATTTCTGAAATGCATTTCATTCCGAGCATGTTGCACCCATTTATGAATCCATGATATTTATTGTGCATTCATGCAATAGGTGTACCGGAGGGGGTAACTCTCCTCGAATTCGAGACTGTGATTCCGGAGGAAGTCCAGGACCAGCCAGAGGAGCCAGCGGAACCAGTCGGCGAAGGAGACGCCGCTGAAGACTTGCCCGAGTGCCCTGACCACCGGCCTTCAACCTTTCTGAAAGGCAAGCCCCGATGCATGCTGAACCTACTGTTTTATAAATTAATCTTGAGTACTTTTAATTGTTTACTGCATTAAGTTGTAGGAGTTGTATGAAAACAGTTATTGCATTATACCTGTCCTTGTCCAGATATCGTACTTAATCCTATATTAGGTTTAGGCACGTGTCAATGCTTAGCCCTGCTTAGTTCGGTAGAAGTCGGGTGATTTCCGGTCATCCGCGAGATGTAGGAAGGAGTCACGAGTGGCTTTATGGCTATCGTGGATGGAACCATGCCTTAAAATGAAATTGAGACCGGGCGGGAGTTCGATAGTACAGCCGCAAGACACTTCACGTCTTGGGTGTGGAGCTATGCCCGTCTGAGTCGTTTAAGGACCGCTTCGCTGTACGTCCTTGAGTCATGTTGAACGCAGTCTAACACTTAGTTGGCCGGATAAGTCGTTCCGACCGCGAAGTCGAGTAGTATGGTTCAGGCCGGGAATCGAATGGTAGGTTGCATCTTGGAGGAGAGAAAGGATGTGCTTGTGGACATTGGCGTGAGACCAAGGGGGGGTTAGAGTCCCTATCACCTGGCAGAGTGTCGCCCTTGGGGACGCGACATTATTCGGGCCCGTGATTCCTGAACTGTACAAAAGATGACCTGAGCAGCCCTCGCCAGGCGTGACTCGGTGAGTGTTAGAAATACCCCTCCAGCTGGATAGGAATTCGATTCGAATCGCCGTCGCTCCCGGTTAGTGAGCACTTGACTTGAGCAACGGCAACGTAGATCTCATTAAATGAACCGGTGGTTAAGGGAATGATACAATGTTGCCACAATTCATACCTGCTCTGGATATAATGATGATAATTGTTTGATTATAACCAAGTGCATGTTTAGTACAGGTGCTAAGATAGATGACAGGTAAATGCTAAAAATAACTGCTGGTACAGGCTATAAGAGTTTCAATTACTTATGCCTTTATGCAAAATATTATGTCAGCTAGCCTCTTGTGTAAGCCTTGCATAATCCTTGGTGTCATCTTATTTCTGGTTTTCGACGGGTAAGTCTAGCTGAGTACATTCCAGTACTCAGGGTTTATTCCCTCCTGTTGCAGATGATATGCTCTATCAAGGCTTCTGCAAAACTTGTCTCCACCGTGCGGGTGAAGAAGACTAGATCACTTGGGCGTGATCATCTTTTATGTACTTTCCTGATGCTTTTGTGGGATGTTGATCAACAAAACTGACAGTAGTTAAACAACTGGTGTGCGTTTGCTTCCGCTACTTTTATAAACTTGGTTTGTAATAATTGCGACTCCGTATGTGTAAACTTATTTCAGAACTACTTGTAAAATGTAACGTATGATGTTGTATGTTGAATGATGCGATCCTGGTTGTAAGCAAGTTGGTTTGAAATCCTTCATGGTTTTGATTGACTACCGGGATTATATGGGCTCAAGTTCGAAAATTTGAGCGCTTCGGTGCTTATTTTTGTACTTGTGCTCTTATAATTTGGTCGGTTCTGTTACAGCTGGTACCGGAGCATAATTCAACATTAAAAACATCTTACGAGTATTTAAAAACAAAAGTATTTGATTATGAAAAGGGTTAAAACACTAAAAATTATTTTTTAGGTATGCCAGTGATCACATCCCTTAGCCCAAATAAGGATTCTTAGGTGGCTTATTATAAAGACTAACTTGGGGGCCTTGTTTGTTTTTGTTTCGTCGTCCATACGGCGTGATATTGTTTGGATGCCATCCACTTGGGTGGTAATGTATGGATCAATTGCCTCGACGCGCTGGTAAGTGTGAGTTGTGAGAGCATGATCGTTCAACCAGCGATCTAGGGGAGAGTAGTTTTGGTGACTTGCATACTTACATGTTTAAACCATGTAATTACGTAAGCACTTAATTGTGGGAACCTTTATATCGGGTAGCTTTGATACTGAAGTATATACATCAGGGGATGTGTATATGGAAAGTATTTAAATTACTGCTTTCTTGTGTGCATATATTGGGAAACTGTTGGGCTGAAATGAGGTTTTCTGCAGGTACACTAACAGCGTAACGAGTAGACCGATAGTTTCGCTTATATGAGAGAACGTATGTATGCCACCTGAAAGTCCTATGTTTGGTGTTGGTAATTAGTGACAATGCCTAAGTACTAATCCTATGCCTAAGTTGTATGTAGCATATGAGGATTAGTACATTCCAAGGTTGGTGGCAAGATGGACATGGTGATCATGATGGCCACACTTGGATTTGGACGCAACCCTACGTGATCAAGGCAAAGGTATATGCTTAAGGGTTGTGTTTTAGTAACCAAGACACCTAGTGGGTGTGGTTACATTATAGGATAGATAGCCGTACTATAAAGAGGGGAATGACGCGGCTATTGAACTCCTAAGTGCCTCTAGATGTGCATTTCATGATCATATGCATTTGGATAGAACTAATATCGCCTCGAAAAATGATTGTAAAAATGCTAACACACTCACACATGACGAGATCACTTGGTGGTGTTAGCACATTTGCGATGGCGGTGAAGTTTAAGCGGTAGAGAGGGTTTGGGTCTCTCTCTCCCTCCCGCCGAGCTTGCGAGCGCGGGATTCAGGCGTATTTGACAAGTTGAAATGCCTATTTTTCACTACGCCGGAAGTCCGAAAAGAAACGGAGGCGAACGGAGGTCACAGAGGTGACCGGACGCTGCACCGGACGCGGTCCTTGCAGGACCGGACGCGTCCGGTCAGTGTCCAGTATCTGCGCATTTTTCAGTTGTTTGATCGGACGCGAGGCGCGTCCGGTCACAGGTGATCGGACGCGTCCGGTCGTCCAGGGAGCTTACTGGACTCTAACCGGACGCTGGCACTGTCGCGTCCGGTCATTTGCTTCAGCGCGTCCGGTCACTATTTCGTTGAGCGCTGCTCAGGCGACCAACGCGTCCGGTCCTTCACGGGACCAGCGCGTCCGGTCGTTCCCGGCGCGTCCGGTCAGTTGGACCAGCGCGTCCGGTCGTTGCTTCGCAGTTAGCCGTTGGGCGACCAGCGCGTCCGGTCGTTTGGACCAGCGCGTCCGGTCAGTACTTCACGAGTTAGCCGTTGGGCGACCGGCGCGTCCGGTCAGTTGGACCGGCGCGTCCGGTCAGCCCGATTTCGGCTGTTTAAGTTTCTAACGGCTATATTTGAAGGGGTACGTCTATAAATACTCGTTGGCCGGCTCAAGGCTCACTCTCTCGGATATCTCTCGAACATTTGACATACTTGTGAGCACTTTGAGCTAAGCAACTCCCCTCCCACTCATCTCTCTTGCTTCTTTGCATATTCGAAGTGAGATTGAGTGATCCAAGTGCATTTGCATTGTGAGATAGCATCTAGTTGGCACTTGGTGGTTGATTTGCTGCGGGATTCTTGTTTCTCTTGGTGGTTGCCGCCACCTAGACGGCTTGGAGCAGCTTGGAGGCGTTGGCAAGAGTTGGTGATTGTATCTTGGCCACCTCCGGTGATTGTAAGGGGTTTGTGCCTACCTCGGCGAAGTGCCAAAGGCAACGCTAGTGAATTGCTCGTGTCATTGCAACCTTTTGCCATTTGGTAGGTTCTTGTGGCGCCTTTTGAGAGGCTCGGTGTGTGACCGATTAGCCACCGAACCACGTGGTGAAGAGGGACACAACGGGGACTAGCGTGCCGGCAAGCACGTGAACCTCGGGATAAATCTTCGTGTCATCACTTTCATATTGTGATTGATTGATCCCGGTGTTCGGTTATCTTGGTATTCATCTTTTGATCATATTAATTGATTGGCTCAATACTTCGCCCCTCGGTGATACCCTCCTAACTCAACTCCGCATTACTTTCTTAGTTATCTTTGCTAGCTAGTTAGCTTTGCTTTAGTAGCTCCTTTGTGTAGCTTGCTAGTTGTAATTGTAGTTACCTTCTCGGTTTGACTTGTGCGGTTGAGTGCAAATACTAGAATTGTGAATTGGATAGGTGGCTTGCAAACACCCCGTAGGCTAAGCAAAACTCGCATCTCGCTAGTTGTTATATTGATAAACTTGTTTAGCTTGTCTTTGTAGAAAGTTTTAAAAGGCTATTCACCCCCCCTCTAGCCATCAAGACCTTTCACCACCGCCTAGCGTTAGAACTTTAGGTTTCTACTAAGGTGAGAGGGCGTACGGAACGTGCATGTATCATGTTTAATTATATCATACATATCATCTACTCCCTCCTTAAAAATTTCAGTACTCCCGACTAAATTAAATTTCGTATCCCCTAAATGATCCTCACTTTAAGTCGTATCTTATCTTGTTGCTACAGATGGCACGTACCAAGAGGACCGCTCGTAAGTCCACTGGGGGCAGGGCACCGCGTCACCAGCTCGCTCCACATGAGCCCCGCCCTGAGCCTACTGAGGTGGAAAGGCTGAGGGTAGAGTTGGCTGAAGTGACTGCTGCCAGGAATGCAGCGCGTCAGCAACTGGAGCAAGTGATTCGTGATCGTGACCAGGAAACCCTTGCAGTCCAGAGATTGACAGTAGCAAACCGCAACTGTCAACGCATGTTGGTCCGTGTCATGAACCAGAGGGATGAAGCCTGGCACGAGGAGAACATTCTGAGAGCTCGTCAGTTTGAGCTCGAACAACAATTGGAGAATGCTGAAGAATACAATGACAATCTTCATGAAGAAGTGCACCGCCTGAACAACGAGCTTAATCCCCTACTGCCTCGAAACAACAACGTCGATGAGGACATGGGGTCGGAAATCGTTATGGCTGAAAATGGTGATGAAGTGGAGGTCAACGGACCCCAAGATGCCGAACCAGAGGAAGCACCAGAAGAAGAAGAAGACGAGGAGTTAGAACCTGTTAGTGATGAGGACGGAGAGGAGATCCTTGACACCGACTCTGAGGACGATGCTTAGAGTAGTTATCACGTAGCTATGATGTTAGGATCGCCCTTTGTGCCCTCCCTGTGTTGGAGTGAGGCTTTGTAATAACTTGACTTTTCGGATGTAAGGTCGAACCCTATGTTTCCTGAATGTTTAGTTGGAACCTGTTAATTTCGATCGCAATTGGATGTCTTATTGTGTTGCGTTCGATGATGGTGTCACGATTAGTACCCTTCGGTGCCGCGACGAAACCGAGGGCCTCCTATGGCGCGCGACATAAGGTTGTGCTGCTTGGCACGCTCTGGTATCGAGGTGGCTAGTCATGATCCACCATGGAGCTCTACCGTTGAGAAGTCTCTTTGTGATCAGTTTGAAGTAGCCTTTCTCAGCCAACTAAACACTTTGGAACTGAATCCAAGTACCGGGCAAAAGATCAAAAATCACGTAGATCCTAACGTAAACGGTTCAGTAACTGCTGTGCTCCTCGTGTGTGAGCCTTTATCAAAGTACATCTTGTTGGATTCTCTCGCACGATTGCGCCATTTGATCCGCTTGAATGGATTGTGCGGTTGTGATGAAGTATTGTGTCATGAGTATTTTGAGAAGTCTATTTCATGAAGTCAGTTTGACATATTTACAATAATTCATCTACAAATTTCCCATATCGTCAGTGCTCATTGGCTATGCATTTTGTAGATGTCGTACAATCTTCGTCGAGGTCGTGGCAATGAGGATGAGGAATAGCCACCCCCTCCGCCACCACCTACCCCGGCCGAGTTAATGCAGACCGTGGTCGAAGGGCAGCGCATGCTGGCAGATGCTATGCGCCAGCTTGCCAACCGGGAGGCTCGTCCTGGCCGCCAGGGCCCAGAACCCAATCAATACAGTGATTTCAAGGACTTTCTAGATACTAAGCCCCCGCTCTTTAAGGAGGCGGAGGAACCACTGCAAGCTGATGAGTGGTTGAATACTATCGAACAAAAGTTTCGTCTGCTTCGCCTGACTGATGAGCTAAAGACTGAATATGCTTCTCATCAATTGCATGGTCCAGCGGGTATTTGGTGAAGCCACTATCGTTCCACACTGCCTGCAAATGTCCCGATTGCTTGGGACCAGTTCAAGGCTGCATTCCGTGGGAACTATATTCCTCCAGGTCTTATGGCTATCAAACATACATAATTTATGAGGCTGTCGCAGGGAAATAAAAGCTTGACTGAATATCTACAATCTTTCAACAACCTGGCAAGGTATGCCACAGAGTTTGTGGATACCGATTCCAAGAAAATTGCTAGCTTTAAAAGAGGCCTCGGCCCGAAGCTGATGAAGACTATGGGCACTAGCAAGTGCACTACTTTCAATGAATTTATCAGTGATGCTCTGACTCAAGAGAACAACAATGCTATCTATTCTGCCTCTAAGAGTCGCAAAAGGGCCATTGAGGCGAGTGCTTCACAGTCTCGAGCTCCAGCTGCCCCGAGGGCTCTTCCTCGCCCTCCTGCCACAAATGCTAAGTTCCGTCCTCCACAAAAGAAGGCGCCAGTGAAGACTGGGTTTCGTAAGGCATATACAGTGGCTCTGCCAAAAAGTAGTTTGAGCCAAGGCAGCTCCAGTGTCCCTCCTAGCAACATGCCTTGCTGGAACTGCAACAAGCCAGGCCATTGGTCCAGAAACTGCCCTTACCCTAAGAAGAATGTCAACCAAGGTGGCCGTCAAGGGCACGCCCATTATAACAGTATTGAGGAAATCCCATCTGGTGAGGTTGTCACTGCTGGTAAGTTCCTAGTTGACCAACATCCTGTAGTGGTACTTTTTGATTCGGGTGCTTCGCATTCCTTTATCAGTCCTAAGTTTGCATCAGAGTTTGCACACAAATTGCATACTGTTGAAGGTGGGGGTTATTGTATTAGCGTAGCAAGTGGGAATATTTCCACAAATAAAGTAGTGGGGAATCTTGAGCTTGAGATAGAAGGGCGAAAGTACTCGCTTGCCTTAGTGGTTTTGCCGGGCTTAGGCATCGATGTTATTTTGGGAATGAATTGGATGAGTCAGAATGGGGTACTCATTGATACGTCCACTCGGGTAGTTATGCTCAGAGACCCTACAGATCAAAAGGGTTTTCTGGTACAACTTCCCAGAAAAGTTGATTTGTCTGGGGAAGTTCATGCTGTGCAAGCAAAGGCGTTGACCGAAATTCCAGTAGTAAATGAGTTTCCAGACGTTTTTCCCGATGATTTGCCGGGGCTCCCTCCGGATCGGGATGTGGAGTTTAAAATTGAGTTGTTGCCTGGCACGGCTCCCATCTCTAGGAGACCCTATAGGATGCCTCCAAATGAACCCGCTGAACTTAAGGTGCAATTGAATGAACTTTTGAAGAAGGGGTTGATTCGTCCTAGTTCGTCGCCGTGGGGATGTCCTGCTATCTTTGTAAAGAAGAAGGATCAGTCGTTGCGGATGTGCGTAGATTATAGACCTCTCAATGCAGTCACTGTCAAAAATAAGTACCCTCTACCGCGCATCGACATCTTGTTCGATCAGTTGTCTAAAGCTAAAGTTTTCTCCAAGATCGATCTAAGATCTGGCTACCATCAAACTAAAATCCGCCCGGAAGATGTTCCAAAGACAGCCTTTTCTACCAGATACGGTCTTTATGAGTATCTTGTTATGTCTTTCGGCTTGACAAATGCCCCCGCACACTTCATGTACTTGATGAATTCGGTGTTTATGCCTGAATTGGACAAGTTTGTGGTGGTATTTATTGATGACATCCTGGTATATTCTGTGAATGAGGAGGATCACGCTGAACATCTGCGTATAGTCCTCACAAGACTGTGTGAACATCAACTATATGCAAAGTTCAGTAAGTGCGAATTCTGGCTTCGAGAAGTACCTTTCCTTGGGCATGTGTTGTCCGATGGAGGAATTATAGTGGACCCCGCCAAGGTACAGGAAGTACTGAACTGGAAGTAAGGATGAAACTGGTCGGAAACGGTCGAAAACGGACTTACGATATAGAAAAACGAAAACGGTCGGTTCGGGATATTTCTACATTTAGCAATTAAAGAATACAAAAAATAATTAAAAATGGTTGTGAAACCAATTGAAACTGATAATTTTTCGTGTTAAAAAACGGTTCATAATATAGAAAACGAAAACGGTCAATTCGGAATATTTCTGTTCCGTTTTCATCCCTAACTGGAAGGCTCCTATCTCGGTTCACGAGGTCCGGAGTTTTCTTGATTTGGCTGGCTATTATCGTCGCTTCATCCCGGATTTCTCCAAAATAGCCAAGCCAATGACTCGGTTGCTGCAGAAAGACACCAGGTTTGTCTGGACTCCTGAGTGTGATGCGGCTTTTCACCAACTGCGAACCCTCCTAACCTCAGCTCCGGTTTTGGCACAACCGGATATCGAGAAACCATTTGATGTTTATTGTGATGCCTCAGGCATAGGTTTGGGAGGTGTGTTGATGCAGGAAGGCCGAGTAATTGCATATACCTCTCGACAACTTCGGAAGCATGAGGTGAATTATCCAACGCATGACTTAGAACTCACCGCAGTTGTTCATGCTTTGAAAGCCTGGCGACACTATCTGTTGGGCATTGTTTGCAATATCTACACAGACCACAAAAGCCTCAAATACATCTTCACCCAACTCGAGTTGAATATGCGTCAACGAAGATGGCTCGAGTTGATTAAAGATTATAACCTTCAAGTGCACTATCATCCTGGCAAGGCAAATGTGGTTGCGGATGCTTTAAGCCGTAAGTCTCATTGCCATTCCTTAGTTGAAACTGATTTTCATCGATCTCGCCTTCTACATCCAGCAGTCTTGTACAACATCACTGTCAGTTGTACTCTCAAAAACAGGATTATTGAACTCCAAAAGACTGACACTAGTATATTCCACATCAAGCGTAAGATAAAATAGCAAGAAACTACACAGTTCAGGATAGATGAAGAGGGTGTACTATGGTTCAAGGATAGGTTAGTTGTGCCTAAGGACCGAGAGCTTAGAAATGATATTATGTCTGAAGCACACTCCTCTAAGTTGTCCATCCATCCTGGTAGCAATAAGATGTATTATGATTTGAAGCCATACTATTGGTGGACCAAAATGCGGGAGGAGATAGCTGCATATGTGGCCAGGTGTGACACCTGCTGTAGAGTTAAAGCTGTGCATATGAAAGCTGGGTTGCTTCAACCACTTTCTATCCCAGGTTGGAAACGGGAAGAGATAAGTATGGATTTCATTGTCGGTCTTCCTCCTACTGTCAAAAATCATAACTCCATCTGGGTAATTGTGGATCGTTTGACCAAATCAGCTCACTTCATTCCAGTTAGAGTGGACTATCGTCCCACTGACTATGCTGAGTTGTACTTCAATCAGATAGTCCGGCTCCATGGGATACCTCATACTATCATATCTGACCGTGGTCCCCAGTTCACTGCTCGCTTTTGGGAGCACTTGCATCACCTTTTGGGAACCAAGTTAGTGAGAAGCTCTGCTTATCACCCCCAGATGTCAGGACAGACGGAACGGGTTAACCAAATCTTGGAAGATCTGTTGTGGGCATGTGTCATTTCATCCAAGGGCTCTTGGGAAAAATGGTTACCTCTAGCCGAGTTTTCGTACAATAATAGTTATCAAGAAAGTATTAAGATGGCTCCATTCGAAGCTTTGTACGGTCATAAGTGTAGAACTCCACTAAACTGGGTAGAAGCTGGTGAAAGGAGGTATTATGGTATTGATTTTGTTCATGAAGCTGAGGAACAAGTCCGTACCATCTAAAAACATATGGCTGCAGCCCAAGCTAGACAGAAAAGTTATGCTGATCGTCGTAAAAAACCACTCGAGTTTGAAGTTGGAGACTTCGTGTATCTGAAGGTTTCTCCAATGAAGAGTGTCCAACGTTTTGGTGTTAAGCGGAAACTTGCGCCGAGATACGTGGGTCCTTTCCAGATCATAGGCAAGAGTGGAGCTGTTGCGTATAAAATCCAGTTACCTCCAGAAATGAGTGCCATATTCAACGTCTTCCATGTATCTCAGCTCAAAAAGTGTCTTCGAGTTCCTGAGGAAAGAGTCCCTTTAGGAGACATCAGGCTGGAATCCGATCTAACTTACGAAGAAAAGCCAGTCCGAGTGATCGATACTCAGGAATGAGTGACTAGAAGCAAAGTGGTTAAGTGGTATAAAGTAATGTGGAGTAATCAGGGTAGTGAAAGTGACGCTACTTGGGAACGAGAGGACTATTTGCGGGATGGTTATAAGGAATTCTATGAAAAATGGTACGCTTTCCAAATCTCGGGACGAGATTTTTATAAGGGGGGAGGGCTGTAACACCTCAGGTGTTTAGCTCCTTAATTGCATTGCATTTGCATAAGCATAAGCAAGCATCATTCATTTCATGCATCAGCTTATATTATGTAAAACATGCTTTGGAAACATTGCCACATATGTTTATATTTCATGTGAAGTAAGAACTGGGTAGTGTGCAAAACATAAGTACCTTATGTGCAATTTCCTTTGTGAGACATGTCAACCACTTTAGTGTAACATAATTAGCAAATGTTATGCAACACACTCATGCAACATGTGCAACATGAGCTTGCAACATTTGGGTGAAAGTATGGAATTACTTGTTCCAAAGTATGTGACACTAGGAACTTTGTGCAACCAATATGTAGAGTGGCTAATTAGGTCTTATAACACCTTAATTACATTTAGGGTAAGTAGTGGAGCAATGTTCATGTTGACCAAAATTACCAAATTGCCCTTCCAAATGTTGTTGACTAAATTGGACCCCTAGAGTGATCTGGTTTGACCAATTAAAAAGTCCAGTTTAGAGATCTTGCATGGAGGAGCAACCTGAAGCAAAGTTGTAGAGAATTTCATAAGGAACAAAAGTTCTAATATGGCCATCTCATGAAAATGACCAGAACATGCTCAAAAATGGCCCACAAGTCAGTATTAGGGGCTGTTTTGGGACTTAGCAAATTTTGGCTAAGTGTGAAGCTGAAAACTGTTTCACTGTACCTCACTTTGGCAACTGGTAACTCACAAACTAGGCCGAACCAGTCTTTGAGCCAATTGACAAAGTTGTTGTCCACACATAGCTCTACAACATTGTCAATATCACCATCACCTAGTTCTAAATGGTTTAGGAGATGTGGTGTCTTGAAAATAGGGTTTCAGTCGGGTTCACTGACTGAAAACATGTTTCAGTTTCCAAGTACACCACTTTGGAGCTCTGTGGTTTCAAATCCAGGCCGAACCAGTCCAAACTCCAATTGACAAACTTGTAGCCCTCATGTAGCTCTACAAGATTGGTGTAATCATCTTCGACTAACTCGAGCTGGTTTAGGAGATAATCATCGACAAAGTTGCTCTGTCAGTCACCGTTTCGGCCTCGTCGATTCAGTCGACCGTTCTTCAGTCGGTGGCCGACCGACGGCAGGGCAACGCCGACGCGTGGCCGTGCGGTGGCAGCCGTACGCCGGCCACGGTCCCACCCGTCAGGTCACCAAGCCTTCAAGGCCGCCACGACGACGGTCTCTGCCTCACTCGCGCCACACCTCCCTCTCCCTTCCATTCTCCCCTCCACCGGGCGAAACAACCGAGCGCAGCTCCCGCCTCCACTCCGGCGAGCTCGTGCGCGCTCTCCACCGCACTGCCGTCCACAAAAACGCGTCCACCGCTCCGCCTTGAAGCCCGCTACCTCACCGTCCACTCCACGTTGCCAATCGCGCCTCGGTAGGGTTGCATTTTCGTTTTCCGCCGCCGCGGTACCTCGCCGGAGTTCCTCTGCACGACGGCTCTCCGTGGCTAGGGGTCTCGGAGCGTCTCTGTCGCCCACTTGTAGGTGCGTTAGGGTCGAGGTAGAATAGGGATGCTCATCGAGGGTTAGGGTTGGGATGTCAGGCTCACCGGCGGCGAGATTTCGCCACCACCGTGCCGGTGGTCCGCCATGCCCAACGGCGAGCACCTTACCATGGCTCGGCCGCCCCGTTCTTGTCACCAATCGACTTAGCTTGATGACGTGGTCATGCTCGTCCGCTCATCTTTGCCGGCCGGCTCACCGACAGCGAGCTCCGGCGACCGCAGCTCCTCCCCTCCGCCTCTCTCTCGCTGACAAGTGGGGCCACCTGGTCAGTCATACGCGCGCGGGCGGGAGCCCGAGCAGGCCACGCGCGCGGAGTGGGCCGCGTCGCGCGAAGCGGGCCACGTCGGTTTTCCGGGCCGGCCCAGTAACAAATCCGATTTATTCTATTTCTTTTATTCTGTCACAGTTTTAGATAATGTTTAGAAAATGTAGATCTAGGGTTTTACTTGCCCAAAAATTATGAGATAAATTTTGTTGGGATCTACAGGATGTGTAGTATTTTAGAAAAATATAAATTGGATATGTGATGTTTAGTTTTCTGGATATTTAAATAGGTCTTTGAAATGTGTTTTAAATCACATGCAAACTTGTTTAAATTATATCTTGAGTTTCAGTATTCCAAAAATTATGAAATTTGGTGGGTAGACTAATTTATACTTGCTCTAGCTCTGGTAAAAAGTTAGGCAGCAGTGCTTAAGTACTTTTCAAGTTATAATGCTATATTGTTATTTTAAGAAATACTTAAATGAATTTTTGTAATTTTTCTACATGAGCAATGTTCATATAACTTTTTGGAGAATGTCTTGGTACCCTAGAGTATCCAAGAAAATTAGGAAATCTGTTGTTTGACACTTTTTACTATGCCTTGTTATTTATACAAAAATCAGCCGTTTTGGCTTGGGAATTTTGTATAGGAAGTTCCTGTAAATAAATTTAGTTCAAATTTTTACAGTAGCCTGTTGTTGGGTCATAGAGTCTCCTGTAATTTTTGTAGAATTTTAGGAGCAGTTTACATATATGTTTGAAATTCCACTTAATTACTTAAGTAAATTAAGAAATGGGTTTAAAAAAATATTCTAGGTGGGCACACCTTACTTTCTGGTGTTTTTGTGACATTTGTGAACTTGTAGTAGTATTAGTTTGGTCTTAGAGAATGTTTGCCACATCAATAAATATTTAACCTTTACAATTTTAGGTTTTCTGGACAGCTGATAGTATTTCTAGGTTTGACCTTGGATAAAGGTGATTGCTGGAAAACTTGTAAATACCAAAGTTTGTAGTAAAATTTGTAAATGAGCTTGTGTCAAAATTTGGGAGCATTTGGCTTAGTAGTTTGGGAGTTATTGCTGTTTAAAGTGCCAGTCCAGAATTGACTACTCTCTGTTTAGAGAGAACAGATTCTAGAACTTTGGAATTTCGATTAGGTAAACTTTAGAATTTAGTGTTGTGATCTGAAAACATTTTGTGGTACATTTCTTAAGCTTTCCAGATTGTCTTAGATCATATCTTTTGGAGTTAGGAATTCTCAGTTATGTTAGAAACAAGTAGCTGTTGTCCAGAATATCTTACTGTGATAACCTAAGTAATATTACTCTTGTATTGTTAGGTGCTAGAGCCTTAACCGAAGAAGAATATCTATATCTTAGGTTGGGTAGATTGGGTAAGTACTTCTCCACCGGAGAAGAGATTTGCACGTACTAATAAAGTAACTTGAATAGAGTACTTTATTTCTGAAATGCATTTCATTCCGAGCATGTTGCACCCATTTATGCATCCATGATATTTATTGTGCATTCATGCAATAGGTGTACCGGAGGGGGTAACTCTCCTCGAATTCGAGCCTGTGATTCCGGAGGAAGTCCAGGACCAACCAGAGGAGCCAGCGAAACCAGTCGGCGAAGAAGACGCCGCTGAAGACTTGTCCGAGTGCCCTGACCACCGGCCTTCAACCTTTCTGAAAGGCAAGCCTCGGTGCATGCTGAACCTACTATTTTATAAATTAATCTTGAGTACTTTTAATTGTTTACTGCATTAAGTTGTAGGAGTTGTATGAAAACAGTTATTGCATTATACCTGTTCTTGTCCAGATATCGTACTTAATCCTATATTAGGTTTAGGCACGTGTCAATGCTTAGCCCTGCTTAGTTCGGTAGAAGTCGGGTGATTTCCGGTCATCCGCGAGATGTAGGAAGGAGTCACGAGTGGCTTTATGGCTATCGTGGATGGAACCATGCCTTAAAATGAAATTGAGACCGGGCGGGAGTTCGATAGTACAGCCGTAAGACACTTCACGTCTTGGGTGTGGAGCTATGTCCGTCTGAGTCGTTTAAGGACCACTTCGCTGTACGTCCTTGAGTCATGTTGAACGCAGTCTAACACTTAGTTGGCCGGATAAGTCGTTCCGACCGCGAAGTCGAGTAGTATGGTTCAGGCCGGGAATCGAATGGTAGGTTGCATCTTGAAGGAGAGAAAGGATGTGCTTGGGGACATTGGCGTGAGACCAAGAGGGGGTTAGAGTCCCTATCACCTGGCAGAGTGTCGCCCTTGGGGACGCGACATTATTTGGGCCCGCGATTCCTGAACTATACAAAAGATGACCTGAACAGCCCTCGCCAGGCGTGACTCAGTGAGTGTTAGAAATACCCCTCCAGCTGGATAGGAATTCGATTCGAATCGTCGTCGCTCCCGGTTAGTGAGCACTTGACTTGAGCAGCGACAACGTAGATCTCATTAAATGAACCGGTGGTTAAGGGAATGATACAATGTTGCCACAATTCATACCTGCTCTGGATATAATGATGATAATTGTTTGATTATAATCAAGTGCATGTTTAGTACAGGTGCTAAGATAGATGACAGGTAAATGCTAAAAATAACTGCTAGTACAGGCTATAAGAGTTTCAATTACTTATGCCTTTATGCAAAATGTTATGTCAGCTAGCCTCTTGTGTAAGCCTTGCATAATCCTTGGTGTCATCTTATTTCTGGTTTTCGACGGGTAAGTCTAGCTGAGTACATTCCAGTACTCATGGTTTATTCCCTCCTGTTGCAGATGATATACTCTATCAAGGCTTCTGCAAAACTTGTCTCCACCGTGCGGGTGAAGAAAACTAGATCACTTGGGCGTGATCATCTTTTATGTACTTTCCTGATGCTTTTGTGGGATGTTGATCAACAAAACTGGCAGTAGTTAAACAACTGGTGTGCGTTTGCTTCCGCTACTTTTATAAACTTGGTTTGTAATAATTGCGACTCCGTATGTGTAAACTTATTTCAGAACTACTTGTGAAATGTAACGTATGATGTTGTATGTTGAATGATGCGATCCTGGTTGTAAGCAAGTTGGTTTGAAATCCTTCGTGGTTTTGATTGACTACCGGGATTATATGGGCTCAAGTTCGAAAATTTGAGCGCTTCGGTGCTTGTTTTTGTACTTGTGCTCTTATAATTTGGTCGGTTCTGTTACACCGGAGACCCTCCAAACTGTGATGTCGATGACCCACCAACGTGATTCGATGCCACAACTGATTGAAAGGTGGATGCATCATTCACACCTTATTTGCAGTTGTGACAACAGATGCAACACTGCTCATGTCGATGTTAAGTCAGTGTACAGAAAATATTCGAGATGCTAATTTAGTATGGGTACAATACATCCGTTGCTATGGTTAACTGTAACTCCTAACTCACAAGGAGTTGTCTAAAACTATGCAGGTTTTAATTTTCTTACGTACCATTCAGTATGAGAAGTTACTACAGTTATGAAATTAATAGAAATTAAACATTGTTTCTTTACAATGAGAAGGACAAACATGTATGGCAAATATTCACATAAGTTGACACTAGAAGCTATCTACTCATCTTAGATTGGTACCAGTCAAGCCACAAAGTACATGAGAGATCAGCAAGATATATCACATTCAACACCAATAGTAATGAACATATAACAGGTGCAGCCAGTCAACATGAGAGAGCACAGATCATTTCAGTTTAATTGTAATACCATGAGTGTGAATAAAATGTGTGGAACTGAAAGAAAAAGTATTGTTTTCTATTGGTGACTACTACAGAGCATACAATAAAAGGCCACCTCATTATATAGTACAAGGCCACCTCATTACAAGGTACATGTATACAAGTTGGAGATTTCTTAAAAAGTCTTTACCTTGCTATACATTGAGTGTTTTATTACCAGCTAGCAGCCAACATAGCTACCTGCAGTCCTGCAAGCATTAAACAACATGTTATCACCAATTAGTCATACTCACACATCTTCTATCTTTTTCTCAAATAATATCAGTACATATCGGTACTAAATTCAAGAGAATCATAACAGAAAAGAATATTGCTAATTATCTCATAAGTAGATTTAGGAAGCATCTTACAAACCAATTATGAGCAGCGTGATAAAGTTTTAGTACAAAGAAATGGAACATGTTGCTTTTCAAACAAATTAACAGAGGTTATTAACCATTAACCATCTGTCCTAACAATTTCACCGAGATTATACAAGCCAAAAAAATATGGGCATGAATTTTTCTTCCCATGTTTTTTCCTAGGTACAGAGCATAGGGATCATCACAGACACAGAGCTGCTAGTGTGACATACAAAATCCCAACCTTTCATCACGCAGCTTGTCCATAGAAAATCAATCAATGTGACCTGATGGTGCGACATTATAAAACCCATGTAAAAATACAGAACAGGTAGTCATCAGAAACATTTTCTTAGGTAGAAAATATTGCAACAGTTTAACTATTTTAACAGAAGCTCTAGAAATGAAGTGCTCCTACATGCTTCCTAGGAACTGTGAATAGAGAGAATATCAAGCAAAAAGCAAATAACATTGTTTTTACTGGAAAGTTTGTCTGGTCAGTATCCAGACAGCATGCCAATATGCAATGTACCGATTCAACAGTTGACATATCTAAAAGATCAAGAAGCTGAACACAACGGGTGCTCGGCACGGCCCCTGCCGGCGCTTGGCCGCAGTGAATGACGGGGCATGGAGAAGTCCTAGTGCGCCAGGTGCTGCCATTCTTGCTGAGCTGACGGCACACTGGTGCTGCCACGGTGAACAACGGGGCACAGAGAAAAAATAAACTACAATAGCATGCTCACAGTCATAGCATATACAACTATGTGTTATCCAAAACTAGAAGCAATAACATGCAGCTCTACGTAGAATTGATGATTGGAAGATTTCCATGAAGGTACAGAGGTCACACACCTGGCGAAGATAATTCTGCAGGGAGGTTGCAACAAGAGTTACTAGCTTTCTCTTTTCCATCTCAGGCTCAGCTGCCCATGACAAGAATGAGATAGCATCTTTACCCATCTCATTTAACAGAATGCAGGAAAATGGAGGCTAATTTTCTATTTTCTTTTCTTCATGAGACATGCTACTGAATACATTTCATTAGCTTGAAATAGATATGATCCAAAATTAAGATTATTCCAATAGGTAAGATAAATTGCACCAAGTAATATCTCATTTCTAACAAGCATTGCAGAAAAGAACTAAGAGAATCGCACCAAAAATTGCAGTATATTAGACCATCAATGATATATAAACATTGTCAGAATATTTCAGTTTAACAAGATAGTTGAGCCAAGAACTAGACATCCTTGAAATGATAGATTAGTTAGACAAACCTGGGCTGTTATAAATGGCAGGCATGTAAGCTTCCTGTTGGCTCCCACTCTGCCTGGAAAATGGAAGAATGCATTTGTTTTAGTTTAGGATGGTCACACACGCACATAAATTATCCGCCAATGGAATGCACAGTTTAGGATCTGCTTGCATCAGTTCAAGACAATGCCTCAATGTAAGGAAGAGTACATCAACAGATTAATTATACGATATAAAAGATGCATCAACAGACTAAATATCAGACATTTAAAGACTATAAACCTATAGATCGAAATAAAACAACAATGTTGAACCTTCCATTTCTGGAGAAAATAAAATATCAAAATATTGCTAGGATGCCTTAGTTCAGACCAAATATGTTAGGATGCCTAGGTTCAGAAATCCTCACAACTAGCTCAAGAAAAGCACCTACTGATTTTTTTGAGTTAAAAAAGTCGATCTTCAAAACTTTCAGTAGCTGCTTAAAAAATGAATACGCAATTTCAGATCTGACAACTAAACTTCTAGTTGCTGCTTAAAACTAAATACACAATTTCAGATCTGACGGTTGTATCATGAACCCAACCAAACTCAAAAAGATAACAATTAAAAGTTTTGCTGAACCATTTACCTCTCCATCGGAAGCACTGGGATTGACAATGAATTTTTCAATCTAAAGTGCAATAGGATACAGAGGATGCAGTTGAGCCCGCGCGGCCGCAGCAGCCCGTAGTGCCTTGCAAGGCCCGAGCCATGCGGCCACCGCCACCCGCGCCCGTCTTCTAGGCCTGAGCCACGCAGCCGCCGCCTCCTCCAGGGGCCACGTCATCTCCTCCAAGGGCCGAGCTCGTGCGGCTGCTCCATGAGCCCGCGCGAATCCGGCGAATGTAGCAAAGGGCCGTGAGTTAGGGTTGGGGAGGACCAGAGGAGGCCGCTGCCCTGGGTGGAAGCAGAGGGAGGAGAGGGCGGCGGGCTCCTGAGGGAGCCGGTGGCAGGCACCACGAGCAGCGAGCGAGGGGCGAGCGGCACAAGGGAGACGACGGCTGGCCGTGACGCATTGCGAGGGAGCCAGGGAGGTAGGTTGTGCGGTGCGGCGTGCAAATAGATAAGCCAGGCGGGGGTTTTCCTTTTTCTTTTTTTTTTGCTTGTGATTTTCGTTCTCTATAATCTGCGAGCGCGCGGACATGGATGCGAATTGCGAAACGATTCGCTACTGGCGCGCATGACCAATTTTTCTGCTACAGGAGCATGTTTGTCCCGCCGAGACTGCACCGCACGAGTTTTTGCCGGCTCATTTGTCCCGCCAGTTTTTACCGTCCGATTTTTTTAGAGTCTAGCCTATCCATTGCTTATGGTTGACTGCAATGTTTTTTTAAAACAAAATTACATGTAATAATTAAAATGCACCAACTATGGTATTCTGTGAAACATGTAGTGCCGCTTTATTAAAATTATATAGAAAAAAAGAAACAATTGCTACCAAGTGTTTGTTGGGTCATGCCGAGAGCAAAAAATATTGTCTATTTCAAACTTTGCCTAGTGTCCAGATCTGACACTCGGCAAAGTTTTCGATTTTTTTAAAAAAAAACAAAAAAATATTTAATTACACTTTACCGAGTGTCTAGGTTCTGGCACTCGGCAAAATATAAACAAGCCAACTTTGCCGAGTGTCCAGTAAAAACACTCGGCAAAGTGTACTGTTTGCCGAGTGTTTCTCTAGGACACTCGGCAAAATATTTTAATTTTTTTGCTTTTGGCTTCTAATTTTTTTATTTAGGCTTCCTACGTTACCTTGACCAACATGTTAGAATTTGACATAATTTTAAGACATTTTGCTATATTTTTTTAGTTTATTTCTTTTCATTTATTTTTTTTAGAAAATGTAAGTTTGAACCGGAAGTGCATCGAATAATGACATTTCATTAATGCGAAAATGATATTCATGTAACTGACTGTTGTTTGAGGCCGTATCCAGGAGGAGACTCGAAATTTTGCACATCTTCTTCTCGAAACTAGACCATTAACTTGTGGATGAATATTTTTAAAATTGTATAAAATTTAAACGGAGTCCGAAATTCATGAAACTTGTCTACAAGTCATGATATCACATGTGGATGCGGTGATAAAAATTTGAGAAGATTTTGAGCACGTTGTCACGTACACTGCTTACAAACCCTAACATGTCAGACTTGCTCCCATGATATCACATACGGAGATGTGAGGGTTTCTAAGCAGTGTACGTGACGACATGCTCGAAATCTTCTCAAATTTTTATCACCACATCCACATATGATATCATGACTTGTCTACAAGTTTCATGAATTTCGGACTTCGTTTGAATTTTATACAATTTTAAAACTATTCGTCCACAAGTTCGTGGTCATGTTTCGTGAAGAAGATGTGCGAAATTTCGGGTCTCTTCCTGGATACGGCCTCAAACAACAGTCATTTACATGAATATCATTTTTGCATTCATGAAATATCATTATTCGGTGCAATTACAGTTCAAACTTATATTTTCCAAAAAAAATTCAAAGAAAGAAATAAACTAAAGAAATATAGCAAATTGTCTTAAAATTGTGTCAAATTCCAGCATGTTGGTCAAGGTAACGTAGGAAACCTAAAGAAAAAAAATGGAAGCTAAAAGCAAAAAAAAATATTTTGCCGAGTGTCCCAGAGAAACACTCGGCAAACAGGACACTTTGCCGAGTGTTTTTGGTTGACACTCGGCAAACTAGCCATTTTGCCGAGTGCTAACGGACCACACTCGGCAAACCACTGACGGCGGCTAACCCCCAAACCTTTGCCGTGTGTATACGTTTGCCGAGTGTTAACACTCGGCAAATTGAAGCGTTTGCCGTGTGTTTTTATTTGCCGAGTGTTGACACTCGGCAAAGTGGTACGTTTGCCGTGTGTGTTGGTTTGCCGTGTGTTAACACTCGGCAAACTAATTTTTTGCCGAGTGTGAGATTTTTACCGTGTGTTTCCACTCTAACACTCGGCAAATGATTTTGTTGCCGAGTGTCCGTGTTTTAACACTCGGCAAACTATAAAACACTCGGCGAATCTTAGTTTTCCAGTAGTGAACGCCCCCGTCTCAGTGTCTCACGGTCAGGGTGGCGCCGGTTTATGACGTGAGCGCGCATGTCGGCACGTACTCGGAGTTTTCTTTCATCCCTGCCGCCGGGGCTTCAAAATTTCCACAATCTATGCATTGTTTATGGAAGCGCGCAGGTTATCTTGTTGTCGACTATGCATTTATTTAACTTATTACGATCACTCGTCATGTGCAGCTGCAGTGAGCCAGTGATGATCTTATGAACATTCATGCATCCAGGACCAACAAGTGCAGATGCGCACCTGTGCCTTTTCCCTGTTGGAGTGGAGAACATCCACGATAGCTGTTGGCAGGTGGCGTTTAAATTCAGGGGCTATAGTCTAGGGGTCTCATATTAGGTGTTACATTAGAGTGTTACATGAGAGTGTTCAAATAGTAATAATAAAATAAATTACAGAAGTCCTCAGTAATCCGCAAGACAAATTTATTAAGCCTAATTAATCCATCATTAGCACATGTTTACTGTAACATCACATTGTTAAATCATGGACTAATCAGGCTTAAAAATTTCGTCTCGCAAATTAGTCGCAATCTATGCAATTAGTTATTTTTTAAGTCTATATTTAATACTCCATGCATGAGTCCAAACATCCGATGTGATAGAGACTAAACTTTAGAGGGAGGAACTAAACAAGGTTTGCATGTTTCTCAGTACTACTTCAGCAGCATTTTTCAGCGAAGAAATAATGTTTTTCTCTCACAACAAATTAGCATCAGCCAAATTTCAGCGAAACAAACAGAGCCACGCCACATATGTTTTTTTTTGTGTGTTCATGGGATTAGCACAAGAGTAATGTGTTGGATTCTTTCGGTGCCTGCCAATTTGTATGAAATTAAGTTGTTTGGACGAAAGTACGAAATCAATGAAAATGCAATGTGTGGGATTATTGTAACATTCAATTAGGGAAATATGTTATGCATGTACATTAAGGAAATATAACATCCCATTTACTTGTAGATATTAGTTATAATTCAGAACTGATATTGGCTACGGAGGCGGAGCCTGACGGAGGCAAAACTGGACTCCTGCCCACCCTGCTCCGTGCAACTTCTTTCTATTTTATCTTGCATCCGCCCCTTCTTTCTTTCCTCTTCTTCATAGTGGCCGACGTCTCTTTTCATCTTCCTTGCAGCTGGTGCCCTCTTCTCTTCTTCCTTGTTTTTTAACCTCCTTCTATGCTTCATCACCACACGACAAGCTAGAGGTGGAGGCAGAGTTCATGTGAAAAGTGTCTCACACATGACCAAACTTTTTTTTTACGAGCAGACTATATGCCTGTATTTCATTAAGCAGAAAAGAGTGCCCGATAGACCTACACATAGTTGATACAAAAGGATCCGCAGGTAAACCATGGATTACCAACGAAGTCCACAACACAACACAAAAAGCAAAAACACGAGAGATGGGGGACCCTCCACATGACAACCCCAGCAACTGAGCCTAATACAAAATATATCTCAACACCTTGGTAGCCCGTAGTGATAGGAGCCAGAACCACATCGGTGGCAAAGCATCCACCGGAACCACATCGGCGGCAAAGCATCCGCCAGAAACGACCACGACCTCGGTGGCAAAACGCTCGCCAGAAACACGACCTCGAACTCCGATAGCTCCTCCGAGTCACTAAGGGCCATTACCCTTAGGACCACGGGCGAGGAGGACTTACCTGAAGATACGCCGGCGGCAAAGCATCCGCCAGAAACCCCTCGGCGGCAAAGCATCCGCCGGAAAACGATCACAGCTACGGCTACAACACACACTAACTAGACAAACCAAGGTGAGGAGAAACCTGAAGCCCGAGTAGGCACAGCTGAAACAACGACGACGACCAAGCGCAACGTCGAGGAGGCAGCCCCACACGCGCCATGCCATGGAACTTCAAAGGCAACGCCTTCAAGAAGGACTGCGACGCAGAGCATCGCCGCTGCCTGCCCAGAACGGGCTAGGTTTTCACCTCGAAGTTCCATGCCGGCCGGAGAGGGGGGCGCAACGACAGATACCTCCAAGGAGGAAAACGGCGCCACGAGGGTGTCGCCATCGTCGGCCAGATATCAAGGCTTTCACCTAGCGCCACCCATCCAGGCGCAGGCAACGCTAGACGTTGCCGCGCCCGTTGACGCCAACCCTGTTGTCGACGAACCATCGGGGGCACGAGTGCCCGCCCGACCAACATCAGCCACGCCACCATGACGCTGCAGATGCGAGGACGGGCGAGGCCACGCCATCCACGCCACCATGGCGTCGATGACGCACCGCCGGAGCCGCCACCCACATCACCACGATGTAAGGTGGCGCACATTAGTGGCCTCGGTGCCCACACCTCCATTCGCCCGAAGGAGCGAGGTGTAGGCGTAGTCGGGGAAGAGGATGCGGTCGACGGGGGCCCGCTGTCCGCGCACACAGCAGCACACGGGCCCTAGCAGATTGGCGTTGGGGGGGAGAGGCGGGTAGCGCACGCGCTCCACCGGAGCCGCGCGAGACCCACCGGCCCCGCATGGTCGACGGCACCCCACCCGTGTGACCGGCCGCTGCAGACAGGGGGGAGGGGGAGGGGGGCCAGACCTGGCCGACCCATACCCGCCCAGGTTGCCGGACCCCATGGCCGGTCGGTCGCAGTCGGAGGGGGGAGGGAGGGGGGAGGCCAGATCCGGGGCCCACGGGCCCGGATCCGGTGGACCCCCGCCCGCCTAGGCCGCCAGAGGGGCGAGCTCGCCGGAGCCGCCGGTCGCCGCCATCGGAGGGAGGGGAGGGGAGGGAAGGCCGAGCCGGAGGCAGATCCGGTGCCCACAGGTCCGGATCCGGCCGTTCCCACCCGCCCAAGTCGCCGGAGGTCGCCGTTCCTGAAGTTCACCGGAGGAGGGGTGGGGGGCGAGGGGGGAGCGTGGAGCCGCGGGGGGAGCCTTTTTGGGCGCACCACCGCTGGCCGCCGCCGCCGCGAGCAAGGGCGGCGACGGCGGCCGGAGGGAGCCGGGGAGTAGGGGCTTGGTGCGGCGGGTGGCGGCACCGCCCGAGTCGCCCTCAGAGGAGAGCGACGCGGGGGTCGAAACTCGTTGAGTTAGCACTTCCGTACCACATGACCAAACTTCAATTCCATGCGCTTTTGTACATCCAAACAGGAATCGAATTGGAGCGCTTCCTAGGATTCTCCAAAAGGTAATTAATGGTCATCCAAACAACATAATTTGAATCGTGGCCTATTCCAATATCATGGCTGGTTTGGTATCGAACTCAATTCAATTCGATACCCTCCAATGTTAACATCCAAAAATGGGGCCTAGGATTTTGATTTGTAAGTTTGGTAAAGTTTACAGAGAAAACTATAGTACCGAGGACACCAAATTAATATCGTTATAATACATTATGAAATATGTTTATATAATTTACCTCTTTGATATGGTATAGATATTGGTACTTTTCTATATAAAGTATAAACCGTACCATGACAAACTTAGAACATTTTGGTTTATAGGACAATTCAAAATCCCTCTTTATTTGAGGACTGAAGGACGTATCTAAAACGAGACGTCGGCAGCCTTACGTCTTTTGTCATCGTAGCAGCCTAAACAAGGTTTGAAACTTCCGGTTTAAAAATGAGATGTCGAACGGGTACCCTTTAAGGATGGTCGTTCAAGTAGAAAACTGACCTCACACTCACGGTCACAGTCTCTCAGATAGATTAAAGAAGGCGGGAGTAGTTCAAACTACAAAACATCAGCAGACAGCAGCATGCATGCATCAGTTCGATATTTCTTTTCTGTGGGCGGTCCGCCATCTCTATCACAGGCCGCCATGATTAGGTACCTGCTGCGCATGTATCGTCTGCTCGCTCGACGACGAATATCACACACACGCGCCGTCCCCATCACCATGCGCAGCATGGAGACCGGAGATCGGGCACGGACGGCCGTAATCCCATTTCGTTTCAACATGTCCACTACCAGCTCCCGGCCGCCCTCTCTTTTCCGATGTCATTCTTTCACGAACCTGCCCCGGCCAAATGTTTGCCGTCCTCTACCTTTCTCTGCGCCTTTTGAGCTTTCATGAATCATGACAGGAGCCCGCAGCTTTGTCCCATACTGTGTGTGCTCTGTGCTGTGGTGCTGTCTGCGTATTATACCCTAGAGGCTATAGCAGCGTCGATCGGCGTCACTGCTGCAGTCGGCCACAGGAGAACATTCACCGCAGGATGAGCATGTGGTGGACTGGTGGTCCTCGCCGGTGGTAGTGCTGCAGTCCAGTGGCGGATCTAGAGCGAAATGATGGGTGGTGCACCACTTAATTCTCAACAACACTGTCTGATATGATGTTCAATGAAAAATAGCACAACTAATATGTACCTATCATATTTTAATATAAAATTTGACTTCTAACGATAGATATGAGATTTTGGTCGAAACAAAACACTCACCATTTAATAAAAAAAAGTTTATCCATGGATAGAATGCCAAAATCATCAAGAAAACATGTCTGTATAGCAAAATCTTTGATCCAGGAGACCATGATGAAGATCCTACTAGCCTGAAAGGAAAGGGAACAAATAGATCAATTATTTAGCAAATAAATTGGACAATTGTTGATTAAAACTTAAAAGTAGATACATTGTGTTACCTATTAGAGATCATATTTACACTCTTTTCCTTCCATGATCATGAAACGACGAACCATAGCCTTGTTGCTAACTTTCTTCATTTCTTCTTTCTCTAGATAGCAAATAAGTCTATGACTCAAGTGTTGATCACCCATGCGATTAGCCAAACTTGTTTTGACAATCTTCATTCCAGAAAAGCATCTCTCAACTGTTGCAGTAGCGACAGACAGTACCAGTACAAGCTTCAAAAGTCGATAGACCAACGGATAACGACGATGTTTCCCTACCTCAACCATTTTTTGAGAGAGCTCACCAATAGTGTTGATATTGGAGAATCTAGCATCATCTCGCACATCAGCAATGTAAAGGCAAAGATCATGACTAAGGTCCCTCAACTCATCAGAACTAAAATCATCAGGATATAGTTTTGCTAAGCTCATTAAAGTCTCCACATCAAAAGCATGAAATTGATCCCTTGGGTCGAAAGCAGCTGAACAAACAAGCAATTGAGAGCTTGTCTCACTAAAGTGGCTATCAATCTCTTGAACTATCCAATCAATAACATCATTATAACAATCCACTTCATAGTGATGCTTGTATGTAATTCCTGTTTTTTTTCTAGGATGGCGGGGATCAATATATGTGTTTTCCATTTCCACTCGGTCAATTTCATGCTTGTCACAAAACTCATTGACTTCATCTAATAATTTGTCCCACCCATCTCTTCTAAGATTATTCAAATGAAGTCTAGTTGCTTTCACACATCCAATGGCATTAACAATGTCTTGATCCTTCTTTTGCAATGCTAATGATAAGGCATTTGTGTCTGTTAATGTAGTCAACATGAGATGCAAATAAAAGGCAAAGTCAAATGATTTAAAATATACTATAAGATTTGAAGCTTGATCTCTAATTTTCCAATCTCTGTCATCCTTTTCAACCACTTTTAGCACTTCAACTATTGTAGGAAACATGTTGACTAAACTTTTGAAAGTTTTGTAATGAGAACTCCAACGAGTATCTCCGGGTCTTTGAAGGCATTGCTCTTGATTTAACCCTGTGCCGGTCTCAAGTTGCCCACAACCTAATGCCGCTGTCACTTGTTCATGATTAATATCTCTAATCATATCCCGTCTCTTAGCTGATCCATCCACCACATTTAATAAGATAGAAATCATGTTTAAGAAATTGCTTACACCCTTGTGTTTTCTCACAATAGCCACAATGACTAACTGAAGTTGGTGAGCAAAACAATACACATAATAAGCTGACCTACTTTCTCTCATGATCAATGATTGCAAGCCATTGAACTCACCTCACATATTGCTAGCACCGTCATATCCTTGGCCTCGAACTTGCTTTAAGCTTAGTTTAAACTTTGCAAGTAGAGAATCAATAGATGACTTTAGGTGAGAAGAAGTTGTTTCAGTCACATGCACAACACCAACAAACCTCTCTTTCACGATCCCACATTTGTCAACATACCTCAAGACCACAACCATTTGTTCTTTGCAAGAAACATCTCTTGACTCATCAACTAGCAAGCAAAACACATCATTGCCAAGATCTTCAAGGATAGAGTCTACAATCTCATTTGCAAAACATTCAACAATGTCCCTTTGAATTTTAGGAGCTAGCAAACAACTATTAGCTGCAGCATTTGTACTCACCGCTTTACGTAACTCTGGATCATGTGCGAGGCTGGCAAGGTCCATTTTCCAAATATTTTCTTCTGACCTTTTCTCTGTGGTTAGGATGGTAAGCATCAATTTGTTTTCTTAAGCCTGGATCATATTTAATCTCCTTTTCCCAATTGAGATCATCTAGACATGAATTTTTGTTATTGTTGGCTGTGACCATGTCTGGAGCTTTCCGTTTATAAAACCTCTCCATGATTACCTATCATTTTCAAGCAAAATCAAATTATAAATCCATAATTTGATAAATGTATATGCATATACTAAAAAGAAAAAACCCTAATTAACTCACTAACCCTAAAGTGCCATATTACCAGATACCAAGAAAAATCAAAATCGGATAGGATGTTAGGCTTAACTTGATTGAAATATAAGAAAAATAATTTGAAGGATTGATTCCTTGCCTTTTCTTCTTTTGGAGCAGAAGTGCAGAACCAGCAGTCATCTATAGAGGCAGAGGGCCAGAGGCGTCGTTGGCCTGTTGCTGATGCCGATTGACGGTTGCGATGGATGGATTGCAGGAAGCCAAGAATGGGAAGAAGCAGCAGCGATGGATGGATCGTGGTTGGCGACGCCGCCGTCGGTGCCTTCGTGTCCGGTGAAAAGCCGCGGCCACATCCGCCTCGCGCTCGCCGCTCGCGGACTCGTGCGGCGCGGCCAGGGAAAACTTTCACTCGACTCCTTCTCCTAGAAGCAAGCAGCGATGTGTTCACGTGGGCTTGGGCCGGTGGGGGTGGTGCCCTGTTTTGGGCCGAGGGTGGTGCACCAAGAGTGGAAAATTTCACTTGATCACGTAACCACGTCATTTGCGTGGGTGCCTGGGCATCCAGAACAGCCAACATACGTCCGCCCGTGCTGCAGTCGACCACTAGTCATGGTTGTCGTCGATCCAAGCTCGGTCGCGTCGATTCGAGGGCCAAGGACCACGCTCGCGCCGTTGCAAGTATTAGGTTTTCCCGTTTCCGCCATGGCCCATGGCTATCTCCTTCTCCCTCCAGGTCCAGGAGCTCGAGCTGCACCTGCACCTATAGATTGCGCCCTGAACGCCGCTCGCCAGAACTCGTGCCGTCGCCGAAGAATAGATGCACGGTCGAGATCTGGCCCATGGGCCAAGCCAACAGCGAGCGTCGTGGGCTGTCCTCTTTGACTCTTGCGAAAGCCCGTCTGCCGACCTGTGCGAGTTGCAATCTCCCGTGTCATCTGTATGGCTGAACAGAATAGAAGAAAGTAAGTAAACGACTTTCCTATAGTTCTATCAGGTGTTGATAACAGTGGCGAAGCCAAAGGAGGTGCAGTTCTCTAATACATGTGAAAATTTAAGCTACAACTATAGTGAAAATTTGATTATAATAGTAGTTTTTTAATTTTTTTTGGTACGTGGGTGCATCTACACCCACAACTATGAAAGTAGTTTCGCCACTGATCGATCCCCCTAGGCTTACACGGTATAGCTAGTGGTAGTGGTTATTAAAGCCTCCGTTTATTCTAACGGATTCCTCATTCCTCTGGTCATCAAAAGATCTCGCCCTAGGCTTACGAGGGTTGCAGACTTGCAGCAGCGTGGCACACAGATCGTCAGAACTGCGATGGAGATACGCCTCCCCCCGAGAGAGATCACGAGAGAAAAGAGGAAGGTAGAAATAAGAGTGAGGAGGGAGGCAGAGCTAATCTATGGATCTCACATGTCAGACACATACTATGAAGTTAAATTCATTTATACTTACTTTAAAACTCGAACGGTATTTCGATATCTATATATAAGTCTAAAGACCGCTGGTACAGTATAAAGTTTATTCCAGTCATGTATCGCAGAAACTTTAAGACAACCCAGCCGAGATTTTTGACCGTTCACCTCACGGACTTCGTAATGGACCGGAGAGAAAAACCTCCTGCAACTTGAGAGGGGAAAAAAAATCCGAAATGACAAGGCACCGAACTACCGTCTACCGGACCGGAACGGAGCAGCGCATTCCTTCTCCCACCGTCCCACGGGCCGCGGCCCCACCATCAGACGGCGGACGGGCGGAGTCGCGGAGACCGCAACTGCAACCGCACGATTCGTGACGGAGTGCGGAGATGGCACAACGGCTGCCGTCTGATCGGAACAACCTCCCGGCGTCAAACCTGGTGTGGGTCCCCGCCCGCGGCCGCGGTTTCTTCACGTTTCCTCTTTCCTCTCCTCCTCGCTTCTGTTCCTCCCAAGCAACCGCTTCTCGCCGGCGGTGCCGCCACCGTCTCGGCGCCTCGCCGTACTAGCCCCAGAGGCTTCTCCGATATCCGGGGAGGCGTCGCCCGCGGCTTCGTTGGCCGATGAGCCGCTGCCCTGTGAGCTATCCTCTCCCGGTCTCCCCTCCTCACTCCTCGTCTCGTTCATATCGCTGCGTGGCGCGCGTCGGTGGCTGGCGCTGCTGATCGTGGTGTTATCAACGGAATCTAAGTCAGTAGAGTGCCCGCTGTGCGATAGCGTCTGCTAATTGTTCGTGTTAGCGTGCCTCAGTTCTTTTTTTTAAAAAAAAATTGGGGATATTAGTTGTCTTCCTTTAATCGAGCGCGATTTTGTTCCCTTGTTTTTTTTTGTATGGTGCGCCAAGAATTGGATTTGTCCGTGAGTCTTAGCAATTGCTACAACAGTTATTGACCATGAACCATACACTTCCACTTCAGTAGTTCAGTTGCTTGTGGTAGGGAAATCTCACTGACTGAATGGCTGTGGAATTCTGCAATGGATCAGTTTACTGGTTGGGATAGCTTCGAAGGGGCTTATGCTTATCTTGTATGTACTTCGTCCGTTCAAAATTGTAGGACATTTTAGCTTTTCTAGATACGTAGTTTTTGCTATGCACTTAGATATACGCTGTGTCTAGATGCATAGTAAAAACCATGTATCTAGAAAAGTCAAAATATCTTATAATTAGGAACGGGGGGAGTAGCTCATTGAAACAAAAAGGAAAGGTCATGATTTGGTCCGCACGCTTTCTATTTACTTCTC
The DNA here is from genome assembly GCA_038087645.1 of Saccharum hybrid cultivar R570. Classification (NCBI taxonomy): domain Eukaryota; kingdom Viridiplantae; phylum Streptophyta; class Magnoliopsida; order Poales; family Poaceae; genus Saccharum; species Saccharum hybrid cultivar. The sequence continues at coordinate 1,118,204 of JAQSUU010000240.1, forward strand.
TATATTCATTTTAAAAGCACGTTGTAATATTCAGATGAATAGTGATGTCTGAATATTAATGCGTTCATTGATGAATTTGTTTTTAGGTTTCCTTTTGTGCAATATAATGGTGTCAAGGCCTGTAGTGCTTGTCTTCCTGTTGGTGATACTCATAGTCACGTCCCAGTTTGAATGGAAGCAACAGCTTGTAAATGAGTTGGAATCTAAGGCTCGCAACCAGAAACATGTTTCAAGTAGAGAAGAGCTTGTCAAGGATCAGGTGACTCACTGTGTGTATCTGAATGCTTTTTAAGCATTTTTTTTAGTTTTAGATAGTGACAAAGTTTTGTCCACAAATTGATTTGAGATGAAAAGGAGCTACTTGAATAGCAGGGCTCTAATAACATGCGGATTATTGCTTCCTAGACCTTATTTTCTTGGTAAATATAAATATACTTCAAGTGTTGAGACACGTTCAGTAATCTCATTTTAGATATATATATATTCTTATGTTGCTGTTTCAGCACATTACAAAGATTGTTTGGTTAGAAAGAACATTATTATGTAGTACAAGAGAATTGGAAATTTATTTGTCACCCATAGGAATGTTGCTTGAGGATTTTTTTTAATGGCACCAGTATTCAAATTTGGCTATAACCTTATGTTTCAGATAATCTTCACTCAAGAAAAGATGATTCAGAAATTGAATAATTTTATCCAGAATCTTCAGCAACAGTTGCTGCAGTGTCGTGGCAACAATAGGACAGTCAATCCTTCTGGAACTTCTTTGACATCCTATATTAGTGAGATCCAGAGGCCGCGGATGATGGATGACTGATAATGTCGTGCGGTGTGAGCTATACAGATAAAAAGATGGGATATTGACACAGAGTCATGTGGGCAGCACAGTTCTCCCAGTAAAAGCAGTTATAATGTAGTATTAGCCTGCACAGAATAGTATTCGATCAGTTCCAGAGCAAAAGGAGTGCTGATCCTTTGAAAACCTGTGTAATTTTATTTTCCCTTTCCTTTTTTTTTGCTAAGAGAACCTGAATATTCTTTGTTTTATGATTGATATCTATATATATTTATAACATATAAGCTTTACATTCTATCCTCTACAGATTTTGTGATATAAAGGTGTTTTAAAAGTGTAAATTGCTCTTTAATGCGTGCTCTGGCATTAGCACTGAAACCTCTTCAAAGAGGAGAGGACTCTGCTTTGGCATATTACAGTCTCTGTTTCTCCCCATTTCACAGCATGCTGCAACTTTCTTAAAACATCATATCAGTTTTAATGCCAACAGATCTTCACTGTATGAGTCTCACATATGCAGCTTTAATCTTTTTCTCAGTATTTCAAATGCTTTAATTTCAGCAGAATTTTGGACTTATGCTATTTCCTCATGAAATTCTTATTATAAGAGTGTTTCTTGACGTGGAGGTCAGGGGTCAGGGCTAATAGATGAATATGCAGACACCATCAGCATAATTTGGAGCTTAACCAGTTTGATTTCCATAGTAAAGGATCTAGTGCCACATGTTTTCCGGTAATAACTTAGTACTATGTTGTTAAAAATATCTGGATAAATTGTCACTATATTGTATATTGAATATTGTGCCAATACTTTTCTTGTGAATCCTGGGGTTATGTAATTATGTTTGCCTTGCATACTTTAACTAAAGAAGTAAGAAAGTTGCGGACTGTTAGTATATTATTTTGGACTTAACTTGGATGGGAGACTACACAATGGTTGTTTCTGAACTTTGGGATTATGTGATAATTTTGTGGCATTAATATGTACTTACATCACTTGTGGGTAAATGTTGTTGAGGGTAAGTCTAATTTAGTTCGTCTACATTGCTCCCAGTTTGTCAGTGCTGAACTGAAATGTATTAATGCCTTTGACTAGGTCCTCTTGTCTTGTTAAGCCACTCCTGTTGCTGAGCAGCAATGTTTGAAAGGAAGCTGTTGGCATGCCATCTTCTTAAGTGGTAAGCTATAACCATAATAGCCTTTTTCGTAATTTGGGGCTTGAAGCGATTGGTTTACAAGCTCTGAAGCTTTTGAGCATCCGAGGCTGAATAGTACATTTTGTGATGCGCTCATGATTTTTGCTAGTACTAATCTCTTGCTTTTGCAGCAGGCTGTACTAGCATTGATGTCCATGCCAATGAAGGGCTGGAATGCTATCTTTACAGGAAATGTAGGTAATAGCACTGTGACAAACTTATAACATCAAGATACTCCTTAAGTTTGGCACTTGGACTCTCAGTAGGGATTAGTGTACACTTTATCAGTGACAATGATGTCTGAATGTTGCTTGCATCTAAGTCCATCTGTTTGCAATGCTTTCCTGCACATTTATCTTATTTCATCTGTGCATACACATATCCTCTATTTCTCTTGCAGTTCATGTGGCATGGACTGGGAACTGATGCTGATATATCCGTTTCCTAGTTACTTATCCTGGAATCATTTTACTGTTTTGCAAGGTAATCAGCAAGAGTTCTCGCGCACTTATGTGTAACAGGCTAACAGCATCCTTGTTTCAGTCATTCAGATGTGAGATGTGGGTAAATTCCGGAGTCGTGCATATCTATCCAGGATTAAACAAGGTATGCAGAATTGATTCCGAAATACCTTCTCGTAAGTCTGTATTAATTTGCTTCTGTACGGTTGGAAGCTGATTAGACATGGTTGTGTCACATTGTCATCGAAGTGTTGCACAGTTGCCATCAATGTTCTATAGTTCTGCTTCTGGTTTTTCTAGAGCGGGTGTTCTGCAGATGTCCCACAGGGAACCTCTGCTACAGAGCAAGTATCTGCAGAGAGAGGATAGGTCGATGGCCAAATGCTGTGCCCATCGGTAGTGATCAATCTTTTCAATCTGTGCTCCATTATGTTCATTTGGATTTAAGATGCAAGAGTCTCTATCACCCTGCAGTAGTTTGGTGCATGTGCCCTGCTGTACAGACATTACGTTGTAACATTAGCATCTGGCGTTGGTTGAGCAGCAGTGTCATCTGCTTCTTCTAGTTCGTGCACTGTGCAACTGTAGAAGCCTATAAGCAGCAGAGGGCGTTGCTGTTGTTTAGCTGGAAATGAACACTCATTTCCAAATTAAATCATGGTTTGCCTTGGTTTTATGCTAAATCAAACTTTCTTAACATTGAAGTTGTAGAAAAATACACCAACATCAAATTAGTTTTGCTAAATTCTCTATGAAATATGTTTTTAGTAATGTATTTATTTATTGATCAAAATTAGAGAAGTTAGGATAAAGCTGAACTGAACTACAATTTGAACGAGGAATTTAGAGAGCAGTACGTAAGTCCAAGTGTCCAACAAACAAATTACCATATGGAAAAGAGCACTACCGGTAACCCTCCATTGAGATGAAAGGAAGAAAGGGCTTGGTTTTGCTCCCCCTCCTTGGCCCCAACTGTGCTTGAGTAAGCCATCAGAACCCCATATACAACAGCAATTTTTTTTAATACCATTGCCCATCCATCAATCTCCAAGGTCTCCTATCCCGTTAAACTTCTCTTGAGAAACCCCTTGACCAGATCAGTTGATCTGGAAGGAAATCTTAATACCTACTAGTTGGAACCTCCACACTTTGCGCGGATGAAGCTACTCATTTTTGGTATGCAAATGAAATAAAGACTATCTCATAAACTATTTTAGCTTCATCCTTTTAGTGGTAGTTTGAAAGACTGTCATAAAGACATTATGATTTTCTTTAATTAGGATTACACCCTTTTTAAATATAATGAAATCATAATCTTTAGTGGTAGTTTCAAATGCTAAATTCCTTAGGTAACCTTAATACCCTTGTTGACCAGATGTTCATACATAGCCTTAACCTTAAACAATCCATTTTTATGAACACTCCAGACAAACTGATCCTTTCTCTCTCTAAGAACATCTGGTTAAGTCACTCCTTTAGTGGGTTAGAACTAAGTCATTGAGACACAGTTGCTTCTTTGTGTTGAACAATATTAAATAAGTTAGGATATTGGAAGTTTAGTGCTGAGTAATTGTTTGTCCTCCCAGAATCTAATTTGGTCTACACTTTTAAGTCTAAACATCAATAGATTTAGGAATCGTCTTTGATCCCATAAGGCTATACCAGAGTTTCCAATTTTTTTTTCTACATTTGGCTCCAAGTTTATTCATAAGATTTTTTTTTTGTAATAACTCTTTCCATACACCCTTTTTATTATTACAGTTTGAAGAGCCATTTAGTCAAAAGGCACTTGTTTTAAAAGTGTTAGTTTTGTATTCCAAGACCTCCTTGCTCCTTTAGTTGACAAAGGATGTCCTACCAATATATTATTTCTTTTTATGCTGATCATTTTACTAGAAAAATCTAGCGAGATCTAAAGTACTCTAATTTCTTAAGTACTCCTCTTAGTATCTCAAAAAAGAGAGCACGCATATTGGCAAACTAGACAGAACTCGTTTTATCAGCACACAGTCAGCCACCGACTGACAAATATTTCCTTTTCCAACTACTTAAGATTTTTTCAATTCTTTCTATGTTCTTCTAGTCTTTGTTGTTTAGTTTCCTACTAATGTGATACCCATATAATGAAAAGGATAAGTCACAACTTTGCACCCAAATAATTGTGAATGTTAGCTTTCACAAATATGTGCATCTCCAAAGCATTGTTAGAAGATAGGATTAAGTCCATTTTTGGTCCCTCAACTCTTGCCTTGTCTAATTTTAAACCCTACCTACAAAACCGTCTAACTTTGGCATATCAAATATCAAAATTGTTTAATTTTGACCTAGCGCCATATCAAAACCACTCAAAACTACCTCAGAAGGTCAAAATTGAACGGTTTTGATAGTTGAGGTGCTAAAGTTAGACAAAGGCAAGAGTTGAAGGGCCAAAAATAGACTTAATCAAGTTTTTTTCAAATATTTATAAAAAAAATATATAGTAAATTTATTTATTTATAAATATTTATATGTATTAAAATATTTATCTACACTTTTTTTTGGATTTATATATATATTAGATTATATTTTTTGTTCTTAATATGGATCCGAATTTATTTAAAATATAATCTATATATATTTTATGTTCTTATATTTTGAAATTTAAATTTTTGACTTGTTCAAACGAAATCGGATGAGAAATGACCAAAACAAAAATTATAGATCTTGATGAGATATATAACTTTGTATTTTGTGACTTTTTTTCATTTCAAATCATTTATGGTACCAAAATTCCTTTTAAAGTTTTTTGAAATTCAATATTTTTGAATTGTTCAAACGATCCTGGACGAAGAAATAACCTAAATCAAAGTTGTAGATCTCGATGAAATTGATTGTATTTTGGGAAAAAAAATTGGCACCAAAGTTTATTTTATGATAATTTTAGAACTTTCTATGATGAAAATCAATAATTAGATAATATTTATCAATAAGTAAATTTAATACATAGAATTTTTTATATTATAAATATTAAAAAAAACTAAAGTACTTGATTAAGTGTATTTTGGCTCCTTAACTCTTGCCTTTGTCTAACTTTAGCACCTTAACTATTAAAACTGTTCAACTTTGACCTCTGAGACAGTTTTAAGTGGTTTTGAGATGGCTCTGCAGTCAAAATTAAACGATCCTTCAGTGCTTGAGGTGGATAGGAGTGTAGCGAAACGAAACGAAGCCCCTTCCCCCGCACCATGCGAGACACTTAAGAATGAAAATCAGGATTCGATTCCTTGGATCATCACTTTGGAGGCCTTGCATTGAGTACAATAGTTGTTCGTGCGTTTAATAAGAACTTATAAATAAGTACCGCACTAACCGTGCACTCAAACGCAGACGAGGTTGTTCGAACGGTCTCAAACGCGCCTACTGAGTAACTCACGCACGCTCATCTCATACACAGGCACACGCACCTCATATACATGCTCGGTCCTTTCTGCCTAAAAATTCCACGTGCGACACCGGAGTTCGTTCCAGCCAGGGAAGGTGTCGCTCCAGCAAACGGCCCAACCACAGAGCCGTTGGCTCGTTCGCCAGAATCTTTTTATTCCCATGGTTTGCTTTCTTATTTTCTGCACATATCTAGATGACATATTGCCAGTCAAGGTTTCCTCATGCACCAGTAAAATAGTTTTATTTTGTCACGAACTGCTACCTTGGCTTACCTGCAAATCTGTGACAGAGTTAGTGAGCTTACCAGTAATAAGCTGTTCTATAGGAGAGCACAGCTAGTGCATGAACTGCACTCATTTTGCAAGGTACGTTGCTTCGCTGCAAACAATAGTACTTCTGAAATGCATATTGTTATTTCTTTGTAGTTATATATATTAACTTCTTTGTAGTTGAATTTTTTTTGTAACAGTGGCATATCATGTTTCCATATCGTAATCTAATTTTATTTCTATTGCAACTCAGTGCTAGTTAATGATTAAAACACTTACTGTTAGGGAACTTATGTTGCTAGAAAGAAATTCTATATTGCTATAGGCCATAAAGAACAAGTGTCAATTAGCTTAATCCAGCTTGGACACCTCTCTGATCATTTTAGAATCCAGTTTAGCCATAAAGAACAAGTAACAAGAAATTTTATATTAGAATGCCTATGTGTTTGTGATCATTTTAACTTAATGTATTATTTTTTTTCGTAATGCAGGTTGTCATCGCGTCGGCCTATGTCACCTCACCCCAACGCCTCGGCGGCCCGGGCCTAGGTTTGGCCTTGGCCCTTGCATAATTGGTAGATTATAATTTTTCTTTCTTCCATCCATCCATCCTTATGTTTTTCTTTCTTCCATCCATCCTTTCTTTTTTTCTTTACATTTTGTTTTTAACTATTCATTATCTAAATGTTTATTTCCTGACTTTCTAATTTCTCATTTAAATTAAAGGTTGTCCTGACATTAATCAAAATTGTTGATGACATGCTGATTATACAGCAAAATTTTATACAATGCTAGGCAAGTCCTGCGTACTTCTTCCATTTTGTCAATGAATGAGCACTGAACTGCTGGTAGCATAGTTTTGTCAACCCTATTGTCGTTTCACTTTTGATGTGCTTATTCTTTGCTAATCGACGTTTATTCTATGTCTAACCTTTTATCCCCTTTTGGTGGTGCCTTTGATTTCCCAGATGTTTTGCTTATTGCAGATTGGCTACATAGAAGCAACAATTGAAGTTTTCTTTTTCGCTTCAAACAACCGCTTTGTATTTTATGCTGAAAAGATTGGACAATACGGTTAAATCCCAGTGTGCCAGTATTTAGGAATATGTTTAATGTACTCTACTGTTTCCATGATAACCAACCGTATATGTTATAGCTCGCTAGCCCGCGCAACTATGTGGGGCTTTCAGCTAGTTGTATCTAAAGTTTGTAAAGAATTTGATTGCTTCATAAGTTGTATATAAAGTTTGTAATAGAGAATTTGATTGTTGAAACAGTATGCAGGACCCAAGTAGGGGCTTTCCTTTTTTTTTGTTTTTTTCTGAATTGTTATCAGTGACGCGTCTTGACTATACACATCAGTGATGAGACCCACATCAGTGACGCGTCTTGGCTATACGCATCACCTATAAGTCACATCAGTGACGCGTTATTGGCTACACGCGTCGCTGGTAACTCACATAAGTGACGCGTTTTTGATAGACGCGTCACTGATAACTCAAATCAGTGACGCGTAAATACACGTCACTAATGTGTCCACATCACAGACGCAACAAAAGTGACGCGTGTTTTCCGCGTCACTAATTACTGTTTAGACGCGTCACTAATATGGTTTTTTGGCATAGTGTCACCAAGGCCTCTGCCTCCTGCTTCGAGCCGCTTTCACGCTTCATGCCTTCATGGGCCCCGTTCAGCCAGCTGAAAAACACTATTGACTGATTTGTTGTGAGAGAAAAACACTGTTCTAGCTAAAAAAATAAACTGAAAAGTACGGATTATAAGCTGGATGAACACTAGTGGACGACTAGCATGTGTGGTTGAATGTGCTTTAGGTGAATTGGAGCCATTGCATTGTTGGGTGGACGTAGGTTGAAACGATGACACATGTAACAAGCTCTTTCTTATCAGGTGATATTGAGGCAAAGGCTGAGGTCCAGCGCAGGAAGTTGAAACTGTTGTGATGGAAATTATGACTTACGTCGGACTCCTTCGTGTGATTATTTGTCCCTACCTTTTCTATATTGCTCCGAGTTTTCACCTGCTTTTCTTGAAGTGTTTGTAAGGCTCTGTCCTCTAACGGCGTAACGTCCATTTTACGTGGCAAACAAGCTTATCTCAATGTCCCATTGTTGATAGGAGCATGTTAATTTGTCAACTCATGCCACTGTTCGCGTGTATGCACCACACTGTATCAACTCATGCACTGTTCACGTGTATGTACTAGTATTTCACATCAACTATACTAATAGCTTCTGTCAATGTCACTAGTTGCCGACGATTTGAGACGTTGGCCTGGTACAGTTGGTGAGTACTAGCTCGCCGAGTCATCAGGTCCTGGGTTCGAAGTCGTCTCTCTGCAGAATTTCTGCGGGGGTAAGACTTTGCTTCGGTTATTCCCTTCCCCAGACCCCACTCGTGTGGGAGCCTCTGGCACTGGGCCTGCCCTTTCGATGATAGGCGACGTACTCATTAACAACGAGGTGTCTGATGTTGCATCGTCAATCTCGAGATATGTTGGCTCAGTCTTAGTCTTTTGAAGGTAATCATAGAGAAGGATGTGTGTGTGCGTGCGCGGTTATAGAGGTGAGTGTGCATGCATGAGTGTTTGTGTTTGTACTGTGATTAAAAATATCACTAGATGATGATCCTTCGGGTTATGATAAAAAATGTCACTAGATGCTGATTCTTCGTTGGGTTACGATCATATCCGTTTAGGGCACCAATGCAAATGACCACACGAGTCGTAGAAAAAAAATTCCTTCAATATAGTCATATAGATAAGGATACGACTTTGGTGTTACAACGTGTAAGGTAGTGTATGGTTCAGGGATGTCATGATCCCAAGTGGAATATCCCACCTTGATCTATTTTGGTTCAGGGTCATGCAGGGCAGGGGCATCCCACTAGGGAATATCCCCTTTAGATTCATGCTGAACTTGCCCTCGAAAAAACGACGGAGGGAGACGTCCCGCTGGTACGAGCGCGTGAGGAGCACGAGGAAAAGGTCGGGCTAAGCGCCAGCAAGTGTCGGCCAATAGAGAAGGAGAGGAAGGAGCGCTAGTCGGCGGAACTCGCACGCACCTGCCTGCAGAGGGGTGGAAGAAGGGTGTGGCCGGCCTAGTGAGCTTCGGCTCAGCCTCGGACCAGTGCGCGCGGCCGGCCCAGATGAGCTCTGGTTCCGCCCTCTGGTGTGTGTGGCCGAGCACCGCCCCCTTCGCAGGAGCGGCCAAGCTCCAGCGGCGAAGGCGCGGGCCGTGGGCTGGAGGAGGCACGGGGCAAGGGGCAAGAGGCGGAGGAGGCGCCGAGCGGAGGAGCATGGAGCTCGCCGACAGAGGCACGGGGCACGGGGAGAAAAGAGGCGCGTTATTGAAGAGATAAAGAGTGAAGGAAGAAGAGAAAAAAATGATAGATGGGCCCCACTTGTCAGTAGTTGTTTTCACTTTTAATGTCTCCAAACAAAACAGAAAACGGGTTGATTCTATCCATTTTTAGCCATACAGAAAATAAAGTCCTCCCTACGAACAAAAATAGGACTGTTCAGTCCACCTTGTCTCCCAACCAAACGTTACCTAAGCTTATCGATTCTTCCCACGCTACGCTACCATGCATGTCACTTATTATTTACTGGCCACTGTTTCACCAGACCATCACTATGTCAAGTAATGACTTATGCTGCAACGTAGGTCAATGTTTTCACCTTGTCTCTCCTCTGTATGGTATCGTATATTCGTATCCGAACCTGCTAGCTCCGCACGGCAGCAGTCCACGACGGCTGAGAAGGATATGTGCGGTGCGCTCGTGCGAGAGCGTTCGTGCGCACGAGTGCTTGCAATTTGCTGACGCGTGTCATCGCACATGTCTGAAACAACGAAGCACGCATGTTGAAGAAAGCTTCTGGTAGGGATCTCACACGCAACTCTAGTCGAGAAAGTAAACGGAATTGAATGAGGATTTGGCGTAGCAGCTGACATTAGGTTTATTACTAATGACGCTCATTTCTGTGCACGCATCAGTGTCGTACTAGCTGCATTCAAAGTGTATGGACTAAACATATGTACACAAGATTTTAATTGCGCTGTAGCATGCACATTGAGTCCACCATCTTAAGATAAATGCGCTGTCTGTGCATGCGCTCATTCATCGAGTATTCGGGGACACCCTCTTTGAACCAACCAAGAAATTAAAGCTCGTGCGTTGCGTGGACTTCGTCCACGTCCGTAAAATATGCTTAGGCGTCCCCAACAGCATTACAAATAGCTAACATCTAATATATTTCAATACACGTGGACTTGATAGAAGGTAAAAAGTGGTCTCACTAGCGCTTGGCCCACCGGTAGAGAAAGGACTTTCGGTTCCACACATGGTGTCGATTAGAATTGGACTCGGGACTAATGTGAGCATTAATCGGGGTCTAAAATTCTTGTACGTCACAGGACCTTTAATCTCGGTTGGTATTACCATCCCAGACTAAAGGGTCTACATTAGTCCCGGTTGATGTTTTCAACCCGGACTAAAGAGTTTTGACCCTTTAGTCCCAGTTGATAACACCAACCCGAACTAAAGGGTGACCTTTTAGTCCCGATTGATGTCACCAACCCGGATTAAAGGTCTATCACCTAGGACTAAAGGTCTCTTACGAGGGAATTCAAAAGGAGAGTGCCTAGGATTGTGTCGCATGTGTTGTGTAGTTGAGTTGGTAAGCGAGCTACGCGTGAGGCGAGAGGTCCTGAGTTCGAATTTCACACAGCGCAAGGGAGATTTTCAGGGTTTAAATATTTTTTTTTTGTCTTTTTTGTCTTGAGGATGGGCTTTAGTCTCGGCTGTGTGACCCGGGACTAAAGGCTGGCAATCTCGGTTGGGAAAACCGGGACTAAAGGGGTTTCACAACCGGGATTGAAACCCATCTGTCTACTGGTGGCCACACAGTTCAAAAAAGTTACGGTCACTAAGACTCCGCTGCCTCTCCTTCTACCATGCGCACCAGCGTCTTCTTCTATTTTTTTTAACTTTCTTCCTTCTCTTCTCGCTAGCGATTTGAAGCAGTCTGTTGAGGACGCCTTAGGCACCCGCAATAGTATAAGGGCATCCTCAACGGTAGGAGATAGCAGCTAGCTTATATGTGCCATACCATTATATGAATCCCACATGTAAACGATTTTTTATTGTATATCTTTTCTCCTTCCTCTCTCATTCTTTATGAACAGGTCCACAAACTACCTTGTTTTCTGAGCGAGATAAGAAATAGTCTTTTCTTTTTTCCATATTCTCTCTCCTCCATATAAGAAAAGTGCTGACATGGATTGGTATGAGCTAGTTGAGATGGCACGGTTGGGGACGTCCTAAGCCAGTTACTAACTCTAAGCCAACCTGTCAAATAGTGCTAGATTTTAGCAATGACTCATAGTATGATTGGACTCACATGACACTCTCACATGATCTTAGAATGTGTGTAAGAGCTTAGCTCTTAATCAAGAGCTAGTTTCTCTTTCTCTCTCTATTATTAAAATATAAAAAAAAACTTCAAGCTAGCTTATGAGTCAGTCATTGCGGGTGCCCTTATAACAATACTGACATTAATTTGGACCTTAACCTCGTCTGTGGATGTGGAGATATTATTATGTACAATACAAAGCCTTTTGAGTCTTGTGAAATTATTCGTTCATCTTTTTTTACTCCTTCATTCCAAATTATAAGATGTTTTGACTTCTAGTTGAATTAGAAAATAAACTATATAAGTAAAGAGCCATGTAAATAAATAAGTTAATAGATAAGATTTGGAACAAGACTAATAGTAGTTGATTGTCAAGTAGATTAGGAAGCAAACCCAAAATAAAGCATCCATAAGAAATGCAACAAATAAGAACCTAAACTTGAAACAACATTCTAATTTCTTCTTGGATTGAACAGTAAAATATATATGTAAATCCCCCTAAATTAGAGTATAATTTATAAAAGGGAAGTAGTACTATATGTTTTCACATGGATTAGGGGCGTGTTTGGTTGGTGTCCACAAATCGCCACGATACGCCATAGGTCTCGCGCCTAAGCTTGGGCGTCTGTTTGGTAGTCTGCCAAACCTGCGGCGTGCCACGACGCAGCCATAGCAATGCTAGTTCATTTTTGTGCCACCAGCCGCCAAAAATCTGGCACACGATTTAGCCGCCGCATGTTTGGCGCAGCAGCAACCGCGGTGTGGCACGCGTAGGTGGTAACCAAATAGAGCCTAGGTACTAAATAAAGTGTTTAGAAAAATACAATCAGTAAGAAGTAGAATTAGTATTAAAAACAAAAAGAATGGTAATGTAACAGTCGAAAACCCACATCTTAATTTTTTTTGCTAAACCTCAAATTTGCCCTATTTCTCAAGTCAATTGAGAAGCCCACGTTACGCCAAATCTCATAACCACTGCTGGATCAGAAGCCTCCATCACTACCGGACCGGAATCCATGCCGGCAGTGATGGGATGGTCTATCATTGCTGGTTCAGAGTAGAAACTGGCAGTGATATGTTCATGTCTATCACTGTCGAACTGGGTCTTAAACTGCCAGTGATATGTTGAGTGCCACTATCAGTTTTGACCACGACCTGGCAGTGATACTCATGACACCACTACCGGATCAGTGTACACTCGGCAGTGAATTGTTGAGCGCCACTGCAAGTCCAATATCACACTCGACAATTCTCATTTCTCTCACACACAACACATTTCTCACAAGTTACAATACATCATATATGGTATAACTATAAAGGACAAATTAATTTAATATATAGTTAGCTGCATAATGAAGTCCTTACAAACCAATGTCTCATTACTTAGTTTCTTACATCACGAGTTTATTAATAAACAATGTATCTAATTAGGAACACACCCACTAGTCTTAGTTCGTCCCTTTCACCTCACACTAAGTGATCTCTTTCACCTTAATGAGATAGTCTGTGTAGCGAATATCCCTTGTAAAATGAGCTTGTTTGCTTCCTATGTGTTGGTGGGAACAGACTTAGGTTGCGGGAGCAACCATGACAAGAGATGCAACATATCACTAAAATTGCAGTCTGATCAACCATACTTAGGCTTCAGGATTAGTACCTCAAGCACAAAACAAAGTGTTGTCCAATGAGCCGGACAACTTTTTCAACACCATACAAACTCTCTCTCTCTCTCTCTCTGCACTTTTTACTATTTTCAAATTTTCTAGACCTTTTGTGCTCCTAAGTAACACCTCTGGTGCAATGTTCCAAAGCATTTCCTCCAAATAGTTAGCATCATCTTCGTCCCCAACACGTCCACCATCATAGCCACCATTGCTATCATCATCCCCGTCACGTCCGTTGTCATTGGCACCACCACCTTATTCATGGCCACCCATTTTATCATCAAGACCAGGCATATATGTGTAGTCATACTCATCTATGTCATGAAATTATTTTTTCAGCTCAGCATCAAAGAACGCTTCATCATGATGGATCTAAATTGTGTAGTTCTTCACAAAACCTTACATGATAAAGTGCGATCTGATTGTACTCACATCTTTTGAAGTGAGTATGTTCTTGCAGCTCCTACACGGACAAAAAAAATCCGGATTCATTCTAGGTCATAGCTAAATAACAATAATTAGTTTATGACATTTGTGCAAGGTCATTCTTGTTTCAAGTACAAATAAAATTGATCAACTTTACTTTAATCATATGACTATGACAAAATAGAAAATCTCTACATAGCTACCTATACATATGTAGGTATAGTTATTAGCCCCCTAGTCAAACAATTAATTATTTTTTACTTTATAATTATAGTTATATGAAATTTAAAGAAAATAACTAAAAACAATCGATATTGAACCCATGTTGATGCAACTTAATCCTTTTAGAAACAATTAATGGATATTGACTAACAAATTAAATAATTTTAGTTCTAAATCTAGTTAGATCCAAACTCTTAATCCCTATTTAGAAACTAACTAATAGACCATAAAACTCAACACATGAACACTAAATAAGGGTAGAATCTTGTTCCTCTACTAAATTTAACCTTAGGACCTTCAAAGATTTGATCTAATTTCATTTATAATTGCTTCAATCATACCATGAGAGAGAAAATCAATAACCAAATTAATAAAGCAATCTACCACTAAACATTCAAAAAGATGTTAGGAATAGTGTGTACATACCTTCTAGAGTCAAATCATCCAAATAAATCAAAACAAAACCTTTCCCCATAGATTTGCAATTTTGGAGAAGTTGTCCAACACCCCGCCCCTTCGCTTTTCCTCCTCAGGCTATAGTTTTGTCCCAAGGAGAATAAAGGGGGGCTACTTATACACTAGGCTCAGAATAGTAAAGGCGGCTCTACTGGTGTTTTAGAGGCGGCTGGGAATTCAAGCAGTCACTTGAAATAGCCCTCATTTGTAGAGGCTGACTAGGATTCCCAGTCACCTCTCGAAATGTTCCTTTTCAGAGGCAACAGAGTTAGTGGGTCCCTATGAAGGTCACAATAGAGGTGGACGGGAATTGAGCCGCTTTTGCCAAAAAAAAATGCAGTCGTCTCTATAAACCGTTTATGTAGTAGTGGCAATTATCATGAAAAAAATATCAGTAGATATCTCTTACTACGATTTGGGCACCAAAAAGGGCCAACCAGCGTGGCCACGTCGCCCCACTTTTCTTGGCCGTCCGATCGGGCGGGCGATCACCGGTCTTTTTACAAAAGAGCCCTCGAACTCTGGAAAAATAGAACCCACAGTCTAGCCACCTCTCTCAGCTTTTCTTTCAAAAAAACCCCTCGACCTTTTCCGAAATCGACCCGCAATACAGGTCTTTCATTGGGCTGGCGTGCCACCCGCTCCGTGGACCTTAGTGGGCCGAATTCGGCCCAACGCTGGTTTCACTTATATCTATTAATCTTTTTCTTTTACAAATAAATTTGCTGAAGCTTTGACATTGCGTAGTAAATCACAGAAAAATCATAAAATAAAAAATCAAATCGTTTCAAAATCCTCATGAATAGATATATGCAATGGATCCATAATATAACATATTTTAGCACAAAGTTATTACTGTACCTTTTTGCCTATGTTTTTAATGGGAAAATTGAAATTCAAATAAATAAAAAAATAGAAAATCGAATTGTTCAAAACTCCTCATAATTCGAGGTTCTACTCATCTCATAATTACATCAGCTCTCCGGCTACTTATGCTACTCCCTCCTTATTAAATACTTTTACCCCTTCTCTCTCCACCAAAAAAAGAAAGTTCCATTTCAATAACAAAAGCAAAAAATATCACTTAAATAGTACCTTCAAAATAATGGAGTATCAACAACACTTAAAAAATACCAATGGCCATGCGCGGCGAAGCCGCGCAGATTTCTAGTTTAAACATATTGCTTGACGGGACATGTTTCTATTTTGTTTAAAGGACTATGCATATTGTTTTTTTATGTATACCATACCGTTGATAATTAAGTATATTAATATAACAATATAACTTGCAAAGTTTGAACAAAAATAGTTTACATTTCTAGGAGTGGGATTACAAATACAATTTTGTACATGTACCTAGCAACGGTATTATTGTCACTTCTGTTTAAGGCATTGTTTGGACTTTTAAGAACTTGTTCTCTAAGAACACCCTTAACAATAGTCAACTTGCTAACTTACATAAACTTTAAAATAAAAATAGAGTAACCTAACATGTTTGTATAGAAAAAATGTATAAGCAAAAAACACATGAATCATGAAAAGCTATTTTTATCATTATCTCTTTTTATTCAATAAAATGTATTCTATGAGCTAGCTCTTCTAACACTATTGGAACTACCGTAAGTGAGAACTTTAAAACCCTAGAATTGTTATTTGGATCAAAATCTAGAAGCTACTCTGATGTAGCAATAGCATCAGAGAGTGGCATAGGCTGCGGTGCACGGGCACGCATGCTTTATGTCGCGCCATTTATAAAACCGCGCGTAGCGCATGAATGAGAATTAGGCCCCGTTCACTTCCTAAAATATTTCCTCTGCCACCCGTCACATCGAATCTTTGGACGCATGCATAGAGCATTAAATGTAGGTAAAAAAAATAACTAATTGTACAGTTTGTCTGTAAAGGTCAAGATGAATCTTTTGAGCCTAATTAATTTATGGTTGGATAAATTTTGCTAAATAACAACGAAAGTGCTACATGAATATTTCCCCCGAATATTTTGGATCTGAGCCTTAGTGGAGCGGCAGCCGAGACGAGTGAGCGTATTGAATTGAAGAGCTAGCTATACAGGCTGCTCAGCTAGGCCATCTCATCCCATCCGTCGGTTAATTAGGACACTCTCGATCTAGAACTCAGGATGATTTCTGTACTTATATTAAGTATCAATCAACTAATCAAAAGTTTGATATGCACTACAATTTAAAAAGAGAGTAGTAAATGATTTCTTAGATAAAAAACTATGTCTATATGGAAACCAAGATACGAAGAGATGTGATAGATAGATAATGGACCGATAAGACATACTATGATTGGATGAAAAATTATTTTAGAAAAACTATGCATTAGAAATATGGTTTCTGTGTATAGTACTATCTAGCTAGATGATTTGACAAATGTAGAAATCACCTTATAGTTTTTGGATTGGGAGGGCCTGTTTTGATGATTCTTAGATTCTTAAAGACCAATTTTTGCTTCTAGTCTCTAAAATCTAGATCTTGAGCAAAAACTAGTAGGGGTGTTTGGATCCCCCGGTTTTAAGAATCTGGTTTCATTTATTGCTCACAGAGTCATAAAAAACTGGCAAAAGCTGAGTAGGAACAACTTCCTGATTTTTAAGAATTTAGGGCCTGTTTAGATGCCCAAAAACACCCAAAATTTTTTGCACAGTACCCGTCACATCGAATCTTTGGACGCATGCATGGAGCATTAAATGTAGATAAAAAAATAACTAATTGCACAGTTTGTCTGTAAATGTCGAGACGAATCTTTTGAGCCTAGTTAGTCTATGGTTAGATAATTTTTGCCAAATAATAACGAAAAGTGCTACAGGAACTTTTTCCAAAAAATTTTGGCATCTAAACACGCCCTTAGCAAAAACTGACCTGTTTGGATCCCACCTAATTTTCAAACATCAGATTTTTAAAAACTAGCAAAAATTGGAAGGATCCAAACAGGGCCTATACTTAAGAGTTGCTTCATCTATCATTTAGGTACATTTACTTTGATGCATTGGAGAACACTGTAGCCCATAAATCCTATTGATGGCCTCATTCAAGTTGTGGAAGCGATCCTAGCCAGACTGCGCGCAATGCTTCGAAGCGATCAAAAGGAGGTGGAGTCGTACCAGCTAACCCTGCAGTGGAATTCAAAAAAAAAAACTGATGGAACAATCCATTTTATCTTCGATTACTTCTCTACTCCGATCATCGAATTAAACAAGATAAATTATGCCCAAAGCTAGGATGTGATAATGATCATCATCATGGTACTTCTCTCAAACAAACAAACAAAAAAACACTAGGTGACAAGGCCGCAAGAGCAAGAGACCATTGAGGACCCGTTTGGTCAACTGGACGTTGTTAGTCCAGCTAAACAGTTTAGGTGAAAATTTAGACAACTAGAGTTTAGTCTTGTTTGAATATAGAAACGATAATGATACCCGGGCGTCCGTCCCGTCTAGACCGACTGCTCCATGCTTCCTGCCCGCGTCATTGCTCCGCACGCCTCACCTGCGCCGTTGTAACACCCCTGGGTGTTAAGCATGCATTCATATCCTAAATTATGAGCATTACCATTTCATACATGTTCATCATCGCATGCAATTTAAGTTGGAATTAATTAAAATTATAAAAAACATGTTTGAACCCTAAAGTATTGCAATTTTTAGCTAAGAGTGGTAAAAAAATTATAGGGCTATAACTCTAAATGACTTAGAACTAATTAACATGATTTTTGGAGCAATTTTTGTATTCAAAATCTCCCCAAATTTTGCTTTTAAAAATATTTCAGAAAAATGAGTTTTTATTTAAAATTTAGACTTTAAATCACTAATTCAAAATCTATTTAGAATTTTGAAAAGTGCCCTAAATGAAAGTTGTAGAGAATTAAATTTTGAACAACTTTTGTTTTGGGGGCAATTTGTGAAAATGTCTTTTTCATCTTCAAAATTTGAATTTGAATCAAATAATAAAATCTGGAATTTTATTTAGAAAAGAAAAACAATTTCTTACCTTAACGGGCCGCGGCCACCTTTGCGGCCCGCGAGCCGAAGCCAGCCCGGCCCCGCTCGCCCGCGCCTTCCCCGCTCGCGCGCGCTCGCCGCGCCAACGCGGTCGGCCGCGGCAGGAGCTGCTCGCCCCATGGCCGGCATGCGCCGCTCGCCGGCGACACCTGGCCGTCTGTGGCCCCCACGAGCGCGCGCCTCACCCTTTCAAGCCGTAGGCGCTCCACTTCTCGCTCTGCCTCTCTGCCATTCCTCCGCGCGCTCGCTCCCTTCCTCCTTTCTCTGGAGAACCCGAGCGGGAGAACCGCTCGCCATCGCTCTCCCACTCCTCCGCCGCCGCGTTCCGACGACGGCAAGCCACCGCCGTCTGATTGCCTGCGCACAGTGCTCCGCCACCTTCTCATCTCCTCCGAACAAGCGTCAACGGCTCCTTGCTCGCGCAGGTGGGGCGAAATTGCTCGGTTTCCGCGCGCCGCCGTGGACGGAGACGCTGAGCTCGCGCTCCGGCCACCGGCGCTCTCGCTCCTCCTCATTTCCTTCGATTAGCTCCATCGTGTTCGTCTTTTCTTCGCGGTTCTTTTGCTCGCCACACCTCGCCCGCTCGCGACCGGAAACGGCCGCTGGCCGTCGGCGGCCACCGCACCGCCGCGGTCCCGGGCGCCGAGATGTCCCGGCCGTGGTCACGCCCGCCCGTGTTGGGTCAAGACGGCCTTGGGCCGAAGCCCAAGCTGGGCCGGCGCGCCTGCCTTCCCCGCGTGCGCGCTCGGGCCGAAAGCCTCATCCGGCCGAATGGATTCACTGGGCCGGCCCCTTATCAATAAGAAAATTTGGTTTTTCGTTTTCCTTTTATTATTTGAGAAATAAATACTTTGGAAAATGTTTGTGTAATCATTTTAGATCCAAAAATTGTGAAATAAATTTTGTAGTGTTTCTCATGAGTAGATCTATAGTTTAAAAATATTGCATGTCAAGTTTGAAATACTTTTCTGTAGGATTTTTTATTTAATCACTGAAATTGCTGTTTACTTGTTAAATATGTAATAAATCATAGAAAGTTCAGAAAAATATGGTTCCACTTGCAATAATTTTATTTTGTGATGTGCTTTCTAGAAAAAATATATGCCATGCATGTTCTGTAGAAAAATCTTGATGTGTATTGTTAATAATTGTTATTTTTGCTAGAGAGAAAAAGATGAATGAAACATGCATGTAATAATTTTTCTATAGTGATTATTTATTGTGTAGAATGTAGGAAAAATGCTAAATCTATTGTTTGATACTTTTCATAGTATAAAGTATTTTTATGCTCATTTTTAGGCCCTAGCTTGTTATTTTTGTGTAGCCAGTTCTAATAATTGTTATTTTTAGGCCCGAAGCCGACGAGGAGGTCGGTGAAGATCTTCCAGAGTGTCCAGACCACCGTCCGAGCTCTTTCGAGAGAGGCAAGCCCCGGAGCATTTTTCTTCCCCGGTTTGCAAATATTTTATTAATGCTTTTACTTTAACTGATGCATTATGTTTAGGATGTTTGCAACCGTTGCTGCATTATACCTTGTTTACTCTGTTCTACCCTATCCTTGTCACCTTGATATTCGTAGTTAAGTAATTGCTTAGCTTGCTTAGACCGGTAGAAGTCGGGTGATTTTATGTCACCTGCGAGCTATAGGTGGTTACCTGGATCTGCTTGAGAAAGTATGTCATCTGAGAATAGCTAAGTGTTAATGTGAAATTGAGACCGGGCGAAAACTTGCAGGGTTTCAGACTGTAGTGTTTTCCGTCTGTGTCGATTAAGGACCGACCATTGTTGGGCCTCGAGTCATGTTGAACGCATGCCTTACATTTAGCTGGCCGAATAATGTACCTTTCGACCGTGAAGCTGGAAGATTATTCGGGCCGAGTGGATTGCCCGCAACGCATTGTACCAGAGCAGTAGTGGCAGGATACGGGGGCGTGATAAGGCCAAAGAGCAGTCGGGCGGCCCCCGGGTACATGTGGTTCCTGGCAAGCTCGCAACTTTACCTGAATGGTTGACTCGGTGACCAATATCTCACTTTAGCGGGTGAGTGAGGTTTGTGTGAGGAATAAATTACCAGCTGGTTAATAATCGATTCGAATCGCCATCGTTCACTGAATAGTGAACACTTGACTTGAGTGACTTCATCGTAGTAATTCTAATGGAACACTTGGACAGTTATATGGTCTATGATATGATAGAAGTTGTTTAATGATCATTGGTTATCCTTACCTGTTTAATTACATGTTACTCTAGTACAGGTGCAAATGTAGTTGACAGGTTAATAAAGATTTAACTTGATGCAAAGCTTTTGGAAGGATTCTTTAAATGCTAAAAATGTCTTTTTGCAAATGAGTCAGCTACCCCACCAGAAAGCCTGTCATGATCCTTGGTGTCTTTTATTTTTGGTTCTGTCGGGTAAGTCTAGCTGAGTACCTTCTCGTACTCAGGGCTTTGTTCCCACTTGTTGCAGATGGGCAGATGTATTACGGCTACTGTATCAACTGCCTTTATCCTGCGATGGGAGAAGCTTAGGACCATGGGTAATGGTCATTCACTACGTGTCGTCTGATGCTTTTATTGGAAGATGATCCTGAGCTGGCACTTTATTTTGAACTCTGTGTGAGTGTGTGATTTGAACTAAATGCTTCCGCTACTTTTATTTGAAACTGGTTTGTAATAACTATGTTTAAACTCCGATGTATTTGCGACGTGAACTTTTATGTAACTTGTGATGGTGACCGCTGAACTTATTACGATCTTGGCTGGTATGTAAGTTGGTTTGAAATCCGTCGTGATTTCACGGACTACCGGGTTATACGGGCTTAAGTTTGCTAAATCGTCTGCTCGGTGGATGATTTTCTTACTTAATCTCGTATAATGGTCGGTTCTGTTACAGCTGGCATCGGATCATGGTTTACCGTGTTTACTGTTTACAAGTGTATTTAAAACAAAATTATGTTTGAAAAATGTGATTTACAAACTAAAAGTGTGCCAGTGGTCATATCCTTTATGCCCAGTAAGAACTCTAGGTGGCTTATTTAAGTACTGACTTGGGGGTTCTTGCACCATATTTCTCTTTCGTTGCTCATACGGCATGCTATTGTATGAGTGCCACTTAATTGAGTGATAATGTATGGATCAGTTGCCTCTACGCCTCGGTAAGTGTGAGATATGAGAGCATGATCGGATACACCGCCGATCTAGGGAGAGTGCTTATATGATACTGGAGTACTTACATGTTTTACGCATGTTTTTACAAAAGTGTCGCATATGTGGTTGTTCCGTCCGTTGAGGCGATGCCGTCAATAGGACGATGTTTTGGGTAGTTACTACCGTTGTACGCGTATCTGGGGATTCGTGTAGAGCGTGTAGATAGATTTACTGCTTTCATGCATACATGGGGAATTGGACTGAAATGAATTTTCTGCAGGTACATAACAGCGTTTCTCGTGTAGAACGTATTAGTTACGTATATGAGAGATCGGCTGTATGCCACCGAATTCATCGATAGATATCATTTATTTCTTAAGTTTGTGAGAACGTACGAAACGTACATGCATCATATTGCTTGTGCATTTCATTCATGTCATGCGTTCCTCCCCTTATAAATTGATTATCCCCTTTTGATAAAAATTATACCAACTTAAATTATGTTCTCACCGGGTAATCAAAACTTTTAGTACAGATGGCCCACACGAAGCAGACTGCACGTAAGTCCACAGGTGGAAGAGCACCCCGACACCAGTTGGCCCCGCGGGAGCGCCACAGCACAGACACCTTTCTGAGCGAGTTTGGCATGCCAACTTTGCTTTGGAGAGTGCTTCATGATGTGGGGTACCTGGAGGGTCAGGAGCCGGTGTACTCTTGGAGTGAGAGCCAGTTAGCTAAGGATGGACTGACAGTAGTGGAGATCATCGTCCCTGCTCTTGGTGATGCTCCAGAGTGGGATGGTTGACACTTAGAGTTTGAGGGACGCACTCTGGTTGAGGGTGCAGAGGGAGCAGCTTTTCATGTCATCAGGGACATAATGAGCAGATTTCCCAACGAGCTGGCAGCAGCCTTGGCAGGCACTTTTTCGAGAGATGATCCTCGCGATGCCATTTGGGTGCAGCCGCAAGGAAGTGCTTTAGTTAGAGGCCCAAACGAAGGATAGACTAGCGACAACCACGCTATGAGTGCGATGTATGCAGCTATCAGAGCATACCAGGATCTAGAGTGCACCTATTGGACGTTGACTGGTTTGCGTGGTGATGATCGGCTCAAAGCAAGAAAATAGAAGAAGAAGCAGGCACGTGCTATAGCTAGTTTGTAGGACCAGTTGGCTGACATGAGCTTGCAGCGAGACCAGGCTCTAGAGAGAGGTGATAGTGCTCTACAGCGGTTGCATACGTTGACTCAGGCCAATAATAATGCAGACCGTATGATTGGACAGTTGGTTCAGGAGAGGAATGAAGCCTGGAACGAGAGGAACCTTCTGAGGCAGAGGGTTGAGGAGCTAGAGGAGTACAACGTCAACTTGCATGAGGAGTTTCATGCGCTCTACAATGGGATTGGCCCATATGCTCCTCCAGACGCCGCCGGTATGGACGTCGACAACGACGAGGACAAGCCTGCAGTTGCACCTGCCGACGACGACGACGTTGCTACTGATGGTAGCGATGGTGACGCCTCCGACCCTGACGATGGCCCCGAGGAGTAGGCTAGTTGCTTTGTGTTAGCTACTAGGCCCTGTCACAATGACTTTCTTTTGGTTTCATGTATCTTGATGTATCTCGTTCAAACCTTGAGACTTGGTAGAATGTTGGATCTTGGTTGTTTATGCGATACCTGAGCGCATAAAGTCCAGTGTGTGTATGCTGGCAACGTGGTTGTATTGGACGCGATGTTTGCATTTGAAGTAATTTAATTAGTGATGATGTTTTAATTGGAATGCGATTATTGTGCCTCTGTTTTATTGTATGACTTTGTTCTCTCCAATGAATTCAGTACGGCATAATTTTTCATTCACTCACAATTACTATAGCTTCACTTAATCATTACTTGTTGCTGAAATATGCAGATGCCAAACACTCGCCGCGCCACGTATGAGGCTGCTGAAACTGGTGGAAATGGTACCGGGGCAGGTGGGAGTGGTGAAAACAACATCCACCATAATGAGCCACACCCGGAGCCACATTTGCCGCCTCCTCCACCGCTCACTGCAGAGGTATTCTTTGCGCAGTTTCTTGGAAGTCAGTGCAATGCTGAACAGTCGCAGAAGAACATGGAAGATTTTCTGCGTACCATTGCCAACAATGTTCAACGTGGTAACAACCAAGGTGGTGGCAATGGGGTGAATCAGTACAGCAATTTCAAGGATTTCATGGACACCAGGCCACCAATTTTCAAGGAAGCAACTGAACCACTTGACGCTGAAGAATGGATCAACACTATGGAAGATAAGTTCCGTGTGTTAAGACTGACCGAAGTACTGAAGACAGAGTACGCTGCACATCAGTTACAAGGACCAACAAGGATGTGGTGGAAGCATCATCGCACCACCTTCCCTCCAAATGCTCAGATCTCATGGAGAGAGTTCACTGAAGCCTTCCGTGGAGTTTATATTCTACCAGGGCTGGTTGAGATAAAGTTGGGAGAGTTCTTGGCTTTAAATCAGGGCACCAAAACCGTAACACAGTATTTGCATGCCTTCAATAATTTGTGTCATTATGCTCCCGACATGGTTGACACAGATGCTAAGAGAATTGCTAGTTTCAAGAGAGGGTTAGGTCCGAAGATGATGAAGCATGTGGGTACCAATACCCGCGCCATATTCAATGACATCATCAGTGATTGTCTGAAACAAGAGAAGAACAACAACACGTATACAGCATCCAAGACTCGAAAGAGAGCCTTTGAGTCAGGACCATCACAGCCAAGAGTTGTTACTGCTAATCATCCTGCTTATCGTCCGTCTGCACCAGGTGCAAGGTTTAGGCCACCGCAGCATAAAACCCAGAACTACAAGGGACCGTAGAAGCCGTACAAGATGGTCGTGCCGCCAGCAAGGACAGCCGCAACTGCGGGACAAGGTAACTCGAAGGGATCTATAGGATCTGCTGGTACAGTAAAGGGACCCTGTTACAATTTTGATCAGCCAGGCCACTTTTCAAAGTTCTGTCCTTATCCGCCCAGAAAGAAGCAACAGACCTATAATGCTCGAGTACACTACACCACTATGGACGAGATTCCTGAGGGAGAGCCCGTAACTACTGGTAAGTTTCCTGTTAACCAAAACCCTGCAGTTGTTCTATTTGATTCTGGATCGTCGCATTCTTTCATGAGTCAAGCATTTACACGGAAATATGAACAACTATGCACAGACTTAAGTTATGGTTACCGTATAAGTTCAGCAGGGGCTGATGTTTTAACCAATCAGATGGTTAGAGGGGCAACCCTTGAGTTAGGAAGTCGAAAGTTTCGACTAAACTTGATAGTTATGCCTGGACTAGTTCTGGATGTCATCATAGGGATGAATTGAATGAAGGAATAAGGAGCAGTTATAGATACAGGAAGTCGGGTGCTTACCCTGAAGGATCCCTAGGGAGAGGGTACTTTTCAGGTACCGTTGCCCAAAAGAACAGACCTTGTGAGTGTGACATGTGCTATGGAAGTTATTCCGATTCATCAGATTCCGGTAGTGTGTGAGTTTCCGGATGTGTTTCCAGATGAGTTACCTGGTCTTCCGCCAGATAGAGATGTTGAGTTTGGAATTGAGTTGATCCCCGGGACAGCTCTAATTTCAAGGAGACCTTATAGGATGCCTCCGGATGAGTTAGCTGAACTGAAAAAGCAACTAGAGGAATTCTTGAAAAAGGGGTTTATCCGGCCCAGTAAGTCTGAATGGGGATGTCATGTCTTGTTTGTGAAGAAAAAGAAAGAGGGTACTTTGAGAATGTGTGTGGATTATAGGCCTCTTAATGCTGTAACTATCAAGAATAAGTATCTCTTACCTCATATTGATGTTTTGTTCGATCAGTTAGCCAAAGCCAGAGTGTTCCCCAAGATAGATTTAAGATCGAGTTACCATCAGATAAAGATTAGACCACAAGATATATCAAAAACCGTCTTTTCCACCAGATACGGGTTGTACGAGTATCTTGTTATGTCCTTTGGCTTAACAAATGCTCTTGCATACTTTATGTATCTGATGAATACGGTTTTCATGCCAGAGTTGGACAAGTTTGTGGTCGTGTTCATTGATGATATTCTAGTATACTTTGAGAATGAGAAAGATCATGAAGAGCATCTGAGAATTGTCTTAACCAGACTTAGAGATCATAAGTTGTATGCTAAGTTTAGCAAGTGTGAATTTTGGTTGAAGAAAGTTTCTTTCTTTGGTCATATTCTGTCAGAGAATGGAGTTTCTGTAGATCCGAGTAAAGTGCAAGAGGTTATGGATTGGAAGACACCAATCACAGTTTCAGAAGTTAGAAGTTTCTTAGGATTAGCTGGTTATTATCATCGTTTTATCCCAGATTTCTCGAAGATTGCCAAGCCAATGACAAGTTTACTATAGAAAGATCATAAGTTTATGTGGACAGAGAAGTGTGAGACAGCTTTCCACACTGTAACACCTCAGGTGTTTAGCTCCTTAATTGCATTGCATTTGCATAAGCATAAGCACGCATCATTCATATTATTTTATGTGGTTGCAATAAATGTGATTGTTTTTAGAATTTTGTTTGACTCACATCATGTGACACTAGGGAGTTGGTGTAACTAAAGGGTAGAGTAGCTAATTACATCTCACAACACCTTAGTTATACTTAGGGTCACTCATGGAGCAAGGTTCATGTTGACCAAAATCACCAAAATGCCCTCCAAGGTGTAGTTGACCACCATTTAGCCCTAGGATGCTCTAGTTTGACTAATTAAAAAGTCTAGCTTAGAGACCTTGCATGGAGGAGCACCCTTAAGCAAAGTTGTAGGGAATTTTATGGGGAACAAAAGTCTCAATATGACCATCTCATGAAACTAGCCAGAACATGCTCAAAAATGGCCCACAAGTCAGCTAGAGGGGCTGTCTCAACACTTAGAATTTTTCTAAGTCTCAAAAGTGTCCCTCCAGTTTTACTGTGGCCTACTTTGGAAGCTTGTAGTTTGCAAACCAGACTAAACCAGCCCCAACTCATATTGACACTTTTGTAGTACTCACTTAGCTCTACAACATTGTCAACATCACCATCACCTAGTTCTAAATGGTTTAGGAGTTATGGTGCCTGGAAAAATGGGTTTCAGTCGGTGTGACTCACTGAAACTCAGTTTCAGTTTTGGGTGCCTCACTTTAGGACGCTATATCTCAATAACTAAGCCGAACCAGCCCTAGAGCCAATTGACAAAGTTATAGCCCTCATGTAGCTCTACAAAATTGGTGTAATCATCTTCGACTAACTCAAGCTGGTTTAGGAGATATTCTTCGTTGAAATCGCGCTGTCAGTCATCTAATGATGGCCTTCATTCAGTTAAACCCGGCCTCGTTTGTCTGTCGTGGCCGACCGGAGGCAGGACAGCGGCGACGCGTGGGGGCTTGGTGGCGGCCATGCGCCGGCCATGGTCCCACCAGTCAGACCATAGGGCCTTCAAGGACGCCACGAAGTCGGACCCTGTCCCTCACTCGCGCCTCTGCTTCCCTCTCGCCCTCTCCGAGCCAGGGCGGAGCACCGAGGTGCCATTGCCACCGTGCCGCTTCCCTGCGCTCGTGCGCCATCGTCGTCGAGCCTTGGCTCAATTCCTCCCGCCAGCGACCCCGCAGCATCTCCCTCTACCACCTCCATCCATTTCCGGGAGCGTTTGAGCGAAGGTGAGGCCACATTGCTCGCTTCCGCCGCCACGGCCGCATTCGGGACCTCGCCAGAGTTTGAGGCCACTGTGGTCAGAGCGGCTCGGCCCTTCTCATCCCTCCCTTTTTCCTTAGTTAGCTTTCCAGTGACCCCGGGAAACTTGGGGCGGGCTTGGTTGAGGTGGTAGGGGGCTCACCGTCGCCGGTGTACCGTCGCGCACCTCCACCGTGCCGCCATGCCCGACGGCGAGCACCTTTCCATGGCTCCACCACCCCGTTCTTGCCACCAATCGACTTAGCTCGATGACGTGGTCATGCTCGTCCGCTCAGCTTCGCCGGTCGGCTCACCGACGGCGAGCTCCGGCGACCGCAGCTCCTCCCCTCCGCCTCTCTCTCTGACCGGTGGGGCCATCTGGTCAGTCGCACGCGCGCGCAGGCGGGAGCCATAGCAGGCCGCGCGCGGGAGCGGGCCGCACCGTGCGATGTGGGCCGCGTCGGCTTTGCAGGTCGGCCCGGTAGGAGGGTTTTGGATTTAGTTTTTGTTTTCCTTTTTATATTTTACCACAGTTTTTGGGTAAGATTTAGGAAGTGTAAATCTAGGGTTTTAATTGCTTAAAAATTATGAGATAAATTTTGTTAGGATCTACATGGTGTGTAGTATTTTAGAAAAATATGAATTGGTTATGTGATGTTTAGTTTCTAGGAGATTTAAATAGGTTTTTGAAAGGTGTTTTAGATTGCATGCAAACTTGTTTAAATCATATCTTGAGTTTCAGTGTTCCAAAAATTATGAAATTTGGTGGGTAGGTTAATTTATACATATGTTAGCTCTGGTAAAAATTTGGGCATTAGTGCTTAAATATTTTTTAAGTTAAAATGCTATCATGTTGTTGTAGGAATTTCTTGAAGGAATTTTAGTAATTTTTCTACATATGCATTATTCTTATAAATTTTTGGAGAATGTCTTGGTATCCTAAAGTGTTCAAGAAAATTTGGAAATCTGTTGTTTGACACTTTTTAATAAGATTTGTTAATTATGCAAAAATCAGCCTTTTTGGCTTGTGAATTTTGTTTAGGGAGTTTCTGTAAATAATTTTAGTTCAAATTGTTACAGTGGTCTCTTTTTGGTTCATAGAGCCTCCTGTAATTTTTGTAGAATTTTAGGAGCAGTTTACATATATGTTTAAAATTCCACTTAATTACTTAAGTAAATTAAGAAATGAGTTTAAATAAATATTTTAGGTAGGCACACCTTACTGTCTGGTGTTGTTGTGACCTATGTGAACTTGTGGTAACATTAGTTTGGTCTTAAGGGATGTTTGCCACATGAATAAATATTTAATCTTTGCAATTATAGGTTTTCTGGACAGCTGGTAGTATCTTTGGGTTTGGCCTTTGATAAAAGTGGTTGCTGGAAAACTTGTAAATACCAAAGTTGTAGTAACCTTGATAAACTAGCTTGTGTCAAAATGTGGGAGCATTTTGCTTAATAGTCTGGGAGTTATTGCTGTTTAAAGTGCCAGTCCAGAATTGGCTACTCTCTGTTTAGAGAGGACAGATTCTGGAACTTGGGAAATTCGACATGGAAAACTTAGGAATTTTAGATTAAGGTCTGAAAATGAATTGTAGTGCATTTCTTAAGCTTTTCAGATTGTCTTAGATCATATCTTTTGGAGTTAGGAATCTTCAGTTATATTAGAATCTTTGAGCTGCTGTCCAGAATGTCTTACTGTGGTAACCTAAGTAATATTACTCTTGTGTTGTTAGGTGTTAGGGCCTTAACCGAAGAAGAACAGCTGTATCTTAGGTTGAGTAGCTTAGGTAAGTACTTCTCCACCGGAGAAGAGATTTGCACGTACTGATAAAGTAACTTGATTAGATTATTGTTTTTATTTCTGAAATGCATTTCATTCCGAGCATGTTGCACCTTTTATGCATCCATGATATTTATTGTGCATTCATGCAATAGGTGTACCGGAGGGGGTAACTATCCTCGAATTCGAGCCAGTGATTTCGGAGGAAGTCCAGGACCAGCCAGAGCAGCCAGAGGAACCAACCGGCGGAGAAGTTTCCGCAGAAGACCTGCCTGAGTATCCTGACCACCGGCCCTCGACCTTTCTGAAAGGTAAGCCCAGTGCATGCTAAACCTACTGTTTTATAAAGTCATCTTGAGTACTTTTAATTGTTTACTGCATTAAGTTGTAGGAGTTATATGAAAACACTTGTTGCATTATACCTGTCCTTGTCCAGATATCGTACTTAACCCTATATTAGGTTTAGGCACGTGTCAATGCTTGGCCCTGCTTAGTACGATAGAAGTCGGGTGATTTCCGGTCATCCGCGAGATGTAGGAAGGAGTCACGAGTGGCTTTATGGCTATCGTGGATGGAAACATGCTTAAAAATGAAATTGAGACCGGGCGGGAGTTCGATAGTACAGCCGCAAGACACTTCACGTCTTGGGTGTGGAGCTATGCCCGTCTGAGTCGTTTAAGGACCGATTCGCTGTACGTCCTTGAGTCATGTTGAACGCAGTCTAACACTTAGTTGGCCGGATAAGTCGTTCCGACCGCGAAGCCGAGTAATGTGATTCAGGCCGGAAATCGAATGGTAGGTTGCTTCTTGGAGGAGAGAAAGGATGTGCTTGGGGATATTGGCGTGAGACCAAGGGGGGTTAGAGTCCCTATCACCTGGCAGAGTGTCGCCCTTGGGGTCGCGACATCATTCGGACCCGTGATTCCTGAATCATATGAAAAGGTGGCTTGTGCGACCCTGGCAGGGGCCTACGCGGTGAGTGTTAGAAATACCCCTCCAGCTGGATAGGAATTCGATTCGAATCGCCGTAGCTCCCGGTTAGTGAGCACTTGACTTGAGCAGCGGCAACGTAGATCTCATTAAATGAACAGATGGTTAAGTGAATGATATAATGTTGCCACAATGATATACCTGCTATGGATATAATAATAATGTTGTTTGATTATACTCAAGTGTATGTTTAGTACAGGTGCTAAGATAGATGACAGGTAAATGCTAAAAAGAACTGCTAGTATAAGTTATAAGAGTTTCAATTACTTATGCCTTTATGCAAAATGTGATGTCAGCTAGCCTCTTGTGTAAGCCTTGCATAATCCTTGGTGTCATCTTATTTCTGGTTTTCGACGGGTAAGTCTAGCTGAGTACATTCCTGTACTCAGGGTTTATTCCCTCCTGTTGCAGATGATATGCTCTACCAAGGCTTCTGCAAAAATTGTCTCCACCCTGCGGGTGACGAAGACTAGATCACTAGGGCGTGATCATCTTTTATGTACTTTCCTGATGCTTTTGCGGGTTGTTGATCAACAAGACCGGCAGTAGTTAAACAACTGGTGTGTGTTTGCTTCCGCTACTTTATAAACTTGGTTTGTAATAACTGCGACTCCGTGTGTGTAAACTTATTTCGAAACTACTTGCGAAATGTAACGTATGATGTTGTATGTTGAAAGATGCGATCTTGGTTGTAAGCAAGTTGGTTTGAAATCCTTCGTGGTTTCGATTGACTACCGGGATTATATGGGCTCAAGTTCGAAAATTTGAGCGCTTCGGTGCTTGTTTTTTTGTACTTGTGCTCTTATAATTTGGTCGGTTCTGTTACAGCTGGTACCAGAGCATAATTCAACATTAAACACATCGTACGAGTATTTAAAAAAAATAAAGTATTTGATTATGAAAAGGGTAAAATTTCTAAAAATTATTTTCATAGGTATGCCAGTGATCACATCCCTTAGCCCAAATAAGGACTCTTAGGTGGCTTATTATAAAGACTAACTTGGGGGCCTTGTTTGTTTTTGTTTCGTCGTCCATACAGCGTGATATTGTATGGATGCCATCCACTTGGGTGGTAATGTATGGATCAATTGCCTCGATGCTCTGGTAAGTGTGAGTTGTGAGAGCATGATCGTCCAACCGGCGATCTAGGGGAGAGTAGTTTTTGGTGACTTGCATACTTACATATCATTTACTCCCTCCTTAAAAATTTCAATATTCCCGACTAAATTAAATTTCGTATCCCCTAAACGATCCTCACTTTAAGTCATATCTTGTTGCTACAGATGGCACATACCAAGAGGACCGCTCGTAAATCCACTGGGGGCAGGGCACCTCGTCACCAGCTCGCTCCACGTGAGCCCTGCCCTGAGCCTACTGAGGTGGAAAGGTTGAGGGCAGAGTTGGCTGAAGTGACTGCTGCCAGGAATGAAGCGCGTCAGCAACTGGAGCAAGTGATCCGTGATCGT
This sequence comes from Saccharum hybrid cultivar R570, assembly GCA_038087645.1. Lineage (NCBI taxonomy): Eukaryota > Viridiplantae > Streptophyta > Magnoliopsida > Poales > Poaceae > Saccharum > Saccharum hybrid cultivar. Next base: position 1,149,657 of record JAQSUU010000240.1, read on the forward strand.
GACCAGGAAACCCTTGCAGTCCAGAGATTGACAGTGGCAAACCGCAACTGTCAACGCATGTTGGTCCGTGTCATGAATCAGAGGGATGAAGCCTGGCACGAGGAGAACATTCTGAGAGCTCGTCAGTTTGAGCTCGAACAACAGTTGGAGAATGCTGAAGAATACAATGACAATCTTCATGAAGAAGTGCACCACCTGAACAACCAGCTAAATCCTCTGCTGCCTCGAAATATCAATGCAGATGAGGACATGGGTTCGGGAATCTTCGTGGCTGAAAATGATGATGAAGTGGAGGTCAATGGGCCCCAAGATGCCGCACCAGAAGAAGCACAAGAAGAAGAAGAAGAAGATGAGGAGTTAGAGCCTGTTAGTGATGAGGACGGCGGGGAGATCCTTGACACTGACTCTGAGGACGATGTTTAGAGTAGTTATCACGTAGCTATGATGTTAGGATTGTCCTTTGTGCCCTCCCTGTGTTGGAGTGAGGCTTTGTAATAACTTAACTTTTGGGATGTAAGGTCGAACCCTATGTTTTCTAGATATTTATTTGAACCTGTTAATTTCGATCAGAAGTGGATGTCTTATTGCGTGCGTTCGATGATGGTGTCACGCTTAGCACCCTTCGGTGCCGCGACGAAATCGATGGCCTCCTATGGCACGTGACATAAGGTTGTGCTGCTCGGCACGCGCTGGTATCGAGGTGGCTAGTCATGATCCACCATGGAACTCTACCATTGAGAAGTCTCTTGTGGTCAGTTTGAAGTGGCCTTTCTCAGTCAACTAAAAATTTTGAGATTGAATCCAAGTATCGGGCGAAAGGTCAAAAATCACGTAGATATTAAGTAATCGATTCTGTAACTGCTGTGCAACTTGTGAGTGAGCCTTTATCAAAGTACATCTGGTTGGATTCCCTCGCATGATTGCGTCCATTGATGCGCTTGAATGGATTGTGCGGTTGTGATGAATTATTGTGCCATGAGTATTTTGAGAAGTCTATTTCATGAAGTCAGTTTGACATATTTACAATAATTCATCTACAAATTTCCACATTGTCAGTGCTCATGGGCTATGCATTTTGCAGATGTCGTACAATCTCCGTCGGGGTCGTGGCAATGAGGATGAGGAACAACCACCCCCTCCGCCACCACCTACCCCGGCTGAGCTGATGCAGATAGTGGTCGAAGGGCAGCGCATGCTGGCAGATGCTATGCGCCAGCTGCCAACCGGGAGGCTCGTCATGGCCGTTAGGGCCCAGAACCCAATCAGTACAGTGATTTCAAGGACTTTCTTGATACTAAGCCCCCGCTCTTTAAGGAGGCGGAGGAACCACTGCAAGCTGATGAGTGGTTGAACACTATTGAACAAAAGTTTCGTCTGCTTTGCTTGACTGATGAGCTAAAGACTGAATATGCTTCTCACCAACTGCATGGTCCAGCGGGTATTTGGTGGAACCACTATCGTTCCACACTGCCTGCAAATGTCCCGATTGCTTGGGACCAGTTCAAGGCCGCATTCCATGGGAACTATATTCCTCCAGGTCTTATGGCTATCAAGCACACATAATTTATGAGGCTGTCGTAGGGCAATAAAAGCTTGACTAAATATCTGCAATCTTTCAACAACCTGGCAAGGTATGCCACCGAGTTTGTGGATACCGATGCCAAGAAAATTGCTAGCTTTAAAAGAGGCCTCGGCCCAAAGCTAATGAAGACTATGGGCACTAGCAAGTGCACTACCTTCAATAAATTTATCAGTGATGCTCTGACTCAAGAGAACAATAACTCTATCTATGCTGCTTCTAAGAGCCGCAAGAGGGCACTTGAGGCAGGTGCTTCACAGTCTCGAGCTCCAACTTCCCCGAGGGCTCCTCCTCGCCCTCCTGCCACAAGTGCTAAGTTCCGTCCTCCGCAAAAGAAGGCGCCAGTGAAGACTGGGTTTCGCAAGGCATATACAGTGGCTCTGCCAAAGGGTAATTCGGGCCAAGGCAGCTCCAGTGTTCCTCCTAGCAACATGCCTTGCTGGAACTACAACAAGCCCGGCCATTGGTCCAGGAACTGTCCTTACCCTAAGAAGAATGTCAACCAAGGTGGCCGTCAAGGGCACGCTCATTATAACAGTATTGAGGAAATCCCATCTGGTGAGGTTGTCACTGCTGGTAAGTTCCTAGTTGACCAACACCCTACAGTGGTACTTTTTGATTCAGGTGCTTCGTATTCCTTTATCAGTCCTAAGTTTGCATCAGAGTTTGCACACAAATTGCATACTGTTGAAGGTGGGGGTTATTGTATTAGCGCAGCAAGTGGGAATATTTCCACAAATAAAGTAGTGGGGAATCTTGAGCTTGAGATAGAAGGGCGAAAGTACTCGCTTGCCTTAGTGGTTTTGCTGGGCTTAGGCATAGATGTTATTTTGGGCATGAATTGGATGAGTCAGAATGAGGTACTCATTGATACATCCACTCGGGTAGTTATGCTCAGAGATCCTAAAGATCAAAAGGGTTTTCTGGTATAACTTCCTAGAAAAGTTGATTTGTCTAGGGAAGTTCATGCTGTGCAAGCAAAGGCGTTGGCCGAAATTCCAGTAGTAAATGAGTTTCCGGATGTTTTTCCTGATGATTTGCCGGGGCTCCCTCCGGATCGGGATGTGGAATTTAAAATTGAGTTGTTGCCTGGCACGGCTCCCATCTCTAGGAGACCTTATAGGATGCCTCCGAATGAGTTAGCTGAACTTAAGGTGCAATTGAACAAACTTTTGAAGAAGGGGTTGATTCGTCCTAGTTCGTCTCCGTGGGGATGTCCTGCTATCTTTGTAAAGAAGAAGGATCAGTCATTGTGAATGTGCGTAGATTATAGACCTCTCAATGCAGTCACTGTCAAAAATAAGTATCCTCTACCTCACATCGACATCTTGTTCGATCAGTTGTCTAAAGCTAAAGTTTTCTCCAAGATCGATCTAAGATCTGGCTACCATCAAATTAAAATCCACCCGGAAGATGTTCCCAAGACAGCGTTCTCTACCCGATACGGTCTTTATGAGTATCTTGTTATGTCCTTCGGCTTGACCAACACCCCCGCACACTTCATGTACTTGATGAATTCTATGTTTATGTCCGAATTGGACAAGTTTGTGGTGGTATTTATCGATGATATCTTGATATATTCGGTAAATGAGGAAGATCACGCTGAACATCTGCGTATAGTCCTCACAAGACTGCGTGAACATCAACTATATGCAAAGTTCAGTAAGTGCGAATTCTGGCTTTGAGAAGTACCTTTCCTTGGGCATGTGTTGTCCGATGGAGGAATTATGGTGGACCCCGCCAAGGTACAAGAAGTACTGAACTGGAAGGCTCCTATCTCGGTTCACGAGGTCCGGAGTTTTCTTGGTTTGGCTGGCTATTATCGTCGCTTCATCCCGGATTTCTCCAAAATAGCCAAGCCAATGACTCGGTTGCTACAAAAAGACACCAGGTTTGTCTGGACTCCTGAGTGTGATGCGACTTTTCACCAACTGCGAACCCTCCTAACCTCAGCTCTGGTTTTGGCACAACTGGATATTGAGAAACCATTTGATGTTTATTGTGATGCCTCAGGCATAGGTTTGGGAGGTGTGTTGATGCAGGAAGGCCGAGTGATTGCATATACCTCTCGACAACTTCGGAAACATGAGGTGAATTATCCAACGCATGACTTAGAACTCGCCGCAGTTGTTCATGCTTTGAAAGCCTGGCGGCACTATCTGTTGGGCAATGTTTGCAATATCTACACAGACCACAAAAGCCTCAAATACATCTTCACCCAACCCGAGTTAAATATGCGTCAAAGAAGATGGCTCGAGTTGATTAAGGATTATAACCTTCAAGTGCACTATCATCCTGGCAAGGCAAATGTGGCTGCGGATGCTTTAAGCCGTAAGTCTCATTGCCATTCCCTAGTTGAAACTGATTTTCATCGATCTCGCCTTCTACATCCAGCAGTCATGTACAACATCACTGTCAGTTGTACTCTCAAAAGCAGAATTATTGAGCTCCAAAAGACTGACACTGGTATATTCCACATCAAGCGTAAGATGAAAGAGCAAGAAACTACACAGTTCAGGGTAGATGAAGAGGGTGTACTATGGTTCAAGGATAGGTTAGTTGTGCCTAAGGACCGAGAGCTTAGAAATGATATTATGTCTGAAGCACACTCCTCTAAGTTGTCCATCCATCCTGGTAGCAATAAGATGTATTATGATTTGAAGCCATACTATTGGTGGACCAAGATGCGGAAAGAGATAGCTGCATATGTGGCTAGGTGTGACACCTGCTGTAGAGTTAAAGCTGTGCATATGAAAGCTGGGTTACTTCAACCACTTTCTATCCCAGGTTGGAAATGGGAAGATATAAGTATGGATTTCATTGTCGGACTTCCTCCTACTGTCAAAAATCATAACTCCATCTGGGTAATTGTAGACCGCCTAACCAAGTCGGCTCACTTCATTCCTGTTCGAGTAGACTATCGTCCTACTGACTACGCTGAGTTGTATTTCAATCAGATAGTCCGGCTCCATGGGATACCTCGTACTATCATATCTGACCGTGGTCCCCAGTTCACTGCTCGCTTTTGGGAGCACTTGCATCACCTTCTGGGAACCAAGTTAGTGAGAAGCTCTGCTTATCACCCCCAGACGTTAGGTCAGACGGAATGGGTTAACCAAATCTTGGAAGATCTATTGCGGGCATGTGTCATTTCATCCAAGGGTTCTTGGGAAAAAATGGTTACCTCTAGCTGAATTCTCGTACAATAATAGTTACCAAGAGAGTATTAAGATGGCCCCATTCAAAGCTTTGTACGGTCGTAAGTGTAGAACTCCACTAAACTAGGTAGAAGCTGGTGAAAGGAGGTATTATGGTATTGATTTTGTTTATGAAGCTGAGGAACAAGTCCGTACCATCCAAAAACATATGGCTGCAGCCCAAGCTAGACAGAAAAGTTATGCTGATCGTCATAGAAAACCGCTCGAGTTTGAAGTTGGAAACTTTATTTATCTGAAAGTTTCTCCAATGAAGAGTGTCCAACGTTTTGGTGTTAAGCGGAAACTTGCACCAAGATACGTGGGTCCTTTCCAAATCATAGGCAAGAGTGGAGCTATTGCGTACAAAATCCAGTTACCTCTAGAAATGAGTGCCATATTCAACGTCTTCCATGTATCTCAGCTTAAAAAGTGTCTTCGAGTTCCTGAGGAAAGAGTCCCGTTAGGAGATATCAGGCTTGAGTCTGATTTAACTTACGAAGAAAAGCCAGTCCGAGTGATCGATACTCAGAAACGAGTGACTAGAAGCAAAGTGGTTAAGTGGTATAAAGTAATGTGGAGTAATCAGGGTAGTGAAAGTGACGCTACATGGGAACAGGAAGACTATTTGCGGGATGGTTATAAGGAATTCTATGAAAAATGGTACGCTTTCCAAATCTCGGGACGAGATTTTTATAAGGGGGGAGGGCTATAACACCTCAGGTGTTTAGCTCCTTAATTGCATTGCATTTGCATAAGCATAAGCATGCATCATTCATATTATTTTATGTGGTTGCAATAAATGTGATTGTTTTTAGAATTTTGTTTGACTCACATCATGTGACACTAGGGAGTTGGTGTAACTAAAGGGTAGAGTAGCTAATTACATCTCACAACACCTTAGTTATACTTAGGGTCACTCATGGAGCAAGGTTCATGTTGACCAAAATCACTAAAATGCCCTCCAAGGTGTAGTTGACCACCATTTAGCCCTAGGATGTTCTAGTTTAACCAATTAAAAAGTCTAGCTTAGAGACCTTGCATGGAGGAGCACCCTTAAGCAACGTTGTAGGGAATTTTATGGGGAACAAAAGTCTTAATATGACCATCGCATGAAACTGGCCAGAACATGCTCAAAAATGGCCCACAAGTCAGCTAGAGGGGCTGTCTCAACACTTAGAATTTTTCTAAGTCTCAAAAGTGTCCCTCCAGTTTTACTGTGGCCTACTTTGGAAGCTTGTAGTTTGCAAACCAGACCAAACCAGCCCCAACTCATATTGACACTTTTGTAGTACTCACTTAGCTCTACAACATTGTCAACATCACCATCACCTAGTTCTAAATGGTTTAGGAGTTATGGTGCCTGGAAAAATGGGTTTCAGTCGGTGTGACTCACTGAAACTCAGTTTCAGTTTCGGGTGCCTCACTTTAGGACGCTATATCTCAATAACAAAGCCGAACCAGCCCTGGAGCCAATTGACAAAGTTATAGCCCTCATGTAGCTCTACAAAATTGGTGTAATCATCTTCGACTAACTCAAGCTGGTTTAGGAGATATTCTTCATTGAAATCGCGTTGTCAGTCATCTAATGACGGCCTTCATTCAGTTAAACCCGGCCTCGTTTGTCTGTCGTGGCCGACCAGAGGTAGGACAGTGGCGACGCGTGGGGGCTCGGTGGCGGCCATGCGCCGGCCGTGGTCCCACCAGTCAGACCATAGGGCCTTCAAGGACGCCATGAAGCCGGACCCTGTCCCTCACTCGCGCCTCTGCTTCCCTCTCGCCCTCTCCGAGCCAGGGCGGAGCACCGAGGTGCCATTGCCGCCATAGCGCTTCCCCGTGCTCGTGCGCCGTCGTCGTCGAGCCTCGGCTCAATTCCTCCCACCAGCGACCCCGCAGCATCTCCCTTTACCACCTCCATCCATTTCCGGGAGCGTTTGAGCGAAGGTGAGGACACATTGCTCGCTTCCACCGCCACGGCCGCATTCGGGACCTCGCCGGAGTTTGAGGCCACCGTGGTTAGAGCGGCTCGGCCCTTCTCATCCCTCCCTTTTTCCTTAGTTAGCTTTACAGTGACCCCGGGAAACTTGGGGCGGGCTTGGTTGAGGCGGTAGGGGGCTCACCGTCGCCGGTGTACCGCCGCGCACCTCCACCGTGCCGCCATGCCCGACAGCGAGCACCTTTCCGTGGCTCCACCACCCCGTTCTTGCCACCAATCGACTTAGCTCGATGACGTGGTCATGCTCGTCCGCTCAGCTTCGCCGGTCGGCGAGCTCCGGCGACCGCAGCTCCTCCCCTCCGCCTCTCTCTCTGACCGGTGGGGCCATCTGGTCAGTCGCACGCGTGCGCGGGCGGGAGCCGTAGCAGGCCGCGCGCGGGAACGGGCCGCACCGCGTGATGTGGGCCGCATCGGCTTTGCAGGCCGGCCCGGTAGCAGGGTTTTGGATTTAGTTTTTGTTTTCCTTTTTATATTTTACCACAGTTTTTGGGTAAGATTTAGGAAGTGTAAATCTAGGGTTTTAATTGCTCAAAAATTATGAGATAAATTTTGTTAGGATCTACATGATGTGTAGTATTTTAGAAAAATATGAATTGGTTATGTGATATTTAGTTTCTGGGAGATTTAAATAGGTTTTTGAAAGGTGTTTTAGATTGCATGCAAACTTGTTTAAATCATATCTTGAGTTTCAGTGTTCCAAAAATTATGAAATTTGGTGGGTAGGTTAATTTATACATATGTTAGCTCTGGTAAAAATTTGGGCATTAGTGCTTAAATATTGTTCAAGTTATAATGCTATCATGTTGTTGTAGGAATTTCTTGAAGGAATTTTAGTAATTTTTCTACATATGTATTGTTCTTATAAATTTTTGGAGAATGTCTTGGTATCCTAAAGTGTTCAAGAAAATTTGGAAATCTGTTGTTTGACACTTTTTAATATGATTTGTTAATTATGCAAAAATCAGCCTTTTTGGCTTGTGAATTTTGTTTAGAGAGTTTCTGTAAATAATTTTAGTTCAAATTGTTACAGTGGTCTCTTTTTGGTTCATAGAGCCTCCTGTAATTTTTGTAGAATTTTAGGAGCAGTTTACATATATGTTTAAAATTCCACTTAATTACTTAAGTAAATTAAGAAATAAGTTTAAATAAATATTTTAGGTAGGCACACCTTACTGTCTGGTGTTGTTGTGACCTATGTGAACTTGTGATAACATTAGTTTGGTCTTAAGGGATGTTTGCCACATGAATAAATATTTAATCTTTGCAATTATAGGTTTTCTGGACAGCTAGTAGTATCTTTGGGTTTGGCCTTTGATAAAAGTGGTTGCTGGAAAACTTGTAAATACCAAAGTTATAGTAAACTTGATAAACTAGCTTGTGTCAAAATTTGGGAGCATTTGGCTTAATAGTTTGATAGTTATTGCTGTTTAAATTGCCAGTCCAGAATTAGCTACTCTCTGTTTAGAGAGGACAGATTCTGGAACTTGGGAAATTCGACATGGAAAACTTAGGAATTTTAGGTTGAGGTCTGAAAATGAATTGTAGTGCATTTCTTAAGCTTTTTAGATTGTCTTAGATCATATCTTTTGGGGTTAGGAATCTTCAGTTATATTAGAATCTTTGAGCTGCTGTCCAGAATGTCTTACTGTGGTAACCTAAGTAATATTACTCTTGTGTTGTTAGGTGTTAGGGCCTTAACCGAAGAAGAATAGCTGTATCTTAGGTTGAGTAGCTTAGGTAAGTACTTCTCCACTGGAGAAGAGATTTGCACGTACTGATAAAGTAACTTGATTAGATTATTGTTTTTATTTTTGAAATGCATTTCATTCCGAGCATGTTGCACCTTTATGCATCCATGATATTTATTGTGCATTCATGCAATAGGTGTACCGGAGGGGGTAACTCTCCTCGAATTTGAGCCAGTGATTCTGGAGGAAGTCCAGGACCAGCCGGAGCAGCTAGAGGAACCAACCGGCGGAGAAGTTTCCACAGAAGACCTGCCTGAGTGTCCTGACCACCGGCCCTCGACCTTTCTGAAAGACAAGCCCCGGTGCATGCTGAACCTACTGTATTATAAAGTCATCTTGAGTACTTTTAATTGTTTACTGCATTAAGTTGTAGGAGTTATATGAAAACACTTGTTGCATTATACATGTCCTTGTTCAGATATCGTACTTAACCCTATATTAGGTTTAGGCACGTGTCAATGCTTAGCCCTGCTTAGTACGATAGAAGTCGGGTGATTTCCGGTCATCCGCGAGATGTAGGAAGGAGTCACGAGTGGCTTTATGGCTATCGTGGATGGAAACATGCTTAAAAATGAAATTGAGACCGGGCGGGAGTTCGATAGTACAGCCGCAAGACACTTCACGTCTTGGGTGTGGAGCTATGCCCATCTGAGTCGTTTAAGGACCGATTCGCTGTACGTCCTTGAGTCATGTTGAACGCAGTCTAACACTTAGTTGGCCGGATAAGTCGTTCCGACCGCGAAGCCGAGTAACGTGATTCAGGCCGGGAATCGAATGGTAGGTTGCTTCTTGGAGGAGAGAAAGGATGTGCTTGGGGACATTGGCATGAGACCAAGGGGGGTTAGAGTCCCTATCACCTGGCAGAGTGTCGCCCTTGGGGTCACGACATCATTCGGACCCGTGATTCCTGAATCATATGAAAAGGTGGCTTGTGCGACCCTGGTAGAGGCTTGCGCGGTGAGTGTTAGAAATACCCCTCTAGCTGGATAGGAATTCGATTCGAATCGCCGTCGCTCCCGGTTAGTGAGCACTTGACTTGAGCAGCGGCAACGTAGATCTCATTAAATGAACAGATGGTTAAGTGAATGATATAATGTTGCCACAATGATATACCTGCTATGGATATAATAATAATGTTGTTTGATTATACTCAAGTGTATGTTTAGTACAGGTGCTAAGATAGATGACAGGTAAATGCTAAAAAGAACTGCTAGTACAAGTTATAAGAGTTTCAATTACTTATGCCTTTATGCAAAATGTGATGTCAGCTAGCCTCTTGTGTAAGCCTTGCATAATCCTTGGTGTCATCTTATTTCTGGTTTTCGACGGGTAAGTCTAGCTGAGTACATTCCTGTACTCAGGGTTTATTCCCTCCTGTTACAGATGATATGCTCTACCAAGGCTTCTGCAAAAATTGTCTCCACCCTACGGGTGACGAAGACTAGATCACTAGGGCGTGATCATCTTTTATGTACTTTCCTAATGCTTTTGCGGGTTGTTGATCAACAAGACTGGCAGTAGTTAAACAACTGGTGTGTGTTTGCTTCCGCTACTTTATAAACTTGGTTTGTAATAACTGCGACTCTGTGTGTGTAAACTTATTTCAGAACTACTTGCGAAATGTAATGTATGATGTTGTATGTTGAATGATGCGATCTTGGTTGTAAGCAAGTTGGTTTGAAATCCTTCGTGGTTTCGATTGACTACTGGGATTATATGGGCTCGAGTTCAAAAATTTGAGCGCTTCGGTGCTTATTTTTTTGTACTTGTGCTCTTATAATTTGGTCGGTTCTGTTACACACACCTTGCGGAAACTGTTGACCACTGCTCCAGTTCTAGCGCAACCGGACATTGAGAAACCTTTTGATGTGTTTTGCGATGCATCAAAAACAGGATTAGGTTGTGTTCTTATGTAAGAAGGAAGAGTCATTACTTATGCCTCTTGTCAGTTGAGAAAACATGAGATTAACTATCCGACACATGATCTTGAACTTGTTGCCGTAGTGCATGCATTAAAAATTTGGAGACATTACTTACTTGGTAATGTGTGCAATATTTTCACCGATCACAAGAGTCTCAAGTACATCTTCACCCAACCTGAATTGAACATGAGACAATGAAGATGGTTAGAATTGATTAAAGATTACAACTTGAATGTGCAATATCATCCTGGAAAGGCCAATGTAGTGGTAGATGCTTTGAGTAGAAAGTCACATTGTCTGAATGCGCAACCTTTGCTCGAAGATGGTTTTGATCTAATGCATCCTACCGTGTTACACAATATTCATATTAGTTGTTCTTTGGAGAGTAAGATAATGGAAGGACAGAGAACAGATAAAGGGATATTCTATATCAAAGAAAAGATTAAAGAAGAACCATCCAAGCACTTTAGAGTGGATGAACGTGACGTGTTATGGTTTGACGACCGTCTTGTTGTTCCTAAGGATCGAGAGCTTAAGAATAAACTTATGGATGAGGCTCACCTTTCGAAGTTATCTATCCATCTCGGAAGTAGCAAAATGTACCAAGCACTAAGACCTCGTTTTTGGTGGATAAAAATGAAGAAAGAGATTGCAGCATATGTAGCCAGACGTGACACATGTTGTAGGGTAAAGGCTATTCATATGAGACCTGCCAGATTGTTGCAACCTTTGTCCGTACCTAGTTGGAAGTGGGATGATATAAGTATGGATTTCATCACAGGTTTGCCCACTACTCGGAAAGGATATGATTCGATTTGGGTAATCGTGGATCGTCTTACGAAGACAGCTCACTTTTTACCTGTCAAGACAAGTTATCGACCACCTCAATATGCAGAGAAGTATATTTCTGAGATTATGAGATTGCATGGCATATCGAAGACTATAGTGTCTGATAGAGGGTCACAATTCACTGCTCACTTTTGGGAGCACTTGCATAAAGGTTTGGGAGCTAGTTTGATTCATAGCACTGCCTATCATCCTCAAACAGATGGTCAGACCGAAAGAGTTAATGCTGTTCTGGAAGATGTGTTGAGAGCCTGTGTATTATCTTCCAGAGGTTTATGGGAGTCATGGTTACCTTTAGCGGAGTTCGCTTACAATAATAGTTATCAAGAAAGTATCAAGATAGCATCATTCGAAGCTTTGTATGGCAGAAAGTGTAGAACACCACTTAAATGGATCGAGCCAGGAGAAAGAAGATATTATGGTATTGACTTCGTGGAAGAAGCCGAGAAGAAAGTTCATATCATTCAGCAAAATATGAAAGCCGCTCAATCACGTCAGAAAAGCTATGCGGATCTAAGAAGGAGACCGCTTGTGTTCGAAGTTGGTGACTATGTTTATCTGAAAGTCACGCCAATGAAGAAGAAATAATTTGGAGTACGCAAAAAGCTTGCAGCCAGATTTGTGGGACCATATAAGATCTTAGAAAGAAAAGATCCAGTCGCTTATAAGTTAGAGTTACTTGAGACAATGGGTGTTATATTTCTAGTTTTTCATGTATCGCATCTCAAGAAGTGTTTGCGTGTTCTAGAGGAAAGAATCGAACCTCGAAACATAAAGCTCAAGTCAGATTTGGTATATCATGAGCAACTGGTTCGAGTGTTGGACTCTAAAGAAAGGGTTACTCGAAACAGTGTGGTGAAAACATATAAAATACAGTGGAGTTATCATAATGAAGAAGATGCAACTTGGGAAACGGGTGAATATCTACAAAAAGCTTATGAGGATTTTTATAACAAATGGTTCGTAACCCAAATCTCGGGACGAGATTCTTATAAGGGGGGGCTGTAACACCCCTGTGTGTTAAGCATGCATTCATATCCCAAATCATGAGCATTACCATTTCATACATGTTCATCATCGCATGTAATTTAAGTTGGAATTAATTAAAATTGTGAAAAACATGTTTGAACCCTAAAGTATTGCAATTTCTAGCTAAGAGTGGTAAAAAAATGGTTGGGCTATAACTCTAAATGACTTAGAACTAATTAACATGATTTTTGGAGCAATTTTTGTATTCAAAATCTCCCCAAATTTTGCTTTTAAAAATATTTCAGAAAAATAAGTTTTTATTTAAAATGTGGACTTTAAATCACTAATTCAAAATCTATTTAGAATTTTGAAAAGTGCCCTAAATGAAAGTTGTAGAGAATTAAATTTTGAACAACTTTTGTTTTTGGGGCAATTTGTGAAAATGTCTTTTTCATCTTCAAAATTTGAATTTGAATCAAATAATAAAATCTGGAATTTTATTTAGAAAAGAAAAACAATTTCTTACCTTAACGGGCCGCGGCCACCTTTGCAGCCCGCGAGCCGAAGCCAGCCCGGCCCCGCTCGCCCGCGCCTTCCCCGCTCGCGCGCGCTTGCCGCGCCAGCGCGGTCGGCCGCGCCAAGAGCTGCTCGCCCCGTGGCCGGCATGCGCCGCTCGCCGGCGACACCTGGCCGTCCGTGGCCCCCACGAGCGCGTGCCTCACCCTTTCAAGCCGCAGGCGCTCCACTTCCCGCTCTGCCTCCCTGCCATTCCTCCGCGCGCTCGCTCCCTTCCTCCTTTCTCTGGAGAACCCGAGCGGGAGAACCGCTCGCCATCGCTCGCCCACTCCTCCGCCGCCGCGTTCCGACGACGGCAAGCCACCACCGTCTGATTGCCTGCGCACAGTGCTCCGCCACCTTCTCCTCTCCTCCGAACAAGCGTCAACGGCTCCTTGCTCGCGCAGGTGGGGCGAAATTGCTCGGTTTCCGCGCGCCGCCGTGGACGGAGCCGCCGAGCTCACGCTCCGACCACCGGCGCTCACGCTCCTCATTTCCTTCGATTAGCTCCATCGTGTTCGACTTTTCTTCGCGGTCCTTTTGCTCGCCACACCTCGCCCGCTCGCGACCGGAAACGGCCGCTGGTTGTCGGCGGCCACCGCACCGCCGCCGTCCCGGGCGCCAGGATGTCCCGGCCGTGGTCACGCCCGCCCGTGTTGGGTCGGGACGGCCTTGGGCCGAAGCCCAAGCCGGGCCGGCGTGCCTGCCTTCTCCGCGCGCGCGCTCGGGCCGAAAGCCTCATCCGGCCGAATGGATTCACTGGGCCGGCCCGTTATCAATAAGAAAATTTAGTTTTTCGTTTTCCTTTTATTATTTGAGAAATAAATACTTTGGAAAATGTTTGTGTAATCATTTTAGCTCCAAAAATTGTGAAACAAATTTTGTAGTGTTTCTCATGAGTAGATCTACAGTTTAAAAATATTGCGTGTCAAGTTTGAAATACTTTTCTGTAGGGTTTTTATTTAATCACTGAAATTGTTGTTTTCTTGTTAAATATGTAATAAATCATAGAAAGTTCAGAAAAATATGGTTCCACTTGCAATAATTTTATTTTGTGATGTTCTTTCTAGAAAAAAAATATATGCCATGCATGTTCTGTAGAAAAATCTTGATGTGTAGTACAAGTGTTTAATATTGTTAATAATTGTTATTTTTGCTAGAGAGAAAAAGATGAATGAAACATGCATGTAATAATTTTTCTATGGTGATTGTTTATTGTGTAGAATGTAGGAAAAATAATAGATCTGTTATTTGATACTTTTCATAGTATAAAGTATTTTTATGCTCATTTTTAGGCCCTAGCTTGTTATTTTTATGTAGGCAGTTCTAGTAATCCAAATGCAATGAAATTTTTGTGGTATGCTAGATTACATGATAGAATGCTACTGTAATTTTCTCAGATTTTTCTGTGCTACCAAAATAGGTGTTGCTGTTCAAACCTAGTTGCAATTAAGGTTTAAATTAACCTTTTTAATGCATGATTAGTTAATAAGGTTTACTTTGGTGTATCTTTGAAGCATTTAATAAGATGTGCTGACTTAGCATAGTAGTAGTAGAAGAGAATGCAGTAGATGACATGTGCTTGTAGTATATGTTCTTGGATGATGTTGACTATCTTGTAGAAGAATTGTATTCCTACTTTATGAAATAAAGTAAACTTAATTATCTACATTTCATTCATCATGATCATTACATGTCATTTCTGCAGTGCATCTAGGCATGAGCACTTATATATTTGCATCATATAGGATCGTAGGAAGTAACTCAGGTAGCAGTTCCCGAGGAGCCAGAAGAGCAACCCGAGGAGCAGGAGGTGCCCGAAGCCAACGAGGAGGTCGGTGAAGATCTTCTAGAGTGCCCAGACCATCGTCCAAGCTCTTTCGAGAGAGGCAAGCCCTGGAGCATTTTTCTCCCCCGGTTTACAAATATTTTATTAATGCTTTACTTTAACTGATACATTATGTTTAGGAGTTGTTTGCAACCGTTGCTGCATTATACCTTGTTTACTCTGTTCTACCCTATCCTTGTCACCTTGATATTCGCAGTCAAGTAATTGCTTAGCTTGCTTAGACCGGTAGAAGTCAGGTGATTTCCTGTCACCTGCGAGCTATAGGTGATTACCTGGATCTGCTTGAGAAAGTATGTCATCTGAGAATAGCTAAGTGTTAATGTGAAATTGAGATCGGGCAGAACTTGCAGAGTTTCGGACTGTAGTGTTTTCCGTCTGTGTCGATTAAGGACCGACCGTTGTTGGGCCTCGAGTCATGTTGAACACATGCCTTATATTTAGCTGGCCGAATAATGTACCTTTCGACTGTGAAGCTGGGAGATTATTCGGGCCGAGTGGATTGCCCACAACGCACTGTATCGGAGCAGTAGTGGCAGGATACGGGGGCGCGATGATAAGGCCAAAGAGCAGTCGGGCGGTCCCCGGGTACATGTGGTTCCTGGCAAGCTCGTGACTTTACCTAAATGGTTAACTCGGTGACCAACACCTCACTTTAGCGGGTGAGTGAGGTTTATGTGAGGAATAAATTACCAGCTGGTTAATAATCGATTCGAATCGCCATCGTTCACTGGATAGTGAACACTTGACTTGAGTGACTTCATCGTAGTAATTCTAATGGAACACTTGGACAGTTATATGGTCTATGACATGATAGAAGTTGTTTAATGATCATTGGTTATCCTTATCTGTTTAATTACATGTTACTCTAGTACAGGTGCAAATGTAGTTGACAGGTTAATAAAGATTTAACTTGATGCAAAGCTTTTGGAAGGATTCTTTAAATGCTAAAAATGCCTTTTTGCAAATGAGTCAGCTACCCCACCAGAAAGCCTGTCATGATCCTCGGTGTCTTTTATTTTTGGTTCTATCGGGTAAGTCTAGCTGAGTACCTTCTCGTACTCAGGGCTTTGTTCCCACTTGTTGCAGATGGGCAGATGTATTACGGCTACTGTATCAACTGCATTTATCCTGCGATGGGAGAAGCTTAGGACCATGGGCAATGGTCATTCACTACGTCTCGTCTGATGCTTTTGTTGGAAGATGATCCTGAGCTGGCACTTTATTTTGAACTCTGTGTGAGTGTGTGATTTGAACTAAATGTTTCCGCTACTTTTATTTGAAACTGGTTTGTAATAACTATGTTTAAACTCCGATGTATTTGCGACGCGAACTTTTTTGTAACTTGTGATGGTGACCGCTGAACTTATTACGATCTTGGCTGGTATGTAAGTTGGTTTGTGATTTCACGGACTACCGGGTTATACGGGCTTAAGTTTGCTAAATCGTCTGCTCGGTGGATGATTTTCTTACTTAATCTCGTATAATTGGTGGTTATGTTGCAGCCGTTGTGTCAGTGCGCCCCGCGCCTCGCCCGCCCGCGTGCCGTTGCTTGCTCCCGCTTGCGCCCTCATCCACCTCACTCGTCGTGGGATAGGTGAGGTCTGCGCATGCGTCTGCGCCCCCATCCATCTCATGTCGTCGGCAGGAAGGGGAGGCATGCGTCGCCGTAGTTCTCCAACAGGTAGGCGGTGATCGCCAGCGATGCTGTGCTTCAAGTATTTTAGGCGTTTTCAGGAATGTTACAAGCCTATGTTTGAAGCGTTTCAGTCGTTTCAGACGTACTCCCTTCGTCCAAGAAATAATGTAACTATAGGATTCGTACTAGTCAAATTAGTTCAAGTTTGACTAAGTTTACAGTAAATCGCATTAATATTTATGTCTCTAAATAAATTTATTATAAAAATATATCCTATAATGAATTCAATGATACTTATTTTGTATCATGAATGTTATTACTTTTTTTATATAAATTTAGTCAAAGTTCAAAATATTTGACTTCTTGAAAAACGAGAATTACATTCTTTTGTGGACGGAGAGAGTATGTTTCAAATATTTCATCTGGATGTTGCATATATTGCTATGACTATACACGCATGTTTCAAACGTATGTTTCGAATGTTCAGATGTTTTTAGACTTATATGACAAGTGTTTCATCTAGAAGTTACAAAAGTAGATTTGGATATTGCATATGTTGTTATGGCTATACACGCATGTTTCAAGAGCATGTTTCAAGTGTTTTATCTGTTTTCAGATCTATGTCGCCTGCGCTAGTGGGTCCGTGCGCCCCGTGCTTCGCCCGCCCGCACATGATTGCTTGCTCCTGCCTACGCCGTCATCCACCTCGCCCGTTGCGGAAGGGGAGCCAGGGGCGGCCTGCGCTTGTGCCCCCAGCCACCTCGCACTGTCGGCAGGAAGGGAAGGTCTGCGCCACCGTAGTTTCCCAACAGGTAGGTCGTGATTGTCGGCGACGCTGTGCTTCAAGTGTTTGAGGTGTTTTTAGAAATGTTGCAGGCCTATGTTTTAAGTGCTTCAGTTGTTTCAGACGTATGTTTCAAATATTTTATCTAGATGTTGCATATGCTGTTATAGCTATATACGCATGTTTTAAATGTTTCAGATGTTTTTAGACTTATATTGCAAGTGTTTCATCCGAATGTTGCATATGGTGCTATGGCTATATACGCATGTTTCAAGAGTATGTTTTAATAGTTTCGTTTTTAGACGTATGTTGCAAGTATTTTATCTGGATGTTACGTTGTTGCAAGTATATGTTCCGAATATTTTATTTGTTTCAGGTGTATGTTGCATTGTTTTATCTAAGTGTTGCAAAACAGATCTGGATATAGGTATGGAGGAAGCCTGAGCCCTCGGTGATCCGCTCTCCGGTGTGGCGAAGATGGAGGCCGCGAACAATATAGAAACTACTGAGAGGTTAGGCCCCGTTTGGTTCGGAGGAGTTAAAGTTTAACTCCCATCACATCAATGTTCCCTCAAATATATGGAGTACTAAATATAGACTAATTGCATGCATGTCGGCACAGATTAGGAGTAATTTACGAGACGAATCTATTAAACATAATTAGTCCAAGATCGAAGTCTTTTTGTCAAATAAGACAAAAATGCTACAGTGTTTGTTAAACTTTAACACCCAAATCAGCCTTAGACAACTGAACTAAAAATTAGTCTACCATCTGCCCGTTTGGATAGGCTATGACTAAACTAACATGCCTGGCTAGCAGTATAACGGTGTCCTAATCATCTACCGGTGAAAGACTCGCCCATCGCTCCATCTGAGGCACATGATTGACTGACCTGAGAGACCTTCGTTCTTGGCCACGACTGCAACAGCGACCCATCCCAAGCTAAGGTGGCGACCAACCTACTTGTCTCTCTCAAGGCGCGCCGTGGCCGTCCCCTTCTTCAGGTCGTTTTCCAGCACCATGAACCGAACCGAATCCTCCTCGTTTGCCACCCAGCTCGATCGACGATTGCTTCTTCTCCGATCACTTCGACTCGCCTCTGCGGCGGCCCTGCCAGTGCCAGGCTGCCCGCCGCCACCACCTCTCCATTCCATAAAACAGAAACATGAATGTGAGCAATGAAGGCCTTGTTCACTTCCCATCCCAACTCAAAATATTTCCTCTTCCACTCATCCCATCAAATCTTTCGACGCATGCATGGAGCATTAAATGTAGGTAAAAAAGATAACTAATTGCATAGTTTGTCTGTAAATGTCGGGACGAATCTTTTGAGCCTAGTTAGTTCATGATTAAATAAATTTTGCCAAATAACAACGAAAGATGTTACAGTAACTTTTCACTTACTTTTCGTGAAGTGAACACACCCGAAGTGAGTGTGCTTAGGGTGGAGTATAATATGGTCAATTAAAGGATGCAAGTACTCCTCCACAGTGCAGCATTTAAGAAAAGCAATTGACCTCCATGGCTCCCTTCCCTCCCACTGGCCATTTCCATTTCCCCTATAAATACTTGCTGCCATGCCATCTCTTCTTCCACGCCACAAGTCCACAGGCACCACCGCTTCTCTGCCTCCGAGGAAAGGAAGCATCCTCACAGTCAGAGGCTCAGAGCAGAGCACTCCTGCAGCAGCTGCAGACCATCACAAGACAGACAGTAAGCCCTCTGTTTGTGGAATACTATCATTACTATGATGTATCGGTGATTAACCATGCTCAAGCTTCGTGGATACGCAGGCGGGCAGCGACAGAGCGTACGTGATGAGCCGGGGCAGCAAAGGAGGCAGGGGCGGGGGCCTGGACCTGAAGCTGCGCCTGTCTCCTCCGGCGCCGCCGGCTCGTGGCACAGAGGGGGCGGGGGCGGGGGCGGGGGCGGCGTCGTTGTCCTCCGACGAGGAGTGGTCGTTGTCGTCGCCGAGCTCGTGCCTGTCGTCGGAGGGCGAGCGGGAGCCGCATCAGCAGAGGCCGCAGAGCCACGGGCTGCAGTGGTCGGACAGCCCCGAGGCGACGTCCATGGTGCTGGCGGCCTGCCCGCGCTGCCTCATGTACGTGATGCTCTCCGAGGCCGACCCGCGCTGCCCCCGGTGCCGCAGCCCCGTCCTCCTCGATTTCCTGCACCACGCCGCCCGCAACCGCAACAACAGCAGTATCAACGTCAGCCGGGAGGACGACGACGACGATCACAGCCGCAATAGCACCCGCGGCGGCGGCGGCGGCGGTGGCGGGAGGAACAGGAGGGCGTGATCATCCACAGTTCCACGCCACCACACGGCAGCTTCAAGAACCCACAAGTTCTTCTCTCCATTATTACCATTAGTACTACTACCAGTGGCTTTAATTCCGTCCCTTAAGTTAAAAGAGCTGCTCCGTCCAGTGTAACCGTGATATTTCATCCCGTCTGCCGAGACTGCGACGGTGAGGTGGTAACTGTGGTAGAAGTATATATCACGGATACACTGGAGACCTCTCGGTTTTGCTCTGCAGTAGTCAAATCCCAAAAGGAATGAAAGAAAATAAAAGAACGTTTTGTTTTTCAATGTTCACGTTGGGGTTTTAATTTCCCCGTCGTGATTGATACGTTAAACGACAATCATTTGAGGTCCAGGCAGATCTGCAACATCTTTTCTTCGAGACGGTGGTGTATCCTTGTCGAGGACAAGGCCTCGTTCAGTTGCAAATTTTTTTGCAAAATGACCACGTAGCACGTTTCGTTGTTATTTGACAATTAGTGTCCAATCATGGTCTAATTAGGTTTAAAAGATTCGTCTCGTTCATTTCGTCTAAACTGTGTAATTAGTTTTATTTTTTTATCTATATTTAATGCTTAATACATGTGTCTAAAAATTCGATGTGACGAGGAATCTGAAAAATTTTACAAAATTTCTAAACCTGCCCCAAGTAGAAAAGCGACGAACAGTACAGTAGCGGCGCTGTTAGCATTTCTCCGAGCCTGCAATTGCAATGAGGTTTCACGTCAGACGTCAGTACTATAAAATAAGCGATCAGTAGCGGAGCAACCGAGACGTGAGAGGAGCGGAGAAGCTACTCACTGGTGCTACAGTAGCAAGGAAGGAAGTAAATACTCGGCCTCGTTTAGACGAGAGAATTGAGAAAAAAAACACTGTATCGGAATTTCTGTAGCATTTCGTTTGTATTTAGTAAAAATTATTCAAATTTTAACTAACTAGGCTTAAAATGTTCGTCTCGCAAAGTACAACAAAACTGTGCAATTAGTTTTTGATTTTATTAACATTTAGTACTCCATGCATTTGCCGACATTTTGATATGACGGGGAATCTTCTTTTTGTATAGTAAAATTTAGGGGAGAATTGACGAACTAAACAAGGGCCTAGTAATGGCATTGCATGACGCGACCAATGAATAGGCCAATTAATTCCCGACGCCACCCTCCATGAAGCAACACACGCTTCCTCCTTCCGTCTGAAAATATTGCGAGCATCGCGACGCGGGCGCGAGATACCTTAATTGCCGGGCGCTGCACCCTTGGTCAACTTTGCCACCACCCCCGGACGATACACATTCATTCATTCATTCATGGCCAATTCGCAAGCAATTATACTATGCGATGAGCATCGCTCACGCCTCCATCGTCTATTGTCCAACCGTCCTCTCCCCTCCACGACTAATCGCGTCACCCATCTTTAACGTAGCCATAGAACACAGGCTGCCACAGCTCTTGACGTCAGTCCTATTTTCCCTTTTTTTAAATTTTTTTTGAAAAGATTTAAAACCGGAGTTATCATCGCTAGGCAATAATAACTGCACTTGAAGAAACCATGTGCCGAACACATTTCTACATTTAGCAGGCAGCTTCACTCTCTGATCAAGTGCCGGACATTGATTTGGGTGCCGGTTTCTGATTGTAATCTGTGGTGGTTGCGCTTGTAAAGCACCAAACACAAGCGATGCTACACATGACAACGCAGCAGGGCAAAAGAACGCAGCTAACACAGGCGGAGTTCGGAAGGACCGGGGATGGCACGCCTTTCCGGCATCGGCGTCGGCATGAATGAATGGGAGGGGCGAAAGCCGGCAAGAGAAATCGAAATCTTCAACAGCCAGGCCAAGCTGTCAATCTGCAGGAAGAAATGGATGCAACATCTACCAAACCTGATGTCACCTACCATTTATGATGCGTCCGTAAGAGCCAGCCTCCCCCAAATCGAATGTATGGGTGTGTTTAGTTCCACGAAAAGGTGTAAAAAAGTACTGTAGCACGTTTTGGCTTTATCTGGTAAATAGTGTCTAACCGGTGACTAATTAGGTTCAAAACGTTCGTCTCGCAAAGTACAACCAAGCTGTACAATTAGTTTTTGATTTCATCTACATTTAGTACTCCATGCATGTATCGCAGACGGAAAATCTTTTGTTTGCACAGTACTTTTTTTTTTTTTGAGGAAGTAAACACAGCCTATGTATGATAATTTTTTTTAAAAAAAAAACATGTGCTTTCGCCTGCTCTGCCATGAACATATATGGCAGGCACACCGTTTACACAGAGAGATACAGCCAGAGTCATGACGAGCTGTTACTCGTCATCAGTCACAATCGACCAAACTGCAGCGTCACGCTTGGCACGGCGCAACATAAAGATTGCATAGCAGGATCGGCCCACTTTTGCAAGAGCCTCAGATTTACACAAAGTTAAATATAATTATTACTACTTCTACTTGCCTGAGCAGCAGAAGAACAAAAAGATCAAAAGGATTCAGAGCATGTGCTGAAAACGGTAACAGTAATAAAGGGAAAAAGGTTCAAGTAATAATCGAGTAAACAAAACATGCAAACTTCTTTGCATACCTTGTAACTGGTTGTTTCATCGAGCTTCTCAACTCAGGAAAGGAACAAGATAATGACAACTCAAGAGTCAAGATTGAAAGCGGATGCACAATATTAAGTTCACTTCCATCCAAATGTTAGTAGCTGAGGGAAGAACATCCTGCAGAACCATCCCTAGGGACTGGGGGAGCACCCACTGTAGTAATCCAGCAACAAGAAGCTATATCACGACCTGCTGATCATACAGAGAATTTCACAGGATGGTTCCATACCAGTGCAGTGCAGATGTACCCAAACAACGATAATTGATAATTCTCCACCCACGACAGTGCCATTTTCATGCTAACAGCAACTCAACCCCAGGTAACAATCAGAAGTAGAGAAGCCACTGAAGCAGAAAGGCCTCAAAAGTGCCACACTCTCATCAATGTGCTCTTGACAACAAATATGAATACGCTGCATGTGCTAACGTCATACATGAAGGTAGCTGCTTACAAATATTACTTCGGGTGGACTAATATCCTTTATCCTCACATATCCAGACCTTGATGAAGCAACAACTTTCCAACTTTATCGTGGATTTGCTAAACATGAGCCTGGTTCCTCTCTTCTAAAATCGTAAAACATCCTTGAGCCTGCTGACCACCAAATAGACCTACTGGGATTGAACCTTCAAACATTGCAACTCAAAAGACACATGAGATGGACAAATGGTACCAACATCTACATGTGACAAGATCGTAAAACACTGAAAGAAACACAGTGTATTACCATTTTCCAACATGAAGCCTTTAAGCATATACTTTTACCTATCAGAATCATAGCAATGGAAACACCAATTACTTGTGGTTCTTGTGTTAAGGGCTCTACTAATGTTGACAACACCTATTACTTGAGGGTCATATAACACTAATATTGGGAATGAAAATAAAATGTTGTTTGTTCTGATAGGTAGGTTTTACACTCAGCTCCCCCAGGTTGGCAGGGAAAATTTGTTCATTTTCCCTTCCAATCTGAAGAGATTTGGCCTAATCATGTCCAAAGATGCCCTAACGCAAGACAGAAATGAAACCTAACAGGAGCACACAAACCTTGTTATCCTCAAAATGGACTCTCAGGATGCAAATGGCTATTCATGTAAAGCCTCGGAAGCAACTAGACTTCCTTTAATCACACTCCCACCAACCACTGCTGCTTCTGACATACTGATCCACAATACCAAATTCTTTGTTCTGCTCAAGTCGCTTAGCATAATTCTCGGTAGATATCGGACCTTTCTTACGCCTGCGATAGTAAATGATTTCCCAAGGCCACAGGCGTGCAGCACCGAAGTACTTCTCCACAGATTGATCTGATGACTCTTGTGCCTCAATCCCATAGTGCTTCAGAGCTGAGATCACTTCATTAGTTGTTAGCTTCAAAGACTTGTTTCTCCCATTTTTGGCCAGAACGTCCTGCTTTGATTTCACCGACAAAGAGTCCTCAAAGTTAGCATTCTGTCTTTGCACTCTGTTGGCAGCATTATCATCAACCAAGTTCTTATCAAAGTCAGACTGTGTGTAACCAGTAACATTAGCATTCTTGTTACGAACAAGTGTTTCCCCATTCAGGACCTTGCTGTTCAAAACAGAACCATTCCCTTCTTGCTTGTTATCATCCAGATCTTTTACTTCAGCTCTTGTCCTGAACTCCAAATTGTCCTCCAATTGAGAATTCATCAGACCAACTAGATTTTTGTTCTCTACATCAGGAGATGACTTGTGCTGTGGTGAAGCAGATACTGAAAATGCAACAGGATGGCTCATATTTGATCTTGATCCTTCATGCTGAGTTGGTTGAGATGATTTTGAACTAGAATGTGCAGAATAAGTTGGAGAATGTGCTTTAAATCGAGGTCGGGATCGGGGGGATTTAGATCTTGAATCTGAGTTAGTCCTGTTGGAATGAGATCTCTTAACATTAGCATGGTTAGAGCGCCTTGAAGGTTCTGAAGAGGGCGATGACCCCCCTGACCTTTCAGATCTGCTTCTCTTGCGTCCTTCCTTGTTTGTTTGTGGCATGTTTTCACTGTAGTGGGCATGTCTCCTGCCGTCTCTCGGCCAATGCATTCGCATATTCCTCTCAGCAAATGGCTTCCTACCATCTTGAACTCTATGATTTATTTGGTCCAATGGATGAATATGAAATTCTGGTCGCCTCCTCGAGGGCGACCCAAATCTTCTCTGCCTCAGCTGCCACTTTTCCCTAAAGTTCAATCCATCTCTCCTTGGTATGAAGTTATCATCTATTCCATGAGGGCAATTACGTGCAATATGGCCAGAAACACCACAACTGTAACAAGTTGGAGGAGATCTTGATTTATCATGGCTTATGTCAACATGCTTGTCAGGGTGCTCTTTCCACTTCTCTGAAGAAAGTTTGTGTTCACGAGAATCATAAGAACTTGCTTTAATCACATTTTCTGTTTCTTCTTGCCTTTCATATCCATGATAAGGCTCATAGCGGTCAAAATCATCACCGTCTCCACCAGGGGTACCTTTCCCAGCCCATCTATCATGCTCAATTATATTTGCATCAGCTGTACCACCTTCGTCAGTCTTCACCTCCCCTGGACCTTCATCATTTGTACCACCTTCATCCCTCTTCACCTCCCCTGGATCATCGCCAATGTTTTCTCCAGCATCATTGACAACCTCAGCAAATTTACCAGATTCCTTTTCTAGCCCAGCATCAGAATTATGACTCTGATCATGATTTGCTGGTTGATTATTCCGAGCTAGAGGATCCCTGAACCTAATATTGTCCCTAGCATCTCTGAAGTTCCTTCCGCGAGACAATTCAACAAATCTCGAACTTCTCCTGAAACCCTGAGAAAATCTGGGCTGCTGCTTTGACCAATTAACAGTAATGCGCTCCCCACAAACATATTTCCCATGCAGGGCCCTCATCGCTCGAGTTGCATCATCATCAGAATCATACACAGCAAACCCATATCCATCTTTCAGGTTCACAGTGCAACGACCAAACCTCTGGAACAGATGTTCAAGATAACTTTGCCGCACATCTTGGGAAAGCCGCCCAATATGCAATGACATCTATAACAGCAAAAATATTCCTTGAGAACTCTACTCAGAAATTCAAAATAATGCAATGAAAGAAAGTAAGATGGTAGTATTGCTAAATTCGTGATAACTACTCAAGCTGACAAGAGTATAACTTAATAACCATCCAAGTTACATAACAAAACTGAACTCAATGTCACCTAATTCTATTGCAAAACCAACACTAATAAGTTGATTAAACTTCACAGTGTATTCCTTGTAGTAATTTTATGGATTCAAATGATTCATAAGTGAGTTAATGCTAATGAAGAGTGCCTACTTAACCCTCTTACTAGTACCAATGCAATCAGTAAAACTAGTCGTTCTAAGAAATCACAATCAAATAGCACAAATAAGCTTCAAGGTAAAACAGCAAGCAAAAAATGAATAAAGCAGTTATGATCAATTAAATTCAAGTTGATAATGAGCTGACCCAAGCTTGCATATATATATTGTTTACTGGAACATGCTTTCTCACAACTCTTACAGCACTGCTTCCAATCAAAACAAAAAAACACAAATCCTTGTGCATCCACGTCATCATAATTATATAGGATGTATATGTCTAAATCAACGGTATTGCTCAACCAGTAGGCATTAGCTCTAACCACAATCATGGAACTAAGTTTCCCTAGGGTCAAGAATAATTTTGATTTTTGAATATTAACTGTTCAATATCCTGGATGGATGCTTTCTTCTTAATATAATGAAGCACAGCTCTCCTGCGTTTTTCGAGAAAAAAAATCCTGGATGGATGGAAGAGATCATCCTGACTTGTTCACAAGCACACATATGGCCCTGTTCCCAGCACTAGTGCATAGTAAAATAAAGGCAAAGGAATATTTGTTTGATGCCTTTACAAATTACTAAGGTTCACCTTCTATTGTTCGGCATAGGCCAACTTGTAAACTGGAATCGATCGTGTTTAAGTTTTCGAAACACTAGTTCCATGAAATGAAAATCGACCAATTCAATGCCAATTAGTAACAGACAGGTCTGTAGTGAGGTAAGCGAATAAATATTGAATCCGATGTGAAATGTGTGCATTCCAAAAACAAGTTAGTACCATGATTCCCAGTTTCACCATGATTCCCAGTTTCCCACATTTGCTAGTACTGAGTACACCATTCTGACAGCTAAGCATAGATGATTTACTATCGCCAAGATAGCTCTGAAGCAGGTTGCATCAAAGCATTCATTACTGCAATTGCAGGCTGCAGCTACTAAGCAACAGAAGTTACAAAGCATATGGTCAAGTCAACTGCATCTCAGGATGTCAACCAAAAACCACGTTTGAGTTCGCTGTCCTCTTAGGAGAGCCAAGAAAAGCAATGTGACAACTCCAAACAATGCATAAATTATCACCCAATTTCATTGCACAGTTTCATCTAATGTCCTAAACAATCGACCTCACACAGTCGGAACCTAAAACACTAGTACAAGTCACAACAAAATACCAGATTTCAGATTTTGTATGGAAACCAGCTTATTAAAGGGCACCTGCACGGCACTAGCAGAGCGCAAAACAGTGGATATTGCCAATCTACCAGACACTAAAGGTAATACATCAATGTAACATTACAAATTTCACAGCCTAGCAGAACATGTTAAGAGCAGGCGCATCTCAAAGAAGCAGGTAGGCATCTAGCACAGGCACAGATAGTACAACATATAGATCACACGACAGAACCTCAAGGTGAGAAACATATACCTTGTTTATGGTCACCAAGTGATTAAGTAAACTTGAACCTGCAAACAAATCAGGGGACAAGGTCAAGTGATGGTTAACTAGAAGTCAACTACAGAGTATCAACCTCCGGGGCAGCAATCTAACTAGGGTTCCGCCAAAAGTTCAAATCGCACAACTAGAAATTAGGGTTCTATCTAGAATCTAACACAGAAAGCAAAACTAGAGGAAGGTTACCATGGAAATGGAACAGCCCACACAAACACAGTCGATTCTCGTGGGGAAACTCAATAAAAAAAAGTAAAACGAAAACGCGCACCTTGCACCGCGCTCGGATCAAGATGGTGCGGGCATGAATCTAGTGCAGGATTCGGACGCGAATGTAGATGCGTGGAACCTAGTTGCGGCTACTTACCCGGACTCGCGACGCTTCGCCTGGATCGGATTCAGATGCGAGAGCACGATTGGACGATTGCTTCGGTGCTTCCGCTTCGACTGAAAACCTGCAGGCTGCAGTTGCTGCTGGTCTCCTCTTCGAAGCGTCGGGCAGCCGGAATGCCGAGGAGCCGAGGAGCACCGAGCACGAGGGGTTTGGGTTCTGCCCCTGCACCTGGGCTGGATCGTCCGTCTGCTTAAAGAGAATTCTGGCCCAACCAAACTTTCATGGGCCAGAGGCACGGATAAGCGTCGGCCGCGCCATGTGTTTAGTGGGCCCAAACTAAGAGGACGGGCCCACTGCAGATCTAGAGATTTCTGCTGGCAGCGTACTACCCCGTGTCTGATTTGTAACAGACCAGACGAGACGAGCAGACAAGCAGACTCGTCACTCCACGCCACCCGGCACTCAGCTCAAGAAAGCACAGCCACCAAGCTCTAGCGCCGGAACAACGCCGGTTACCTAGCACTAGCAGAGGTAGCAGATCGATGAGGCCTTCCACGGCTCACGCTCTGGTCGCCGCGGCCCTCGTCGCGGCGGCGGCACTCGCGCTGAGCGTCGGCGCCACCCCGGAGACGGCGTGCGCGGCGGCGGCAGCCCGTGACCGGCGCGTGGACTACGGCTTCTGCGTGTCGAGGCTGAGCCACCACCACGACAGCCCCGACGCGGACACCTGGGGCCTGGCCAAGGTGGCCGCCGACGTGGGCGTCGCCACCGCCGGGGACGCCGTCTACGACATCAAGGCGCTGCTGGCCACCAATCCGCCGGGCGACGCCCAGGCGCGGGCGGTCCTGGAGCAGTGCCAGAGGCTGTACGACGCGGCGGAGTCGGCGTTCGCGGAGGCGTACGACGCGATCAACCGGCGCGACTACGCGGCGGGCAAGGGCAAGGCCACGGAGGCGGCGTCCCTGGCGCGCCGGTGCGACGACGCCTTCGCGCGCGCCGCGCTGCGCCCGCCGCCGCAGGTCGCGCGGTGGGGCGAGGAGTCCGCCAAGATCGCGGTCGTCTGCACGGCCATCACCGACCTCATCGACTGAGCCGAGCGATGGGTACCGTACCGGCCAGGCAGGTGATGCGCTGGCTTCTGTGTCGTCGACCGCCGGCGTGTTGTGTCAACTTGTGATCCGTTGGTTACACACCAGACAAAACGCGGACGAGATGATGGCAGTTACCCGAACTTATTGCCGTTGAAAATGTGTAATGTGATGAAGGAATAAAAGCGTTTTATTGCAGCGCGCTGTTACTGTATAGTCTATATATACGCCCCATCGTGTTCATCAAGCCATGCTTATTTTAGCTGCAGAGTTCCATAAACAAACATTACGGAGATGTTTTTTTTTTGTTAAAACTGGTGGAAAACTGACAGATCGTTACCGCCTGGGACCTGTATTCTTGTACGTATTAATCTGGTAGTGAAATGTGGTTTGCCACAGCGCAACGCTGCACGCTGCTGGAAATGCTTGCCGCGCGCTAGACTCCGGCCCTGCTCTGCGCACGCCGACGCCGCGCGCCGGGCCGGCGGCAGCAGCCCAGCAAGCGGCCCCATGGATCGGGGACCGGGTGCAGCCGGAGCCGTCCACGTAGTAGCACGCAGGGGACCCTGGGGCTGCGTTCTCCTGCCACCTGTCACCGTCCGTGAGGCCAGCATGTGCCGCGTCCTGCCGCGGCCGCACACCTGCTGGTCCTATCCTACAGGCTACAGGGAGTGTCAGGGACACAGGGTACTCTTGCGGTCTTGCCCCGTTTGCACAATGTTCTTTGACTTATTTAGCCAAATTAGCAGACATTCAACAATATTTTTCTCTCACAATAAACCAGCGAATAGTACTTTCAGCTAGGGACACAGGGTACTCTTACGGTCTTGCCCCGTTTGCACAAATGTTCTTTGACCTATTCAGCCAAATCAGCAAGCATCTAGCAGTTTTTTTCTCTCACAATAAACCAACAAATAGTACTTTCAACTGTAATAACCCGAAACAAACAGTCTGTCTCTAAAGCGTGAACCAGCCTCTCATTTTCAGGCCTCGTTTAGACGCACTCCAAAAGTTGAAATTTTTTCACTCTCTCTCCATCACATCAATCTTTAGACCTATGCATGAAGTAGTAAATATAGGTAAAAAAATAACTAATTACACAGTTTAGTTGAAAATCACGAGATGAATCTTTTGAGCCTAGTTGGTCCATAATTGGACAATATTTGCCAAATAAGACGAAAATGATACTATTTATCGATTTGAAATTTTTTCAGCATCTAAACGTGGCCTCAGTTCTCATCTCGATCGCTATGCAATTAGTGACCCTTTCATCAATCCGAGGCCCCAAATCTTCTTCTCGAGTCCCAGCAGCTCGGCCTCTTCAAGAGCCTTTTTGCAATCTTTGATGTTCCACGTGCCGGAAAAAAAAAACAGACAGCAATAGCAATTTTCCTTCTTTCTTCGTTCCCTGTGAGGACCCAATATTTAGGGTCTTATTAGCTAGAGAGAGATGGCTGCCATCGCACGGTTATTATACTTTACTACGTGTCTACTTTATTGCAATGCGACTTAGGCCTTGTTCACTTCCCCATCCCAATCCAAAATATTTCCTCTTCTACCCATCACATCAAATTTTTCGACGCATGCATGGAACATTAAAGGTAGGTAAAAAAGATAACTAATTGCATAGTTTGTCTGTAAATGTCGGGACGAATCTTTTGAGCCTAGTTAGTCTATGATTGGACAAATTTTGTCAAATAACAACGAAAGATGCTACAGTAACTTTTCACGTACTTTTCGCGAAGTGAACACACCCTTATTGTATTCATTGGCCAAGACACGTGATTTGATTGCAATATGTATCTTTTGCAGCTAAATTAGGCCTATTGCAATGCTTCTCGTCATTGCGCAAGGGTTAAAAATTAATAGTGAGATTTGCTAGACTTCTTCTCTTAACGAAATATTGTGTGTTAAGTTATGTTCACATTTGCGGCCCTGAAAAATAGAAAGAAAATCCAAATAGCCAGAG
Source organism: Saccharum hybrid cultivar R570 (assembly GCA_038087645.1). Classification (NCBI taxonomy): domain Eukaryota; kingdom Viridiplantae; phylum Streptophyta; class Magnoliopsida; order Poales; family Poaceae; genus Saccharum; species Saccharum hybrid cultivar. The sequence goes on from JAQSUU010000240.1 coordinate 1,179,819, forward strand.
AAATGTGGACATGCTTAATTGGAAGCCTTAGGTCCTGTTTGGCACGACTTTACTAGTTAAGCCCCCCTTTTTTTGCTTCAGCTCCATAAACAACTCTATTGGTAGAGCTGGAGCCGTTTTAATAAACCGTGTGACAAAACAGCTCGACATATATGGCTCCTTAAAACATGCTCTCACCGAACCACATGCAGGACTCAGGACGAGGTGAAACCGGGTGAAGCCACTATTTTCAGCTCTATCTCATCACAAACGTGTGTGAAAGCACGATTTAAAAGCTTCCTAGCTTAAGTTGTTTTGTTTTATCCTATTTAGCAGAAAATGGCTCCAAACTGCTTTTGATTTCTTGTCAGCTTGCTATGATTCCCAGTTTCCATAAGTGCTTCGGTGCTTGTATCATCAATTTTCCACTGTCTCTCTCTCATGTTTCCTATATAATTCATTCCATGCGGCACACAGTATGATTTAGGTTCACATCACTTTTTTGTCATATATGTACATGTACTCACAATTCAAAAGTCGTAGTATAACGAAATGTAAAAATGTACTCACTCGTTCCAAATTATAAGACATTTTAATTTTTCTAGATATATACATTACTATATATCTAGACATAGTATATATCTAAGTATATAACAAAATCTATAATTAAAATATTTAATTTGGAATAGGGGGAGTACTTAACATCCTATTCGCAGGATTTGTTGAAGCCATTTATTTTAAGGGCGCACGCCGTGCACACACTTGCTCTCACATACATATATTGAGAAACTAGGCAATTGAGATTGAGGAAGTCTGTCACATACTTCTCACTATTAACAAGCATATCGTCTGTGAAAATAATAATTAATTATCCATAAATGCAAGCATTCATGCGAATCGATGATCCAAACTTGAGTGCACAAGTTTTTGTATAAAGAACCAATACAAATACAAGAGCAATGCAAATAATAATTGTCCAGTTCACAAATGGTTTAATATTTTAGGAAAGGAGAAATATATATACTCATCGGGGGAGTTTTGCATTTCATTTACTATGAAGGCATTTTAGCATGGTTTTAGGGTCTGATTGGTTGGCTACTAATTTTTGCCCAACCAAAATTATGGCAAGCCAAAACTTAGGCTTGCCAAAATTAAGGCTGCCAAAGTTAGGACAAAAAACATAGATGTGCATTTGGTTGGCTGCCAAAATCAAAGCTTATCAATTTTCTCTTTTATATGCAGTTTAAGAACTTTCTAGACACTTGCCAAAACTTTGGCCATAAATATTGGTGTGCCAATTCTTTGGCAATGAACCAATTGATGACTATAAATTTTGGCATGGCATGGTTTTGGTTAGACAAGAATTAGAAGCCAACCAATCAGGCCCTTAGTCTTTCACTTAGCACCATTTTTTTTTTGCATTTTTCCATTTTTCTCAGTGATAGCCAACATAATGATCAACAACAATATGTTTATGCTGATTTTATCAATTTTAAATTTTATTATGTTAGCTTCTCGGTATCAATGGGATTAAGAATTTTATGCGTACATATAGGCGAGTGTGCCTGCATGAATATGAAATCCGCATTACTTTTTTTTTAAAAGAAAGAACTTATATTAAGATAGCAGATCATGTTTACAATCATGTTCTAAAGCTGACGACGCGCAGGCCGGAACACCTCCAGACAGCAAACCAGAAGAAAACTCTTTTCTACCAGACTGTTCCGATTCATGGGCCACTCCATTAGCACTTCGGTGGCATTCTGATACTTAGAATCGCTGGAAGAGGCTCAGGATTCTCTTTGTTTCTTCTATGATGTAGCAATTCATAGACCGGTTTAAGTTACTATCTGTGAGAGCTTGGACAACATTTAGACAATCTGATTCTAGACAAATAGGCCCCATGGAGGATAGAAGGGCTTTGCGTGTTCCGGACAATGCCGCTAAGCATTCTGCCTCTTCGGTCGATCCATAGAACTTGTCACAGGACCAACATGAGAAGCCGACATCACCTTGGTGATTTCTAGCGATAAAACTTGTCCCTGCTTGTCTTTTGATGTGATCATAGCTGGCGGCCACATTTAGTTTTATCCATTGAGGGGGTGGTGGTAACCACGGGTACTTCTTATCTTATCACAAACAAGATTGGCCTTGTTCGCTTCACTGAAAAGTTATAGCTAAAAGTACTGTTCGCTGATTTATTGTGAGAGAAAAATACTATTCGTTGACTGAAAAAGTATGACTTATAAGACAAGTGAACAGAGCCATTATCTCCCAGGGGAGCTTATAGTCTTACAGAGGTGCATGAGGATTTGCCTTTAGCTGAAAGAGAAGTTTCATTAGCCGCACCTTACAATTGTGCTTAAAAAGCACTCTTAGTTTATTCCATCCCTACCTGTTATCCGAGCCGCTAAGATGGACGTGCAACGAGCATAGGTCCTACCTTATTTTATCAAAACAAAACAAAAAAACGAGCATGGTCCTCACAGCCATAGTACTCTTGCGGTCTGGCCTTCTTGAATCGTGATTGATTTTTGGAAACAGTCCGCATTACCTTCCTTAATTTTCGTAAAAGTCCGCTTTTCTTTCCTGAACTCTAAAACCGGGCAAAACATCTCCCTCAACTTTTAAAACCGTTCATTTTACCTCCCTGACCCTGTCATAAGCAGTTTTAAAAGCGGTTTTATCTTTTTATTTTTTATTTATTTTGGCTGAATCTTTGAAAAATTATAGTAAATAACAGAAAAATTATAAAATAGAAAATCCAATTTTATTGAACTCCACATAAGTAGATCTACACAGTGAACATATAATATGATGTACTTTAGTACAAAGTTTTTGCTATACCTTTAGATCTATGCTTTTCTGTAATTAAATGGAATAATTCATAGCTGCAGTTTTTATGGTCCAATTGTGGTGAATTTTTTATGGTGGGCTAATTACTATATACTTAAACTGTACCAAAAATTTCATACTCATTGGATCATGTATGACTTAGTTATAGATTTTATTTAGGTTTATGCTTGTTAAATATAAATAAATCTATAACTAAGCTATACATAATCCAATGAGTATGGAATTTTTACTACAGTTCAACCATACAATAATTAGTCCACCATAAAATTTTCATCATAATTGGACCATAGAAACTGCAGCTATGAATTATTCTAATTAATTACAGAAAAACATAGATCTAAGCCGCGACAAAAACTTTGTATTAAAGCATATCATATTATATATTCACTGTGTAGATCTACTCATGTGAAGTTCAACAAAATTAGATTTTCTATTTTATGATTTTTCTGTGATTTACTATGATTTTTTAAAGATTCAGCCAAAATAAATAGAAAAGAAAAGGATAAAACCACCTTCAAAACTGCTTATAACAGGGCCAAGGAGGTAAAATGAACGGTTTTAAAAGTTGAGGGTGGTGTTTTGAGTTCAGGGAGGAAAAGCGGACTTTCACGAAAGTTGAGGGGGGTAATGTGAATTTTTTCCTTGATTTTTTATAGGCTGTATAAAGGCTTGATGGGCTTAATCGAAAGAAAAGATCCAAACAGCCCACCATTCTAGCAACAGCCTAAAATGATACGATAGGGCCCACGAGGCCGCGAGCATCGCTTTTGCGATCCGCGGCTATATATAAGGGGAAAAAATTCGGCAAGGACCATCCCTACGGAAACACGGTGCGGATGAGTGGCTGACATGTGGCCCATGGGATATCAGATCTTGCATGTGCATGCACCGTGGTCCACTTGTCAGCTGCACAATCCGCACCGTGTTTCCGTAGGGATGGTCCGTACCGAATTTTTTTACATATAAGGGACAGAGGCCACAGGCAACCGCAGCACACACCTCAATCCTGTCCGGTTGTCCCATCCCAGCTAAAGCAAAACCACCCCGATCGAGCTGATCACCATTTCGTTCCACGACACAAAGAAAGCACCAAGAAGAATCCTCTCCATCGACGACGAAGGCGAAGGCGATGAGGCCGCTGCCGCAGACCGTCCACCTCCTCCCCGTCGCCTTCGTGCTCGCGCTCACCGGCTGCCTCGTGGGCGGCGCCAGCGCGACGGTGGTGACGACGTGCAGGGCGGCGGCGGACAGCGACGCGCGCGTGGACTACGGCTTCTGCGTGGCCGAGCTGGGCATGCACCGCGAGAGCCCCGACGCCGACACCTGGGGCCTCGCCAAGGTGGCCGCGCTGACGGGCGTCAACAACGCCGACAACGCCGTGTACGACATCAAGGCCCTGCTCGCCATGAGGCCTGGTGGCGCGGATGGCCCGACGCGCGCGGCGCTGGAGAAGTGCGGGAAGCTGTACGACTCCGTCGGGTTCGCGTTCGCCGAGGCGGACGACGAGATCAACAACCGCCGCTACGCCGCCGGGAAGGGCAAGGTCGCGGAGGCGGTGTCCCTCGCGCGCCAGTGCGACGACGCCCTCGCCAAGGCCGCCGCCGTTCCGTCGCCGCTGGCGCAGCACAGCTCGTACAACGTGCGGATCGCTAATATCTGCACCGCCATCACCAACCTCATCAAGTAAATGAATACTGTATATATAGAATAGTATAGTACTGTATAAATAATAACGTGGTCGATCGAGTTGACCAGTGACGGGACTTTAAACTTTGTACCTTGGAAAACTTTGTACAAATAATAAAAAAGGAGTTTTGTTATCCTGCGTCGAGTAAAGTTCTCCACTCTCTCCAATTATTTCTTTTGGAAAACTTTGTACAATAATAAAAAAAGGAGTTGTGTTATCCTGGGTCGAGTAAAGTTCTCCACTCTCCCTAATTATTTGGGGGCTTGCCCCCATTCGCTAATTTGCTCCGCCCCGCACGCGCTCTTCACTACTATCGTTGCACCTGCGCGTCCGGACGACTCGCCTCGCACGTGCAGTCCGTCCCGTCCGCCTCGATTCGGCCCGGCCGCCCCATCCGCCTAACCGTTCGGCCCTTCTCGCATGCGCACCCCACCACGTCGCGCCCTGTCCATCGACCCCAGCGCGCCACGTCCGCGGGGACCTAGCTCACCGCCCCATTCCTCGGCGTCCGTGCCGTGCCACTATCACTCTCCATTTCCCCTGACTCTCCGAATAACATGAAACACGTGCAACATGAAAAAACTTAAATGCAACATATATCTAAAACAGATGAAACATTAGTAACATGCACTTGCAACATGTATGAAAGATATGCAATATCCAGATAAAACACTTGCAACTTGCAACATAAAAACACTAGTAACTTGCAACATGAAAACACTTGTTTGCAACATGAGACTAAAACAGGTGAAACATTTGGACCATACTGTTGCAACATATGTGTAAAACATATGCAACATCCAGATCAAAACATATGCAACATACGTCTGGAACAGATGAAATATTTTGAACAAACGCTTGTAACATGCCTCTGAAACACTTGAAACATATGCAACATGTGCAACATCCTCGATCTACTTTGCAACATCCATATGAAATAATCGCAACATAGCTCTGCTACGTCCGAAACACTTGAAATATACATTTACAACATAAGGGAGGAGAGGACTGAGCCGATCGATTCTGGCCGTCAGGGTGGAAGTCGACGGCGACCGGCGGCACGCAAGCACCACTAGCATCCGGCTGTCACCCTGTTCGTTTGGACTTATCAGCAGAATCAGCAGCCATCCAGCAGTATTTTTCTCTCATAACAAACCAGCGAACAATACTTTCAGCACAATAAACCAGCGAAACGAACAGGGTGTGTGTTCGTGGGTGCCCTTGGCTCGGCCTAGGACGACCCGAGGCGCCCCTGCACGTGCGCCCAACGACCATCGGCAGGGGCGACTGTGGCGAGGCATCTCGGCGGTGTTGGGGGTTTAGGAAGAGGCCGCGTCAGCGGGTGTGAGATAGAAAGCGAGAAATGGGGAAAGTAGAGGCAGCGCGGGTAGGCCATGCGACGCGCGGTTCAAATCCGCATAGGCCAAGCACATGACGTGCGGGGCGACGAGAGGGAAAGTGTTGTAGGCGAGGCACGTGTCGCAGGTGTAACACCCCTGGGTGTTAAGCATGCATTATCATTCAAAGCATAAGCATTCAGCATCATTGCATGATTAACATTAATTGATTTGTAGCTCTTTCAAATTTAATGGGAAAAACAAATAAATGGGAACCCTAATTTTGGTATGAGTGTTAAAAAGTTGGTGAACTTTTGAGAAGTAGCAATTTTAAATAATCTAGAATAAATCAACTTGATTATTGGAGCAAAATTTTGAATTCAAGTTTTCCTCAAATTCTGTTTTAAAAATATTCTAAGTAAATGAGTTTTTGATTTTAAAATTAGCTTTAAATCTCAAATTCAAAATCTATTGAGAATTTTGAAAAGTGCTCTATATGAAAGTTGTAGAGAATAAAATTTTGAACAACTTTTATTTTGGGCCAAATTTCTGAAAACCTCTTTTTCATCTCCAAATTCAATTTTGAAACAAAGAATTAAATCTGGAAAATAATTTGAAAAAGAAAAATCAGATTTTCGCCTTAGTGGGCTTCGGCTTCCCTTTCGGCCCAGCCTCGCTGGCGGCCCGGCCCGCGCCCGCGTCGTCTCCCTCCCGCCCCCGCGCGCGCGCGCCCGCGCGTGGCGTCGTGGCGCCGCGGCAGCGCTCGGTCGCCGCGTGGCCGCACGCCGTCGGAGCTGCGCGACACGCGCCCCTGTGGCCCCCGCAGCGTCCGCGCCCGCTTACCCCCCCTCCGCGCGCTCGTCCTCCTCGGATTGCCCCTCCATTCTCTCCCTCGCCCGCCCGTAGCAGCAGCAGCAGAGCTCCGCCTCGCCATCGCCGGCTCCCGAGCTCCGCAACCGCCTTAGCCGCCGCTCCGGCTCACCGCCTCCGCCTCCGTCTTCACCCTCGCTGCGCCTTGTCGTTGCGCGTCCGGTGCTCGCCACAGCCCGCCAGGATTCGGCCTCCCTCCGCGGTAATAGCTCGCCGGAGTTCCGGCCGAGCTCACCGGAGCAACCCGCTCCGTGGGCCGCACCCCTCCACGCCACTTCTCGCCCACTTCTCGAGCGCACGAGCACCGCACTTGCACCACGAGTCTCACTGACCTCACCGCGCGGCTCCTCTCGGTCGGAGTTGGCCGGCCGACGGCATCCCGCGCCACCGAGCCGCCATGCACGCCGGCGAGCTCGATGCCGAGCTCGTCTGGCCACCCACTGGGCACCACTGGGTTCGCGTCGGTGAGAGGAGCACGATGGTGCCCTCCCCATCGTCGGAGGACTCGCCGGCGGCGAGATCCCGGCGGTCTGCGCCGCCCCTGACCGACTGCGGCTGACGGGTGGGCCCGTCTGACCCATGGGTCCCGCCTGTCTGTCTCAGTGTTTCGGTTTCGGGTGTCACAGCGGGGTGCACGTAGCGTTTAAAGCCAGTTTTGATTTTCGGTTTTAAAGAAATTGATTTCCAGAAAATCTGAAAAAAGCTTCTAAAAATTGTATCTCAAGTTTTATAGCTCCAAAAATCATGAAACAAATTGTGAAATGTTCCTTTTGAATAGATCTACAGTTTAAAAATATCTCATGTGATTTTTGTGACACTCTACTGTGCATTTTTATTTAATTGTTATAAATGCTGATATCTTAGAAAAAGTGTAGTAAATAAAATAATAAAGGGAAAAATGTGATTCTTGTGGCATTAATCTTTAATTGTGATATACTTTCTAGGAAAAATATTAGTGAAGCATGTTCTGTGGAAAAATGTTGAAGTGTAGTTCAAATGCTTTTAATCAGTAATATCTGTTATTTTTATTATAGAGAAAAATTTGTATACAACATACATCTGATAATTTTTGTAGTATGTTGGTTTACTGTTAGTAACCTAAGAAAATTGTGAAATCTGTTGTTTGACACTTTTTCTAGTATAAAATAAATTCATGCTCACAATTAGACTATAGCTTGTTTATTTTGTACAGGCAGTTTTACTTGTGCAATTCTCATGAAAATTTAGTGGTAGGTTAGTTAGGGTAAGAGTAGTCTACTGTAATTTTTGTAGATTTTTATCTACACCAGAGATAGGTGTTGTTGTGTAACCCTAGCTAAATAGGAAATAAAAGATTATTCTTTATGAGAAATTGAGAGAAATAAAATATGTTTGGTGTATCTTTGAAGCATCATTATGCCTTGCTGATGTTATGGATGAGCTAGGTTGGTAAGCTTTGGTAGCTTAGGTTCAATTGTATGTGTAGATGGTAGCCTAACTAATAGAAGGATAAGGTGTATGTTTTAGGTTACATGTTCTTGGATGATGTTGACTACCTTGTAGAAGAAATAATTATGTTCAAACTACTCATTACATGTGCTCATCTGCATCTCATGTCATCAAAGCACTCCACCGCAATTAGATGCATTCTTCACATGTTTCCTTATGCACTTGCATCATACAGGATCGCAGGAGGAGTTGCAGGCAGCAGTTCCGGAGGAGCAGGCTTGGACGGATCAGCAGGAACCCCAGGCACAGGAGGTGCCCGAGGAGGAAGAGTCAGGCGAGGAACTGCCAGAGTGCGTCGATCACCACCCTAGTTCGTTCGAAAAAGGCAAGCCCCGGAGCATTTTAAGCCTCCTAAATTTATAAAAAGTTATTTCTTAATGCATGAGTCGTAGTTATATATTGTTGCATTAAGTTATAGGAGTTGAATGAAACCGTTGTTGCATTACTATCCTTGTCCACCAGATTACTGTTACCTTATTAGGTCAGGATCGAGTAAATTGCTTAGCCATGCTTAGACCGGTAAAAGTCGGGTGATTGCCTGTCACCTGCGAGCTATAGGTGAATACCTGGCTATGGTTAGCAGTATTGGGAATCTTGATAAGTAACCAAGTGTTAATGGATAAACGGAGACCAGGCAGAGTCTTATAGGGTTTTGGACTATAGTGATTCCGTCTGTGTCGATTAAGGACCGATCGTTGCTCGTCCCTCTTGTCATGTTGAACGCATGCCTCACATTTAGCTGGCCGAATAAAGTACCTTTCGACCGCGAAGCTAGCGACACTTTTTGAGCCGGGATAAACTCGGGTTGGCAGACTGGCGTTGAAGGGGGTGTACGGGGACGCGAAGAGTGAGCCCAAGGTGCGTCCTGGCAGTCGGGCGGTCCCTGGGTAGTGCGATCCATGATTGTTATCCCGCGGCTTCTTGGAAAGTGTCATTGGTGATCTACGCAACCCTGACGGGGGAAGCATGGTTTGTGTGAGGAATAAATCTCCAGCTGGATAGGAATTCGATTCGAATCGCCGTCGCTCCCGGTTAGTGAGCACTTGACTCGAGCTATGGCATCGTAGTATTAATGATGGAACACGGATGGTTATGTGTATAATGTTGGAAATGCTAAACCTGAGATGGTAACCTTTGATGTTAATGGTTAATCAAGTGATTGCTTTAGCATAGGTGCTTACCTGGATTGAATAGGTTATAGTAAATATGATGCAAAAAGGACTTAAATGAGTTTACTCATAACAACTGGTGCTTTTCGCAAAGGAGTCAAGCCAATCCAGTTTTCATAGCCTTGCATGCTCCTTGGTGTCATGTTATTTCTGGTTTTTGACGGGTAAGTCTAGCTGAGTACATTCTCGTACTCAGGGCGTTGTTCCCATTGTTGTTGCAGATGGTCAGATGTACTACGGGTACTGCTCCAACTGTCTGTATCCGGCGATGGATGACAACTAGGACCTTGGGCAAGGGTCTTTCTGTTAGTCTTATCTACTGCTTTTGTGGACCATGACTATCGACTGGCACTGTAACTAAACTAAGTGTGTGTGCGTAAAGTTATTTGCTTCCGCTACTTTATGTTAGACTATGTTGTAATAACTTCTATTTCCGAACTCCGATGTATCTTACCTTTATGATCAGATTTATGTATCGTGTGAATTGTGACTGCTAAATCAGTACGATCTTGGTTGTATGTTAGTGGTTTTGAAATCCTTCGGGATTTCACGGAATCTCGAGTTATACGGGCTTAAGTTTGTTAAATTAACCGCCTTGGTGGAAGATTTTCTTACTTAATTTCGTATAATTACGTTGATCCGTTACAGCTGGCATCGGAGCATGGTTTAGCATGCTACTGTTTACATGAGTATTTAAAAATAAAACTGTGTTTTCAAATAAGCTCTTGAACTTAAAAGTGTGCCAGTGGTCATATCCTTTATGCCCGATAAGGACTCTAGGTGGCTTAATTAAGTACTAACTTGGGGGTTTGCATCATATTTTAAATTTCGTCGCTCATACGGCGTGCTATGGTATGAGTGCCATTCACTTGAGTGGTAATGTATGGATCCTTTACCTCTACGCCTTGGTAAGTGAGAGTTGTGAGTGCGTGGTCGGATACACTGCCGATCTAGGGGAGTGCTTATGTGATACCAAAATACTTACTTGCCCTGCGCATGTTCGTATGAGGGTATCCAAATTGTGGGGAATTCCGTCATGCAGTGACGATGCCGTCAATAGGACGACGATTCGGGTAGTTGTTACCGTTATACTCGTATCTGGGGATGCGTGTAGAGCGAGTAACTTACTTTACTGCTTTCTGCACATTTTCATACTGTGAGGTTTGGGCTGAAGTGATTTCCTTTCTGCAGGTACATAACAACGCTTTCGAGTAGTACGTGTTAGTTACGTTACGAGAGATCGTTGTATGCCACCGATTATGCCGTTAATAGTCATTAGTTTTCTAAGTTTGTGAGGACGTACTGAACGTGCATGCATCATGTGTGCATTTCATTCATGGCACTGTTCCTCCCCTTATAAGTTGATTATCTCATTTTGATAAAAATGCCAACTTAAAAATCTGTTCTCACCATGGTAATAAAATTTTTGCTACAGATGGCACGTACCAAGCAGACCGCTCGCAAGTCCACCGGCAGAGCTCCCCGTCATCAGCTTGCTCCGCGCACTCGCCAGCGTCACACTTTTCTTGGGGAGTTTGGGATGCCTACACTCTTGTGGAGAGTGCTCAGCTATGTAGGCTATCATGATGGGATGGAGCCCCGATATTTTTGGTCAAATGAGCGGTTGGGTGAAGGACTTTTGGTGACTGTGGAAGCAGTAGTTCGTCCCCGAGGTGATGGTTCTGAGTGGACCGGTTGGCGTTTTGAGTCAACTGGCAGGACCCCTGAAGAAGCCGCTGAGAGGGCAGCCTTTGGAATCCTGAGAGATATCATGGATCGTTTTCCTCAGGAGTTGGCAGCAACTATAGCGGGAGTCTTTCTGAGGGGCAACCCCTCCACTGACTCGTGGCAGCAAGCCAGGGGCAGGTCTCGGGAGATTAGCGCAGCAGAGGCACAGAACAGTGACAACCCCGCTATGAGTGCCATGTTCGCAGTGATGAGGGCCTTCGATGGAGTGGAAGGTAGTCTGAGGCGTGTTTCTAGTGCTCTTGGTCAGGCTCGCGATGACCGCCGTCAGCTTCAGAGAGATCACGACGCCGAGATTGAGAGGCTCACTGCTGAGATGGCTCAGTTGACTCATCAGAGAGATCAGGCCACCCAGAGGACTATGACTTTTGAGGGGGATGTACGTGCCCTGAGAGAGCAGCTTGGACGACTGACCACCGCCCACAGGAATGCTGAGAGCATGTTGGCTCATGTGCTCCATCAGAGGAATGAAGCCTGGTCCGCAGAGAATGTGTTGAGAGCTAGACAGTTTGAGCTCGAGCAGCGACTGGCTGATGCCGAAGAGTACAATGATAACTTGCATGAAGAGGTCCATCGGCTGAACAATCAGCTTAACCCTTATGACCTTCCTGGCGCAGCAGAGATGGATTTGGATGCAGACGAAGATCCTGAAGAGCCCGTGGCGCCAGCTGAGGAGCACGACGACGCTGCAGTCGGCGACAACGCCAACGTCTCTGACCTAGATAGCGATCACGATGAGTAGGCTAGTAGTTGTTGCACTAGCTACTAGGTTCCGTTTGCATGGTCTTTTGCTTGTTAGCACTTTGGACATGTAATAATGAGTAGAAAGACTAAAGCTTGATGTAAGGTTGGAAAGTTTGGATGTGTTTGTGGCGGTATCCGAACATCCAAGGTCCAGTGTATGTATGCTGGCAACTTGGTTGTAATGGACGCGATGTGTGTGCTTTAAGTAATATAATTAGTGATGTTGTGTTAATTGGAATGACTTATTGTGCCCCTGTTTTATTGTATGAATTTATTCTCTCCAGTGAATTCAGTTCGGCATGATTTTTCATTCGGTCGCGATTCCTACAACATCACCTAATAATTACTGTTGCTGGAACATGCAGATGCCGAACACTCGTCGTACCGTGTATGGTACCGCTGAGGCTGATGGAAGTGCAGCTGCTAATGATGACCGTGATCCACCACCGCCTCCTCCACCTTACACTGCGGAACAGTTTTTCGCCCAATTTTTGGGAAGCCAACGAAACATGGAGAGCATGCAACAGAATATGGAAGCGGCGCTGCGCAGTATTGCAGATAATACCCGTCGGGGGATAAACCCGGTAGGTCACGAAGCAAATCCGTACAGCAGTTTCAAGGACTTCATGGATACTCGTCCACCGATCTTCAAGGAAGCCGCAGAACCTTTAGATGCAGAAGAGTGGATTAATACGATGGAAGATAAGTTTCGTGTCTTAAGAATGACTGAGGTGTTGAAGACTGAGTACGCAGCTCATCAGCTTCAAGGTCCGGCAGGAATGTGGTGGAAGCATCACCGCACCACTTTTCCTCCCCATGCCCATATCTCTTGGAGGGAGTTCACTGAAGCCTTCCGTGGAACGTACATTCCACCTGGTCTGACCGAGATGAAGCTTGGGGAATTCCTGGCATTAAATCAAGGCACGAAGACTGTGACTCAATACCTGCATGCCTTTAATAACCTGAGCCGTTATGCTCCGGACATGGTGGATACTGATGCCAAGAAGATCGCTAGTTTCAAGAGAGGCCTGAGTCCCAAGATGATGAAACATGTGGGTACAAACATGAGGACTAGTTTCAATGACTTCGTTAGCGACTGTTTGAAGCAAGAGAAGAACAACCATGTGTATGCTGCTTCCAAGATCCGTAAGAGGGCTTTCGAGTCGGGTTCGTCTCAGTCCCGGACCCCAGTAGCCAACCGCCCGGCTTATCGATCGCCTGCCCCAGGTGCAAGGTTTAGGCCACCGCAAAGGAGGAATCAGAATGCTCAGCCACCCCAGAGGAACCAGAAGCCGTTCAAGATGGCATTGCCTCAAGCAAAGGCAGGACAAGGCAGTTCATCTGGAACTGTGGCTCAGGTGAAGGGACCGTGCTTCAACTGCAACCAACCTGGACACTTTGCAAAGTATTGTCCCTACCCTAAGAAACAGCAAACGCAGTATCAAGCTCGTGTGCACCACACCACTGTGGATGACATCCCTGAGGGAGAACCGGTGACAGCTGGTATGTTTTCTATCAACAATCATCCTGCAGTAGTTTTGTTTGATTCCGGATCATCTCATTCCTTTGTAAGTCAAGCATTCGCTAAGAGACATGAGCAAAAGATAGTTGAATTGGAATGTGCATATAAAATCAGTTCAGCTGGGGCTGATCTGTTGACTAATCAGATTGTTCAGGGAGTAACCCTAAACATATCGAACCGGCAATATAAACTTAACCTGATAGTCATGCCAGGGTTAGTTTTGGATGTGATCATGGGAATGAACTGGATGAATCAAATGGGAGTTGTAATTGATGTTGGAGGAAGGAGTATCTCTCTTAAGGAACCCAGTGGGGAAGGCACCTTTCGGGTGATCCTACCTCGGAGGGTAGACCTAGCTAGCACATCTTGTGCGGTACAAACTACTCTGCTAGTCCAGATTCCAGTGGTCTGTGAGTTTCCAGATGTGTTTCCAGAGGAGTTACCTGGACTCCCACCAGACCGGGAGGTTGAGTTTGCCATTGAGTTAATTCCAGGAACAGCACCGATTTCAAGAAGGCCTTATCGGATGCCTCCCAATGAGTTAGTAGAACTGAAAAAGCAACTTCAGGATTTGCTAAGGAAAGGGTTGATTCGTCCCAGCTCGTCCGAATGGGGATGCCCCGCTCTGTTTGTGAAAAAGAAGAAGGATAACTCCTTACGCATGTGCGTGGATTATCGGCCACTGAATGCAGTGACAATTAAAAACAAGTATCCTCTTCCTCGGATTGATATCTTGTTTGACCAATTGTCCAAAGCCAAAGTGTTCTCTAAAATAGATCTGAGATCAGGGTACCACCAGATAAAGATTAGGCCGCAGGATGTGCCTAAGACTGCGTTCTCTACCAGATATGGTTTGTACGAGTATCTTGTCATGTCCTTCGGATTGACAAATGCTCCTGCATATTTTATGTACCTGATGAATTCGGTTTTCATGCCCGAGTTGGACAAGTTTGTGATAGTGTTCATTGATGACATACTGATATACTCAGAAAATGAAGAAGAACATGCGGAACACCTCAGGATAGTCTTGACTAGACTCAGAGAACATCGACTGTATGCTAAGTTCAGCAAGTGTGAGTTCTGGCTTAGGACAGTTCCTTTTCTCGGCCACGTGTTGTCCGAAAATGGCATTTCTGTCGACCCCAGTAAGGTACAAGAGGTTATGAACTGGAAGTCACCAATTTCGGTTAACGAAGTTCGCAGTTTTCTTGGTTTAGCCGGTTACTACCGTCGCTTCATACCAGATTTCTCGAAGATTGCCAAACCAATGACAAGCCTGTTACAGAAGGATCATAAGTTTGTATGGACAGAGGAGTGCGAAGTAGCCTTCCGTAACTTGCGGATGTTGTTGACCACTGCTCCTGTTCTGGCCCAGCCAGATATAGAAAAGCCGTTTGATGTTTTCTGTGACGCATCCAAGTATGGGTTAGGATGTGTGCTAATGCAAAATGGAAAAGTCGTTGCTTACGCCTCACGGCAATTGAGGAAGCATGAAGTTAACTACCCTACACATGATTTAGAGCTTGCAGCAGTGGTGCATGCTCTAAAGATTTGGAGGCACTACCTGTTGGGTAATGTGTGTAACATCTTCACCGATCATAAGAGTCTCAAATACATCTTTACCCAATCTGAGTTGAACATGCGACAGCGGAGATGGTTAGAGTTGATAAAGGACTATAATCTGAACGTGCACTATCACCCTGGAAAGGCTAATGTAGTAGCAGATGCACTGAGCAGAAAATCCCATGCTATTGATGTGCAACCGTTGTTTGAAGAAGGGTTCAATTTGTTACATCCTGCTGTGTTGCATAATGTTCAGGTCAGTTGTACTCTGGAAAGCCAGATTATTGATGGTCAGAAAACAGATAAGGGAATCTTTCATATTAAAGAAAGGATGAAGAGAGAACCCACCAAACACTTTCGATTGGATGACCAAGGAGTGTTATGGTTCAAGGATCGCCTGGTAGTACCTAAGGATAGAGAGCTTAAGAACAAGTTGATGGATGAGGCCCATCGTTCTAAGTTATCTATTCACCCCGGAAGTAGTAAAATGTACCAAGAGTTGCGACCCTGTTATTGGTGGACTAAGATGAAAAAGGAAATTGCAGCATACGTTGCTCGTTGCGACATGTGTTGTAGAGTTAAAGCTCTTCACATGAGACCTGCAGGACTTCTGCAACCCTTGTCGGTACCCGATTGGAAGTGGGACGATATAAGTATGGACTTTATCACTGGTCTCCCCACCACACAAAAAGGGCATGATTCTATTTGGGTAATAGTAGATCGTCTCACCAAGACAGCTCACTTTCTGCCTGTTAAGACGACATTCCGACCACCTCAATATGCAGAGAAGTACATTGCCGAGATTGTCCGATTGCACGGGATACCAAAAACGATTGTGTCCGATCGTGGTTCGCAGTTTACCTCTCACTTTTGGGAACATCTGCATCAAGGTTTGGGTACTAGTTTGATTCGTAGCACGGCTTACCACCCACAGACTGATGGGCAAACAGAAAGAGTTAATGCGGTACTAGAAGACATGCTTAGAGCTTGTGTACTATCATCCAGAGGCTCATGGGAATCCTGGTTACCGTTGGCAGAATTCGCTTACAATAACAGTTACCAAGAGAGTATCAAGATGGCACCTTTTGAAGCCTTGTATGGCAGGAAGTGCAGGACACCGTTAAATTGGGTAGAGCCTGGAGAAAGAAGGTTTTATGGAATTGATTTTGTCGAGGAGGCAGAGAAAAAGGTCCGTGTTATCCAACAAAACATGCAAGCTGCACAGTCTCGTCAGAAGAGTTATGCAGACAAGAGAAGAAGAGCATTGGAGTTCCAAGTAGGTGACTATGTCTATTTGAAAGTTACCCCAATGAAGAAGAAACGGTTTGGAATCAAGAAGAAACTGTCTGCGAGATATATAGGACCATACCAGATCGTAGAGAAAAAGGGTCCCGTGGCGTACAAGTTGCAGTTACCAGAAGAGATGAGTTCGATATTTCCCGTTTTTCACGTATCCCAACTGAAGAAGTGTCTGCGTGTTCCAGAGGAGAGGATAGAACCTCAGGGTATTCGGATCAAGGCAGACTTGGAGTATCGCGAGCAACCGGTTCGAGTCCTGGATACTAAGGACCGAGTCACTCGAAATAAAGTGGTCACAACCTACAAGATTCAATGGAGCCACCATGATGAGAGCGATGCTTCTTGGGAAACGGGAGAATATCTTCAAACCGCGTATAAAGCTTTTTACGATAAGTGGTTCGTAACTCAAAATCTCGGGACGAGATTCTTATAAGGGGGGAGGGCTGTAACACCCCTGGGTGTTAAGCATGCATTATCATTCAAAGCATAGGCATTCAGCATCATTGCATGATTAACATTAATTGATTTGTAGCTCTTTCAAATTTAATGGGAAAAACAAATAAATGGGAACCCTAATTTTGGTATGAGTGTTAAAAAGTTGGTGAACTTTTGAGAAGTAGCAATTTTAAATAATCTAGAATAAATCAACTTGATTATTGGAGCAAAATTTTGAATTCAAGTTTTCCTCAAATTTTGTTTTAAAAATATTCTAAGTAAATGAGTTTTTGATTTTAAAATTAGCTTTAAATCTCAAATTCAAAATCTATTGAGAATTTTGAAAAGTGCTCTATATGAAAGTTGTAGAGAATAAAATTTTGAACAACTTTTATTTTGGGCCAAATTTCTGAAAACCTCTTTTTCATCTCCAAATTCAATTTTGAAACAAAGAATTAAATCTGGAAAATAATTTGAAAAAGAAAAATCAGATTTTCGCCTTAGTGGGCTTCGGCTTCCCTTTCGGCCCAGCCTCGCTGGCGGCCCGGCCCGCGCCCGCGTCGTCTCCCTCCCGCCCCCCCGCGCGCGCGCGCCCGCGCGTGGCGTCGTGGCGCCGCGGCAGCGCTCGGTCGCCGCGTGGCCGCACGCCGTCGGAGCTGCGCGACACGCGCCCCTGTGGCCCCCGCAGCGTCCGCGCCCGCTTACCCCCCCTCCGCGCGCTCGTCCTCCTCGGATTGCCCCTCCATTCTCTCCCTCGCCCGCCCGCAGCAGCAGCAGCAGAGCTCCGCCTCGCCATCGCCGGCTCCCGAGCTCCGCAACCGCCTTAGCCGCCGCTCCGGCTCACCGCCTCCGCCTCCGTCTTCACCCTCGCTGCGCCTTGTCGTTGCGCGTCCGGTGCTCGCCACAGCCCGCCAGGATTCGGCCTCCCTCCGCGGTAATAGCTCGCCGGAGTTCCGGCCGAGCTCACCGGAGCAACCCGCTCCGTGGGCCACACCCCTCCACGCCACTTCTCGCCCACTTCTCGAGCGCACGAGCACCGCACTTGCACCACGAGTCTCACTGACCTCACCGCGCGGCTCCTCTCGGTCGGAGTTGGCCGGCCGACGGCATCCCGCGCCACCGAGCCGCCATGCACGCCGGCGAGCTCGATGCCGAGCTCGTCTGGCCACCCACTGGGCACCACTGGGTTCGCGTCGGTGAGAGGAGCACGATGGTGCCCTCCCCATCGTCGGAGGACTCGCCGGCGGCGAGATCCCGGCGGTCTGCGCCGCCCCTGACCGACTGCGGCTGACGGGTGGGCCCGTCTGACCCATGGGTCCCGCCTGTCTGTCTCAGTGTTTCGGTTTCGGGTGTCACAGCGGGGTGCACGTAGCGTTTAAAGCCAGTTTTGATTTTCGGTTTTAAAGAAATTGATTTCCAGAAAATCTGAAAAAAGCTTCTAAAAATTGTATCTCAAGTTTTATAGCTCCAAAAATCATGAAACAAATTGTGAAATGTTCCTTTTGAATAGATCTACAGTTTAAAAATATCTCATGTGATTTTTGTGACACTCTACTGTGCATTTTTATTTAATTGTTATAAATGCTGATATCTTAGAAAAAGTGTAGTAAATAAAATAATAAAGGGAAAAATGTGATTCTTGTGGCATTAATCTTTAATTGTGATATACTTTCTAGGAAAAATATTAGTGAAGCATGTTCTGTGGAAAAATGTTGAAGTGTAGTTCAAATGCTTTTAATCAGTAATATCTGTTATTTTTATTATAGAGAAAAATTTGTATACAACATACATCTGATAATTTTTGTAGTATGTTGGTTTACTGTTAGTAACCTAAGAAAATTGTGAAATCTGTTGTTTGACACTTTTTCTAGTATAAAATAAATTCATGCTCACAATTAGACTATAGCTTGTTTATTTTGTACAGGCAGTTTTACTTGTGCAATTCTCATGAAAATTTAGTGGTAGGTTAGTTAGGGTAAGAGTAGTCTACTGTAATTTTTGTAGATTTTTATCTACACCAGAGATAGGTGTTGTTGTGTAACCCTAGCTAAATAGGAAATAAAAGATTATTCTTTATGAGAAATTGAGAGAAATAAAATATGTTTGGTGTATCTTTGAAGCATCATTATGCCTTGCTGATGTTATGGATGAGCTAGGTTGGTAAGCTTTGGTAGCTTAGGTTCAATTGTATGTGTAGATGGTAGCCTAACTAATAGAAGGATAAGGTGTATGTTTTAGGTTACATGTTCTTGGATGATGTTGACTACCTTGTAGAAGAAATAATTATGTTCAAACTACTCATTACATGTGCTCATCTGCATCTCATGTCATCAAAGCACTCCACCGCAATTAGATGCATTCTTCACATGTTTCCTTATGCACTTGCATCATACAGGATCGCAGGAGGAGTTGCAGGCAGCAGTTCCGGAGGAGCAGGCTTGGACGGATCAGCAGGAACCCCAGGCACAGGAGGTGCCCGAGGAGGAAGAGTCAGGCGAGGAACTGCCAGAGTGCGTCGATCACCACCCTAGTTCGTTCGAAAAAGGCAAGCCCCGGAGCATTTTAAGCCTCCTAAATTTATAAAAAGTTATTTCTTAATGCATGAGTCGTAGTTATATATTGTTGCATTAAGTTATAGGAGTTGAATGAAACCGTTGTTGCATTACTATCCTTGTCCACCAGATTACTGTTACCTTATTAGGTCAGGATCGAGTAAATTGCTTAGCCATGCTTAGACCGGTAAAAGTCGGGTGATTGCCTGTCACCTGCGAGCTATAGGTGAATACCTGGCTATGGTTAGCAGTATTGGGAATCTTGATAAGTAACCAAGTGTTAATGGATAAACGGAGACCAGGCGGAGTCTTATAGGGTTTTGGACTATAGTGATTCCGTCTGTGTCGATTAAGGACCGATCGTTGCTCGTCCCTCTTGTCATGTTGAACGCATGCCTCACATTTAGCTGGCCGAATAAAGTACCTTTCGACCGCGAAGCTAGCGACACTTTTTGAGCCGGGATAAACTCGGGTTGGCAGACTGGCGTTGAAGGGGGTGTACGGGGACGCGAAGAGTGAGCCCAAGGTGCGTCCTGGCAGTCGGGCGGTCCCTGGGTAGTGCGATCCATGATTGTTATCCCGCGGCTTCTTGGAAAGTGTCATTGGTGATCTACGCAACCCTGACGGGGGAAGCATGGTTTGTGTGAGGAATAAATCTCCAGCTGGATAGGAATTCGATTCGAATCGCCGTCGCTCCCGGTTAGTGAGCACTTGACTCGAGCTATGGCATCGTAGTATTAATGATGGAACACGGATGGTTATGTGTATAATGTTGGAAATGCTAAACCTGAGATGGTAACCTTTGATGTTAATGGTTAATCAAGTGATTGCTTTAGCATAGGTGCTTACCTGGATTGAATAGGTTATAGTAAATATGATGCAAAAAGGACTTAAATGAGTTTACTCATAACAACTGGTGCTTTTCGCAAAGGAGTCAAGCCAATCCAGTTTTCATAGCCTTGCATGCTCCTTGGTGTCATGTTATTTCTGGTTTTTGACGGGTAAGTCTAGCTGAGTACATTCTCGTACTCAGGGCGTTGTTCCCATTGTTGTTGCAGATGGTCAGATGTACTACGGGTACTGCTCCAACTGTCTGTATCCGGCGATGGGTGACAACTAGGACCTTGGGCAAGGGTCTTTCTGTTAGTCTTATCTACTGCTTTTGTGGACCATGACTATCGACTGGCACTGTAACTAAACTAAGTGTGTGTGCGTAAAGTTATTTGCTTCCGCTACTTTATGTTAGACTATGTTGTAATAACTTCTATTTCCGAACTCCGATGTATCTTACCTTTATGATCAGATTTATGTATCGTGTGAATTGTGACTGCTAAATCAGTACGATCTTGGTTGTATGTTAGTGGTTTTGAAATCCTTCGGGATTTCACGGAATCTCGAGTTATACGGGCTTAAGTTTGTTAAATTAACCGCCTTGGTGGAAGATTTTCTTACTTAATTTCGTATAATTACGTTGATCCGTTACAGCAGGCTAGAGCGGCGAGGAGGAGTGTGGCACGCAGCGTTCAGACGGACGGACGCCCGCGTGAAAGCATTCTCGATTATTTTGGCTGTAATATATTCTGGTCTCAGTTAGATTGAAAAAAGGATATCACCTTTGCTTATATTTTTGCAAAAAAAGGATTGAGATGTAAGAACTAACTCTGATATATCCTATTTTTCTAAAAGTTGTTCTCAATCTTTTAAATCATCACTCTTTCCCTCAAACAAATGGCAAGAAGCAGCAGTTTTTCCCAATCCCTTTGCTTTCATCTTCTCTATTGATGTCTCGAGCCTACACTAAAAAAGCCAGCGGCATAGGCGGCGCGCCGCCGGCACAGTGCTGTCGTACCCAATGCGGGGCAGTCCGCCCCCGTCGTGCCGCTGCCATGCCTCGTGCAGGTCCCGTCACCACGTGAGCCGGGCATGCGGTCCTTTGGGCACTGAGGGAGGATGAAGGAGTGACACATGGTCGCACGAAAGTAAAGGAGATAAGACCTTCCGCACTAGACATGCCATCACACCGTTCGTTTGGATTTATCAGCAGAATTAGCAGTTATCCAGCAGTGTTTTTCTCTCATAATAAACCAGCGAATAATACTTTCAGTACAATAAACCAGCGAAACGAATATGGTGCATACTCCTCCGGTATCCAGCTTGCAGTACCGGTTACTGCAAAAACACCATGCACCGGGGACGGTAAACGGTGCGCAACGCTCGTCCACACGCCAGATATAGTGCTAGCGAGGGAGATGTCGTCCTTGCGTTCGTCAGAAAAAGGCAGAAAGCATGCGCGGAAAAGAGAGAGGAGAGAGGTAAAAGCATACAGCGGCAGGTCCCATTATTTTAAGTAACTAAAAAATGTTATAACTCATAAACCAAAACACAAAATTAAATTTCGATTGCACCATTAAATTCGTTTCAATAAATTCTTCAAAACAAGATATCACATGGATATATTTAGATAAAGTGACGAGTGAGCCCCACAGTGGATAGAGGATGGATGAGTGCAGGAGAATTAGGTATAGAGGAGAGAATCTTGATGACTAGAATGTATAGAGGATGGATATAGAGGTTCATGAGTGCGGATAATGTAAGTTTTCTAATTCTGCTGCAACTGTCCTCCCCTATAGTATAAAACTATGTTTTCTTAATCCCCATTAAGTAGGTACAGGGGATTGAGTTTTCTCAATCTAGTACCGTTGCTCTTAAATGTTTTATATCTCTATTTGTAAAACACGACTCTTGGAAACTGATAGTGAAATATATAGGTTCTCTCAACGTATGAATTTATTTAACTGTTTGATAGACTAGTTGTAACATTTAGTTATTGTATTGTGTCACGTGACTTTTGTAGCCATTTAATATTAGTATAAATATTAACATATTAAAAAATAATCATATTGGCAAATGAATATGGTTTACCATATATACATGACCATATCTTTTATTTGAAATTTTGCATCGACAGGTAAACATAGTACATGAATTGCGCACATACTTTATACGAGTATATGTATATGATTTGATCTGTTTCTATTTTAATATTATGCCACGAGAATTAAGGTATTCATGAATCTAGAATAAAACTGGAAATGACCATACTTTAAAACAAGTTGACAAGAAATTAGAGGTTTTGCATAATTTTGAAAAGGAGCTAGTGCAATGCGAAAAGAAGCATAGTGCAATTCCCATTTGATTACCATAGTAATATAGAAAGGTAGCACAACAAACTCGAGCGTAGAGTTTGGGCACACTGAAATTTGTGGATCCCAATTTTCCCCAAGCTGCCGACACAAATTGGTTTGCCTCAAATGAATTTGCCTTTCATTTGGTTGAAACCCATATACTCCGGTTTGTTGAATTCCTCCTCATCATCTCGGGTTGCAGATTTCTCTTGGTAGAAATGCAAGAAAAGTTCATTCGTCTAGATGCTTGATGCAGACATGCAGTGATGCTCATCGGCAACGAACAACAGGGAGTGTCAACAATTGATGATGATGCAGGACTGCAGGTGCCACATGATTAGCTCTTTGAACCAAATCTCATGATGGTATTGGAAGCTTACATTGCGTCGGAGGATTGGATGCACACCGTCGCATCGTTATCCATGTTCGACTTTCCTTTATTCAGTCTTGGACTTAAATGATAACCCTACCCTATTGTGATCTTTTATTTGTTTCTCTGGAGAGTGACATCCTTAAAATAATTCGCAGAAGTGCAGCTCAAACAACATCACACCCGTTCCTTGGAGTTAAAAGTCCTTAGAATTAGAACGCATTCATTTTTGCAGGAATTTTATATTGGAAAAAACGAAGGAATCAAATCAAAAGGGCCTAAACAAAACTGAAATCCTTGAAGCATGTGCGGAGAGTTGCTTAGACCACCTGAACACTGGCGGCCGTGGGTCTCTCCTCTGACGGCCGGTGGCGTCGCTTTGTATAAAAGCTGTGGGGCGCCCGAGTGCAACGCGCGCGCGCCTTTCCGCTCCAGCGCCGCGCTCCTGGTCAAGCACAAGCACAAAAGGCCCGCCGGCCGTTCCTTATCGTCACCGACGACGGCACGTACGTGCACGCACGTCGACAGCAGCTGGTGGCGCGCACAGCGTGCGTTCGCGCGGCCGGCCGTCCTTGTCGTTCCTCTCATCTGCGATCGTTGTCATCAGCGAAAGGTGAAGCGGACAGGACGCTAGCTATCCGTTCCGGCTCGGCCTCGGCCGAAAAGGAATGGCGTGCTAGCTGATTCGTTTGTGCTAACGCGAAACAAAAAGAGGATTATTAGATCCCGCTGCCCCCTTCGTGCAGTGCAGATAGCTGTTGCTTGCTTCAAGCAAAAGGCATGTGTGTGGAGTGTGGTGTGGTGTGGCTAGTAATCCCAGCCTGCGGCACAGCTTACTGAAAGCAGCACTAGCTAGTATATTATACTCTCTCCGTCCCAATGAATATATAATTCTCGTATCCCGAGGAGTCAACCATCATAAATTTTGACTAAAATTACATAAAAAATACTAACTCTTATGAGACAAAATAAGTACCGTTAGATTGGTTATGAAATATATTTTCATAATAAATTTATTTTGAGACATAAATGCTAATACTTTTTGCTATAAACTTAGTCAAAGTCGACATAATTTGACCGGCACGTTTCCTATAATTGCATTATCACTGGGACGGAGGGAGTATATAGTGCTTTACATGCATTTCCACAGCTAGTGTGAACGTAGACGTAGGTACGTAGTAATAGCCAGCTAAACTACCGAAGTTGTGCTACGCAGCCAATTTGAGGCACTACCGAAGAAGTACTACGTAGCCAATTTGAGGTTTACTTCCTGTAGCTAGCTAGCTATGATCATGGATCGGAGCAATATATAACTGGAAAAACTTTACAGCTACTTCAAGGACGTGAAGACGGATCCAGTCGCCTTTAGATCGATTAAATCACGCATGCCCATCAGTATCCGCGGTAGCACACTCCGTTGTGTGACACACGAGCTTCCTCTTCCTTACTCGTTACTTCACCTTCTTGGCTGCCTCTTCAATCAGTCAGCTCGTCAAAAGCAAGAGACCGACACGGCGACACTTTCCTTTTTCTTTTGAAAGATAAAATCAGAATAATTGGAAAGTACCGGTAGGCACAATATGAGCAAGCAGATTTATTTTAAAAGGTCATTCGTTCTCAGCAACAATATCGTTCACAAGAAAAACAAGCATGCCACGCGTATTCATGCATGTCACGATTATATTAATGAGCTAGCTTTGTACTTATTGAGTTATTTGGCATTCACTGGCTCAGATCATGAGCACCCATGTAGCTGGCGCTTGGATGATAACAAGGATCATGATAAATTTGTGCAAAACGACTTCGAAGTTAAAGAGTCATGTTTTTCTTTCGTGTCCAATAGTTGGCATTTTATTTTTTTTGTATTGCACAGATGACCATTTATATATATTTTCTGGAAAAGTTTGGAGCTGGATTTTTCTATTGTCTAAAGAATGTACTCATGTCAATACTATCTTACTATGGGTGTGTTCACTTCGCGAAAAGTAGGTGAAAAGTTACTGTAGCATCTTTTTCGTTGTTATTTGGCAAAATTTATCCAATTATGGACTAACTAGGCTCAAAAGATTCGTCCCGACATTTACAGACAAACTATGCAATTAGTTATCTTTTTTACCTACGTTTAATGCTTCATGCATGCGTCGAAAGATTTGATGTGATGTGTGTAAGAGAAAATTTTTTAGGTTGGGAGGGGGAAGTGAACGAGGCCTATGTCATGTGTTCCCCACATCACATATGCACATGCACATGATGCATCGCGCTCGCTGCTGCACTGCAGGCCATTTGGGCCGCATGATTTCCATGGTCACTTCTCCCTGCGCAACTGTTTTTGGGCCGTTTCTTCAGGCTTGTCACCTAAGGGGTGTTTTTTTTGAGGAGTTAAAGTTTAACCAATACTGTAGCAATTTCGTCTTATTTGACAAAAAAATTTCAATCTTAGACTAATTAGGTTTAATAGATTCATTTCGTAAATTACTCTTAATCTGTGCCGACATGCATGCAATTAGTCTACATTTAGTACTCCATGTATTTGAGAGAACATTGATATGATGGGAGTTAAACTTTAACAAACTGAAACCAAACAGGCCCTAAATATGGTCTGTCTCCTGTTTTGCCTTCAGATAAGGGTGTGGTATGTCTGGTCTGGGTGCTCCCGACCACCAAATTCTTATACAGCGCGCGTGCGTTTTCTATTTTTGGCACATGCCTCTTCTAACATCCGGCACCTTCCGTTTTTGTTCTAAAAATCTGAAACGTTGTCACCATTTAAAATATTTCAAACAGCTCCACCTAGGGCTGTTTAGTTGACAAAATTTTTGACGAAACGCTACTGCAGCAGTTTCGTTGTTATTTGGTAAATATTGTCCAATCATAGTCTAATTAGGCTTAAAAGATTTGTCTCGTCCATTTCGTCTAAACTGTGTAATTAGTTTTATTTTATATCTATATTTAATGCTTTATACATATGTTTAAAGATTCGATGTGACATAAAATCTGAAAATTTTGGTAAAATTTTTGGCATAAACGGTGCCCTATTTTCCCTTTCTTTTGGCTCAACGAGCGTTTCTTCTTCAAGCAAGAGGCAGAAGCTCCTACGCCGCTGCCGCAGGCTCGATTTGGGCGGCCCTGATCTTCCCCGTCGCCGTGGAGCCGAAGAGGGCCATCGAAGTCAGGTGGCCGTCTAGATTCTAGAGGAGCGAGGGCCCCGGCGAGCGGCGAGTCCAGATCCTGCCACTCCAATCATCGGTTTGTCGCCTCACCAGTCTTCTCGCCATTGCCGCTCCAGTCTAGAGCTCGGGGTCATCTGAATCGTCCACTCACCCCAGTTTGTTCGTCAGGGAGCCTACACTTGCATCCACCCCTCGCTTGAAGGCGGCGTTCCTTCCCTGTCGCGGCAACAATGAAGATTTGGGGCGGATTCGTCGCCGGCGAGGCCTCAATTTGGGGCGGATTCGACAACGCAGCCTCGATTCGAGGCGGAGGCAGAGGCAGAGGCGGTGGAGGTTGATTCAAGCGTGTTTCGGGCTGAGGAGTGAGGGGCCCTACGAATCCGCTGCCCGTTGAGACCCGGCATCTGCAGTCAGACCGGGAACAAGGATCCGAACCCTACAATGACACGACTGTCGGCCGCGTGGCTGAGAGGACGTCGACATCGTCACCGGCGACGGTCTGGAACGACTCTAGCTCCTCTAGGTACGCGCCGCCGCTTCGTTCGCCTGCCCCTCCCCGCTCTTCGCCCCTCTGCTCCCGTCGAGTGCACGTGCAAGATTTGTGTGTGTTGCGCCGGTTGTTCCGTGGTCCTCGACGTCGTGTTCCGCGGTCACCAGGACATTGGTGTCGACTTGCGCGTCGTGATGGTCTCCCTTTTTGCGGCTGATGCCTAGTTAGGCACCCGCAAGGTCCTGGGCAAGGCGGTTGCTAGTTTCATTCTCGTTCCTACTTTGGTTGCGTGCTAGCAGAGTAGTGGGTTTCACGGTGAGATGCCATCCTGCTAAAAGTTCAGAAGCAAACCAACTTGTCTGTAAAATCTATTTCAGATTGACCTTATGTTTAATCGATAAGAATAACTGTGTATTGCAAATCTGCAGGGTGAAATTTGTAATCATATAGTTCTAAAAACCGAGAAGATGAAACAGACCATTACCTCAAAATCACTTGTTTCTCAGTTTGGAGATATTCTTCCTCAAGGTATTTTATGAGGGTTTTGATTGCTTGGACGGACCATTAGCTCCATCCTCTGCTGACACGGATCTGGTGATGCGACTAAAAATGTTCAGCCACAGGGAAGATGCTTTGAACAAATTAGACTGAAAAATGAAAATCGTACCTGTCACCAAAATATCGTCAATAGAAGTGCTTAGCTCTTCATAGAATTCCAAAAGAAAACTTTAGTAGAATAACTAATATTGGTGTGGAAAAGCTCGTAAACAGAAAGGCCTCAAAAGCGTATCACTTCTTCGCAAAGTAAAAGTCAAATTAAGTACCTCGCATGCAGAAACATGATACTTCGTCAATTTCGCAAAGCAGAGTCCACGTCTATCCAATTCTTTGCTGTAGTCAACATAAGAGGAATGTATATCAGCAAATATTTTGAGCCTGTAACTTCTGAGAATGATTATTAGTTATCACAATGTGTTATTTAGGGGTTCAGGGAGAGAGCCTACTTACCTGCTTTTACCTTAGTTCTTCAAACAAGGTCTGCAATTTCCTTGTATCTTTTCAAAAAGCTAATCCATGCACTGACAATGCTTGCTTCTACTTTTGCATGAAGCCATGGATCTTGAAAGTACATCTTCCTGGGCATATGTCAGAAAATAAAAAAAATTAAACAAGTGAACTATGATAACACAATGCATTTCTTAAACTAGAAACTAACAAATACAATTATTGACTTACCTCCATTTTTTCAGTTCACGGTCAGTGGGAGCATTTGAAGAAAAGAACGCTTCCAGACAAGAGTGATTTTGGTTATTTCCTCCCTACTTTTATTATCGAGGTATAGTCTGGTATATTTTGCTAACTTTGTACCTCTGGGTACAAATTGACTAGTTTTTTCTTGCAAAGATATTTTTCCTAATTCAGTTCAGAAAGCTTAGCAGATTTAATATTCCTATGTTATTCATAATTTTTAAAAATACAATGAAGCTTGCTAGGAAAGATCGAGTCAACTAAGTTTGTAATCATCGATATCATCACAGTTTGCACAACGTTATCTTACTGTCTAAAAAAAATCTTAAAGTTGTATAGTTACGTGAAATATGAAGAGATACATCTTGTAGCTGGGACTTGAGGACATAAATTTTTTGTGATCTGGTGTTTTTGTGCGGATAAGATTGTCTTGCCATAATTTTTACAGCTACCTGTGAACAATTTACAACATATATCAAAATATATTATATGAGTATGTAAAACAATTGCAGCCAAAATATATTTTTTAGCTATCTATTTTTTAACTTTTGGTGTGGTTTGGATCTGCTAGCTAAAACAACCACCTAAAACTTTGCTTGGATCCAATACCACATAATAGTTAGCTAGTTACTATAGCAGCTAATACATAATAGGAAGCCGTGCGTTCCATGCTTCTTTTGGTTTCTTTTGGCCGTAGCAGTTTATAATGTATCAAAGTATTGAATCCAGCATAACAAAGTTTTTAATGTGATAGTTTAAAGTTTTATAAATTCTGAGTGTAAAGTTTTGAACCTAGCAGTAGAAAGTTTTGTAACGTGATAGTTCAAAGTTTATAAATTTTGGGGTGTCTTGTTTGGAGTATGCAGATAATATGAAATACTTAGTCTCTGTAGATTTGTATTCATGTAAATAAGGTATTGCTATGTTCCATGAGATAATTTTTTTTGGTAAAGTTTGATTTAATGTATTTTCTAACTTTCAAATGAATGCAGTTCTTGGAAGAATCACTGCTAGTACCTAGGAATTGGCCCATTATCATTGAGGGGATAGTATGTGCTTTATCTAGAGACAATTAGGCATACCTATTTTTCTTTTCACTTTTTGATCAATGAACAATGCTATGAAGCCCTTTCTGTTGCAGATGAAAGTATATATTTGGCATGTTCAGACTTCCACCCCTATGTTGTTGGTGACTTGGCTTGTACAAAAGAGCTAAATAGGTGGTTCTCCAAATAATTTTGAGAAGGTAAATCATGTTTGGCTGTCACAATGATCTCAGACTCACTAATTTTACAATCTATAACAAGTCAATACATATAAATTGGCAAATTTAGGTATATTTTGTCATCTTCACTACATTTTCCAAAATAGTGTTCTGCACAGTTATATATTTCTAGCACAGTTTTACTTTTTACCCTTTGAATAGCATATGACAACTCTCCATAGTTTGTCTGCTTAGTTGTTTAACATTAACATTTGTTATCAGATTATGGGCCATTTCGACTTGTTGCTGAGGGAGGGGAAATCAAAATGCTCCTGGGTTAGTTTTGATGACATCATTAATTGCTTTATAAGAGGTAAATTGGCTTTCTTCATTAATTTATTTGTAACTGATTTTTCATGGATGAAATAGCATGATTCTAATATTGAGATGATGTAACAAATGAACCCATAGTAACCATTAAGTTGTCATGATGCAGGAGATTCTAAAAAATCTCACCGTCACCAGCTGTGGCAGAACCTCCTAAATAATATGGCTCACATGTACTTGTCATCGTCTTAAAAGACCTCTAACAACCATACATGTGTACCACAAAACTTAAGAAGTCTGTTGGGTGTCCTCGGGAAACCCGAATCATCCACATTTTACAACTCACACAGGATCAACAAAAGAGTAACTACAACATTACAATATTTGTTACAAAACTTTATATCAGAGTGCGGAAGAATAACAATACATTTACGAATCATGATTATGTTAACTTTTTACAAACTTAACTTAAATGACGGAAGTCGAGTAGAACTACAGAAGACAACTTAGGTAGAACACCTGAGTTAGGAGAAGATAACCAGATCATATCGAACCCACCGACATGACCTGACTAGCAGCACCAGTCAGCACCTGCAACAGGGGTTAACAAACCCTAAGTACTCAATTGTACTCCGCAAGACTTACCCGACGAAAAGAAAAGACTCCAAGGATATGCTGTCTTTAAGAGAAATATTAGAGCTAGAAAAGAGGAGTTTTGCAGAAAAGCTTTACTATAAGTGGATCCTTATTTTCAATGTTTTAGTCAATTTTAACATCAATTTTAGTGAAGCTTATTATAGATAAGTGGACCTACAGTGCATAACATTAAACAAGTTCATAGCCAAATACATAACAAGTTCGCGACTAACGAGTGCATGATCTAGTTCAAATTAACAAGTGTGTGACCCGTGATATTAAGTAGTACGGCGCACAATTAATAGAACATGAACATCTAGAGCTCATCAGCATCATTCATGATGTCATGATCAGAGCTAGTACATGGGCTAGTGCCCTCTGCCCTGCTGGGTGTTGGCGCTGTAGCGAGAGATTCAAATGGCCAAGTCATTTTTTTAGCATGGAGATGCTTTCGCCATTGCGGAAGTGCAGCGGAAGTAGAGGCTTTGGCCTTCGTCGAAGGACTTCAGTGCGCCATCCATTGGAGAGTGACACAAGTGATCATCGAGACAGACTGTGCAAAAATCAAGACGGCGCTGAATCTTGCTGAAGCGACAAAGCACCTGCTGCGGGATTGGAGAATATCCCAAGTAAAGAGAGATGGAAACAAAGTGGCAAATGCTTTGGCTAGTTTAGCTAGGCGATGTAAATTTTCAGAAGCTAGATGGGGATCAGCGCCTGCGAGCGCCAACAATCTGCTTAGCTGATTGTAACTAAGGATGGAAACGATACGGAAATATCAACCGAATTTAAATTCGGTATATTTCGAATATAATGTAGAAATGTAAAAATCGAACGAACAAATGCCCAAACCGATTTCGTACCGAATTCCGAATTATGTACTTCGTATTTCGTTTTCGAATTTAGTATCCGTTTTTGTCCGCAAAAAACGAATTCGATCGGGTTAAATGTAGAAAACGACTACGGTTCGGTTCGGGATATTTTCATATCGTTTTCATCCTTAGTCCCAACCACGGCTCTCCCGTGGCATGAAGCTTGTCGCTAGAGCTAGAGCATGAGACTCTACGTTTAAAAGCTAACGGTTCCAAAACTGATATTTCATATATTTTTTAAAGAAACTAGAAACACAGGCGCAGCTTTGCCGAGCCCGTACTAAAGCTGGGCAACTCATCGTAGATACCTTGTGATCCAAATGGATTACTAACCCAATATATACTATTCTCTCTTTAATATGCAGATTCGTCACTATTTTTTAATAGATGTACGTAAGCAGCAATAGTAATTCTTGATTTATTGTATTCATCTTAACAATGTCATTACACATTTCATCTTCTGCATACTTTGTTGACATGGGAGAACAACAAGCATTATAATACTTTTGTGCTCCTTGGATGTGCTTTCTAAATTTAAAAATGTAATAACTAATAATCCTTTATTATTTTGTAATCCACCTGCATCCTCTCTTCCTTGGATGTGTCTTCCAAATATGATAACAAAACTGAAATCTATCTAACAAGCAGTGTTCCCCAATAATATTCTCTTACCTTGTCATTATCTACATGCATGCTTTTCTTATTTGTATGTACCCCCTTCGTCCTAAAAAGAATGATGTTCTAGGATTCAAAATTTGTTCCGAAAAGAATGATGTTCTGGGATTCAAACCTCATGCATGCATAATCTAGCGCGTTAATCTCGTGCATGCATGATTAAATGGAAATATATTTTCACTACATTGTATACGCGACTCAACTAATTAAGGGCACACGTGTCTTTTCCATCCACCCTTAATATGTTTGAAAATTCCTAGAACATCATTCTTTTTGGGACGGAGAGAGTACCTTTTAAATCTAAAAAGAACAAAGTGAAAGGAGAAGGAAGATAATAAACGTTAGCTTACAATTGAATAATTGTGTTGTTTGAAGGTCATGGTTCATCAAATAACAACACTGTACCCAAAATGATAATACAAGATAAAGCTCTATAGTTAGGAGCTTGCAATAGGGGGGAAATGAATTCAGAAAAGCAAGTAATATCAACCCTGAGCATGCATGAATAGGAAAGACATTTCATGAACAAAGCTATATAACTCAGCTATGATTCTTTGAAATCCTTCTTACATTTACAGTATTATAATTATTTTTTAGATCTTACAGGAGCCATTATAATCATAAATTTTACAAACACGAGACTAAAGAAAAGGAATCTTATAGCACAAAATTATGTAGCCAAATAAGAAATCTAAAAAAGTAGTAGCATATGTCACCAAGCAGGTCAAATAAACTTCTATGGAAATTAGAATATATTCAAATTGACAGAATATTAAGTGCTTTATTTATCACAGGATAACTAATGAGCATGTGGATTTGACAAGCATAGGTATTGAACCAAACAGAAAAAGTTCAGATTGTAGTAGGCTATGAAATCAAAGGAAGTAGCATGCCAGCAAGCAGGTAAAGTAAACTATTCAAAAAAATTCTAGTGACAAGTAGCAGAAGATTTCGAGCCTATAATAAGATAAGAAAACTTATTGTTTCATTAGTGTTAATTTGTCTACATGTCGGTTAAGCCTACTTGCAGGTACATGCACGACAAAGCATGTGACGGAATACTAAAAGAGTGTGGCAAGCTTGGTGTGGTCGCAGAGACTCATGCCGGTGGTTGAGCACAGCATGCGCTTTAGCATTGTCAGCGCGTTGTCTAAGCAAACTGAGGCGGAGGCAAAGACAGGGAGGGATGTCCAAATCACAGCGCTCGAACATGCATTTCATCGAACATCCTAGGGGCATCTCTTGAGCGGTTGCATTCTGCGGCAGGTGTACATAACGACGATTAGCTGAAGGGGTTCTCGGAGGGTCAATAGACGACGCCGTAGAGATCCGTACCCTGGTGCCAGACGCACCAGCACGTATAGATAGATACTCCCTCACTCTACAAAAATGTCATTACGAGATGTGTGCTGGTCATTTTTTTTTAAACTTGACTAGGTTTATAAAAAAAATACAACAACATATTTTTCTAAATAAGTTTATCTAATGCCACCAATTATATATCATAAATATTAATATTTTCTTGTATATATTTGATCAAAGTTAAAAATATTTAGCTTCTCAAGAAGTGAGAATGTCACTCTTTATGAGACAAAGAGAGTACTCCTAGAAACCAAGGAAGAAGAAACTTACTCAATCCGTCCCAAAATAAATACACTTTTATGTTTTGTTGGAGAGATTAATGATACTAGAAAATTACCTATATATATATATATATATATATATATATATATATATATATATATATATATATATATATATATATATATATTGTCCCAACATATTTGCATCTTGTGAATAGAGAAAGCTAAAATGACTACTTAGGTAGTACATAACATACTTACTTATTTTCCGATAAATTTTAAATACTAGAAGTGCATTTATTACGAGACAGATAACTATTACTTTTAATATTAGAAGAGAAGAAAAGAGAGATGATTATATTTTGTATAAATATAGATATAAATTACTCCTTCCGTTCTAAATTATAAATCATTTCGACTTTTCTAAATATATTGTTTTTACTATGTATCTAGACATACCGTATGTCTAAGTACATAACAAAAGTTATGCATATAGAAAAACCAAAACCTTATAAGTTTTTATAATATGCCATTTTACTTTTTCATATGTGCCAATCTTAGGCGCTCCAAGGCTCCACTGTTCCACCTTTTGAGTTGTCCTTGGACTCTGGAGAAGACAAAGAGGCGCCAAAAAGCAGGATGCTAAAGAAGTTAATGCAATAATGTCAAATTGATGAGTGCCTAAAAGGCTAAAACGCATCGCAATACGCTCGCATTCCTGACTCCTCAGGGCGTGTTCAGATCCCAAATTTTTTTTTAGAAAAGTTCCTGCAGCACTTTTTATTGTTATTTGGTAAAATTTATTTAACCATAGACTAACTAGGCTCAAAAGATTTATCTCAACATTTACAGATAAACTGTATAATTAGTTATTTTTTATCTATATTTAATGCTCGATGCGTTTAAAGATTCAATACGACGGGTACCGTACAAAAATTTTTAGCTCTAAACATGGCCTCACGCGCTCTCTCAAATCCCAATAAGAACTGACGCCTACGGCTGCACATAGCAGATTGCAGTCCATCAAGAAACTAACACCGCAGCTCTCTGCCCTGCCACCGCCACCGCCACCTGCAAGATGAGTCAGTGGAAGACCCTCTTGGTGGCCACCGCGGCCCTCGCCACGGTCCTCGCGGCCGACGCTACCGTTGAAACGACGTGCAAGGCAGCGGCCGCCATCGACGTCCGCATCGACTACGGCTTCTGCGTGTCGGAGCTGAGCAAGCACCGCGACAGCCCTGGCGCGGACACCTGGGGCCTGGGCAAGGTGGCGGCCAACCTCGGCGTCAACAACGCCGGTGGTGCAGTCCGCGAAGCGGATGCGCTGCTGGCCAGGCCGCCGGGCACGGGCGCGGACGACGCGAAGGCAAGGGCGGCGCTGGGGCAGTGCCGCAGGCTCTACTTCGACATGGAGCTCGCGTTCGCGGGGGCGCACGACGAGATCGACGCGCGTCAGTACGCGGCGGCGAAAGAGATGGCTGTGGAGGGCATCGCGTTGGCGCGACGGTGCGACGCCGTCTTCACCGAGGCCGGGATCCCGTCGCTGCTCGCACGGCGCGGAGAGTACGCCGAGCAGATCACGGTGCTGTGCATTGCCATCACCGACCTCATCAAGTGATCCAACCAGAGTGCATTCTTCAGTCTTGTACTAGGCTCGTAGTCGTAGCAAATAATAATTGGTACTATTTGTGAAGAGTGAACAAAGGCGTGACTCCTTTCAATAACATTCCAGGTTTTAGGCTTGTTTCCTTGATTTCTTGTAATACAGAGGCGTTCAAAATAAAGGAGATGCTTATGAGTAGAGCTAGGACTTCGGTTGTGCCACTTGAGGACGAATCGTGGCTATAGATGGGCAACCGACCCGGCCGGCCATACAGGGCCCGCCGTGCCGACCTGGGCTTTGTGCTTGGCCGACGGCCCAGGCATGGCCCTACCGGCTGCTTTTTGTGCCTGGCCGGCCCAAAAATCACGTCCAATCTAGCAGGCCGGGCCGGCCCATGGCCTGCTCCAGCAGGGGAAGGGAGAGAGGACGAGGTCGCTATTGGCGGTGGCGCTCGAGGCGACAGCGTCGGCCGTCGGGAAGTGCGACCGTGTGGAAGAGGACGCGGAGGCGGTGATGGCGCTCGGGAGTGTGGGGACGAGGGGGTCACCGGCCTCCGACCGCGTGGTGGAGACCGTTGGGTTGATGGGCGTTGGCTACCCTTGCGCGAGGCGAGCGAGGGGGAGAAGGTGAGGAGAGCGAGAGCAGATGGAGCATCGGCACCGCCCACGGCCGGCAGCAGCGGCCTCAGATCTGCCGCGTGCTCCAAGGGCGGCCCCAGACCCGCGAGCGAGAGCGCAGAGGAGACGAGGAGCCGAGTGCGTGGCGTGGGGGAGGGGGTTCAGGGAGGAGGCGCTGTGGCCTGTGGCCTTTTACGGGAGTAGGCCGAGGTGCCTCAGTGCCTAGGTGCTAGGCTGTGGCCTGTGGGCTGTTGGCTTGCTGCTGCTTGGGCCTTCCTCACCGGGCCTTTTGCCATTTACCGGGCTAGGCCGTGTCGCTCGACGTGCCTGAGAAGCGGCCCAGGCACGGCCCTGTGCATCGGGCCGTGCCAGCCCGGGCCACCGGGCCGGGCCGTGCTTGGGTAGGTCAAAAAAAGGGCCTCGTGCAGGGTTGACGGGCTCGGGCTGCATGCCCATATATAATCGTGGCAGGATCTTTTAGATAGCCTGAAGCATGGTATGTCACGAAATATTTAAATCGTGCTGGTACGACCGAAGGCAAGGGGCGTGCCATGTCTAGAATCTCGGCACCACGGGCTGTGTGGTTCGGCTCACATTTTGGACTATGTTTGGATCAAGACAACACGAAAATGACACGTAAGGACTTCTACAGTGCTACAATATGAATTCCATATATTTACTGTACTACATCCATCTAATTTTGAATAGATTATATAAAATATTAAAGCTTTCATGAAAACATTACATACAAAATATTTTTTTATATCACAAATAAAAAAACTAATAAAAATATTTTGAGAGACGTACTTAGGCCGGCGATAGGAAGACGTACCGATGTGGTACGTGCCGTGTTTATACCAGAGTAAAGACCTGTGTGCCGTGCTGGCACGACCTCAACATGCCTTGCGTGTCTAGAGAGCCTGACCTTGCAGGTTTTTTCACCTAATAAATGAGACGTAACCAGCCGTGCCGAATAGAAAACCTCCCTATGATTAGTGTGGGCCTTACTAGAGCCGTCGGACTGGTCTTGTTTTGTCACTTGAGAAGTTTCATGAGAAAATAAATTAGATGATGCTATGATGTTATGGTTTTGGATGATTTTTTTTTAAAAAATATAGTTTACAAATTAACGAGATCCTAACATAGGAGTATGTTAAACTCCTGAGACAAGAAGTTCCCGACCAAAGGACCCCTCGACCCATCCCTCTAGGATCGCCCGGGGGCTACACCCCTCAGGTGCGCTCGCACACACCTTCTGGCTAAGGATTGGGTCGAGCCTGAGCAGGCCCTCCTTTGCTCGGGGCCTGGGGGCTCATCCGAGCCTCAGGCTTCCGATCGACAGGAGCCTGAGCCTGATCCTTGGCCCGGCCTC
The DNA here is from genome assembly GCA_038087645.1 of Saccharum hybrid cultivar R570. NCBI lineage: Eukaryota > Viridiplantae > Streptophyta > Magnoliopsida > Poales > Poaceae > Saccharum > Saccharum hybrid cultivar. The sequence continues at coordinate 1,216,418 of JAQSUU010000240.1, forward strand.
CAACGCCGCTGAGAGCCCGGGCTGGAAGCAGGTGTCCCGAGCATCCAAGGCTCGGGGGTTCCTCCGCACAATCTAATGGGTGCAGCGCTGTCAACCACTCCTCCGATAAGGTCATGCACGGAGCGTGACACAAGGGGATCTGTACACGGGATCTGCACTGTAGACATGGGGTGGCACTGCACAAGGGAGCCGTTACTGCAGGTTACTGTGGATGAATAGTGATCTGTAAGAGGGAAATGATGCTGTGAACAGTGTTTTGGGAGTCACCACGTTTAAAGGTATAATAATAATAATAATAATAATAATAATAATAATAATAATAATAATAATAATATACTATACTATACTATACTATACTATACTATACTATACTATATATATGATATATCTATATATAGATAGATGTAGATAAGTGACTAAAAAAGAATAAACAAATCTTAATCCCGTAATTACGGGATAACACAGGAGCGAGGGCCTTATATCTTTCTTTATTTGTGAGCGGCGTACAATGCATCAAGGGCCGCGCCGCATGGTTTTGTTAGCGTGCACGCGGCACGCCGATTGGTTCATCATGCATACAACATTACTAAAACATGTACATGCATGAAAAAGATCAGAACCTAACAAGCTAGCTAACACGGAATTACACAACATGAATCGAAAAATATCAACAGTTAACATGTTAATTGATCTGTAAACTTTGGCATTGTAAAACATGTTGCACTCTAACACATTATATAATTGAGTGTATACATTATGTTACTCGATTAAAATTGTGTTACGAGCATTAAATATGCTAACATGACACTGTATTAAGGAAGAGAAATGATAAAAGTTTCATGTGAGTAGAGAGAGTTTCATGGGAATAAAATTTTTCTGCACTGTTTCTAAAATATATGTGTTGGAAACTGTGGCATAAAACTCCCATTGAGACTGGCATAATAGAACACGTAGCTGTTGTAAAATTTAACATTGGTGCCTAAAGTTTTATGTGCGTGTCGTTGCTCATAAAGTTGTCGACATGCATAAAAAATAAATGATAATACTGTGGTGAGGACGTATGTCCGGGCACGTTCGTCCGAACGCCCTGTACCTGGACCAGCACGGCGATCGGCCCAACAGCCAACGAAGGGCCCGCTTTATCTACGCTCTCTCTTTCATCTCTACACTACGACAGTCGAGAAATCCCCGACTCCCGACTCGCTTCGCTAGTCATGGTAAGTCGTGTCGTCCGCTGCCCCAATCAGCCTCGCTGCCATGTGGCGCCCCTATCCCATGTCACGCTGCGCTGTGACCCGGCCCCGCCCCTGCACTCTGCCCTAACTAAGTGACTTCCCTATAAAGGCTCACATTCTGCTATTGCCTCCGAGGGGCCCTTACAACATAGAATAGGCGCTGTGTCATATTCCCCGCTGTGTCGAAGGTGCTGCCGCTGCCTCTGTTCCGCTGGCAAGTGTCCCCCACGCGCACCGCTCCTGTGAGCTCCATGTGCCGCCGCCGACCCCACGACAAGCCTCCATTCCTTCAAGCTGCAAGGTTACATTACACTGAAAGTGCATGTTGCAACATAGTGTTTTAGATGTTTTATTTGGAAGTTTCATCTGTTTCATCTGGATGTTGCAAAAGTAGATTGAGATGTTGCACATTTTGCAGTGGTTATACACGTATGTTGCAAGTGTATGTTCCAAATGTTTCATCTATTTTTTTAGATGTATGTTGCAAGTGTGTTTATTTGGATGTTACATATGTTTCATACACATGTTACAAATATTTTATCTGGATGTTGCATATTTGAATGGTTTTTCATGTGTTTTCAGGTGTTTTTGAAAATGTTTCAGATGCATGTTTCAAGTGCTTCATCTGTCTACAGACGTATGTTGCAAAATATTTCAAAAGTAGATCGGGTGCTGCACAAGTTGCAATGGCTCTGGTGTCTGGCGGACAACGGTCCGGGAAGGGCTTCGGCTCCTACCTCGCTCAGCGCGCCTCGTCCTCTCCTCTTCTCTCCCTCCCCTCCATTCCCTTCTCTCCATCTCGCCTCAGTGTTGGTGTTGGCGTTGGCGTTGGGGTAGGGGTCGTCGAGCGTGCTATGTTCTGATGCAGGCACTAGCGTGGGATGCGATGCAGGGCATGAGGCATGGGATGCAATGCGGGGCGCGGGGCATGGGATACGATGCAGGCGCAGGTGCTAGAGCAGCGCCTGGACGTCCAAGCGCTAGCCCTTCCAAAAAATAAATAGTTTATGCTAATTAAACTACGTTCATATCTAGAGTTACAAAAAGAAAAAGGTTAACCATATATAATAGATCACATATGCATCAATTAGATAAAAAATGTTTATATATCTAAAACTTTTCTTATTTATCCTATTTTATGAAATTAAAAATTAAATAAATATATATTTCATATAACTATTACCTTGTAGGCAGTAATATATGATTCTATCCCTTCGATATAATAAAATAAACGACTCATCGTTCTTTAGGAGTACCGTAACAAAACACTTTTAATGACGCAACATGCGTAATACAATAAACGAATACGATGTACTCTTTTCTTCCATAACTAGGGTTTTGGGTTGGAGATTTTAACGAGGCACGTGCATATCATGGTAATCACCCAAGGAGTAGTGTGGTTGTAAAACATATGGACTTATGTGGGGGTACTTACCCAACTTTTTTAATCTTGGCAGGACTTACATACTATATAGGTGGGAGCTATTGTTAATCACTAATATTTGGAGAATAAAAAATAGTTTCCCTATTTTGTGTCTACATGTTATCCTACTTTCTCTATATGTTCTACTTTCATGTACTGCATTGATTACGAGAGAAAGAGAGATGGAAAGGATGGCAACGCGTTTTTACAACATTCTTACTCTTACATCAAGTACGCTGCACCGTGTTCATGACCGAAATCTGGTATGGCAGGCAGACGTATGGAGGTGATCTTCGAGGCATCGAGCCTGGAGAAGCCAGAGCTGTTCGATCCAGCGTACAGCATCGACGGGCAGAAGCTGTGCGGCTTCGGAGTGTTTAAGGACGCATACAGCAAGTGGCACTCTTGTGCTTCATCTTATTTCCACGCGTTTTCCAAATATACTCACTGCACTTTCCTTGGAACTGGACTCGGGGTAACGTGTCTATAAAAATCCAAGACTCGTGCACGCACGTACGTGTAGTTTTTTCCTATAAAAACCCCCGACCCTGCCTGGTCTTCTCACCATCCATCGTCCAAAACCGTCCCATTTCCCCCTCTTCCTGCTGCCGCATCCTCGAAACGCAATGGGGCCTCGGCAGCGGGTCCTCGCGCCATGGGCGGGGCTGCTGCTCGCGCTGCAGCTCGCCGGTGCCTCCCATGCCATCCACCAGAGCCTGGAGACCGTGGCGGCACCGCCGTCGTAGGGATGCAAGCAGGTACGGGCCGACCTGCCAGCCTGCTCGGCCCGCCTGCGAAAACAGCCCTTGTGAACACTGCGGGCTCCTGCTTTAAGTGACGCGGGCCTAGGCAGGCAAGCCTGCAAAGCCCAAGAGACTAGAACGGGCCGCCTGCATCAGTCTGCAACGGCCTGCCAGATCTGCTTCATTCGTGGACCGTGGGAAGCATCGGCGCCGCATCCGCCGCAGGAGCGAGCAGACTCGTGCTCGAGCGCCGCCGCGGGAAGCACCGACCGGAGTGGCGACTGCGATTGGCATCCCTCCGGTGAGAACCACTCATCTGCAACTCGTTCTCCTTCTCCCTTCCTTCTTGTTCTTCTAATCTTCTTGATCTTCTTGTTTTTTTTGGTGAGCACCGCCAGCTGCCATGGCTGCCGCCCTACCTCAAGGAGCTCTGGATCGACGTCTCCAGTCTGCCCCCGTGGTCGATGTTGGCTCCTCCCCGCCCCAACCTCATTCTGCAGCAGGAGGGCAGCACAGCCCAGATCCACCTGACGCCCACACCTTCAGCTCACCGGCGTGCCCATCCACATGGTACGTTTTTCCTCAGATTGTACTCTACCGTGGTCGGGTTTCGTGTTGATGATAACTCGATAAGCAGTGTCAGTGTGTGTGAAAGTGCTGCCAAGTTGTGCTAAAGAAAGGAACCGTTTGTTTGCTGCACATGTTGACGGGACCGATTTATTTTCTCCTGTTTTTCTTTGCAAAGTTGAATCATCCTAGGCGAGATGTCCTTCTCTTTTGCAACAGATGTGTGGAGCACGTATACTAGTATTTGTTTGGCCTCATTCTATGTGGACCAAGGAATTTGGATGCTTACGTTGTATCAACGTGCTAGTTTTAGTTGACAAAATAGTCTGACAGAGAAGGATCACCTGCTATCTGCCTTTGGACCATCATGCTATGAATATAGTTCCAATAAATAGTCTCTACCTTTCACAATTTCTATTATATTAATTAGAACTACATCTTTCACAATTTGTTACAATTTTTGTTAAGTTATAATTTATACTGCATGCTTTTTAAATTCATACTAGTAATCAGCATATCTGCTTAGCCTTCCTTGGAAACCTGAAGGTTCCATTCGCATAACATTATTTCACAATGACATGTTGTTTTTCTCTTATCACTTGTTTTTATGGACCTTCCCCTTTTCCTTGTAGCATTGCATTAGCTGTTTCATTAATGACTGATATTGTCTCCTTTTATACTTTAGCTCTGTTAAAATGACAGCAATATCACAGTCTGAACAAGAAGTTGAGGCTTCTTCAAAGAAATTAACATTGGTTAGCTCTTCCATCACAAAGCGTCAAAGGCCTTCATCGAAGGATCAACAAACGTACTTCGCTGCAGCACAAAAGTCAAAGGCTCCTACCCTGCCCCAACCCCATTCTGTAGCAGGAGAGTAGCAAAGCCCTTATCCACCAGGCTCGCGCACCATCAGGTCGTCGTCGCTCCTCCACGTCTTGCCCCCACAGTAAGATTAGTGTTGCCTCTCCCGCCACCTCTCCATTTAGGCTGTAGACGGATTTTAGATTGGAAAAAAGTTGCCTTGTGTTGACTCTTGGTTCTTAGATGACTAATATTGTTTCTTTTTATACTTCAGCCCTGTTACCATGGCAACAATGACAACCATATCACAGTCTGAACAAGAAGGTGGGGGTTCTTCAAAGAAATCAGCATTGGTTAGCTCTTCCAACACAAAGCATAAAAGTTCAAAGGCTTCTACATCAGCAAATCAACAGAACTCGCCTTCAACATCTCCACTGAAGAGGAGGCCTTCAGAAAAAAAATCAACAAAAACAACAAGCTGCAAAGAGATTTAAGCCTCCAATGGTGACAAGGTCTCCAATGGTTACAAGGTCTCCCATTATGACAAGGTCTCCAATATTAAGGTTTATGGTGTCTCCTGTGGTGATTAGGCAGAGGTCTTCACGCAGTCCAAGGACCCCTCCGGTATTGCCATCCTCACCCCGTGTTGCATCACCCCCTTCTGGTAATTGCCATGGATTTCTGTTCTTATGTATTTGTTTAACAATACTTGTGTTATCATTTCAGCACATGATTTCTTCCTTAAATGTAATTATGATAATATGAATTTTCTTTTACATTAATGATACCGATTCCACTTTAGCACACAGTAAACCACACAAGTTGAGATCTGATATTTGGATTGATATGGAGCCAATTTATCTCCAAGGAAAGGTTGTAGAAGCTCGATGCAAGCACTGTAATGAGGTATTTTCTGCAGCATGCAACTCTGGAAATAGTCACATGCGTAGGGATTTGGCCATATTTGAACCTAGGCTTAAAATGGTTGATATGGTTGAGAAATTGGAATCTTCTGTACCATCTACAGAGGCAGCTCTTCTTTTCAACTGGAAGTTTGATCCAAAGAAAACTCGAGCTGAGCTTGTTAGATTGATAGTTCTTCATGAACTCCCTTTCTCTTTTGTTGAGTATGAAGGATTTCGTAGTTATTCAACCAGTTTGAATTCACTTGCTGAGTCTGTTTGTAGGACTACAATTAAGCAGAATTGTATAGAAGCTTTCAAGAACCATAGGGTAACACTCAGAGATGAATTTCAGGATTCCAATTGTAGATTCTCATTAACGGCTGATATCTGGACTTGTAATCATATAACTAGCTACATTTGTGTAACTTGACATTACATCGATGCCAACTGGAAGGTCCAAAAGAAAATAATCAGATTTAGTTGGATCAAAACACCGCATGATGGTTTCAATATTTATAGCGTAATGTTAAAGGCTATACGGTTTTACAATATTGAGGACAAACTGTGTAGCATTACACTAGATAATGCGAGTGTTAACAAATCAATGATGGACTTCCTACAAGGACATTTGGTAAAGATGCATATGCTGCATTCTAGTGGTGACATCTTTCATGTGAGATGTGCTGCTCACGTAATTAATCTCATTGTTAAAGATGGACTACAACAAATTGATGATGTCATCGAGAATATAAGGGATAGTGTCAAATACATCAAGGGTTCACCATCTAGGAATGAGAAGTTTGAGGAAATAATTGCAGACTTAGGGATAAATTGTGGAAGTCGCCCTTCACTTGATGTTGCCACATGGTGGAACTCGACTTGCGACATGTTACTGTCAGCTTTGCCGTTTAAGGATGCTTTTCAAGAGTTGGGCCAGCAGGTAATTTCTTAATTTTTTTTTTCTGTGAATCCACTGCTGATGTATTTCAGTCATTTAGCTTTGTTAAAATATGTGCTTTTTTTAAAAAATTTAGGCTCTTCATACTTGGACATAATATCAATTACCACTCCACACATCAACATTGAAGATGTTTCTTAAGAATCAACTAAATGGGTATGTTGCCCCTCTCTCTCCTTTCTGTCCACTAGCTTTTGATGATTTGAATTTCAATGAAATAAGAGCTACTAGCAGCTAGCCTTCCTATATTAAATATGGTCTGTCTCTAGACAAATAACACAATCCTATAGATCCACTTCAGATATATTCTGGTTCTTACTTTTTGCAGTGATCGAGACATATTAATAATCTTGTTCCTGATACAAAGTTGCAAACTGTGGCATGCATAATGAGATTTTGGCATGATTGAATTCCTCAATCTTGTTAATTCTTTTGGCTATGTAGTATGACTTTTTATTAATAATTCCTCAATCATAATTATTATGATGTACAGTTTAGAAAGTACAGCCTGATGATTAGTTTTATTTTTTTCCCAAATGAATTCAGTTTAGAAAGTGCAGCCTGGTCTTTATAGATCTTAAGTTCAGTACTGAATACCATGAATTTCCTGTTGGGCTTATATTTCCAGCCATCAGAAAGATTTCCTATTCAGTCTTTTGACATGTAGTACAGTAGTACTAGCTTGGCCATTCAGTCTTACTGCCGGTAACTTATCCCATCTCTTTGTGCAGTAATCATCAACAAAAAAGACATAAGGAATGGAGTCAAGAACTAAAGGTTGGACTCAAGAATAGAAGGCAACACCATTGTCCCTGGTTGAAATTATTTGACTCTTTTGATTGGATAGGCCAAATTGTAATTTATGGATAAATATTGTGGTGGATGATGGTACTCCTATTTATTCTTTATTTTCTAGATTTTTATGGCCTTTAATTTATGCAAGAATTGTTATGACGTAAGCATATATCCAGGATGCTGGATACATTATAGTTCTGGATTGTTGGATTGTAAGCTTGCAGTATATGTACTAGTCGGCATAGTTCTGGACTCTTGCATTGTAAGTTTGAGTATACGTACTAGTTTTTTTTAGAGAAGTATACGTATTAGTTGGCAGGCTCTGCAGGCGTCCACAAAACCTGCTTGTGCTTTGTTGCAGAACCCAGCAGGAAGCGCAGGCAAATTAGGCCTTGTTTAGATGGCCAAAAACTGCCAAAATTTTTTGCATAGTAACTGTCACATCGAATCTTTGGACGCATGTATGGAGTATTAAATGTGGGTAAAAAAAACTAATTGCACAGTTTGTCTGTAAATGTCGAGACAAATCTTTTGAGCCTAGTTAGTCCATGGTTAGACAAATTTTGCCAAATAACAACGAAAAGTGCTACAAGAATTTTTCTCCAAAAATTTTCGCAACTAAACGGGGCCTTAGCACATGTCTGCAGGTAACTGCAGGGCAATCAAATTTTGCATGCAGATGATGCGGCATCCTGCTGGGTGTCTGCAGGCAGGCCCACTTGCATCCTTAAAAGTCGGTGCCAGCCTCCATTGTCAGCCCCCTGCTCAGGACGGGATACCACTTCCAGCCACCAATGAACTGGATCAACGGTACGCTAGCTACTTCTCTTGAAGCTGGAATGAATGAATGATCACCCCTCCTGCCTGGCCTCCCTTTGCGCCTTGCTCCTCTAACATGGTGTTTTTTTTTCTCTCTCTCTCTCCCTGTCCATGTTGGCGGTTCTGATTGCTGGGACGGCGGAATTCATCGGTTGCAGACCCCAACGGTACGCCTTTTACCCTGCCTGTTTCTTGCAGTTACCTTATCACTGTGTTCATGTGTTGTGCCGCCTGCTAAGTAGATCTATATAATGTCTGCACGTATCATGAACAGCTGTACTTGTTTCCTAGTCGTGGGAGGATGAAATGGCGCATTTTAAAGTGCTGATCCATCTAGTAGCAAAGGACATTTTTAACATTAAAAAATAGTGCATGTCACATGAGACTGAGGAGGCAGCCCTTTTCCTGTGGGCTCTGGCTCCACACTCCCTATACATGTGTAGTATATGGTTTAGCGCATAAGAATCATCTACATATATATTAATTAAGTGGCCTAAAAGCCGGTGGGTGCAAGTACACAGCGATAAAATTTGACTTCACATGGAGTAACTGTAAAGAAAGAAAAAAGGTTCAGTATTTGCGAAATAAAGTTAGTTTTCTTAAAAAAAAAAGGAGCATTGAGGTTGGTTTATGTTTGGCAACTGCGTGCAGCTCCGATGTACTACAAGGGATGGTATCACCTGTTCTACCAGTACAACCCCAAGGGCGCGGTGTGGGGCAACATCGTGTGGGCTCACTCTGTGTCGCGCGACCTCATCAACTGGATCGCCCTAGAGCCCGCCATCTACCCCAGCATCCCGTCCGACCAGTACGGCGTCTGGTCTGGCTCTGCAACGATCCTCCACGATGGCACGCCGGCGATACTCTACACGGGGATCAACCACCCGGACATCAACTACCAGGTGCAGGTCATCGCCTTCCCCAAGAACAAGTCGGACCCTCTGCTCCGGGAGTGGAGCAAGCCGGCCTACAACCCGTTCGCCGTGCCGGAGAACGGCATGAACGCGACGCAGTTCCGCGACCCCAGCACGGCGTGGTACGCGGACGGCCATTGGCGGATGATCGTTGGCGGGGCGAAGGGCGACCGTGGGCTGGTGTACGTGTACCGGAGCCGGGACTTCAAGACGTGGACGAGGGCGAAGCACCCGCTGCACTCGGCGCTGACGGGGATGTGGGAGTGCCCGGATTTCTTCTCGGTGTCCGGGTCGGGGCTCCAGGACGGCCTCGACACCTCCGCGCCCGGCATCAAGTACGTGCTCAAGAGCAGCCTGGACCTCACCCGGTACGACTATTACACCATCGGGTCGTACAACAAGAGCAAGGACCGGTACTACCCTGATGACCCCAACGGCGACTACCACCGGCTCCGCTACGACTACGGCAACTACTACGCGTCCAAGACATTCTACGACCCGGTGAAGCGGCGGCGGATCCTTTGGGGCTGGGCCAATGAGTCGGACAGCTGGACCGTCGACGAGACCAAGGGCTGGGCCGGCATTCAGGCACGTATCAATTGATCCCTCAACCACCATGCATGCTTCTTATAGCAATAGCAATAGCATAGAAATTTCCAATGCCGCATCTTTAATTTTTTGGATAAATGATCGTTGAGACATATTGCATGTTCTACTCGTCCCCGTTATATTACAGGCGGTTCCAACTGGCTTGACTCCAGCGGGAAGCAGCTGCTGCAGTGGCCTATTGAGGAAATTCAGCAGCTGCGTTTGACAAAGATGTCAAGAGTGGCAATCATTTTGAGATTACTGGCCTGCGGCAAACTTCCATGGTTGGTACACACATATATATGTACACACGTATAGATATAGTCTCCCTAGCTATTACTAGTCTGCTTATTTGTGTGGTACATATACACGCGTATATATATATAGTTTCCCTAGCTATTACTAGTCTGCTTATTTGGTACATACATATACACGCGTATATGTATATATAGTCTCCCTAGCTATTGCTACTAGTCTGCTTATTGCGTGTATTACCATCATACCACACATTCCACGGTAGTATACCCAAGATAGCTATCTCGTGCTCATGACAGAAATATCGTAATCACAGGCTGATGTTGAGGTGACCTTCGAGATCTCAAGCCTGGACCTGGAGAAGGCAGAGCCGTTGGACCCGGCATACGACAACGATGCACAGAAGCTGTGCGGAGTCAAGGGAGCGGACGTCAAGGGCGGGGTGGGAGCCTTTGGTCTCTGGGTGCTGGCCTCTGGTGACCTGCACGAGAAGACGGCCGTCTTCTTCAGAGTGTTCAAGGACGAATACGGCATGCCTAAGGTGCTGATGTGCACCGACCCCACAAAGTATGGCCAACTATGCACATATATACATTCTTGACTTGAGGAAAAAGTGTCACTGTCCAGCATTCAATTTACTGATCGGTCTTCTCTTATGTGTTGTGCAGATCATCTCAGCTTGGTTCAGATCTATACAAGCCCACCTTCGCAGCCTTCGTTGACACCGATATTTACAGTGGGAGGATCTCTCTCAGAACTTTGGTAAGTGCATATCGTTGCTAAGCAAAATCAGTTAGACACTTCAGATAATTAGATATTCATTGATCATCATTCTGCTCAAATAATATTTCCACTGACCACCTTTTATTTCAAGATCGGGCCATTCACCCGTATTTGATTAAGAGGTTCCACTGACCACCTTATCATGCATCTCACTCAGATCGATCGGTCCGTGGTGGAGAGCTTCGGCGCGGGAGGCAAGACGTGCATCCTGTCACGGGTCTACCCGTCCGTCGCCATTGGAAAGGATGCTCACCTCTACGTTTTCAACAACGGTGAGGTGGACATCAAAGTGTCAAGCCTGACAGCCTGGGAGATGAACAGACCACTTATGAATAATGGGGACTACTAGTGTCCGTCACATATATAGATAGGGCTTCGTTTTAGAATAAACTAGCTAGTATATATATATATATATATATATATATATATATGTGTGTGTGTGTGTGTGTGTGTGTGTGTGTGTGTGTGTGTGTGTGTGTGTGTGTGTGTGTTGGTACGGTGTGATAACGTGTTGATCAAAACTTTTCCAAATGCCATGCTTGGCCTCACTACCGGAAACAGTATCTTTGCCGAACGTCATATGCTTTCCCGAGGGCCAAATATCGGGCGCTCGGCAAAGATTGGCTCTCGGCAAATCCATGTTTTGCCGAGAGCTCGACGCTCGGCAAATATTGGCTCTCGGCAAAGCCAAACATTGCCGAGAGCTCGACTCTCGGTAAACAAAAAATCTCGGCAAAGCCTCAACCCCCACAAACGGCACCCTTACGCCGTCATCTTTGCCGAGAGCCTGCTGTTAGGCTCTCGGCAAAATATTTTCTTTGCCGAGAGCCTCAGCCAAGGCTCTCGGCAAATTTTTTTTTGGATTTTTGGTCCCAAATTTTTTGTACAGCCTTGCTACAGTACTATAAGCCAAAATTTGAAATTTGGTGTATTTTCCATCCCTCTTGCTATATTTCATGTATTTTTTTTCATTTTCTTGATTTTTTCCGCAAGACGCACATTTGTACTGCAGGTGCATGAAATAATGAATCTCAGCGATTCAAAAAATTATATTCATTCTTCCGAGGGTATTTCGACGCCGTATCTAGGGACAAATACGGAAACTCGACCATCTCGTGCACGCGACATGGCGACCAAGTTGCGTGAGATTTGATTTAAAAATATATAAAATATGAATGGAGTCGGAAAATCATGAAAATGGACGGCAGACCTTGACATCGCATGTAGAAGCTATAAATTTTTTTTGAAAATGTTTGAAGCAAGTTGTGCCGCAAGATGGTTGAAACCCTTAGATCTCCACATGTGATAACAAGATATCACATGCGGAGATCTCAGGGTTTCAACCATCTTGTGTCACAACTTACTTCAAACATGTTCAAATTTTTTTATAGCTTCTACATGCGATGTCAAGGCATCTCGTCTATTTTCATGATTTTCCGACTCCGTTCACATTTTATATATTTTTAAATCAAATCTCACGCAACTTGGTCGCCATGTCGCGTGCACGAGATGGTCGAGTTTTCGCGTTTGTCCTGAGATACGGCGTCGAAATACCCTCGGAAGCATGAATATTATTTTTTGAATCGCTAAGATTCATTATTTCATGCACCTGCAGTTCAAATGTGCGTCTTGCGGGAAAAATAAAGAAAATAAAGAAAATGCGCGAAATATAGCAAGATGCATGGAAAATACACCAAATTTCAAATATGGCCACCTAGTACTATATCAAGGCTGCAGGAAAAAATTAGGAGCAAAAATAAAAAAAATATATTTTGCATATATTTCATTATGTTATTTCTAATACAATATTGTTTGTTCTGTTTAAATGTAGGAGGTCGAGCCAAGATGCCAGCCGAACGTCAGAGGTCGATGAGCTCCCTGTACCGGGCCTCGGAGGACGACGGGCCATCTCGGCAAAGGAGGGGTCGTCGCCGGAGGGAGCCGACTCCACCGGAGGACGAGGTGCCGGCCACGCCCGAGGCCGAGGCTCAGGCGGACGAGGGGCAGGAGGACCCCGAGCAGGAGGTTGAGCCGTCGGCCGAGGCAAACGAGGGTTCGGCTGCCTCAGGGGCGTCCACACCCTACTTGCGAGGTCCCGCCAACCTCCCGGCCCGACCGATACCACTTCACCAACGCCCAGTGATCCGCCCCGTTGGACAAAGGTACATGTTTTAACTACTCGTTCATATGATATGTTTAAAATTGAAATAGAAACTAATAATCTTTCTGTATCTTTTGTGCAGGCATTGGGAGTTTGTGGAGGGTCGCGGCCGCAAACCCAATGGCATCCTGGGTCTCCTGTGCCGCAAGCACTACCCTGGCATAGTACAGTATGCCGGGAAGAGAGAGCCAGCCTACACATTTGACCACTACACCGTCGCCCCAGACCCGAACTACCCAAACAAGGCGGCGAGGGTCAGAGCGGAGCTGTGGGTAAGTCTTCGTCACACAACATCGCATTCATCGTACTTTTCTTGAATTTCTTAGAGTTTATATTGCATCTGTATGCAGGACTTCTATAGGTGTGAGCAGGGGAAGGAGGCCAAGGCGGAGGTGGTGAGTACAAGGTCCTGCAGGAAGCTCGTCACCGACATCATCTACGAGGCGAGACTTCAGGCCATCGTCAACTACAACGCCACGGTCGAAGGACGGAGGGTCTCGAAGGTCGAGGCGAGAGGCATGACGCTGAGCCGGGCGCAGTACATTCAGGTAAGTGATTCCTTTTGAGATTAAGCTATGCTCATTTCATCTGACGCTT